>JAEIGQ010000039.1:1200000-1835000 GCA_018904275.1 Lordiphosa clarofinis | reverse complement strand
AACTCAGGATGTTGGATGTTAGATGTGATCAGTGTAAAAAGCCTATAAGTTACAAAAGTTTTGGACTTTAATATGGAAAATATTGCTATTTTTTGATAAAACAATTTTTTTCAAGTTTTTTGTTTGAATTCAGCGACCAAATATACCTATGAAAAGTTTGATATATTCTTTGTAGCTTGTAAACCTGTGTAATTAGGTCATACATACTCTTCTAATAACTTCCTCAAAATTAAATTTACCCTTGATATTAAAGTAAATTATCCTCTAAAATAACTCTTACTGAGCTCAAATATCAGGAATCTGAACTTCCAAATATGTATGAAATGCGCGAAAACAAAACAATCCTGAACCCCGGTTTGAACCTGAACCTAGGTTCAGCGACCTTTTGAACCAGCTCAGCGAACCCGAACCCAAAATGTTTTGAGGTTTGCATCCCTGACTATTACTACGTTTATACACAATATTCATTGTGCTGAGTATGCAACGCTTTAGAAAAGGAATGATTTATAATTATATTTATTTTATATTTGGTTTAATACAAGATTATATTGTATACCTATATCTGGTCTGACAATCTGTATGAATTTACATCAGTGGTGGGCACCCCTTTGCTCACGTTACTCAGACTACTCAATCCGTTATTTTGCCTAGCCAAGCAACAACAACAACTTTTGACGCTGCGAGCAATTAATTTATGACCCCCAATAAAACAAAACAACAAACACACAGCAAACGCTCGAGCTTTGACTGTCAAACGCAGTGTCGTATAAGTGTTCATTTGTTAAGATTTATGACTTCAAAATCATTTTGTACACTGTGCGAAATCTTCGATGCTTAAGATGGAGGCAAGTTTTGCGAGCACATATACATATGTGTGTGAATCTGCATTTTCGCATATAAAACATATTAAAAATGCTTATAGGAATAAATTAAGTGATATAAGTCTATCTGATTTACTGCGAACATCAATTAGTAAAGAAAAAGTAGATTTTGAAAAACTAATAAACGAATAAATTAATTCACTCAAAAATTTCTCTTAGTGTAGAATTTTTTTTCTCGTTGAAAGAAACAACAAAATCACAGGTTTTTTTGTCGTGACGCACAGAGTAGTAAATGTGTTCATTTTCCTTTAATTTATGACTTCAGAAGTTGTGTTTGTTGTTGTTGTTGTAGATGTTGTTGTAGTGCTCACAAGTGCAAATTCTGTGCCCACCACTGATTTGCATTGTAGATTATGTATAGATCTACCATAACTGGCTATCAATGTCTTCGTTCTAACAGAAAATTATAAAATGAAATAAATTTTGCATCTTTGAAGGGCATTAATTGTGATACATTTGGTGTGTATTAACGTAGTATGTATACAGTTCGTTCAGATATTCTTCCACAAATGGTTCGGATTATGGTTACGTTTACAGGCAATCCGGTTAGGATCAAGCCTGGTTTGCAAAACTGTTCCTGTTACAATGTTACAAAATTGACTTATTATCCGCTAAATAGACAGTTATGCCCAGTATGCTGTGACAGTTGTCTTAATCTCGTTTGCCTAAAACCTTGTCGGCCCATGGCATATTGATTTAATAACTTTCAACCTTATTCCTTTTTTATTATTTTTTTCTTTTGTATTTAGAGCTTGTTAGTTGCACATTTCTGGGATGAGTGTCATTGTCAATAGTTGTTTACCACTAAAACAACGTTGCAGCAAATAAGAATCATAAAATCCAAAGTGTATAATAAAAAACTGTCATACATATGCGAAAAAGGCAAGAGAAAAGCTTGTTAACCCAATTACGTATAACTATATGTCTTTGTTATTAGGTACAATCTACGTGTACGTGCTCCAAATCTAAGCTTATCACTCCTGTTCAGAATTCCTAACGTTTTTAAAAAGTAAGAAAGTCGTTCAACCCAACTATATTATACTCTGCACCTGAGAAAGTGTTGCAAATTTCTAGATGGTTGAAATCAATTGCTGATTACGTTTGTGTTTATCGTTGGTCCAATTTACTGGAATTTTGAATGGTTGCTACTGTGGGTTGTGTTGGCCGTCATTTCTCATCCAAAATAAAACTTCATTTTGTTTTAAATTGTCCTCCTACGCGTTTCGGTCGCTGACGATTTTTACACTTTGTACCAAAGGTACATAGAACGTCATATCTCCCACAGTTTTGAGGATACCTTCTAGAGATAGTTAGTAATTAGCATTATCTATCGATTTGCCAATGAAATGATAAAGATCAAATGAACGATTCTCAAGTTACGACCTAAAGAAAGTTACTTCCCACGCCTTGACAGAAGTGTCATATATTGGTCAGTTTCGAAATCCCTCATGGTTTAATGCAAGTGGCATTGCTGCTCGGTTGTCAGCTGCTACTCCAGATACAGAGTATTATACAGTCGGGCTTGACCGACTTTTTTTTATTTGTTAATAACTATACTATATTTAACTCGTGCAAATGTGTGTAACAGGCAGAAGGAATCATTCCCGACCATCTCTTTAAATATAAAAGAGAGTGTCCTGACTGATTGATTCACTGATCGGCAATCATCGCACAGCCTAAACGGTAAAATATAGAGGGCTGTAATTTGGACAGGAGTTTCTGTGAGTGGTGAAAGTGTTTTTTTTTTATCCAATTGACTTGAAACTGGTTTGTAAGCTTAGTACAATAAATAATTTCACACGTGTTTCTTTCATCAATTGGCTTCAAACTCGGTTTGTAAGGATAGAAGACGAAATATTTTGTAATGTGATTTTCTGATGTTGAAAAATTTGACCCAACGGACGGACAGAATACGAAATAATTTTATATGTGGTTTTTTAAATGTCGCAAAACGGCCAGAAATTCAGCATGAAAAAACCGATGTTGGAAAATTTGACCCAACGGTCGAAAAATTCTGCATGTCAAAAACTTTTGTTCATCCGATTGGCTTGAATTGAAACTCGGTTTGTAAGAATAGAATACGAAATAGTTTGAAATGCGCTTTTTCAATGTCGGTCAACGTTCAATCCGCCCCCAGGCGTGAAAATGGCCGAAAAATTCTACATGCAAAATAACTATTTTAAATCTGATTGACTTGAAACTCGGTTCGTAAGGTCAAAATGTGTTTTCATTTTCCGATGCTGGAAAAACCGCCGGAATGCCCGAGGAAAGTGGGTGGTAAGTGCATGTGAAGTGGGTGGAATGTGGTGGGAAGTGGGTGGTATGTGGGAGGGATGTAGGCGGGAAGTGGGTGGGATGTAGGTGGAAACTGTATGGAAATTTGGTGGGATTAGGGTGTGCATTGGTTCTATACTGTTGTAGGCGCAGCGAACCGCGACGGGATATTTGCTAGTAAATTATATTTATATTCTAGTCTGTCTGTATGAACACCTGGATCTCAGAGTCTAGAACAGCTCGAGCAAGCAAATTTAAAATGTAGACTCCTATTGTCTGCTCTCAGATCAAGTTAGATTAAAATTTTCGCCACGCCCAAATCACTCTGATAATTTTTATGCCCGTTACTAGTAGAGTTAAAAAGGGTATACTAAAGTCGTGCAAATGTATGTAACAGGCAGAAGGAATCATTTTCGACCATATAAAGTATATTTATTCTTGATCAGCATCTACAGCCGAGTCGATATAGCCTTGTCCGTCCGACTGTCTTTCTGTATGAACACCCAAATCTCAGAGACTAAAAGAGCTAGAGCCACCAAACTTGACATGTAGACTCCTATTGTTCGCACGCAAATCAAGTTTGTTTCAAATTTTTGCCACGCAGACCCTCGCCACCACATAAAAAATGTTGAATAACTTCTACATTTTTTAAGATATCGAGTTAAAACTTGTTGGTTATATTTTGTGGAATTAAAAGGCAAACACATTAGATCAAGTGTCTAGTTTATTTAAAACATGTGCGTCTGTTCTGCAGAGAGCTTCTTAGCGACTGAACTGGATGTAAATAAGAATTAGAGGAGGAAACGCAAAAGACAAATTGCCAAAACTTAAACATATTTCAATAAATCTTAAAAATTAACTTTATATTAGCAATAACTATAGTCCCAGAAAATTAAATCAAGATCGGATAATAAATAGCTGAGTACAAACAAGTGTTGCATACTTTTCGGATGGTCACCCTAAGGAACGCTGTTAAACATTTCATTTCATGAGTAACGGGTATATAGATGTCGGTTAGAGCCGACTTTATCTTAAGCTCTCGTTAAGGTATTGATCTTAAATTTAAAATTCACTTCTATATTCGTAATATCTAAAATGCCTCAAAATTTCATTGAGATGGTATAATAAATAGCTGACTTAAAAACGTTGCATACTTTACGCGTTTTACCTCTCAGGAGGATAGGAGTTCTATTGAACATTTTCTGACACGAGTAACGGGTATATCGAAGTCGTTTAGAGTCGACTTTAACTTATGCACTAGTTAATAGATGAGTCTTTGGTGACCAGCAATAAAATAAATTTTACACAATTTTTTCCACCTAACTTCTGTTCTAAAAAGTGCAACCTATACATTAAAGTTTAATGATTAATCACAACAATTGAACAAATTGGCCTACCTTAAATGCACTCAACCAACAACCGGAGGGTATAACGGAATTTATCATCATTAAACAAGTTGCAAACATGAAGAGATATGTACATGCAATACATACGCATTACACAGGGAGACGCGACACAGTAAGCAACGCTAAGAACTATTTTAGATGCCAAAGAAGCTTAGCAAAAAACAACCTTCACCTGCTGCGAAGTTACTAGCCATGAAAAAGCTTCTCAAAATTTGCCGTACGGATTCCTCTGCGAAAAATTATAAACACACTCGCCAAGAGATTTAGAGAAGCTTTACATTTTACAAACTCACCAGTACCACAATCTAAAAAAATTCTCAACAGTCAGGACATACTAGATCTCGAAAAATATCAAAAGCTAGCATACCAACAAATTGGACCTTACACAGACCATAAAACAGAACCAAAACTAGGAAAATAAAAAGCCTCACTACTAGAAAAACACAATTTAACATTTAACAGGGAATGGTTCGTAAACCAGACAGAGGTATTTTTTTCCAGATGATAGCAATAGTAGTAGTAGTAGTAGTAGTAGTAGTAGTAGTTTTATTGACTCAATCTTTGGTTTCACATTTATCATTTACACATTAATTTCTTCTGGGGCATGGTTTATAAAAAACCGTCAGCCCACCTCGCATGCTGCAATACGTCACTGCGTTCTCAGGTACTACACCGGACTTCCCCGTTCGTCACGAGATATCCGATCGTCCCCCTTGAACCGTGAAATACTACAGACATATTTTTACGAGTACTATAATAAATTACAGATAACAAATACTAAATTACCTAGACGAATTCGGTTATTACATGTTTCCTAAAGCTAATTGCAGTCTCTAAGTAGCTCTTAAGTTTAGCCCAATTTTCGTCACCATGTCCGTTTAGTATTCCTATCACTTCTTCCTCTGTTAGCAAATGTTTTTTAAAATATCTACATCGGAATTCTTTGATCGCCAGTCAACCGACCTAGGAAATGCATCATGTCTTCCACCTCGTTCGTATTACACAAAGTGCAAGTCCTTGTAGCAACACGTTGATTTGTGCTGCCTTGCAGGCATATGAGGCCACCTCTCGCTTTCATTATCCACATTATCTTACTTCTTGAATATGAATCATTGCAATATGAAGGTCCTTTGGAGTAATCAAGTAGCCTATATATACGTTGTTCGCTACTTCTTGCCTTAGTCACATAGTCCTGTAGTCCTCTTTCTTTAAGTTTAGTCAGCAAATTTCCACATTCTAGTTCCCATGCCAGTTTCGTCTGATTTTCTTCTAAATCTATTCCGCACTCGTTCATTTTGTTTAGCAGAGTATTATACCACGAGACCTTTTTTTCTCGAATTTTGCGCGAAAGGATACTTGGTAGTCTGTCCCTTGCATAGTCAAACAATGTTTTAGTCACATATTTTAAATGCAATGCATAGGTGTAGATGTGGCCATCTTCCATCCCCGTCTCTATGGCTAGAACGTATGTCGGTGTGCTATCTGGTAAATTTATGACTTTTTTGCAAAAGTATCGGTTGAGCGAGTCTACCTCGTCAAAGCAAGAGTTTCCCCACACTTGGGCGCCGTAAGTTTGAATCCCTCTACAAGCTGCATTGTACAATTTCCATTTTGCTGCGAGGCTGATACTGCCATTTGCAACAAAATTTTTCCACGTAGAATTGATCGCTGCTTTGGTTTCTTTGTTTCTGTTAATAACATGCTGCTTGAAGGCTAGTTGTGGTGTAAAGGTGACTCCCAGATACTTGTACTGCGATACAATTCGAACTGCGTCATTGTTAAAGGTCCGTTGCTCTCTATTTGCCAGTCGTCCTCCTCTCCGAAACACCGTTATGTCTGACTTCAAGAGATTAACTTCCATTCCCCATAGCTGACAGTACTGCTCTAGTCGATTAATCATCTTTTGCAACACTTCTACTTCGTCAGCGAGTATAACTATGTCATCAGCATACATTAATAGCCTAATATTTGTGTCGTCAATGTAAAGGCCTCCTTCCAAATGTTCATGTAGATCATCCAAGTACAGCGCAAACAATGAATGTACCAAAATAATCTGATAATTCTTCACCATCCCATACTGCACTTTCGGTTAGTGCGTAAACTTTTTCAATAAACTCAACAACTTTTGTTGACACTCCAAGCCGCCATAATTTATAAACTAGCATTTTCCTGGGGACTCGATCAAATGCCGCCTTAAAATCTACAAAGAAAGCATACACTTTCTTTTTCTCTGCGCGCTTCAACTCCACAATGGATACTAAGTTGTATATGTTATCTATTGTCAAATAGTTTTTACGGAAGCCAGCTTGATACTCCTGCATTTTATTATGTAGTTCCACCCAGTTGGTTAACCGCTGGTTAATGATACCCATAAGAATTTTTGCGGCACAATTCATAAAAGAGATTCCCCTGTAATTTTCTGCGCGATTTGGGTCTCCTTTTTTGAAGATGGGGAAAATTATAGATTTTGTAAATGTTGTATCCAAATCTGCCTGACTTCGATTGAACAAATCATCATGGGCCTTTGCCAGTTGTGTAATAAACTCTTCTGATGCGTACTTGAAAAACTCGTACGGTATACGATCGTGTCCAGGGGCTTTATTGCAGTTTACTTTTGACAACATCATCATAATGTCATTGGGCGTTATCATTGAGTCCAAGTCCATGTCTTCAATTAGGGGTGGTACATAGCTAATTATGCTGATGGCTTGCTGAGGGTTTAGCAGCTGTTGAAAGTACACTCTGAAATCAGTCACTTGAACATTTGTACCCATTCGAAAGGTTTTTCCTCTAATTTCATTTGCGACCTTCCACCAGTCCTTGCTGTTGCGGACGCAGTTTAGTTGTGTTTCCAGGCTTTCACAATATTTTTGTTTTTTATCTTTCAGAAGCATGTATTTTTTCTTCAATATTACATACTTATGTTCATCTTCAAGAGTCTGTGTGCGTCTGCATATACTAAGTGATTTAAATAAATTAGTTCTTAAATAGTAGCATTCTTTGTCAAACCATTTATTTTTATAAATTATAGGCTTTTGACTGCTTTTTTGTTCAGGTACTACGGATCGTATAATTCTAGTCAAGTCATCTAGCTATTCGTCATCAATATTCGATTCTGTTAATTGCAATAGTTTTGAGTTCAGGTTTGATTCGATAAAGGTTCACTTTTTTGCTTATAACTTGAGAACCGTTCATCCGATCTTCATCATTTCTTTGGCAAATCGATTCATTTTGCTAATTACTAACTATCTCTAGAAGAAACAAATCGTCTATCTTTAAAAATGTAGGAGATATAACGTTTTTTCCAAATTGCAGGGGCGGGAGGGGGCGTGGCCAAAATTTGAAACAAACTTGATCTGCGTGCAGAAAAAAGAAGCATTTGTCCCATACATGTCAAACCTCTATCTCTTACCATCTCTGAGATCTAGGTGTTCATACAGACAGACGGACAGACGGACAGACGGACGGACGGACAGACGGACATAGCTATATCGACTCGGCTGTTGATGCTGATCAAGAATATATATACTTTATATGGTCGGAAATGATTCCTTCTGCCTGTTACATACATTTGCACGACTTTAGTATACCCTTTTTACTCAACGAGTAACGGGTATAATTACGTTTTGGGTGCTAATCCTTGCAATTATTTCCTTAATTGATTCGAATTCCTGTATCCAATTTGTTCCCCGAATATATACTGGTATTATAACATACTTCGATAAATTGCTTTTTAAGTGAATAATTGTTGTTCCAGAGACTTCTTCAAACGAGTGTGCAATTCCTTTTTTAACACCCAATACTATGCCTCCACTTGGTCTACCAAAAATGCTTGTTCTCGTTGCTGGCTGCCAATGCGTGTAGAAGTTAGGGAACATATCATAGTGGTGCCCAATTTTTTCCTGCTCGACGTGTGTTTCTAGCAGCGCAAAAACTTCACTGTCCTGGATGTATTTAAAGAAGTCACGATGTAGATATTTATTTGCTAGGCCACTTATATTATAAGACAGTATGGTAAACTTTTTAGTTGCGTCCGAAAATTGTCGCTAAATCCTAAATTAGACTGCTTGATTTTTATTGGTTTTTTGATTCTAAATTATTTAATAAGCTAGCATACGATAGGTCTATCTGGCCAAGTTTACTCCCATATATCTGCCTAATCAAGGTTTCTGCCAGTTGTCCATTACACATAAGTTGTTGTTTATTATTAAAAGATATCAAATTTCCAGCTATATTTATATTTTCGTTTATAACCCTTATATTAATGGAGTCATCCAATGGTTGAAGACGGCGTTTTAGAGCGAGAAAGATTGCTTTAAATTTTTGTTTTTCAGAGTTAAAATCTCTTTCAATGTAGACTCGTGATCCCTTTAATTTATTGGCATTCCTAATCACGCTGTCAGCCATTTCCTGCGTTTCCATCTCAGCCACTATTCCCATTTTTCCATTTCGGTCAAAAAGTCTCCGCGCTCCGCTCACATTTACGTTTACGCACAGTTTCGTTGCGCATAACTTTTTCATTGCCTCTTTCGCATTACTTTCCGAGTCCATTCCTTTAACAATTACATTTTTCCTCTTGTTTTGGTCAATAAGTCGATTTAGATCCTTTTTATCTTGTTCTCTATCAGCTCGCATTTTCTCCATTTCTTCTTTCAGACTCTCATTCTCCTTCACGATGTCCTCCATTTTTCTTGTGACGTCTCCCAGCTGCTGCTTCAACCCATTCAAATCGTCTTTTGTTGCAAGCATCATTATTCTCTCGTTCATATTTTGTATGTTTGCGTTACTAGCTGTAATCGCGAACATGACGTCTTGAAGAGTAGGGCCATCAGAACGAACTGAGACGTCGTTTCGCTTCCTTTTCGCCTGTTGTTCATCCCCATCTGATTTTGAGGGCGGTGTTCGCTCAACCTTTCCCATCGTTGGATTTAAATTTAATTCAAACTGTTGGCGGGCGTGAGTCGGCTTAAAGCTTTGTTTGAGCTTAGTGGCGCCCCCGGTTGTTGGTTTTAGCATACAGCAAAAAAAAGCTCTGAAAGCTCGAAAAGTGCTTCGGTCAACTGTAGCTTTTTCGAGGTTCAAAGTCCAATTTCCCTGGCCGGCTTTTTGGAGTCTCAGTGGTTTTTCGATCCTATCTTTGTTTATGTTTAGCTTACTCAGATGTCTATCCGCGGAAACAGGTGATTTGGGTAAACTTTCAGCAGCAACAGGTGTAGCAGACTCTCCTCTCCAAATTGGTAGACAGCTGGGAAGGTTGGCGGCAGGCTAAAGCACTTTTTTAAATTTAATTTTGCGGACGATCGACTTTGCACTTCTACTCTGCATCAGGGTGACTCACACTGATGATAGCAATACAATTTTATTTGTAACTAAATCTCAACTATAAATTAAATAACAATTGAGTAATTCAGTCAAGCTTAACTGTAATATACTCTGTACCGAGTAGCAGCTGAAAGCAGCACTGTTGCTGCACTGCAGCAGCAGCAAACTCTCTTTTGGTCATCAATTGAGTATCGTTCATCAATGATGGCGCCACTACTAGTTTTGAAAAATGTTTGTTAAAGGATTTTTAAAACTGACCCATAGAAGGCGCCGTTAGTGGCCAAGCGGTTAGTGTGCTAGACTGCGTCGTGTGTTTGACCCTGCCTCGGAACGTCTAATAATAAAAGTTTTTTTCTTTCTTCAGAAAATAGCTTTTAACCATCCTGTCACCTTCACCAGCTATTGGCGCTAACAAGCAGCTAATTCTCAAACGTTGCCGTTCGGACTCGTCCCTAACTGTAGTTCCCTTTCTCTTTCTCTAAGAGATTTTGACTTGGCCCCTTTGAAGCTGTATAACCAATTATACATTTACAATAGAAGGCGTCACTACAGTGACCATTTGAAACCCCAACAAGCCACCGCTGGTCATAACTTGTGCAGATTTCCCGATCTTTATCATTTCATCAGCAAATCGATCAAATTTCTTGACTACTTGAAGTATCTGTAGAAGGTACAAACAATCTTACTACAAAACTGTGGGTTATATAACGATATTTACAAATTGCTGTCCAATACATATCCCATACCCATCCAGAATACATATATATATACTTTATAAGTTCGGATGCGATTCCTTGTCTCTGTTACATACTTTTGCACGAACTTAGTCGGGATTTACACGATGAAGCAAACTTTATGAAGTTTTCTTAGTAGGCTTGAAAATCAAAGGAATTCTACTGAATTTGTTAATCAAAATGTATAGAACCACACGTGTGTGTCTCGCCTACTGAGATATCTTCATGAAGCTTGCTTCATCGTGTAAATCCCGTCTTAGTATACTCTGAGTACCTTTGGTGCAGAGTACACAAAGTCGGAGAATAGCTGCCAAAGTTTATTCTCATGTACATCAAAC
This sequence comes from Lordiphosa clarofinis, assembly GCA_018904275.1. NCBI lineage: Eukaryota > Metazoa > Arthropoda > Insecta > Diptera > Drosophilidae > Lordiphosa > Lordiphosa clarofinis. Next base: position 1,824,045 of record JAEIGQ010000039.1, on the reverse strand, counting down.
AATGCCCGGGTTCAGACCGTCATTTCAGTGACAATCAGCACAATTCTATTGCCAAAAGCAAAAAGGCATTGTTTTTTTATTCTTCCCTAATCATGATACCCTGCAATGCAAATGATGTATGTCGATAAAAAATTTGTACAAATTTCACTTATAACAATAAATGTTTGCTTAAGCTAAATGTTTTTTATTTCTTTCATTAAATTATCGATATTTCAATCTAAATCAATTTTTCTTCTTTTTCTGTAGCACCGTGAAGTTTTGGAACGATTGGAGGAAGCAGAAACAGCCAATAATCACTTGCTGAAACGGCTCGATAAGTTAAAAAATGCAAAGAGCGCCATCCTTAAGGACTTATGACCTAAGTTAACTGTAACGCAGCCGGCAACATCTAAAACAATTCACACCATGAAAAAACCCATCAATGCCAGTGCAAACGGACATTGTGGCAAAAACGATGATATAGCCTAAGCTCTCCAGATGTAATCCCAAAATTGTATATGTACCCTCTAAACAAACAGCCACCCAAAGCCTACTCACGCACACTTCCACGCTTCCAAACTCACTCACACAATACACACTCATCATTTACATATATTTATCTGCGAATGTACTCGCAAAACGAAACAAGCAAATGGGTGCCCTTCAAATCGATATCATATTTGATTAGCCTAACTAAATCACTCTTATTGCCTCTAGCCAGACACGATGGATTATACATATACATATGTAGGAATGTCGTTGAACCAAGCCAAGTACATGCATGTGTACATATGTTCAACATACAAATTCTATGTAAATTTATATAAATAGGTATGGATATTAATCTAACTGACATTATCTGTTATGTTTAAAATTTTAACCCTATGCAATAACATAATTGGTATTGATAACGGATTCAAATTTGTGAATGTTTCGCCATGCTATTAAATGGAGATTTTGTTATCCAACGTTTACGAAAAAGTAACTTATTTAATGTTTATATAAAAATCGATGCTCTATGCATTTTCCAGACTTTTACAACACGTAGATATTTGCAAGCAAGCAAGCCCCGATGCTGATTATCCTTAAGCAAAAACGCATTTGATCATGTCTACGCTCTGCGAAATTTTAATTTTCAATTAAATGCACCTGCTTCTGCTTGAAAACATTGAATATACACGGTTTATAAACATTTTCAACCAAATAGTTATAATTAGTAGGAATGAAATAAATACCCGTTCATTAAATACCAGGGACTGCAAATAATAATAATTTGTATTTTTTTAATCAAAAAAAAAAAAAACCATTGAAAAAAAACAACATTAATAAAATGGTGAATAATAAAATTAGATTCAATTTCGACCAAGGCTGCAAACCGGTCCAAAATAGAACCCCTTCGAGCCGGTTCGGTTCTGGTTTTTTTGGGGCCGACGAACCGGACCGCCCAAGTATACTTGTCTCCAAGGCATACTAAACAAGGTAGGCTCACTCGCTCTCTCAGAACTCTGTATATTTGTGTCAAAGAGAGCGAGAGCGAGAGAGTAATATATTTCAATACAAAGCCTACTAAGCTACTAATTAAAACACAAAAAATTCGTCCGCGGAGATGCTTCACTTACAACAGTTGCTTACTGACTGAAATTTAACAAGTTCTCAAGAGAGAGAGAGAGACAGCAAGTGAGCCTACCTTGTTTAGTATGCCTTGCTTGTCTCCACGAACCTGAACCCCAGCCGCACTACTTTTTCGAAAAATTATGTTCGGTTCACAATATTAAGTTGTTTTTTCAAGTACGCAACCTACAAAATGTGCTAAAGTTTACTTAGTTCGCATTTACGCGGTAAAGCAAACTTCATGAAGTTCTGTATGAAGGTTTTGTTTGTGGAGAAGAGGAGTGGGGGGCAGTCAAAGTAGGAAAACGCTTCATGGCTGGGCATGCAGTTTTTCGATAGTTTCTCTTTGCCAGGGTTGAGTTTTAGGTCGATCGATAACCAGAGCTGATCGAATAAGCACGGCAGTTTTGAAATTGTCTCACAGCAGTTCAATAAATTTAAATTAAATTGCACTTCATGCGCAGCCTCTAAGTCTGTGATTCCTAAATTCTTTTTCGTGACGTCAACTACAGCCTTTAATAATTTTACTGCAGTGGTGCCCAAATTGTCAGTTGCCTATCACATGTGATAGGAAGTCATAATTCTGCCCACGTCGCAGCCGACACACGCATTAAGAGAGAGAATACGTGTGCTCTATAAATAGCATGCACACACATTCGTTTGTTTGCTTGTAGCCCACGTTTGTCATAATGACGTTTACTTCGTGTTTCGTTGCTACACACACAATCGCAAAGCTTGATAGTGTGTGTTTGGGCACCACTGAATTACTGCTATTTGACTCTATTTCAATAGTAATCAGAATGTGCGAATAAAAGGACAAATTTCACGATGCACACTTCATGGTTGTAAATGCGAGCGCAGTTTTGAAGATGCTTCAAAACAAAATTGAAGAGAAATTCACGAAGCAAACTTCACCGTGTAAACACGGACTAACTCTAAGATTTTTAAACTCAGAGTTATTTAAAATAGCTCCACCTAAAAACATCAGAATGGAAGGTAGGTTAAAAAATTTGAAATTTGCTGCAGACTTTTCTAAAACCTCTTTAAAGCTGCAAAATTCACAATTACTACTGAGTGACGCTTGCTCTTTATTTCGATTAATTCTTCTAAAATCTTCAGCAAAACATCGTTTATTACTATCCAAGTACCTCGATAAACGTTCTCCTATTATGAGCTCAGCACCAATATTAGCTGGAGTGTCCTTAGACCCGAGATTTCAAACCTTGTTAACTTCTGGCCAAAAATAAGTTGCAAAGCTGCACAAAACAAAAGATTCAACGTCGGATTGCAAAGAAGAGAATCAAGCAAGCAATACAAACAAATATCAAATATAAAATCTGTAAATGATGTTATAGATTCCTTCCAAAATTATCCAAAAGAACATACATCAAGAATGTTTTACAATTTTGAAAACGTCAAACAAACGAGGACTTTAAAAATATTGCCTTTAACTAAACAACTCAGGTATTAGTTGAACATGCCTTTTTTACTCTGTACCAAAGGTATATAGAGTATATTATGTTCGTGCAAAAGTATGTAACATAAAAAAGGAATCGTTTCCGATCCAGCCGATTCGATATAGCCATGTACGTCTGTCTGTCCGTCCGTTCGTCCATATGAACAAACAGATCTCAGAGATGGTAAGAGATAAAGGTTTGACATGTATGGGACAAATGTTTCTTATACTTGCAGGAAGATCAAGTTTATTTTTAAATTTTGCCACGCCCCCTCCCGGCCCCGCAATTAAAAAAAAAGTCATATCTCGCACAGTTTGAAAATTCTCAAACTTTGCCGTTCAGATCCGGCATTAAACTGTAGGTCCCTTTCTCTTGTGCGAAAAATTTAAAGCACACACGCCAAGAGATTGAGAGAAGCTTGGCTTGGCCCCGTTCGAGGAGCTGTATAGCCAACATTTACATTAACTGAGCACCTCTCAAAGTTGCAGATGTCAGCCGAAGCTTATATACACCTGCAGCTCGTATAGTTTATATAAATAAAGGTTTTAAATTATTCTCATTCAACTATTTAATTCTCGCTTTAAACAATGTTAGCCGAGTGATTCCCAAACTAAGCAATTGATGGCGTCACTACTTTAGCCATTTATTTGGCTGACCATTTTTTTTATATGGCAGATACGATATATTCATACGATTAGGATCAAACTCGCCAAAATTGTGTTGAAACAGATCATGTTCATCACTGGGAAGTACAAAGACTCTACTATTAAAAGAACAAAAAACTTTTTCTAACTAGAACTACTTTTTCGACCGATCGTTCCTGTGGCTACATGCTATAGTCATCCGATTGGGATCAAACTTGGCAGAATTGTGTGGTAGCATGTAGCATTAATCAGTAACAAGTTTGGATGCGATAGCGTTGAAAAAAAAAAGTTTCTCTCTAAGACTATTTTTTCAACCGATCGTTCCTATGGCAGCTATATGCTAAAGTGATCCGATCCGCCCGGTTCCGACCAATGTGCAGCGTATTTGTACTAACATACGATAGCTATAAACTGACGGAGGACATCGCATAGAAACAGACGAACGGACAAACGGACACGTCTATATCAACTCAGCTAGTCTTGTTGATAAAGAATATATATACCTTATGTGGTCGGAGAAACTTCCATCTATGCGTTACAAACATCCGGACAATTTTAATATACCATCTGCAAGGGTATAATTACATTATTAAAATAAAGAATACCATTTTTTTCGTTTACGCTAAAGGGAACCTAAGGGTTTGAACAAAAACATTGGATCAGGGGTTCCAAGAACCGATCCTCGGACCGAAGCTTAGACTTTACGGCGGGGTCGAACCCCCAGACCGAACGCTCTACACAAGTTTAGAGGTTTGCAGCCTTGATTTCAACAACTTTCGCTTGCCTCGCTACAAAAAAAATGTAGTCCTCACTATTTGTGTTTCTAAAGTATTTGGCATTAGGAATTGGTGCAAGCATGTTGCGTACCCCAACAAGTAAGTAAAACAATACAAACAAAACCGATTACGGTTATTGTTGCTAAAGCTCTTAGTTTATTTATAAATTTAAATTTTAAGTAAACTGTATATAAATAAATAATACAAAATAAAAAAAATACGAACCAATTTATCATGCCAACTTGAAAATGGGGTTTTTCTTTGGCTCATTTACTAATGGATATGCACCAAAATTAACACAGTTTCATATCCACAAGTCGTAATAGGCCGTTGTTATTTATTTCTGCGCAATAAGCTAAAACAGAGTTTGAGAGGCAGTCTTGACTTATGGGCTTAGCGGTAAATGAGGATAAGACGAAGTTTACGCGTCTTGGACAATCTGTTACAATGGGAGAGTACAAGCCTGAAAATCCGACGAAGAATCACTCTTTCAAAGCGATGCTTCTACGGGTAGGGAGTTGAAGAGAAGAGACCTCTCTCGTACAACGAAACGATATACAAGACACTTATCATCCAAGTCCTGCAATACAGCACAGTAGCGTGGACAATGACATATGAAAGAATCGCGAGCTGTTGCTCTATGGATGGGGACACCAGTGTGGTGAAGCGCATAAAGCAACAGCGGCTGCGCTGGATAGGACATGTCACCCGGATGGATTATAAAGCTCCAACAAGAAAGGCGTACATAGCGAACGCTGCTGAATATGGAGAAGGGGGCAAGAGGGGACGACCACCACTAATATGGTACGACCAGGTGCGGGAAGACAACTGGTGCCAGCTCACACGGAGCAGAAGCGATTGAAGGGCATTGTGGCAGCAGATTTTCACTATTTCAATTTAAGTGCGCATCTAATAATATTTGGTACATTTTGTTGTACCATCTCAAACATACCTGTCATCACTATGGCCCACCACACACAGAAAGCGGAGCGGAGCACAGCCTATTCGCTTTTGAATTCAAACACACTGAGTATTATTTACAATTACAATTTATTAGTAATAATGTTCCGTGCCGAATTGTAGAACAATCAAAATAAAAATTATACGCAGAGGAAACAAATGATAAAATTTTTTCAAAAACATAAATCTTTCATACGATTTGGCAAAAAAATATGTCATATACTTAAATAAATACTTTCATATTCATGATAAAAAAAATATATATAAAAATAGAATGCGGCGATGGTAAAATAAAAAAAAAACTCCATTGTGACGTCAGAGACTCATATATTTGTATTTGCCGACATTTTTTAAAATGTAAAAAACGAAAATGAGAATGAATTAAAATTATAGCAACAATTAAATTAAATCATTTTCACTTTTACTACGCAACACAATTCAATGGTTTCATATTGATACTAATAATTTAAAACCATGTTAAAAACTACCGCTTTGCCATTTTTGAATATTTAAAATAAAGAGATTTTTTTCTTTGAATAGTAATTGAATTGCAGCAAAATATTCTTGGGAATATTGGCTTTGGGAATGCCAAACCTTCCATTTTGCCGCTTTAAGGTAGTTTCTAATGTACACTGTGGTAGTCACAGTTCTTATATCTTTCAGTAAATAATAAACCATGTCCAAGACTAAAATGTGGACCGAAATTATGAGGAAGAAGTAAAAATTGTAGGCAACGATCGAAACGGAGTCGGATTAAATCTAAAATTGGAGTATGAGATCGAGGCGGCGTAGTCTTAAAGCGATTTTAATATATTTATATAATATTATATTGTTTTTATTGTTTTAAAAATAATTTGGAAGTAGATTTTGGTTTAGATTAAAAGAGAAAATTGAATTAAAGGCCTAATGCATCGTCGGCCGAATCATCAGATATTAAAATGCTAATTGCCAATTGGTTTGAAATACCAACATACAATTCATATTTCTCAAAAGACTTCTTCTTGTCTGCCACACTAAGATTATTTAAGCCATTAATTAAATATAATAGAATAATAAAATGCTGTGTTAGTCCAAAAACAAACACATATTTATAAGAGGCATTTGGAAATAAGCTCTTGCTGTCCGCTTTCTGTGACGGGGGGCCTAACAATATGGCGACTGACGCTGACTTGCCACACATCTTAAGCTTAAAATTGAAATAAAAACGCTTAGTGAACTGTTGAACCTAAACAACCCATCTTTTCACTAAATTGGTGACCACTAGATTTGGTGTTTGGAATATAAATCACGCAATCAAATTGTAATTTAAACGAAATTCTATATTGATACCATAACACACACATACACACAACATTGCAGAGGCACATTTACCTATTGCATCGAAATTTCCTGCTTGCCAACATCTTACTCGATCAGAAGAGAAATGCCGGACACCAACGAAAATACACAGGCTCCTACCGGCGCCTTTCCAAAGATTGTTGGTGCATCAAGCGTAACAAAATTTCTCCCCTCGCTTGCTTATCCACTTTGTTTGAACTAACTTTGAAATTTTCCGTTAATTTTTTTCCGGTCCGTACCGATACGTACGGAACCGAATACCGAGATAATATAGAACTAAAACAGAACCTTTCGTTTCGGTTAGTACCAGAACCGGAGCCGGAACCGAAGTTCGATTTGGTTTGATTCCCTGGTAAATATAAATACCTTGACCAAAACCAAAATTTATATCGCTATTTCTAAATCCGCGTTTTTCAGCTAGATAGCATCCCTTTTTGCGGACTTTACTTTTTGTTGAGATATCTTTTAGTTTGGCGTCGAACATATCTCAAAAGTATGGCTTTTAGGTCTGCCACTGCAACCATATCCATGTCTTCGTTGTGGTCGCCACTTTTGGGTGTGTTGGTTGGTCTGATTCTTTTTGGGCTTTGGAATATGTATATCCGATGCCGTCGAAATGCATAAGTAGATTTAGTGGGTTCTATTGGAGAGATTGACGGTGCTTTCGGTGGTGTGCGCCCTCCAAACATATTATTTTTTTTACTGACCTCAGCCTAACAGTATGCTTCGAAATTTTTTGAAAGTAAGCACTCCTGTTTTCCATCAGTTGCCTGTAAAAAACGCTCGCAAGATGGCGCTTTTGATCTCTGGGGTCGCTTTGCTTACTTGTTCGTATTCATGATTGGAGTTGCTGAGTATTGATTTATCAAAAATGTAAACATTTATGAAGCTTACGCTGCCTTTAAACTTCTCTCAACAGAATCTCTTACCAAATAGAACATGTTCTATTTCATCAAAGTATGATAAATTTTCAAAATATTTAGAGCAGAGGTTAAACCTAAACGAATCACGGTTAGGTAACTGTGTAAAACAGTTACTGTTTGGGCCGACCGCATTTTCCCTGTTACGGTTGTGGGATATCTTATTCTATTTCGGGTTTCGGTTGCGGTTACAGTTATTGGTTGAAAACGAGAGCGCAAGTTAAAGTCGGCTCTAACCGACTTCGATATACCCGTTACTCTTGAAAAAACATGTTGAACAGTGTTCCTGCTTTCCTTAGGGTGAACATCTGAAAAGTATGCAACACTTTTTTAACTCGGCTATTTTTTACATTTCTGCTCATAACTTGAGAACCGCTCATCCGATCCTTATCATTTCTTCGGACAATTTATTCCTTACGAATCGTCTATCTTTAAAACTGTAGGAGTTATAACGTTTTTTCCGAATTGCGGAGGCGGGAGGGGGCGTGGCTAAAACTTGAAACAAACTTGATCTGCGTGCAGATAAAAGAAGTATTTGTCCCATACATGTCAAACCTCTATCTCTTAACTTCTCTGAGATCTAGGTGTTCAGACGGACATGTCTATATCGACTCGGCTATTGATGCTAATCGAGAATATATATACTTTATATGGTCGGAAATGATTCCTTCTGCCTGTAACATACATTTGCACGACTTTAGTATAGCCTTTTTGCTCTACGAGTAACAGGTATAAAAATGGCAAGCGCAGGTACAACCTTTCATAACAAATGTCTTCCGCATTAGGGTTGTCGAAAATATATCAAAATATCAATATATCGATAATATTTTTTAGGACTGATATATTTATATCGTGATTTTTTTTTTGACCAAATTTCGAATATCGATTTTTTTTTTTGGATATTTTATGATATTTGTGCGTTGGTAACTCTTTGATCTGGGTAGCGAGCGCAAGCTCATTCAAGAGACAGAAAATGGATTCAAATTTGATTAAAGCAAATTAGAGCACATAAAAAAGGCACAGCCTAGTGAGCGTTTGCACGACCAAATGTCCCGTGTGTTGACTTTATGCAAGCCCAAGAGTCGCAAAATAGCGGGCTGAAGTTATACTTGAGGTTGCCACAAACATCATGGGAAAGTTATCCCTTAATAGTATTCCCTTAATATTCAGGAAAGTTTTCTCCAAAATTTTTTTTGTTTTATTTTTTAGCTTAGATATTCAAAAATATTATCCCAAATAGATTTTTAAAAATGCGAAATACCTTAGATTATATAGCTTTTTTTGTCGACCAATGACTTCGGTAAAAAAAGCAATTTTCAAATTACTTGAAACTTTAAACGCGTTTATCTCGAAACCACGGTTTTCAAAATGGTGCCCACGTTTTCTCAAGTTCTACCGAACCGATTTTGATGATGTGGGGCTTTATGGACGCAGAATTAACGTGGCTATCGTCTTTGACTGGACAGCAAAAAAATAGTCAAAGATCGATTTTTCGTTTTTAAAAGGCCACACTTTTTTTAAATTTAATTTTATTTTCACAATTCTGCTACGGACGATAATGGCATTCATACTAACAAACTTCCCATCTGATAATTGTAACTTCTTATAATTGTAACTCCCGGAAACGTGGGTACCATCGACACTTCTTTTTTTGGAAGAGCCTACTTTGGATCCCGAGAACTTTTTGAACAGCCCTCGCATTCACAAATTTTTAATTTTGTGTTTTTTATAATGAATTGTACAATCAAATACAAAAAACAGAATTACAAAATCTCTTTCTGATTTCTTTCCATGAATTAAAAAAAAACAAGTAAAATTTAGCCCAAATATTGGAACTAAAAGTATTTAATATGTATAATACATAGAAAACTCGAATCTCATGGAAAATATTGTTATTTTTGCTTAATATAGACTATATCTTTTTATTTTGGGGCAGAGTATTTCCTCTTTTTGGTAAAAACAGGAAAAAAATTAAAATATCAATTATATCGATACATCGATGTTTTAAAAGTAAAATATTTAATATCATTTGATATTTTTTCAAATCAGAGAACATCATTGATACGATATTTTAAAAATATTCGGCAACCCTATACCGCATACTAAAACTATGTGGCCGAGCCGAGGCTGCAGTCAGCGAGTGCCTTACCTTATTAGTTGTATCATGCGTAGAAGTATTGTTTTTATACCCTGTTCCCATTAAAAATGGGAAAAAGGGGATTATGAAGTTGTGCAAAGGTACATATGTAACAGGGAGAAGGAAGTATTTCCGACCCTATAAAGAATATATATTCTTTATCAGCATCAATAGCCGAGTTGATTTAGCCATGTTCGTCTGTCTGTCCGTATGTAATTGATGGAGCCACAAGTTTTTTCATGTATGTAGGTGAATACTGTACCCACGTCGAGTTTGTTTCAGATTTCAAAAAATTCCTACTCCCCTCCATCTTTAAACAGCGAAAATCTGTCTTTTTCTCTGTATAAACGCGTGGATCTCACAGACTATAAGAGTTAGAGCCACAAATTTTTGGCAAATTCCTCCTCCATCTTCTTCTAACCGCGGAAAACTGTCAGAGCTTTAATTTTTAAGTTTTAACCCAGTGACTTAATATATATTCAGTGAGGCCCAACATCTATCTATTCTGTGTACCACAATGAGATCCGAGCAAAATCACCGAAGATATGTACATAAGTGCGCCTGCCCATTTATTGAAATAAATTTTAAAATAAATAGAATTCAAAGCTTTAGGAACCACATTACTTGGAACAGGGTATTTTGCTGTCGGGGCACTCGACCGCAACACTCTTACTTGTTTTTGTTCTGACTTTTCGCTAACTTCATAAATTAACCAAAAGACGAAGAAAAATACAAATAGTTTTTTTGTGAACACACAAAATACTCATATTTTACTATTAGTTCCTCTACCCAAGTTGATCCATCTACGGTACGAGTGCAGCAATTTTCCTCACCCATACCTTATTTTCTTCGCCAAAGAGAGATTTTTAAGAAGAAAAAATAAAACCGTTTATATTTAAAGTTTTTTAATATTTTTCTAGGCTTTTAAAAATGAAATTTTTTAAATTTTTTTAAATTTCGAACTACTAAACCGACATTGTTCTACGCGATTATAGGCCGCTTAATTACCTTTCGAATTATATCTTGCTTCTACCTGACAATTATGAAGTGAGATTTTTAAACCCTTGCAAGGGTATTATAATTTTGCCCAAAAGTTTGCAACGCATAGAAATATTCATTTCCGACCCTATAAACTGTATATATTCTTGATCAGGGCGACGAACTGAATCGATTGAGCTTTGTTCGTCCGTCTGTCTGTTTCTACGCAAACTAGACTCTCAGTTTTAAAGCTATCGAGCTGAAACTTTGCACAGAGTCTTCTTCTTACTGCACACTGCTAATATGTCGAACTATAACTAATAGCTGCAATTGAAACTATCGGTCGAAAAGTGGGTCTTTGTGAGAAAAACTTTTTTGTCTTTAATGTTAACGTCTTAACGTTTTGAAGTTTTGGTCCAAATCGGATGACTATATCTTAAGGCTGCCATAGAAACTATCGGTCTAAAAGTGGGTTTTATTTAAAAAATTGTTTGTTTTAATGCAGGTGTTCTTAAAGTCTAATGTATTAAAAAATTTGTAAGGGTATAAAAACTTCGGCAAAGACGAAGTTAGCTTGGCCTTCTCGTTTTTTTTTTATTTTGTAATCTAGTGATATTTTCCCTGCCATGGTCAAACGCAGAGGTTGAGCGCGTTTTTAGGTAAAATAAGATTGTAAAATCATGTCCGCGAAGCACATGGCATATTGACACCATAAGGTAATCTATTGGTTAAGCTCATTATTTATATATAGCAAATTATAATTAAATATAAAAAAAACTTTATTTACAGATATGGATCGCGTAGGGCATATAGATGTTGCAATAACTATGAAGTTCCTGGAAAGTATCTTAAATTCATCGGTGCTAAAGGGTGAAATAGCATTGAGTACATTATATAATATAATATACGTTGACCTTTATATGTCATTGAATGGAAAATAATAACAGAGCAATCCGTGCGTGAGAAGAACATTTCGGTGATGCGTGCAACCCCTATGTTGGCATAAATGAGCTGGCTTCCAAGCCGGCTGACATGTTAACCGGAATGTACCTAGAGGCGCGGGTAAAGAGAGACTCCTTGATCGGAAAAATTCCTACAATGCGACAAGATGTGGTCCATGCCTGTGTCGTCTACATATAAAGACCTATTGCTTTTGGCTATAACAACTTTAAGAAATTCCTGACAACGTTTATGCAGATAGCAAAATAGTTTCCTCTTAACAAATTAACCGAGCAAGTGTCCTAGGACGGCTTCACCAAAGCCCTGACCTTAACGCTCTGCTCCGATGATATTGCACGCAAACTCAACAAAGCCATTGTTGCGAAAGAATGTTAAATTTGAATTTCACCGCCATATTTTAAAAGAACGCTAAATTTGAAATTAACCGCCATATTGTGAATTAACACTAAGTTTGAAATTAACCGCGTTAGCACATTTGGTATTTTTAAAGTTGAGAGTTGAAAGAATGGAAGTTGTTGAGTTGTCGCCGATCGATTGTATTATCGATACAAAAAATATTAATAAATACAAATTACTTTAAACTTGGAAGTGTTTAAATGTCCACGCTGACAGTAGACGACCCGTACCAGCTGATTGGTCGGGAGTTAGAAAGAAAGTTTGAAATTAACCGCGTTAGCACATTTGGTATTTTTAAAGTTGAGAGTTGAAAGAATGGAAGTTGTTGAGTTGTCGCCGATCGATTGTATTATCGATACAAAAAATATTAATAAATACAAATTACTTTAAACTTGGAAGTGTTTAAATGTCCACGCTGACAGTAGACGACCCGTACCAGCTGATTGGTCGGGAGTTAGAAAGAAAGTTTGAAATTAACCGCGTTAGCACATTTGGTATTTTTAAAGTTGAGAGTTGAAAGAATGGAAGTTGTTGAGTTGTCGCCGATCGATTGTATTATCGATACAAAAAATATTAATAAATACAAATTACTTTAAACTTGGAAGTGTTTAAATGTCCACGCTGACAGTAGACGACCCGTACCAGCTGATTGGTCGGGAGTTTGGCGAAATCGGTCCATCGAGCCAGATTAATCATATATTTTGCCTCTGGACTGGTAACTTCCCCAACAGCCATGAAGGCTAAGTCTCATATATGTATTATAGTGTAAAGCTCAAACAATGAACTATAGTTCAAAGAATTATCTATAGTTTAAAAGAACTGAAATGTGATTCATTAAGAGTTTCTTTCAATATTCTTTTTTAAGATATCACGCGTGACTGGTGTCATTCAGTTCTCTTATTTTTGCTAAGGATTGTTTGAAGAAGAGACTCTCAAACTACAGTTTCATCCACAAAAATGCACTGTATGGTGTTGTCTATGGGCTGCTGGAATCATCGGTCTGTATATCATAAAATAACCGTCAATGGCGAGCGCTCCCGTACCATGATATAAGACTTTTTACTACCTGAAATGGAAGCCCTTAAAGCCCAGTTTGGTAAGCAATTTATTTCGCGTTCCGAACCTGTCAACTGGCTGACTTTTTCCTGGAGCGAATATTACTCTCTTAATTCTCAATATACCCGTAGCAATGCTGAAAAAAGTGATCCAAAATTGGAGCATTCGAATGGGCCATTTAAGGCGTAGTAGCGGTCAACATTTGAATGAAACTATCTTTAAAAAGTAAATGTCAGATATAAGTCTTTCAGCCCATAAAAATTATTAATGGAGTACTTTTTATAGTACCAAGTAATGTGAAATGGGGAGGCGCACTTGCATATCTTCGGTGTTTTTACTCGGATCTTATTATGGTATACAGAATAGATAGGTATTGGGTCAAACTTAATATTTATTCACTATGCTCAAACTTAAAAATTGTGGCTCTGACAGTTTTTCACGGTTGTCAAGGCGTTCATACACAGAGAGAGAGAGACAGTTTTTTGCTGTTAAAAGGTGGGCGAGGGGGAATTTTCCAAATCTGAAACAAACTCCATGCGGGTACACTCATAAAAATCTAGAACGAATAATTTGAGTACGAACGCTCTTGAAAAAAACATCTAGTCGCACTTGAATTTTTAAGAATTTCGCTCTTGGAATCGAGACAAAATCATTCTCAATGTGATTCTTTAAGCAAGGGGAGTGAGGAAACGCAAACATTGAGAGAATAACGTTGGCCGCGCTCTTTCAAAGAGAGACAGCGCATGCGCAGTTTGTCATTGTCATTTGACCGTGGCTCGCCTATAATTATGTTAAAGTTGAACATTAAGATTGGGCAAAAGTAAGTGATTAAACGTCTGTATAATATAATATAATAATATAATATAATATAATAATGCTACGGGGACTTGATCCACGGTCGAGCTGTTGCGGCTAGCCAAATACCAACCGCGCTGGTTCATAAATATGCTTTCGACGCTGCTTGTAGCTAATTGAGAATAGTCGAGTCGGTTAAGCTGCTCGTCCAACTGTGTATGTTTCAGTCTTCGAGGTACCGAGTTCAAGTCCCAGTAAAGTAAGTAAAATACAAAATTTTTATCTGTTATGTGACTAACTAAAAATCAATCACATCTTAGAAAAAAGTGGGTTGATGGTGGTGAGTGGCGAGAGCAGCGCGGAACAAACAACACCACGTCGGCCGGACGGGTTGTCCCGGGCTCTCGGTCATGTCTCTGACACCCAAACCCCCACCCCCTTCAATTATTATTTTTAGTCTTTTATTTTGAGAATTATTCGTACTTGGATCAAGTACTGAAACTCTTGAGTCAAGAATGTCGGGATCAAAAATTCACTCTTGGATCAAGAATATCGCTCTTGGATCAAGAATAATCACTCTTACCCTACTTTTGAGAACGAATGCTCTTGATTCAAGAGTGAAATTCTCTATTTTTTCTCTGAGTGTACAGTACACACCTCATACATGCGAAACATTATGGGTCGATCTATTACAGTCTCTGAGATCAAAGCGTTCGTACGGACTGACGGACATGCAGACAGATAGACGGACATGGCTAAATCGACTCGGCTGTTGATGCTGATCAAGAATATATTAACTATATGTGGTTGGAGGTACTTCCTTTTGGCTGTTACATACATTTGCATTACTTCATGATCCCCTTTTACCTTTTAATGGGTTCAAGGTATAAATCTAACTATAGTGTACAAAAATGAACTATAGTTCATGAAAAAATAAGTTAATAAACTAGGTCACTAAAATGAACTGAAAGGGTCTAGCCCGATAAGGGAAGGGGTGCGGCCTAAAGTCTTGGATTTTAAAATTTTCTTTATAATTGGATAGATTACTTCAAAACAAACTGATTTGGCCCAATGTTGGGTCATTTTGATGCTATGTCCTTGAAATATTGTCAAAGATCCTGTTTTTATAACCTTTTTTTAAATTGCAATATCTCGGGAAACAGAGTAGCTATAGAAATAAAATAAATTGCCAATGATAGAGAATTGATCAAAGTTTTCGGAACTGGAAAATTTTGTTACATACTCTGAAAACTATTTTCGGTATAAATAAAACTATAATATGATGGCCACCTTAAAACTTTTCCTGGAATTGTCGGAAAGTATAAAAAAAAAATGTATTTAATCTTTTTCGTTTATATTATTTAGTCATCATCTTCTCTATTTGCGTTTGTTACACTAGTGTACAGCTAATATAATTTTTTTAGTGTAGATGGGAATGCTAAACTCAAAAATCGAATTTGTTAACTACTTTAAGATGTTTTTTTTTTACATTTAAAACCAAATCAGAATTCAGAAACGTTAAATGGAGCCTAGAAAGTTATTGAAACGAAAATTTCTAATATTAGCGTACGACATTGATCTCTATTTGCCAAAAAATACAAATTAATTTTGTATTAAATCGAAATATAAAAAAAAAACAACAAAAAAAATTATTTAATCTTTTCTACTTATGAATCGCTATTCTACGATTTTTACCTTGTTCTAGTCCGTCAAACTTTTCTGACTTGGCTCAAAGTGTAAATGTCGCTACAGAAAAAAAATTTCATAATTAAAACAAATGAGAAAGTCGGTCAGGCCCGACTATGACATACTCTGTATCTGGAGTTGGAGCTGAATTGCAGTGCTGCTGCTGTGTCTCTCTCTATCTCGGTCTCTCTCTCTATCGCTCTCTCTCTCATCGAGTCATATTGCCAATTACTAACTACCTCTAGAAGGTACAAATAGTCTATCTTCAAAACTGTAAGAGAAATAACGTTTTTGCCAAATTGCGGGGGCGGGAGGGGGCGTGGCAAAAAATAAAAATAAACTTGATCTGCCATCAAGTATAAGAAGCATTTGCCCCATACATGTCAAACCTCTATCTCTTACCATCTCTGAGATCTGTTTGTTCATACGGACGGACGGACAGACAGACAGCCGAACAGACGGAATGGCTATATCGACTCGGCTGTTGATGCTGATCAAGAATATATATACTTTATATAGTCGGAAATGATTCCTTTTCCCTGTTGCATACTTTTGCACAAACTTAATATACTCTATGTACCTTCGATACAGAGTATAAAAATTTTAAATCAATTTTCGAGCTCAACATTGCAAACTACACAAGAATTTTGTTTAAGTTAAGACTGGTTCTATTCTTAAGTCTTAGAAAAAATTGCTGCTGGATGTATATTGCCTGATAAGTAATTTGCACTAGTTAAGCAGTACATAATACGTGCAGGATTTGACTGAGAGCCAACAGTCCTCTTTCCGGTGGGACAACTACAGCAATATCTATGCTATTAATTCATATTTTCTTTCATATTTGCAAGTTATGCTATATGTCTGGAGTAAACCTTAATTTTTGTTATTGAGTGGCTCTTTTTACCGAATGATACATCAATAGATTTGTCCCGTTCTATATAAGGTTGCACTTAGGAATAACATATAGATTTAATATTCACGGCTGAAATTCAAAACCCCAGAAAATCAACAGGTAGAGTATTAATTCACTTACAAAACGTTTTCTTCTGACATGACGGTATTTATCTATTTCTTCAGAAAAAACAGTTCGGGGTGTTTTCGATCGAACACACAATGCGTTTGCGGTATGACTGTGACTTAATTCTATGTAGAGCTTTGTTCGATGAATAATTATGAATACGTTTGCGGTCGAGCTGAGTATAATCATCCATGAGTTTCTACGATTGATTGTAGTGAGTAAGTGAGTAAGAATTTTTGTGCAAGAGGCAATAAAGAAAAAAGTGATTTTTGCAGTTCTCAGTTTCTTTCCCATCATGGGTCTTACAAAATGTTTATTTATATTTTTAAAGTTTTCTTTATGAAGCGTATCTTCGATTTTTTTTTAAACATTCTGGCTCTAAGGTTAGAGGAAAATCCAGAAAAAGTTTTAAGGTGACGGTCCAACGTGAACTGGCAAAACCATCCACCATGCTTTCAGTCTATGGCACAAATTTTGAAAACTTTGATCTATTATCTATCACTAGCAATTTATTTTATGTCTTTAGCTATTTTGGTTCCCGAGATATTTCTATTTAAAACAAGGCTTAAAAAAAGTATTTTTGAAGATGTCTAAAGGACTTGGCATAAAAATACCCAAATCAGTTTGTTTTAAAGAAATCTATCCAACTAAACGTCAGACAGTCACACTGTTTTGCTACATGTTTGGATGATAAATGGAGAGCAGATGGCATGGGCAATTCAAATTCTTGTTATACCCGTTACTCGTAGAGTAAAAAGGGTCTTGCAAATGTATGTAACAGGCAGAAGGAATCGTTTTCGACCATATAAGGTATATGTATTCTTGATCAGTATCAACAGCCGAGTCGATATAGCCATGGCCGTCTGTACGTATGAACGAACAGATCTCAGAGATGGTAAGAGATAAAGGTTTGACATGTATGGGACACATGCTTTTTATACTTGATGGCAGAGCTGTAAACTTGAATTACCATTACCATTACCATTACCATTACCATTTTTCACATAACTGAAAACAATTCCTGATTACCATTTTTTTATAATCGTAATTGTAAGGTGGAATTACGAATATTCAGTGATTATTCCAAAATTTAATTACTTTTACAATTACTTGGATAATTGTAACGGTAAAGGGTTATTATTGAGTAATTGTGCTTAAAAAGTCAAATTATTTATGAATTTTTAGGTGTCAAATAAAATTACTTAAGCCCAATTATAACATTTATTATTTATATTAATTATTTTGGTTTGAAAAAATAACAATCTTATATTACATCATCCATGAAGTTCATGTTGGCCTTCATCACCACTAGTTTTTCAAAAGAAAAATCGGAAAGGGCATGGCGTCTTGAGTCGTTAATTACACTGGCCAACAGCCATTTTGGTTCAGCCTTATTGATGACAAATTCTGATCCAGTTTTGTGCACTGATTCCAAAACTGGTCTCGGTTTTTCTCCATCAGCTCTTTTTTTCAAGATATCGCGGAAAAACCATTTTGCAGTATTTTTGGCTTTAAAAAAATTATGGAGGTTACACCGAGCAACAATATCTGTATTTATGAGCTCTATGCGACAGTATACATATTAAGGTCGCCCAAAAAAATCAATGGAGCATTATCAGCAAACCCAAAAGCGCCTAAATTGGCCTTTGAAGAGAAATATTCATCAAATTATAGCAAATTTTTCAAAGTTAATCGCCGTGTACCAGCCATTTGGGGTGCTTGCATTTTAATGAAAACCACTTTAGCATGTAGGCCAATGGTTCTTCACATTTCACAAATTTTGTTGCATTTAAATCTTCTCGATGGACAAAGTTATAAGCGGTTTATCCCGAAAAAATGAATTAAAATTTATGGCAGGATAACTAGATTGATACACAAAATCTGTATAGGAAATGTTAAAAGACTACTTGATCTAACATTGTCCTTACATTAATTGTCAGGCAAATGTACAATAACATTCAATCTGTACTAGGTTCAAACAATTTTCCCCAAATCCATATTTGCTTAACCTGCGAGAAGAACATTAAAATTAAACGAATTGGGCTGCAAATGAGCCAAATATGTTCCGCACTCACTATAATCTACGGATTAAGCCCCTTGTGACTATTATGATTTTACAAGTTTCAACAAATGTCTGGCGGAAAGAGATTGTAGTAAAGACTCTATCTGTGAAACGAATGTATATGTCGAGGAAGTTGATTCTTCTTATTATTGAGAGGAATGCTCATTCATGCAAGGTAGTGCAAAAACTCGTTCCATTTCGCAAGCGAATAACTTTGTGAATCTGTCACGTCACGTGACGCATTTTTCATAGAAAGACACAAATTAAGGTAATTTTTTTTTTTCAATTGTAGCGTCGCCCTATTTTCTACTATTTTTTTCTACAAAAAAAAATTTTACAAAAAAATTTTTCATGATTCTGCTACGGGACATTGAGGCATTTAAACTAACCAATTTTTATACCCGTTACTCGTAGTGTAAAAAGGGTATACTAAAGTCGTGCAAATGTATGTAACAGGCAGAAGGAATCATTTCCGACCATATAAAGTATATATATTCTTGATCAGCGTCAATAGCCGAGTCTATATAGACATGTCCGTCTGTCCGTCCGTCCGTCTGTCTGTATGAACTCCTAGATCTCCGAGATGGCAAGAGATAGAGGTTTGACATGTATGGGACAAATGCTTCTTTTATCTGCACGCAGATCAAGTTTGTTTCAAATTTTGGCCACGCCCCCTCCCGCCCCCGCAATTTGGAAAAAACGTTATATCTCCTACAGTTTTGCAGATAAACGATTCGTACCTTCTAGTTAGTAATTAGCAAAATGAATCGATTTGCCAAAGAAATGATAAAGATCGGATGAACGGTTATGAGCAAAAAAGTGAAAAATAGCCGAGTTAAAAAAGTGTTGCATACTTTTTAGATGTTCACCATAAGAAACACTGGAACACTGTTAAACATGTTTTTTCATGAGTAACGGGTATATCGAAGTCGGTTAAAGCCGACTTTAACTTACGCTCTCGTTCTTTTTACGTTTGCCCTTGACATAACGGTGACTCCCGGAAAGCTGCGAACCATCAATACATCATTTTTCAAAAGAACTTTTTCAACACCCCAAGCAGTCACACATTTTTAATTTTGTATTTTTTTAATGAATTGTGCAACCAAATACAAAAAAAACACAATATGCAGTTCTTATGCAGATGTTTTTTTTTGGCAATAAATAAAAAGCAAATTATTGGAAAATGAGATGGAACACATTTGGCTCATTTGCAGCCCAATTCATTTAATTTTAATGTTATTCTCGCAGGTTAAGCAAATATGGATTTGGGGAAAATTGTTTGAACCTAGTACAGATTGAATGTTATTGTACATTTGCCTGACAATTAATGTAAGGACAATGTTAGATCAAGTAGTCTTTTAACATTTCCTATACAGATTTTGTGTATCAATCTAGTTATCCTGCCATAAATTTTAATTCATTTTTTCGGGATAAACCGCTTATAACTTTGTCCATCGAGAAGATTTAAATGCAACAAAATTTGTGAAATTTGAAGAACCATTGGCCTACATGCTAAAGTGGTTTTCATTAAAATGCAAGCACCCCAAATGAATGGTACACGACGATTAAGTTTGAAAAATTTGCCATAATTTGATGAATATTTCTCTTCAAAGGCCAATTTAGGCGCTTTTGGGTTTGCTGATAATGCTCCATTGATTTTTTTGGGCGACCTTAACATGTATACTGTCGCATAGAGCTCATAAATACAGATATTGTTGCTCGGTGTAACCTCCATAATTTTTTTAAAGCCAAAAATACTGCAAAATGGTTTTTCCGCGATATCTTGAAAACAAGAGCTGATGGAGAAAAACCGAGACCAGTTTTGGAATCAGTGCACAAAACTGGATCAGAATTTAATACAAATTGGGCTGGACCTCACAAAAGTGGTCATTTTGTTGGCCTGTGTTATATTTGCAAATGAAAACATTCTTTCAACAGAGGCTGACGACGTTAGTGGCGTGTTATGCCTGATTTTTAAGCATTGAATATTTTTTAAGCATCTCGAAATTTGTAGACGGATCAAGCAAATATCTTCCCAACTGTTCTTTAATATCGTGTTTTATTACACACAGCGAAGCGTCAACACTATTATCTGCTGGTTGGGCTCCATCTAAAACAATATTAGTAAAAATTATAAAAATTATAGAAGTATCTGATTTTTTTTATTTCTGATTTGGCCAAGCCATCGGTCTTAAAAAAAAAAACTAAAAAATAAGAAGTCATTGAATTGCAAAAAGATTTTTGTTTCCCTACCGGTTTCGTCGAAATCATAGAATTCATGCTTGGGGACCATATGTTCTCTTGTGTCCATTGTATTTTTATGTGTACAGGCATATTTCACAGCTTCCGCTACAACAATTTCCAGAATTTCATCATATTGCCGACCATGCAAAGCAATTTTTGCGAGACAATTAAATCATTGCATTTTTACGCTTGGTAATAAAACAGATGCAATTATAGCGCAGTTTGCTTCTGTCGAAAGTTGGAGAAAAAATTGAAAAGCGCCATCACTTTTTCCAGAATCCTAATCGCAACACTCCTTAAGCTTAAGACATCAGAAGAATCAGAGATTCTCTTCAACTTTACTGCCAGGGTAGTTAATGCTGGAATAAGACATCCAAAATATAAATTGTTCTCTTTCTGAAGAAAGTCTAACATTGTTGCTATTGGTGCCATTAAAGATCGGTATTCTTCCAAATATTGAATATCTCGTTGGGAAAACTTTGTATTATGCATGCCCAAATTGTCACATAGCTCTGCCAGATTTGTTTTATGTAATAAAATACGACAGACTGAATCATATGTTGAATTCCATCTTGTGACAACAGGGGTTATTAAAGCTGCTCCTAAAACTTGATTGGTGATCTCAGATGACTTAGGCCAGTTGCACTTACGCCACAATGCACTACATTTACTAAAAATCTAGAAAATACGAAATTATATATTGCGAATATATATATGAGTAAAGTAGTTTAATATATATACTGACCAGTAAATGCCTTTTCATTAATAGCTTATCTTTACCAATGATTTTAATGAAATCAGCGGAAGCTACCAAGTTAAGGGTATGACTTGCACATCTAAGGTGTTTTGGTAAAGCGTTACACTATAGTTCCACAGGCTCAGGAACTCGATTGGAATCGTCATCGCTTTGATCATTTGTTTCATCATCTTTGTTCAGGTTATCTATCCCAAATTCCTTGAATGCTTTGACAAAATTCGAGCCATCATCTGTTATGGAGGCAATAATCTTTATAGGATTCAAGTTAAATTCATTGTTTATTTTGCAGATCATTTGCACAACGCGGTCATAGGTATGATCTCCTGAAAACCTTTTACAAGAAAGTGCAGCCGACTTTCTTTGATATTTTTTATTTATCCAGTGACACGTGTAGCCAAAAAAGCTGCGGTGTTTATCAGACCAAATGTCCGCAGTCGTACACACATATTTGATATTAGCTTATGTGTTTTTAATTAGTTCACACTTTTAGTATATCGCTCGTCCAGCATTTTTACGAGTTTTGGCCGACTCATAACACGCAGATTAGTTCCTTTAAACATATTTTTAAAGTACGTTTTTTCAACAGTGCAAATAGGTACTGCAGATTGATTAATATAGCACATAACTCTGTAATTAAATGTGTCATTTGGTTCTTCTACATTCGAGGTTTGTGAAGCATAAATGAACTCAGTGTAGATATCAGGGTGCTTGATGCGCAAATGCTTGATAAACTTAGACGTTATGGTAAGAAAACCTTTAATAATTGATCCACAGGAGTTGCAAGTCGCGCTTATTGATCCAAGCTTTTTAGAGCTCTGATCCTATATTCATATAAAAAATTTATATTTAACATATTAAATTACTTTAGAGTTAACTTACGTTATTAATAATGTTGAAAAAATAAAATATTTTTGGAATTTTTGTTATATTATATTATCATTTTCTGCATTCGGCTTAGTCCTTTTCGAGCAGCTTGGCTGTTGAACGTAGTCCGGGTCTTGGACCGAATCATCCGAATCAAAATCAATGTCCATTTTAATTTTATTTTTATAATTTTATTTAATTTTTAATTTCCTTGTTGACTGTTTAATCTGTGCTCCTTTTATATTTGAAGTAACATTAAACTACTAATACAATGATTAAAAATAAAATACTGATTTGTATAAGCGATATCAAATTAGAAGAAAAAGTTTGTCCACTTCTTTGTTTTAAAAACTTATTGCTCGCTTAAAAAATAATAAGGAAGGACCATAATTGAATTAAATGATTGCTATTATTTGTTTTGGTTTTGTTACCTTGATCATCAAACCATTAAATTTGGTGTTTTCCAAACTTGATTTGTAAAAAAATCATAATTTTCACCTACAAATATAAAATAATTCAACATGTCAAGCACAATTACTCAATAATCACCCTTTACCGTTACAATTATCCAAGTAATTGTAAAAGTAATTAAATTTTGGAATATTCACCCTTTACCGTTACAATTATCCAAGTAATTGTAAAAGTTATTAAATTTTGGAATATTCACTGAATAATCAGAATACCACCTTATAATTACGATTATAAAAAAATCGTAATCATTAATTGTTTTTGCATTACCTAAAAAAATGTTTTCATAGTAATGAAAAGCAATTAAATACGGGAAGTAATGAATACATTACAGCTCTGCTTGATGGCAGATCAAGTTTATTTTTAGTTTTTAACACGCCCCCTTCCGCCCCCGCAATTTGGAAAAAACGTCATGTCTCCTACAGTTTTGAAGATAGTAATAAGTAAGTAAATAATCCTTGGATCCACGGATAAGAAGAGTTCTGCAGCAAAATCCGAAAAGGCTTTTGCTTTCTAAATCTAAGCTTAAGCTACTAATTTTGCAAATTTACAGTTTGGAGCAACCCGTAAGTATATTTTCCATTACAGTCTTATATATCGAATACGATATTTTACCTTTAATTTTTTTTGTGTATTAGATAATTCCTTGCCCATACCAAACTCAAGTAGCTCGCAGGCTCTCACATCGGCTTCGGCAGTAAATACAGAGGAGATGTATGACAAAAATACTATCTCCCTCTTAAACGAGTTCCTTGACTCTATTGAGGTTGCCTTGAGGGACGAAGAGAAAGATGAGGGGATAAATGACAACTGGCGTGTAACGTTCGTGTTCAGACCTAAAATTGGTATTGACAGATCTGAGAAGCATCATCACAGCTGAATCTCTGCAAAAATAACTTTTTGTTAAGCTAAATAATTTAAACGAGAAGGCCAAGCTAACTTCGTCTTTGCCGAAGTTTATATTCCCTTGCAAATGTTTTAATACATCAGAGATAAAGAAAAATATTTCTAAATAAAACCCACTTTTCGACCAATAGTTCCTATGGCAGCTATAAGATATAGTCATTCGATTTTGACCAAAACTTCCAAGTCTGTGTAAAAGCGTATTATATTAATAATCGCTGAAGTGGAACGCGTTAACATTAAAAACAAAACAAAAATTTCTCGCAAAGACTCACTTTTTGACCGATAGTTCTTATGGCAGCTATAAGATATAGTCATCCGATTTTGACCAAAACTTTCAAATCTTTGTAAAAGCGTATAATATTAATAATCGCTGAAGTGGGGGACGTTAACATTAAAAACAAAAAAGTTTTTCTCGCAAAGACTCACTTTTTGACCGATAGTTCCTATGGCAGCTATAAGATATAGTCATTCGATCTGGCCGGTTCCGACCTATTAGCAGTGTACAGTAAAAAGAAGACTCTGTGCAAAGTTTCAGCTCGATAGCTTTAAAACTGAGAGACTAGCTTGCGTAGAAACAGAAAGACAGACGGACAGACAGACAGACAGACGGACGGACAAAGCTCAATCGACTCAGCTCGTCGCCCTGATCAAGAATATATATAGTTTATGGGGTCGGAACTGAATATTTCTATGCGTTGCAAACTTCTGGGCAAAATTATAATACCCTTTGCAAGGGTATAAAAATAATTGCTAGTTTAAAATTGCATTTTATATGTTCGTCTTGCTTCAATTATTAAGAATATACATCAATCTTTCCAAAACTTCTTTTGGTTAAGTCATAATTTCTTGTTGAGTTTTATTTTTAAGCAATTGCAAAAAAAAATAATGATTATTTTTGAGTTTTATTTTTATTGATCAAAAATAATCATTATTGCTGAGTTTTAAAAATATTACTTAAAAATAATCATTACCAATGAGCCATATCGATAAAACTTACAAAAAAATGGTGGTGGATTGGCATAGATTATCATAAAAGAATAATTCTGGTATAAAAACTTTTCTCTACGGCTCTTTCAAGTGCGTGATTTTTTGGTCTAAAAATACACGAAATAATCATTATTTACGGTCCCTGCTTTAAAGCTATTTTGCTAAGTGGAACATTATTAACTTCGGTTCAGCTGCTTAGATAAGCTATGATCTTTATATAATATTTGATTTTTATTAAAAAAAAATTGTTCGCAAAAAATTTTTAATCGAACCTAGCTGCCGACTTTAGCTTGCCGGCAATGGCGTATGCAGGATTTTTTCAGGGGGGCGGTAATGTAAATGTAAAATTGGCTATACAGCTCCTTGAACGGGGCCAAGCCAAGCTTCTCTCAATCTCTTGGCGTGTGTGCTTTAAATTTTTCGCACAAGAGAAAGGGACCTACAGTTTAACGCCGGATCCGAAAAGCAATGTTTAAGCATTTGCTTTTTCATGGCTAGTTACTTTACAGCTGGCGCCAATAGCTGATGAAGGTGATCGTGTGTGTAAAAGCTATTTTGTAAAGAAAGAAAAAACTTTTATTATTACATGATCGCATTATTGTATTAGAGGTGGACATTACAAAGGCGCGAATAAAGGCTATACGACTATACTTTCATCATTTTTTGGGATACTAATACAATATTGGAGTTATATTTAAAATTAAACTGCAGTATCATTTCCAGGTAAGTGTCTTGTATAACGTTTATTTTATTTAAAATGATTTCGTAATTACAGCAAAAATATTCAACTTCGCCCTTAATTTAAAATGATACAGCAAAGAGTATGATTCATTAAATTGTTTTAGTGTTTCTGAGGTGGACCAACAAGAATTAGCAAAAGACGTCTGTAATTTTCTTTAAAAAACTCAAGTCTACACGCAAAACATAGAAAGGCTCTGAGAAGAGCGAATTGCAGCATTATGACTCCAAAAACAAGCAATATTTAGAAAATTTAGTAAAATCCACATTTCACAAGCGGTTTCCGTAAACACACACTGTATACATAAAATTTTTCAACAAATTTTGTCAACGGATCGGTTGTGGTGTCTATATTTAATATAAAATTGGAATGGAATGCTTGTCCGATTGCTGTAGAAGTAAAAAGAAGTAAAAAAAACTTTAGGCCATAATAAATGCCTTGACTCAAACTGAAATTAATTTCGGGTTTATTCCCTGGTTTGGAGGTAAAATTGAAAAAAAAAAGAACGAAAACGCGCGTGGTAAGGAGTTTATAAGTTTACGAACAAACCGCTTTATTATGGCAGCAGGAAACAAGTCCCGAAAATATAAAATAAAATAAGGTCCCAAATGTGGAGTGTTATTTCATAATAAAACAATACCCCAATTTGAAGCATGAAATAAGGCCCCACTGAAATAAAACCCGCCTGCGGCGCTAAAATTTAATCAATTTTTTAAATTAAATAATGAAAATTCGATACGAAAAATTGTTTGATTTTTGTATCTTGCCAAAATAAGAAAAATTAAATAAGAACCCAAAAAATCATACTAAAAACTGGCGTCTTATTTCCTTTTAAAAATTAAACAGGGCCCCAAAAATTAGTTTTGCGGTTTTATTTCATTTCTTCTTTAATGTTGTACTTGTTTGTATTTTGCTATTGCTTTTAAGCTCTGTGGTTAAATCGCTCAAAAATTGTAATGTTTTTTTACTTATTTGACATTTTACGAAAAGAATTCACATATTTGTAGAACGAAACCGGAAAATTTAAAAATTAATTGAAAAGAAAACTTGGATATCCCCCTCGACTTAAATGTATAATAATTCTTTATAATGCACGGTCTATCGATGACATTTCTTTCAAAATTGTTGTTAAGTAGGTACAAATTTTCTAATTTGTCTTTAGAAGCTTCTTTCTTATAGCCTATTTTCACCATAGCAAATATGTACATATTTTCACATATCTAAAAATATGTAATAGCCTATTTCCACTATAATCACTTATTTCGTAATGTACATATATTTTTTTTGAGCGTTTCCATATGATATGTACATATTTTGCAGTGTCGGGAACATGTGAATAGCAAGTTAATAATTTGAATTTAAATTAATTGTGTATTACATCTTTGAACAAAGTTCTACAGAGCTTAGATCAATTAAATCAACTAACATATTGCGAGACATTATTATTATGAATAATTCTCAAATTGACAAAACACAAATTCAAGCTTGACGTTGTTTCACGCTTTTTTGTTTTGCTTTTATTTGTGTTTGCTGAATAAAGATAAGGACAAGTTTATTAAATTCTTGGAGAAATCCATACGCACCATGATTCCCATAAAAGTAGTCGATTGTAGATCCAGTTTATCCGTGCGCTCTCTCTTGTGGCGGACACCAAAACCAGAGCCTTCTCAAATTTACTTAGCTGACAACATTCCGGGTGAATGGACACATATTTTAAATATGTAGGGGAGAGTGGGGGGTTGTGATCATAGTTTTGTTTTTCGAACACAACTTCGCCAAAAATCAATATTTTTTCGTTCTGTAAATTTTGTATTTTAGGTAAAAGATGCACAAAACTTTCCTCATCACTAGATTTAAAAAATAAGTTTTTGGGGATTTTTTTTTTTATTTTGAAAAAAAGTGATTTTTTGAAATTTTAAAAATTTGTGGGGGGTTGTGAGCCACCCTCTTAAAAGTTCAAAATTCGTGTTTTTAAGCAAGTATTGTTTAATAAATGAAAAAAATAACAATTTTTCTCATATTCTGAATTAAGAAATATCAATGAAGAGTGAAAATTGATTGACGGCATCGGGCTTGTTTTCTTTTATATACGAGCACTTTTTGCTGGTGGCTGTTCCAATGTTTGCCTTTCTTAATGTCTTTTTTTTCCTTAGGAGAGTTTTCCCAATAATATTCAAGCAATATTCTCTTTGGAAGTCAAAACCGACTTTTTTCAAAGTGGCTCACAACCCCCCATATCTCACTTTTTTTTTGGTGACGTCACATTTTTTTAATTTATTTTTTTTTGTGGTCAATATTCGAGTGGCTCACAACCCCCAGCGGCTCAGAACCCCCCATTTTCCCCTACATATTTTTTCCTAGGTCGCAGTAAGGTACGCCCAGCTAAAAACTCATAAATTTCAACCTTAAACGAGAATTCTGGACAAGGCATGGCATAGATGACATTATTTGGTGATGGTGTCCGTGAGAGCGAACGGATAAGCTAGATCTACAATCGACTACTTTTATGGGAATCATGGTGCGCATAGAGAAAGCCAAGAATTTAATAAACTTGTCCTTATCTTAATTTAGCAAACACAAATAAGAACAAAACAAAAAATGCGTGAAACAATGTCAAGCTTGAAATTGTGTTTTGTCAATTTGAGAAGTATTCATAGTGTCATAATAATAATAACACTGTGCTTTTTGAAAACAACTATCACAGTGTAATGTTTCGCAATATGTAAGTTGATTTAATTAATCTAAGCTCTGTAGAACTTTGTTCAAAGATGTAATACACAATTAATTTAAATTCAAATTATCAACTTGCCATTCACATGTTTACGACACTGCAAAATATGTACATATCATATGGAAACGCTCAAAAAAAATATATATATATTTCGAAATATGTGATTATAGTGGAAATAGGCTATTTGTAAATATAATTTACATATTTACATATAAAGTTGATAGTTAGCGACCTTTCTAAATCGTAGAATTTGAGTATTGCAGGCTCGAGGTCAAGTAAAACACACAGATGTGTATGCTGTTTTTCCAATATATTTCGGTTGCTCCTCGGCAACCATCCTCAGGGAAACTACAAAACAATTTCCAATTACATTGTAACATTGACTTAATACAAAACACACAAACTTTTTTACATACATTGTTTTACACGTCTGTTCGGTTCGGCGTGGAGTTGGATAGTGTGTTTGTAATTATTCCAAACATCCTAAAAACATGGCGATAAATACAGCGAAGAGTTGTATTCAACGGATGCTGAACATAAGTGACGAAATTTGTCACGAAGAGACGATTTCGGAAATCAAACAAATTTTGCAGACAATGACTTCCCAAGGGACATCATAAAATCTTTGATTGACAAGAACGAAAAAACAACAGCTAAAAATAAACAACCACCCAAAACTTACAAGTCGCTCACATATGTTTCACAGCTTTCAGAACGATTCGCCCATTCTGACTGCTACAATAAGCAAGATATACAGCTAGCCCACAAACCAAAGAACACAATGAAGAACTTTTTCAATAAGACGAAGTCCAAAGTAGCCAAATTCGATAGGAGCAATGTGATATACAAGATTCCATGTCAGGGATGCAAACCACTTGAAAATAAGGACTGGTTCGGTTCAGTGGTTCACACAGTTTTTGAACCGCCGGTTCGGTTTATTACGTGGTTTTTGGGGCTTACTGAACCGCGGTTACGGTTCGGTTCGGTTCGGTTCGGTTCGGTTCGCTCTTTATTCATTTAATTAACTAAAGATATTTTTGCAACAGGTATTCGGATTATTCATTAACAAAGACTTAGGTTTTCAGTTAATCGGGTTTTTACAGAACTTCGACGGCAATTCCCGTATAAAAGTTCTCATTTCGTTTTGAAATCATACAACTATACATATCAAGTGACGAAAACATCTATGGTCACTTCATATTGTTTAGAAACTTTGACGGTTTGAAATCGACCACTGAAAGCCAAGCGGATCAAAATAGTCAAATAATTACAATTATCTTTTGACCTGTTCAAGTAATCTCTGACATATTTGGCACATATAAACTTAAACAATTTTAACTCGAAATCGATATGCGATATGTGAAACACACCCTATTATACAATAAAAGGGCCTTAGCAGAATAAACATACAAAATATGCCCCCGCTCCGATCAGCACCAAATTTAAATATGTTGTTACCATCAATGAGAAACTCACTCTCCTAAATTTGTAGTCTTCTAATCGCTATTGGAGTGGAGTTATGAGGGCGGAAAGATAAATCAGAAAACTCGTTTATCTTAAGAACCGCTTAACCGATTTGGATGGGTTTAATACAGAGATGGGCATGCACACATACCGTCACACTTTTCACACGCATACAAGCACAAGCAAATATAAGTAGCTGTCAATGCTTATAGCGTACGTGTGATTTTTGCAGTCGGCCGCGGCAGAGGCCTAATGCACACGCTGCTTGGTGTGTGCATTGGAACGTCGCGACGCGCCCATCTCTGGTTTAATATATGCTGTAAGTGTCTTATTTTTGCACATTGCACATGAGCTTTAAGTAAGTGGACCCCCACGGATAATACAATCAAGACTTGGCTTATAACAATTTTGGGTCCTTAGCAAATTTAATAAGGTTTATGTTCTTAGCTTTTTTCAACAACTCTGCTTTTCCAAGTATTTTCGCAATATTTTATAGCTAGTTGCTGATTTTGCTTACTATTCGCCAGTAACTCAATACCTTGCTGAAGTGAACCGAACCGAACCATTTTATTTTTCGGTTTTCGGTTCGGTTCAGCATTTTAGAAAACACACCGGTTCGGTTTACGGTTCGGTTCACGAGCGAAAAAAGCGGTTCGGTTCGGTTCAAAACCGGTTCGGTTGAGAACCGGTTTGCATCCCTGTTCCATGTAATGGAGATACAGGAAACAGCTGCTGTTGAGGCACGGATTGAGGCACAGGCGAATGATTAAAAATCCAACAACTTCTTATAGCAATCCCATTTAATTGTTCTCAAGTAAATTATAAACTTTATTCATTTAGTATTTAATATATATATTAGCGAGCGAACGCGAGCGCTTAAAAAAACTTTGTCTAGATGCCCGGCTTGCGTATCCTCAACTGACGCGCCGATCGCTGAAGTTGCCACCTTTTCAATTTTGGTGCTAGGGTTGCATCGCTTTTAAGTTTGGCGGTTGAATTGAAATTTCGGCGGTAACATCCCCCCTCCCCTCGTGAACATCCTTCTGGGTTTCACCTTCTTTTAACCCGACGTCCAGGACTGCAACTTTAGCCACCGGGCGGACCATGATACCCTTTGATGTCTGTATAGTGACCATGCGTAATTGACCGTCCTTTGCAAGTACCAGGTCTTTGATGCGTCCCTTGGGCCAGAGGTTTCTTGGCAGATCGTCATCCACGATGATAGTGGTGGAGTTTTGGTAAACCATTTGCAGCGTCGAGTTAGCGTAGGCTTGTACTCCTTGACCCATCGTTTCCAGAAACGGTCTGCGAATAGTTGGGTCTGATGCCATCTGAGCCTGACAGATCCAGAGATCGCCTTCACCCATAGGTTTGTAGCCGCTCGGGGATCCCAGCAGCAGGTGATTAGGGGTGAGCGCATCGTCCTCTGTTGATTCCACCGAGACATATGTTAGCGGTCGGGAATTGACAATAAATTCGGCTTCCATTAGGGCACTTCGGAGCGTTTCATCGTTGAAGTTGCTATTTGGGCAGATCGACTTCAGAACAGTTTTCACAGATCGAATCAGACGTTCCCACGCTCCTCCCATGTGAGGTGCAGCTGGTGGGTTGAAGCGCCACTTTATTGCGTCGTACTTCATAATGATTTTGTCAAAGTCGATTTGCTTCAGTTCTTCTCTAACGGATTTTTCGGTCGCCTTGAAGTTTGTGCCATTATCGGAGAAAATCTCTTGAGGAGTTCCACGGAGTGCCATAAAGTTCCTGAGACACATTATGCATAAGCTCACGTCAAGCTTATGAGCCACTTCTATGTGTATGGCTCTTAGAGTAAGACATGTAAACAGGACTCCCCAGCGTTTCTCCTTGTGCCGCCCAACGTTTACTAATATTGGGCCAAAAAAGTCTATCCCAGTAAACGTAAAGGGTCTTTCGAAACTGGCCAGTCTGGCGGCCGGCAAAGGTGCCATTTGTGGGACTTGAGGTGTGGCCAAGTCAATTTTACATTTTTGACACTCTTTTCGAACTTACAAAACCCGTAGTCTTGGGATGTAGTATGTGCTTCGAATCAGGTTGATTGTTGTCTCGTGCATCAGATGATGAGTCTGTTCATGGCACTTCTTTACCTCTGAGAAGGCTATTCGACATTTTTTGGGAAGCACTATTGCGTCATCTTTGGGATTCAGCTTATCTGCTTTACCTTGGACTCGGATGATACCCTTTTCATCGAGATAAACATTTAGAGCAATTAGTGGGCTTGATTTTTCGAGTGCTGCATTTGACTTGAGAGCACTGACTTCGGCTGGATATGCTTCTGACTGTGACCGCTTGTATAGCCATGCTTGAGCCGCGCAGACAATCTCAGAAGTTACCGTGTCCGGTATTTTCTGTCTAGTACACTTGGCGTGCAGTCTGCGGATGTATAACATAAATGTTGCGATGGCTCTGTATAGGCGCCTCCAATCCGAAAAGTAGTCAATTGCGATTTCCAAACATTTTGGTTTTGTTGTTAAGCACACGTGCTTACGCAATTCAGATTGGTGGGCAGCTGCATCTAGAATCACATCTTCTTGGGGCCATTCGTCCTCTGACTGCTACAGAAATCGAGGCCCTTTTATCCATTGGGATGCATCGGGTGCTTTGAAAAATTTGGTGGCTAAGTCAGCAATATTAGCCTTTGTGGGAACCCAGTGCCACTGGTTGGGGTTGGTATTATCCATAGCTGTTAAATTACGATTACGATTAGTAATCAATTAGATTATTTTTAAAAAATAATTGTAATGATTATATAATCCTTTTGGTTAAGAATATTTGATTACTAATTGATTACTTTCAGAAATAATCAAAAATAATCGGGATCATTTAGGATTATCAAAAAATAATCAAAAAATAATTCGACTACTTTACAAGATTATTTTTGATTATTTTAATCAAAAAATAATTCGACTACTTTACAAGATTATTTTTGATTATTTTTGATTTTTTTCAAAAAAAGGCATAGCCAGATTTGTGATTTCATATAGCACTTTTAGCTGCCTACTAATACTTGTCGGTAATGGCGGAGAGGTTAAGGCCTATGACTGAAAGGCAGTAAGGTTCAAGTCCCAGTTTGGGGCATGAATCTATTTTTTTCTTTTAATCTAGAATTTTAAAACAATTGCATTACTGACTGAGGTAACTACTAACTAGGGGTGCCAGTGTTTAGCTCAGTAACAAAAAAGGTTGTTCTTTTGGTAGGAAATAGCTTTTACACATCCGGTTCCCTTTACGAGCTACTGGCGCCAGCTATGAAGTAACAAGCCATGAAATAGCTTTTCATACTTTGCCGTTCGGATTTGGAGTTAAACTGTAGGTCTGTTTGTCTTGTGCAACAAATTATAAGCGCACACACGCCCAGAGATTGAGAGAAGCTTGACTTGGCCCTTTTGGGCTGTAGAGCCAATTTTACATTTTTACTGACTAGCTTAAGCTCGAAACCGGAACTTCAGGTGGCACTGAACCGAAGAGTCAATTCAAACGAGATGTTGATAGTCCTGGAGGGAGTCATAATGCAGGCCAGAACACGATGAAATGAAAAGGAGAAACAATTCATTTTTACCTTACTGTACTTAATAGCATAAACTGGTACTCGGGAGCTAATGCAATTGTTTTAAAATTCTAGGTTACAAAAAAAAAAAAAAAAAAAAAAAACAAAAAATAAAAAAACATGTCACAAACTGGGACTCGAACCTAGGACTTACTGCCTTTCAGTCATAGACCTTAACCTCTACGCTATTACCGACAAGTATTAGTAGGCAGCTAAAAGTGCTATATGAAATCACAAATATGGCTATGCCTTTTTTTCAAAATAATCAAAAATAATCTTGTAAAGTAGTCAAATTATTTTTTGATTATTTTTGATTATTTCTGAAAGTAATCAATTAGTAATCGTGTAAAACTGAAAATAGTCGTATTGTAATCAATATTTTGCCTATCAAAAAAAAATAATCAAATATGTAATCATTACGATTAGTTATCATTACTTAACAGCTATGGTATTATCCACAATTTCGCCTACTCTATGCATGACGAAAGGTTGGAATTTTCTGGGGTTCATTACTAGCCAGTGAAGGACAGTTTTAGAATCTGACCAGTATGCGCTAGAATCGACTCTGAGGCCTCGAGTGTTCATCACCTTTTGTGCTAGTCGTACTCCGATTACAGCGGCAAGAAGCTCCATTCGTGGGATGGATAGAGGTTTAACAGGAGCAACTTTACTTTTGGCTGTTACCAATACCACGTCGATGTGTTGCTGTATTTGCTCATACAGTTCTGCCTCTCTATTGACTTTTGCTCGTAGACATTCGAGCCGTTTAAGTGCTGTTGGATAGCTTTCTGGCAAAGTGGCTTCCATGTCACGCCAAAGAAGTCCGACCTGATAGTGACCATCAATCTTTTTACATGTGTTTTTCAGTATTTTTACTGCTTTGTGGTCATCTTCGGAGTAGAGCTCTCGTGGTACGATTGGGTCGATGTTGAAGCTATCCTTTATTGCCTTATCAATATCACTCCAATTGCAGTCGCAATGATGCATGGAAATGTTGGCTCTGGAATTGGTTGTGCCTTGGATGCCCCATCCTAACATGCATTTGGAGGCAATGGGTTCGTTGCGTCTTCCTTCACGAATTTTGCGTGGTACGGCCAGAGCCCAGTTGTTGGCACCGATTAGTAGCATAGGGGCGGCGTTATGGTATGACTTTAACTGCAGGCCGTGCAAGTGTGAGTATCGCTTGCAAGTTTTGTACTGTGTGTACATTGTTCAGCCACTGTTTTTTTCCATTTCCCACCTCCGATATTTGAATATGACCCTTTACAGAGGTCTTTTCCATTCGGGTGGTTTCGCTGGTCCACGGTAAGCAAAGTGGCTCGTGCGTGGTGGAGATCTTTAGAGATTGAAGAGTACTTTCGTCAATTAGCGTGACGGAGGAGCCTTCGTCCAAAAAGGCGAATGTGTTTATGGTCACTCCGTTGCCATATAATGTGACGGGCAAAATACGGAAAAATTGTTCGTCAATCCCCTTTTCCTTTTGATGAGCGCTGACTACTTCGGGTTTCGGTGTGCTTTTATAAAGTAGTGGGTGGTGTTTAGATTTGCAATTATCGACACCACAATCCTGGTTGGAGAAACATTTGCGACGGTGACCTTTAAGGCATCTGTAGCATGCCTTTTTGTCGTTTATTATTTGCTGTCTCTCATCTACAGATAGAAGCCTAAACTTATCGCACTGGGCAGCGTGGTGCTCCGTAGTTTGGCACATTACGCATGGCAGCTTGTGGGCAGCTGCTTTGTTGGCTTCTATTTTGGAACCGGCGTCGCGCTTCGAATCTGCGTTTCGCTTTGGCTCCGATTGAGTTTGTGCGTGAGTGTTCACGCTGCTGGTTTTTGAACTTAGGCCCGGTACGACGGTGGATGCTGCTTCTGCTATTTTGAACAACCAATCGCTGAATGCTTTGACTGCCGGGGTGGACTCCTCGCGAGGATGCATGGCCCAGTTCAGCTTCTGCTGGGTTGGCAGCTTTGCGGCTAGCTGGGACGAAGTAGGTTGAAATGTGGCGAGTGGTGTCGCTTGCGATCCCGGCTGCTGTGCAAGCAAAATATATTTTTGTTCTATATAGTTTTGCTCCAATTTACGCTTCTCTTCCAACATGGCTAATATTAATATTTTCCGCTAGTTTCACGGCACCAAGAGAAATTGTTGTTGCTGTAGCTTGGGAATGAAGGGCATCGAAATTGGGATGATTTGCTTGGGGCGGCGCACAGTGTAAGATTTGGCCTATCTAGGGGGACTTAAATCGATTGCGGCCGTAGTTTAAGAGATATTGACTTGAAATTTGAAATGGAAGAGTTTTTAGGCAATACGAAAATATGTTTTAAAGATGAACAACATCGGACAAAAACTACTCCTACCTCCCATACAATATCGCATTTTTCAGTTTTATCCAGAACCCGATTTTTATATGGGAGCTATACAATAGAGTCACCCGATTTTGATGAAACTTTGCAGAGTTTTATGAAAGCATATTAAATTACTAATTGCCAAGTTTGGTGACTTAATCACAGAAAAAGTTTTTCTCTTTAGAACTAGTTTTTAAAACGATTGATCAAGATTGTTTTTACAGACGGAGGAGATAACGTAAAAACAGAAAGACAGACAAATGAACAGACAGACAAAAGGATGGACGGACAAATAGACAGACATAACAATATGTGCACTCATCTAGAATTTAATTTGGATCGGAATTATCTTCAAAAGTTTGATGGCCTCCCGCTTTGTTTTTCGGGATCTACGCAAATTTCCTATGAATGGGTCGGATGAAATAAGTAGACTGTGTCCTTATTCGTGTCAACTCGAGATGTTTTTCTCGTAAAGAATTCGCGGTAATTTCTTCCATCTTTATTTCTTGACTCCTGAGCTTCTTCCTACCTATGGGAAGGATGCAAGAAGAAATTAAATCATGTCCATGGTATAAAATTTTGTGCAAAGTTAGTTCTGATAAATACAATTCGGTAGTTTCTTTTGTGAAGCGTTCAAAAGCATGTATATTTATCGGGTATCCACTTCCCATGCTATTTAGTATTGTGCGAAACCTTTTTACCAGATCGATATTTAAGCCTGCTATTTCCGATGCTGTTTCGGCGTCATTGAAAAATCTTCTTGCTGTATTACCATCATAAAACTGTTTGGAATTTCTTTCTTCCTTTCTGCTACTTTAGCCTTATTAACCCCACCTGGCACGTACCACTTCTTTATTTCAATCCTGTTCGATATGTGCCCATGTTAATTCCAGTGTGACCGTTCAACGGCAAAATACCACCAAATAGTATACTGTTTTTCCAGCAGTGTCTCGTTAACATGTGAATTTGATTGCAGGCTTAATTACAATAAAATGAAAAACTCAAAATGGCGGAAACATGCGGACGGTTTTTTTTATAATAATGTTCTGGAAATCCACCCGCTTTTTGTCCATGTGGTGGCATCGCCGAACTCGATGGAACTTAGAAGTTGTAGTCCATGAAAGCAACCTGTTTTTTTGGAACTTGCCTAGTTTTTAGGTGTTTATAAAAAAAAATTATATTAAATGTTCCAGAAAAAGTATTAAGACTTGGTTTTAAAATTTTTGCAGTTTAACTATTCGAGAATAAGAAAAAAATAGCTCGACTTGGAAACAAGACACAGACGGCTAAATTTTAATCACTTTAATTTTGTGCCTGATGCGAGTTGTCAAATTGAATTTTTCAAGCGTTGCAATGTGGCATGTTTAATGACTACTTTATTGCTGTTAATGTTAATTTAACTTTGATTTTTGTTTACTTTCAAAATAACTGGATATTTTACTAACATTAAAAAAAAAAATTATTCAATTTGAAGCACTTTTTTTTTTTTGATTTAAGTTCCCCTAGATTGGCAAAATCTTACACTGTGCGGCGGCTGGATGTTGCCTGAACTACAGGCCGTTGTAGATAATGGAACGGTTCCAGATCCGTCGCTTGTATTCGATGTGGCATTCTGGGGCTTGTTTTACAAGTCCTTACTTGCTAGTCCGCAATTTACGGGGGGTGGATTACAAAATCTGCAAGTCCATTCTCGTTCTGCAATTGAACTGTCGACTCCGGCACATATGAAGTGACACCAGATTTTACATTTGTCGCATTGCACCCAGTTTTGGACGCCACCTTTGACTTGTGTCTTGTTGCACACAACACATACTGTTTTATCGCGTTCCATTGGACCCATTTTGACAGAATTCCTTATTTTTGTTGTATAATTTGGTAAAGTTTGTAGATTAGATTGCTTATATGTATGCAGTTTGCTAATTTTATTACACTTTTCAACTTTTGGATGTATTTCTGTCTTCTGGCAACGCTGTTCTGTCTATGTGTGTATTGCGTGCGTGTATGTGCTATTTCATCACTTTTTGCAACTGTCTATGCACGTATGTACGCGATGTACATATGTATGACTCTTCTAGATGAGCCTCTTGGTCCTCACATATATAATTGTGTGTCTTTATTTAATTGACACTTTTGATCACGATTACAGCTCTTTACACTTATGTTTGTGCAGGCTTAATAGCTCTTTACACGTATGTATGTATGTGCAGGCTTTTTAAAAGTGACTGCTTGTATATATATACATACTAGCAAATAACCCGTCGCGCTTCGCTGCGCCTTCAATAGTACAACAACGCACACTCACTTACCACCCATTTCCCGCCCACATCGCACCCGCTTCCCGCCCATTTCCAGCCCATTTCCCGCCCACATCCCACCCACTTCCCGCCCTTTCCCTTCCACTTCCCGCCAATTTTCCGCCCACATCACACCCACTTCCCGCCCACGGACCACCCACTACCCACCCTCTTTCCGCCCACATCCCGCTCTTCCCTTCCACTTCCCGCCAATTTTCCGCCCACATCCCACCCACTTCCCGCCCACATCCCACCCACATCCCACCCACTTCCCACCTCTTCCCGCCCTCTTCCTGTCCACTTCCCGCCCACATCCCACCCACTTCCCGCCAATTTCCCGCCCACTTCCCGCCAACATCCCACCCACATCTCACCCACATCTCACCCACTTCCCACCGACATCTCACCCACTTCCAGCCCACTTCCCGCCACATTTCACACACTTTACACCCACTTACCACCCACTTTCCACTCACTTCCAAAACAACTTACCACCCACAACCCATTTACTTCCCAACCACGGAAAATAAAAACAAAAATTAATTCCGATTTTGATTTACAAACAGAGTTTCAAGTCAATCGGGTAAACAATAGTTTTTGCATGCAGAATTTTCCGACCATTTTCCTCGTGGGCGGATTTTCCAAAATCGGGAAAACACGTGTCGAATTATTTCGCGTACTAAGCTTACAAACCAAGTTTCAAGTCATTTGGATGAAAAATAACATTTTTCCCATACAAACTTTTCCGACGCTTTTCCGACTTTTCCGGGTGGAATTTTCCAAAACCCCGCCTTAGTACGCACTTTCACCACCAACAGAAACTCCTGTGCGATGATTGCCAATCAGTGAATCAGTCAGGACACTCTCTTTTATATTTATAGAGATATGTTGACTGTACATATGTTTGCAGTACATGGCACGGTTTTCCGGCTAAATGTATAGTTGTAGCATATTTGTAAGAATGTACTGAAGTGCACGCACACTTACTTTTGCAAAGGTTTTTCTTAGAAATGCACTCAAACACTCACACTCTTATAAAGTTTTTTTAAGAAATATTGAGGCACGGATTGAGGCACAGGCGAATGATTAAAAAATCCAACAACTTTTTATAGCTATCGCATTTAATTGTTCTCAAGTAAATTATAAACTTTATTCATTTAGTATTTAATATATATATTAGCGAGCGAACGCGAGCGCTTAAAAAAACTTTGTCTAGACGCCCGGCTTGCGTATCCTCAACTGACGCGCCGATCGCTGAAGTTGCCACTTTTTCAATTTTGGTATTTGCATCGCTTTTAAGTTTGGCTGTTGAATTGAAATTTCGGCGGTAACAGCTGCTACAAATTGTACATTGGTACAACAAAATCTAAACTTAGAACTAGGATATCCTAACACAAATCAGACTATAAACTCAGACACCAAACCACCTTTCAAAAAACGGCGCTTGCGACCCACTGTACGGATAGCGGACACTCGCCGAATTTTGAAGCAACAACAATCCTACAGCAAGAAAACCACTACAGCAAACGCTTCACTCTTGAGATGTTGTATATAATAGACACACACACTGACAAAAGGCTTAACTACAAATCGGACACAGAGAACTGTGCGCACCTATACAGACACTTACTGACCAAACAATAACTCAGTATCCAACTCCACGCCGAACGGAAGAGACGTGTAAAACAATGTATGTAAAAAAGTTTGTGTTTTTTGTATTAAGTCAATGTTACATTGTAATTGGAAATTGTTTTGTAGTGTCCCTGAAGATGGTTGCCGAGGAGCAACCGAAATATATTGGAAAACAGCATACACATCTGTGTGTTTTTACTTGACCTCGAGCCTGCAATACTCAAATTCTAAAAAATTTACATATTAAAATATATTGCAAGTCGGCCAGAGGGAAGAGGGGTTTAACCCCCAATGTTACAACATTTGCTTACTTAGGACAGTTTTCTGGTGTTCCTGCTTTTGCTCAAATCCAAATCCAACTAGATTTCGCAACTTGGTGGATTTTGTGCAATCGGTTGTCTCATGCAGATTGATTATAAATTTGGGTATTTGCGCCACGGTCACACCGGGACGACTGGAAAGGCACTAATAGTACGCTGGCAGCCCTCTGCACTCGCCGGATATTTGTTTTATTTATTGCACGCCAATTTAAAAAATATCTTCTTACTATGACAGTAGATTAAGCAATAGGTCTAAAGCTTAGTTCACAGACGCAAATAACACTAGTTTACAGTCAAAAAGACCCATTTCTACTAAATTTTTTTTTTGTGTAGTTTGGAATGGTGATCTCAAAAATCAATTTCTAAAATTTTTTCATGGCTCCGTTTTTGAAGTATGATTTTATTAATTTTTTTGGCAGGTGCTCTTACATTTTAAACCATATCTCACTTCATAATTGTCAGATAGAGTCAAGCAAGATATGATTCGAAAGGTAGTTTAGCCAATAATCGTGTAGAGCATTGTTTTTCCATCCGTTTAGTAGTTTGAACACAACACCCAAAAATTTTTCAAAAAAATGGATTTTTTGCTCGAAATATCATTTTTGGACGCCTTGAAAAAATATAATAAAATTAAAAAAAATTATTATTATTTTTTCTTCTTAAGAATCGCACTTCTATGAAGAAAACCAGATAAAGATGATCAAAATCTATGAACAAACATAGGAGCTGTGATTAATTAAGTGCAAAAAAAAGTAGTATTTTCGTGATAATTTAAAAAAAAAATTTTCGTTTGCTTTGACTTTTGTTCGGTTCTTGATTCTTATTTGTGTTCTGGTTTTTCGCTCACTTCATATTTAATTTTTCTAAACACACAAACTACTCAAATTTCACAGTTAGTTCCTTTACTTAATTTGATCCATCTACGGTACGTGTGACACGATTTTCCTCACCAATACCTTATTTTCTTCGTACAAGTGCGATTCTTGATATAAAAAATAAAAACAAATTTGTTCGATTTTTTTATATTTTTCCTAGGCATTTGAAAATGAAATTTCTTGAAATTTCAAACAAAAAATCGATTTTTTTTTAATTTTTGGGTTTTGTGTTCAAACTAGTAAACGGATTGAAAAACATTGTTCTACATGATTATTGGCAACTCAATTACCTTTCGATTCATATCCTGTTTGACTCTATCTGGCAGTTATGAAGTAAGATATGGCTTAAAATTTAAGTGCACCTGCCAAAAAAATGAAAAAAAGAGTGTGTGTCATGAGAAGCACGGTACGAGCGAAGCTCTTTACGATGAATTCGATTTAAGTAATGGCAAAATACACATTTGGATTCTGTATAAATAAATGTTAAATAATAAAATATTAGGTCACTGTCAAGTCACTGTTAAATCACTGTTGGGTCACTGTTAGGTCAATGTTGGGTCCCCGTTAAGTCACTGTTAAGTCACTGTTAAGACACTGTTTAGTCACTGTTAACTATCTGTCAAAACACT
The DNA here is from genome assembly GCA_018904275.1 of Lordiphosa clarofinis. Taxonomy (NCBI): domain Eukaryota; kingdom Metazoa; phylum Arthropoda; class Insecta; order Diptera; family Drosophilidae; genus Lordiphosa; species Lordiphosa clarofinis. Next base: position 1,782,430 of record JAEIGQ010000039.1, on the reverse strand, counting down.
GTTATAGTGCGTTTCTACTACAGTAGGGTTAGAGTCCGCGTCCATTTATCGAAGAACGCGAGTCCAACTCCATACAAAAAAAATGTCAGTTGTTGACCGAGGGGGTGGTGAGGGGGTAGAGAAAATAGTCGAGTCCACTTTGGACGCTGGTTCTGCCAACTCGTTTTTATACCCTTGGAGAGGGTATATTAAAATTGTCCGGATGTTTGTAACGCATAGAAGGAAGCATCTCCGACCACATAAAGTATATATATTCTTGATCAGCATGCCGAGCTGAGTTGATATAGCCATGTCCGTCTGTCCGTCCGTCTGTCCGTCCGTCTGTCCGTCCGTTTGTTTCTATGCTATCTCCTCCGTCAGTTTTAAAGCTATCGTAACCAAACTTTGCACGAAGTCTTTTGGTATAAATACGCTGCACATTTGTCGGAACCGGCCGGATCGGATGACTATAGCATATAGCTGCCATAGGAACGATCAGTTGAAAAACTAGTTTTAGTGAGAAAAACTTTTTTGTTTTTAATGGTATCGCTCTCAACGCTCGTATTTATAAGTTTTTAATGATTTCACATAATTTCACCAAGCCTTGTCGAAATCGGACAACTATATAGTATAGCTGCCATACAAAAGTTAGGTCTGAAAAAAAGTCTTAGTGAGAAAATCTTTTTTGTTTTTAATGTTATCGCTCCCAACGCTCGCATTTATAAGTTTTCAATGATTTCACATAATTTCACCAAAATTTTTCGAAATCGGACTACTATATAGTATAGCTGCCATACAAAAGTAAGGTCTGAAAAAAAGTCTTAGTGAGAAAAACTTTTTGTTTTCAATGTTATCGCTCCCAACGCCCGTATTAATAAGTTTTCAATGATTTTACATCATTTCACCAAAATTTTTCGAAATCGGACCACTATATAGTATAACTGCCATACAAACTGTCAGGCACATATCAATCTCCAAGGGTATATAAACTTCGGTCGAGCCGAAGTTAGCTTGCCTCTATTTTTTTATATTTATACGATGAATATCGATAGAAATCGATATCGATAAGACTTTTGACTGCAAAATCAGCTGGCACAACAATTGGCGGTAAAAGAAATGAAGGGCAATATGTTTTTATTTTGTTGATTTATTAATATAAAGGTTATTCCTTTGTACAGGATTAAGTAAAATTAAATGGGTTCCCCCCAATACACGCTCTACAACGCACCTTGACTTCGACAAATGGTAAACTGCTGGTTGGTCCACTGAAAGCGGATACGGCTTTTCACCTTTTCAACGGTCAAGAAGCTCGGTGGCAAACATTCAAAATCCATATAAGATATCACCTGGTTGCAGAACTCTATCAGTATTTGGCCAACCTTTGATTTGCAAATACCAAATAGTTCCCAAATTGTTCAATATTCCGCTGATAAACCAAGCAAGTAAGGAGCTACGGCTATTTGCTTGTTCAGTGCGATTGCAAGCCGGAAAGGATTGTTTTGCTTTGCCAGCCGAGGCAAAAGTTGGAGTAACATCTGTAATGTTTGCCCCTCCACACGATGCGTCTGTATGTTTAGGCACGTCGGTCTCCCAAAAGCAACCATATCGACTAGGAAACAAATAAATTATTTATAACTGGAGTACTAATTAAATGGCTTGTGACTTACAAACGCTATGTAGCAGTCATCAGTTGCAAAAGATTATTATAAAACTGCATAAACTGCAGTTGTTGCTTTTCAATTGTATTTAGCAAAACAATGTCACTCAAATTTATTTTGATCGATGCACAAAGGTAAACAAACAGACCAGATCAGCTGTTGTGGACTCGGAATTGGACACCGAACGCAGTGGAAACGCCTTTTGGAATTTATCGAAAAATCGTGGAATCGATGACAGAACACGCGTAAGCGGAAATCGGCTATTAATTCAAGTCTCTGCCAAGTCACTGTCAAGGCACAGTTAAGGCACTGTGAAACAAAGAATATTATAGCTTATGGTACAGAATTCACAACTTGCCCTCAATGCAGCCACTCTTTCCACCCCCACTTCCCGCATACCCACCAGATCCACACCCGACTAACCCTAGATCCCCACCAGATCTCCACCTGATCCCCACCAGTTCTCCACCAGATCCCTACCTGATCCCCACCAGATTCTCACCAGATCCCCACCAGATATCTACCAGATCCCCACCAGATCTCCACCAGAGCCCCACCAGATCAGCACCAAATCCCCGCCAGATACTCACCAAATCTTCACCTGATCCCCACCAGGTCTCTACCAAATACTCATCACCCCCCCCCACTTCCACCTCACATTATCCCACTCCACACAAAACCCACCTGCTACTACGCTTTAATGGAAAAAGCAGCTGATTTTGCAAATACAAAATACAAAATCAAAGACATACTCCAAAAGAATCTGTCGCAAAGACAAAATTTTTCAAGATTTATCCCCCCAGTCTGACGTGCGTAAAAGAGCTTCGCTCTAAAAATCATATTTCAAAAACGGAGCCATGAAAAAATTTTTTAAATTGATTTTTAAGATCACCATTCCAAACTACACCAAAAAGTAGTTTCAGTAGAAATGGATTTTTTTTTTTTGTAAACTAGTGTAATTTGGACAAACTTTGAAGATACGAAAGATGGGACAGTCCAAAATATTGCAAAGTTTGGAAATGGCAATGAAGGGTAAATAGAATGTGAAGATCCAACAATTAAACAACAAAAAATTCAAAGAAATTTTCTAAATTTTCTCATTTCTGAAATTATAATGAACATTTGATAGACTGTAATTATAGGGGGTAAATTTATGTGGTTTAGACAAGCTGAGTTCAGATTATCTTAAAGATTTAATAGGTCAATCGGTTTAAAAATATTGGAATTTTGATGGTTTGAATTTTGCGAAAATTCTTTTATGAGTTAAGCTTAGTACTCAGACAAACTAAATCGTCCACTAGCTAAATTGGCAACTTATTCCAACGGGTTACCAAGCGTACGATGCAGTGTGACTGCTCAACGCCAAAATACCACCCTTCATCAAAATACCACCAAATGCGAAACGGTCACACTGCGCTGATTTGCTTGCATTTAAATTAAGTTAATTGTTTTTTCTAATATTTAGGGATTATTGGCGAATATTTAGAATGTTAAAGTCATGGCCAATGCAAAATCTTACTATTGGCTTTAAAATAGTTCCACCGAGCGTAAGAGGCCTGTCGGAATTTTACGTAAGCTTTCCTTTTTTATATGCAGTTGACACCCAGCTAAAGCGATTTAGTTTGTTTGAGTACTAAGCTTTAATGAGAGGTGTTGCTCAAACGGACTAAAAAATCGCAAAATTTCCAAAACTTTATAATGAATTTAAAATTTCATGAAGACCGGTCGTCAATAGACGGATGGTGAAGATTGAAAGGTCAAAAAATCGCAAATTTCGCTAGATGATGATTTGATAGATTACAATTGTCAAGTAAGCTTCACTTCTTCGTTTTCTGTTTTTAAATTATATAGGCGGCGTAGCAACGCATGTCAGATACCTGCTAGTAATTAATAAATAAATTCGAAAATCTGATGTTTTAACTGCAAGCCAAAGAATCTTTGCGCATTATTGACTGCAGAACAACTGAGATATGAATCTCTTAATTAACAAAAAACTAAACCCGTTTTTATCTCACATGAAGCTATAAAAGATATCAATATGAAAATTTTACACAATGAAGAACACGATACAGCGAATGTTTCTGCATCATTAGGTCAAAAAACAAATTTTTTTAAGTTAGGCCAGACTTGAAGTAAGTGAGCAGTATATTTAATGGTGTCGAAGATGATTCCTTCAACGCTTTACATATGTATATCTGCAAGGGAATAATATATTAATATACTATAATATAATATGAGTGATCACGGGACACTTCGCATCAATATTTGGAATGCATTGCTGAATGTGCAAAATACCAGATACATATATACATAATACATACATTATAAAAGAGTATGTATAGTATGCATGTGACCTTCAACTCGGAAAGGTCGCGTTTGCTGGAAGAGCAGGGTGCGGCGCGGATGCGTCGTCCAAATTGGTATATCCACATGTCGATGTGTGTGCGCATGCCATTCATAGATACACACACACCCACAAATCTATGAACATTGTACATATGTAGGCAAATGTCAAAGTAGTGTTTTAAGCGGTTTGCCATACATTCATATGTACATCAATTTCATCCACTGAGTAAAAGCCAATAGCTTTTAACAACTACACACAAAGTGAAACTTTATTCAATAACAATAAACATATTGTGTACGCATGAATGTGCATATGTTAGGGGTAGCTGTAACTACATCTGTATCTATGTGTATAGTTTAGGAGCAACAAAGAAGCATTTTGTAATCCAATTCAGATTGTACAGCAAAAACTAAATTATCAGCAATAAGCCGGGCAGCCATTGCGATGTCATCTGCACAATTATGTAACCAGCAAGCGTTACCCGGCGCAGCAGAAATAAACATAATTTTTATGTGTAACTACAAAATGCTTCCCCAGGGACGTTGTACTTAATCCTTGCTCTGCATGTACTTGATCAGATCGATGACACGGTTGGAGTAGCCGAACTCGTTGTCGTACCAGGAAATCAGCTTGACGAACTTGTCGTTAAGGGAGATGCCAGCCTTGGCATCAAACACCGACGAGTGGGTGTCGCTGAGGAAGTCGGTGGAGACAACCTCTTCTTCAGTGTAGCCGAGAATACCCTTCAACGGCCCGTTGGCGGCCTCCTGCACCTTAGCCTTGATCTCATCGTAGCTGGCACCCTTGCCCAGGCGAACAGTCAGATCAACAACGGATACGTTGGGTGTAGGCACACGGAAAGCCATGCCGGTCAACTTGCCGTTAAGAGCCGGAATGACCTTGCCCACAGCCTTAGCGGCCCCAGTGGAAGCTGGGATAATGTTCTGCGCAGCGCCACGTCCATCGCGCCACAACTTGCCAGATGGTCCATCAACGGTCTTTTGGGTGGCCGTGGTGGCATGCACGGTGGTCATCAGACCCTCGACAATCTCGAAGTTGTCGTGGATGACCTTGGCAAGGGGGGCCAGGCAGTTAGTGGTACACGATGCGTTGGAAACCACCTTCATGTCGGGTTTATAAGCATCCAGGTTGACGCCGCACACGAACATGGGGGCGTCCGCGGAGGGCGCCGAGATGATAACCTTCTTGGCACCGCCCTTGAAATGAGTCGATGCCTTGTCGATGGTGGTGAAGACACCAGTCGATTCCACCACATACTCAGCACCAGCGCTGGCCCAGTTAATGTTAGCGGGGTCGCGCTCGCTGAACACAGTAATCTTTTGGCCGTTGACGACTAAGAAACCACCTTCGGCAGAGACGGTACCCTTGAAGCGTCCATGGGTTGAGTCGAACTTGAACAGGTAGACCATATAGCTCACATCAATGAAGGGATCGTTGACGGCAACCACAGAGGCTCCCTTATCGATGGCGGCGCGCAGCACCAGGCGACCGATGCGGCCGAATCCGTTGATACCAATTTTCGACATGATTGTGGTTCTTGTTAGAGGTTTTGCACTTTTGCACTCTTACTTTCTGGAGAAAAAAAAATGTGTTAGTAAGTGCGGTCAGTGGGAGAAATTGGGAAAGTCACTACCGTTCAGTTCGCTCGCAAAGAATCGACTGCGTTAGCCAAGCAACATTGAGCGCTTTCGTTGTGTTAAAATATGGCGAGAAAATTTTCAAAGTCAGATGAAGGACGTTTATGTCAACGCATGAGCCAGAGAGCTTTTACTCTCACCAGTTTCTCGTTGGAGCGCAACCCAACAGGCATCTGCAATGAACGGGAGTTGGAAGCTTTCAGTAGCTTTTATTGGACAATTATACATATGTATATATGTACATAAATATGTGCATACATGTGTACATTTGTTTGTGGGAGGTATCACTCTTATCCGAATATTACACCATTTACTATGAAATGAACATCATGTTGCTTTGCTCAGTCAATCAATTTTCGTTTGTATATACATACATATGAACATAGGCACATATTAGACTGGCCCTTAAAAATGGACTTGAAAAAGCGGGAGGAAAAAGTTTCGTTTTGGTCCAAATAGGAATAAGAAAAAGTTCGGTCCCGATCGGACAACATTTTGTTTCTTCTCTAATATTTTTACATTTTTTTTAAGTGTTAATGCTATTTAATTCGGTTATTATTTCCCTAACTGTATTTCAGCAACATTTAAAATATTATATGGGCATTTCCACAGTCGCGAACGCGACATTTGTACGACTTTAAAGTGCAAAGAAATATAGAAAACAAAAATATTTTTGTTTTTTGTTTTTTTTTTTTGGTAGAGTTTTGGTTGCAGAATATTTAGTGCAAAAGATAGGTTTAGTCGATTTTCGATTAAAATATAAATTGAAAAAGTTAAGCGATTTATCACGCGACAAAAATGGAAGTCGTTTTCGACTGCATCCAATAAAATTCATAAATCAGGGAATAGTAGACAAAAATTTTAAAGCGGTTAACTCTTAAATAAAGGGTAATAATGCAGCTTTTTATTGAGTGCAATGATATTCAGTTATTTACATTAGCTCTGTTTTTATAGGCTTTAATATTATGAAGAACGCGACATTTATCACGCGACATATTAAAAAAAGCTAACAATGAAATTGACTTATCTTCAGTATTCAGGCCAATTTTCTTTTAGTTTGGAATCAGAAAGGGTTTAAATGAATTATTTTATTTTTTTTAATTTTTGTTTTCATGTCATCTTAAGAAAAATCATTTTTTAAAAAAATATTTTGTCGACCTTGGTGGACCTTCCTGTGGAAATGCCCATATATGATATCAGAATATCACTCTACGCTTAAAATATTTAACATATTTAAGCCCCATACGTACATCAGAAGTAGCGAGAAGCTTCATACAAAAATTGAGGAAAGAAGAAGCAGAAGTTACTTCTTCGCCTCTTGAACTTTTTATACCCGTTACTCGTAGAGTAAAAATGGTATACTTAAGTCGTGCAAATGTATGTAACAGGCAGAAGGAATCATCTCCGACCATATAAAGTATATATATTCTTGATCAGCATCAACAGCCGAGTCGATATAGACATGTCCGTCTGTCCGTCCGTCCGTCTGTCTGTATGAACACCTAGATCTCAGAGATGGTAAGAGATAGAGGTTTGACATGTATGGGACAAATGCTTCTTTTATCTGCACGCAGAGCAAGTTTATTTCAAATTTTGGCCACGCCTCCTCCCGCCCCCGCAATTTAAAAAAATACGTTATATCTCCTACAGTCTGAAGATAGACGATTCGTACCTTCTAAAGATAGTTAGTAATTAGCAAAATGAATCGATATGCCAAAGAAATGATCAAGATAGGATGAATGGTACTCAAGTTATGAGCAAAAAACTGATACAAGCCCCCCCGTTCCCTCCATAAAAAAAATGTTGCATACTTTTCGGATGGTCACCCCTAAGGAACGCAGAAACACTGTTTAACATGTTTTTTCATGAGTAACGGGTATGTTGAAGTCGGTTAGAGCCGACTTTAACTTACGCTCTCGTTGCGTATACGGAGGTGCGAAGTTGAAAGTTACACTTAACAGACAATGTTGCACTTAGCAGATGGACTGTTTTTAGCTAAAGTGGTTTGAAAAGAAAATAAAAAAAGAACATGGAAGAAAAACAAAAGCGAAAGAATCGTTTGAAAGTGTTTTTGCATGACAAAAAAATGTTTTTAATTTTGGCGGTGAAAGAGCGAGTTGTCATTTTTGATTTTTTCCACCCCAACCATTCGGACTTTAATTTTGTGAACAAGGCTTCGGGAGAAGTGGCCGAGCTTCTACAAAAAATCAACTTGGCATCAAAACAAAATACAAATGATCGAGCAGTGTGACCCACCGCCAATTAAATTAAAAATATCAAAAACATATTTTTTGGCGTAATTTTTTCTTGTCTGGTTACACAGCTCTTACGTTCCACGGCGACGAAACATGAGGTGAAGTTAGCTAAATTACGCACTTCGGATCTCCATATGAGCCTTTAACAAATATTTGAAATGTTGATAACATATTCCCCTAACTGACTTAAATTTCATTAAAACTTAAAAATATTAGAAAATTAGAAACTCAAATTTGTATTTCAAAATTCCACTTTCTATGGCGAGCGCGTCACTTAAATGTTGTCCGATCGGGGCTAAACTTTCTCTTATATCTATTTGGACCAAAATTAAACTATTTCCGCCCGGTATTTTGAAATCGAAAAAAAAAATAATTTAATAAGAACCAGTCTAATATATATACATGTATCCATCTGGCCCCGACCCTGACCAGCATTGCCAATTTAGCTACAGTACGGAACAGAGTCGTTTATATATATTTCACTTAATATGCAAAAAAAAAGAACTTTCTATAAATGGTAAAATTGTATTCTTATTTTATTCTGATACTAAATCGTTCATTGAACTAGTATGCATAAGAAAGTATTGTATAGTTTTAACATTTAAAAAAATAGAGACCAGCTAACTTCGGCTCGACCGAAGTTTATATACCCTTGGAGCTTGATATATGCCTGACAGTTTGTATGGCAGCTATACTATATAGTGGTCCGATTTTGACAAGGCTTAATGAAATTATGTAAAATTATTAAAAACTTATAAATACGAGCGTTGGGAGCGATAGCATTGAAAACAAAAAAGTTTTTCTCACTAAAACTAGTTTTTCAACCGATCGTTCCTATGGGAGCTATATGCTATAGTCATCCGATCCGGCCGGTTCCGACAAATGTGCAGCGTATTTATACCAAAAGACTTCGTGCAAAGTTTGGTTAAGATAGCTTTAAAAGTGACGGAGGAGATAGCATAGAAACAGACGGACAGACGTCATGCTGATCAAGAATATATATACTTTATGTGGTCGGAGATGCTTCCTTCTATGCGTTACAAACATCCGGACAATTTTAGTATACCCTCTCCAAGGGTATAAAAATAAAGTTGATAGCACTGTGTCACATTTTTGAACTCAAAAAAGTTGATACGGGCAAGACCAAACAATTTTGAACGGGTGTGATGGTAGATAAAAACCCTGCCTGGGTTTGGTCTGATTAGCTGTCGTTTTCTTTTTATTGACCTTTAAACTTTTCAGCCTCAGAGTAGGATTATCGATACCATATCTCGTAAACCATTTTGAATTTTGCTTTTATGTCTTTAGCAAAGATGTTGCTCTTGGCTTGGCCTACAAAACATTTTTTTGCAGCAAATCAAAAAAATCACATCTTCGTACTTTTTTTTTATTTATTTAGGTTTGACAAAGTTCTGTCAACATTACTGGGTACAATTCAAAAAAGACAGTATATTGTTTCTTACTTCTAACACAGAAGAGTGAGCAGAGAAAAGATGGTAATGCAAATTATAATTAATACACAAATTTCCGAAAGGTTCATAGTGAGCAAAATTTGTTAGGCAAGGCTGTAGGTAGATCGGAGAGAAATTTCTAGTTAGGCGCGAAGGAACCGCAAGATTTATTTGGCATAACAGAGCACAAGAGTCAATATCACCTGATAAAAGTTTGTGAATAAAAAGCACACAATGGCACGTCCGACGGTTCTTAAGAAATGGAAGATCAATTAAGAGTAATCTATGCTCGTATGGTGGAAGTTGGTTGGTGGGATCCCAGTTGAGGCCGCGGAGGGCAAAAATTAAAAACTGTTTTTGAACTGATTCAAGCTGGTCTTGATATTTTTGGTAATGCGGTGACCAAACACACGACCCATATTCTAGTATTGGTCGTACCAGTGACACGAATAAATGTTTAGTCAGATACGGATCGTTAAATTCCTTGGCCCATCTTTTGATAAACCCAAGAACTCCCATAGCTTTGTTAGAGATGACAGAAATATGATTATTGAAGCTTAGTTTAGGGACAAAGCGTATGCCCAAATCGTCAACCACGTAAATTCGAGGGGTTTGTCATCAATCGTATAGTCGAAAAAATACGGCAGTGTGCGATGAAAAGTCATACATTTACACTTTTCAGCGTTTAGTGGGAGGCAATTAACCGAACACCATGTATGCAGAGAGTTTAAGTCCAACTGAAGAAGGAGAGGAGACATCGGTTTTATATAAGACAAGCAGAGTTTTAGGTCATCGGCATACATCAAGGAATGTGAGTGAAGCAAGACATTAGGGATGTCGTTAATAAAAAGATTAAACAGTAAAGGTCCAAGATGACTTCCCTGAGGAACTCCGGAGAGTACACTGATGGACTCAGAAAGCGCCGAATTGAAACGGACACGTTGGGAACGGTCTGTCAAATAAGCCTTTATCCAGTTAAGAAGACTTGGAGGAAATCCAAGTAAATACAATTTGTGAAGAAGGAGATCATGATTGACAGAGTCGAAAGCCTTGCTGAAATCTGTATAAATTACATCCGTTTGCAGTTTATTAATGAAACCCGAATTCACAATGGAAGTAAACTCTAGCAAGTTTGTAGAAACCGAACGTTTTTTCATAAAGCCGTGCTGAGACTGTGAAATAATTGAGCGACAGGAGTGCTGTACTTGAGAAGTAATAAGCATTTCAAATAGTTTAGGAATGTCGGAAAGTTTAGAGATACACCTGTAATTAGATACTGACGATTTAGATCCCTTTTTATGAATAGGAATGACATAAGATTCCTTCCATTCGTTGGGAAACTCTCCTAATTCAAGGGATAAGTTAAACAGCTTTAAAAGCGGAAAGCATAAAGAAGTAGCACAATTTTTAAGCACACAGCTTGGTACATTGTCAGGCCCGGGAGTATATGACGTTTTAATGGAACGAATACCCGAGAGCAGACACTCTAAATCCAAAACAGGTGGATGAATGCTATTAGAGGGGGAAACAGAATAAGGATACGGGTTGTAAAATTACAAAAGATGTTTAAAAACACCAAGTTTTTACAACTTTTTTTCAGTTTTTTCAACTTTTTCCTACAAATTTGGACAAGTAATAAAGGGAGAAGTTGTCGTATAGACCAAAATAAATCAACTGTTAGTACAAACAACTTCATTTAAGTACTCTTTTATATAGTTAAAAGCCCAAAAGTATAAAAAACTGTCATACATATTCGAAAAAACCATCATTATCGGTAAAAAAGTAAATAAATTAAATTTCTTTAGTTACGTTTTTTAAGGCTGCCTTGATACTGTTCGACACATGATAGTCTAGTAGTCCTGCTTTAAATTTGAAAAGCTTGTCAAATTCTTAGAATTTCATGGGGAAATGCGGGCCTACTAGATGTCATGGGTCATGTGTCGAACAGTGTGAAGGCAGCCTAAGTTATATTTTTTCACAATTTTATTGATTTAATACAAAACAATCGAAATTTTTGATAGCGTCAGCCAATTGGTACCAAAAATTGCAATTTTTCGAGTTTTTAATGAAATTATACATTCTTTAGGGCCCTTAACTATATAAAGGACCAATCGAATGCAGTTGGTATGCTCCAACCGATTGATTATTTTAATCTAAGCTACTTTTTCGTCCTTCATTGCTTAATCAAATTCGGTGTAGTTTTCAAGAAAAAGTTAAAAATAAGTACAAAATGAGTGGAAAACACGATGAATTTAAGACGTTTTGCATTTTTATACCCGTTACTCGTAGAGTAAAAAGGGTATACTAAAGTCCTGCAAATGTATGTAACAGGCAGAAGGAATCATTTCCGACCATATAAAGTATATATATTCTTGATCAGCATCAACAGCCGAGTCGATATAGACATGTCCGTCTGTCCGTCCGTCCGTCCGTCTGTATGAACACCTAGATCTGAGAGATGGTAAGAGATAGGGGTTTCACATGTATAGGACAAATGCTTCATTTATCTGCAAGCATGATTCAAATCTTGGCCACGCCCCCTCCCGCCCCCGCAATTTAGAAAAAACGTTATATCTCCTACAGTTTTGAAGATAGACGATTTGTTCCTTCTAAAGATAGTTAGTAATTAGCAAAATTAGCAATCGATTTGCCAAAGAAATGATAAAGATCGGATGAGCGGTTCTCAAGTTATGAGCAAAAAAGTGAACCAAGCCCCCCCGCTACCCCTCCTCCCATCCTAAGAAAAAATGTTGAATACTTTTCAGATGGTCACCCTAAGGAACGTAGGAACACTGTTAAACATGTTTTTTCATGAGTAACGGGTATATCGAAGTCGGTCAGAGCCGACTTTAACTTACCCTCTCGAGTTTAAAGTTTGAGTTTAAAGATGTGACTATTTTGACTTGTCACTTAGAAATGTTTTGTAAACCAAGTCAAGAGCAACAACTTCCTTTAAGACGTCAAGCAAAATTCCAAATAGTTCACGAGATAAAGAGTTACAAGTCCCAATCATATGCTTAAAACTTCAAACCCAGCGAAGGTTTTTGTGCTATTACACTGTGACACATTTTTGAACTCAAAAAAGTTGATACGGTCGAGACCAAAAATTCTGAAAGGGTGTGATGGTAGTATAAAAACGCTGCATGGGTTTGGTCTGATTAGCTGCCGTTTTCTTTTTATTGACCTTTGAACTTTTCAGCTTCAGTGTAGGATTAATGATTTCATATCTCGTAAGCTATATTGAATTTTGCTTTTGTGTCTTCAGCAAAATTGTTGCTCTTGGCCTACAAAACATTTCTAAGTAGCAAATCAAAAAATTACGTCTTGGTACTTAAAATTACAAAAGATGTCCAAAAAAATCAATTTTTCACAACTTTTTTCAGTTTTTCAACTTTTTCCTAAAATCCGTTACAAATTTGGACAAGTAATGTAGGTAAAAGTTGTTGCTTAGACCAAAATAAACAAACCGTTAGTACGAACACACTTCATTTAAGTACTCTTTGATATAGTAAAAAGACCAAAAGCATGAAAACTGTCAAAAAATTCGAAAAAAACGAATTTTATCGGTAAAAAAGTAAATAAATTAAATTTCTTTAGCTACATTTTTTAAGTTATATTTGTTGACAATTTTATTGATTTAATACAAAACAATCGAAATTTTTGATAGTGTCAGCCAATTTCTACCAAAAACTGTACTTTTTCGAGTTTTGGTTGAAATTATTCATCTTTCAGGGTCTTTAACTATATGAAGGACCATTCGAATGAAGTTGGTATGCTCAAACCGATTGTTTACGTTAGTCTATGCTACTTTTTCGTCCTTCATTACTTGGTCAAATTCGTTATAGTTTTCAAGAAAAAGTTGAAAAACAGTACAAAATGAGGGGAAAACATGATGAATTAACGACATTTTTGCAATTTTGAGTTTAAAGATGTGACTATTTTGACTTGTTACTTAAAAATGTTTTGTAAATTAAGTCAAGAGCAACAACTTCTTTTCAGACGTCAAGGCGAAATTCCAAATACTTTACGAGATAGGGAGTTACAAGTCCCAATCATATGCTTAAAACTTCAAAGTGCTATAAAAAGAAATCGGCAGCTAACCAGACCAAACCCAGGGAAGGTTTTTGTACTACTATCATACCCTTTCAGAATTTTTTGGTCTCGACCGTATCAACTTTTTAGTGTGGCACAGTGTAGTTATCGACCTTTCTAAATCGTAGAATTTGACCTCAAGCCTGCAATACTCAAATTCTATCATTTAAAAAAATATAAAACCAATTAAAACCAAATTTTAAAGTGTCTAGAAAGTGTTTTGACATAATGATGAAAATCATATCATATCAAATCATTGATTCATGTTCTCGCAACACCAAAACGAAAAAGTTTTTCGTTTTGAAAAGAAATGCTTATTAGTCGGTGGAATTAAAAGTAATTGCCAAATTACGCACTCTTACAGTTGCTAGATGTACATGAAGTAAATTTTTATACCCTTGCAAAGGGTATTATAATTTTGCCCAGAAGTTTGCAACGCATAGAAATATTCAATTCCGACCCCAGAAGCTATATATATTCTTGATCAGGGCGACAAGCTGAGTCGATTGAGCTTTGTCCGTTCGTCTGTCCGTTTCGACGCAAACTAGTCTTTATCGAGCTGAAACTTTCAACAGAGTCGGAACAGACTGGATCGGATGACTATCTTATAGCTGCCATAGGAATTATCGGTGGAAAAGTGGGTCTTCGTGAGAAAAACTTTTTCGTTTTTAATGTTAATTTTCCCCACTTCAGCGGTTATTAATATATTACGATTTTACACAGACTTGGAAGTTTTGGTCAAAGTCGGATGACTATATCTTATAGCTGCCATAGGAACTATCGGTCGAAAAGGGGGTTTTAGTGAGAAAAACTTTTTTGTTTTTAATGATAACGTCCCCCACTTCAGCGATTATTAATATTATAAGCTTTTACACAGATTTTGAAGTTTTAATCAAAATCGGACTACTATATCTGGTAGCTGCCATAGGAACTATCGGTCTAAAAGTGGGTTTTATTTAGAAAAATTGTTTGTTTTAATGCAGGTGTTCTTAAAGTCTGATGTAAAGGGTATAAAAACTTCGGCAAAGACGAAGTTATCTTGGCCTTCTCGTTTTTCTTAATTCTGTCATCAATTTAGAAATTGTTTGTGAAATTTAATTGACATTCTTGTCTTTTATTTATTAATAAAGATTATTTTGCTTAATGTGTCCAGATTTTGGATTTTTGGAGATTTACTTTTCAAAATGTAGTGGAATTGAGAACATGCCTGATATTCTCAGTATACGAGCTCATATGGAAATTAAAACGAGAGTGTAAGTTGAAGTTGGCTCTAACCGACTTTGTTATACACTGTAGTGAGTTTATGCATATAATACATTCCCATACAAATATGTAGCATTTAGTTGCATACGTAAACATATATAACATAACAACATATTACACATGGAAAAAAATGTTTGACAGCGTTCCTATGTTTCTGACTATGTTTCGAGATCGGTATCTAAAATTTTGCGTAATAATCAAAAAAGAAAATTAGTCTAGCATATTTGGTTCTCCCACAACACGCATTTAAAGTTCACCTTTCGAACTCGAATTTAAGTAATTCATAAAATTGGCATTTTAATGTATGTTTGCAATCGTTTTTCATGAATATGAAACTTTTATGCGGATATGTGGCGATTGGAAGTATTACTTTTGACTATTCTTAGGTCATTAATATAAATTAAATTTTCATAAAAAAATTAAATTTTTTTTAATTTATGGAAAAAGGTCCAAAAAACGTAGTTTTTTTTTATTGTTGGACATAAAGTAATTACACGCGCGCGATCGCTCCTTGAAATAAATTTTAAAAAAGTTTTAACATGAAATATTATGTCCTTAAAAAATTAGCGTGCTCTTTTTGCCATTTCTGAGAAAATTGAATTTTAGTAAGTGAAGTCATTTTCAAAATTAAATGTCATTAATCAGCTGATTGATGATCAGATATTTGCGAGTGGATTAAATTTGAAAATACTTTTCTATAAATAACCATGGAAAATGAAGCAGGTAGTGTTTAATTTAGTAGTGTTATTGCCTGACGTGAAATGCCTATAAGAAGGTGGTAAGCCAAATCGGTAGAGGACAAAGAAATTGTTGCCCAATCAAAATATCAAATTCAGAACGAATTCAAGGAAAAACTAGGCTTACTTATTGATCTCCCGAAATCTTGATTTGGAAGTAGTAACGATGGTAACACTGCTAGGGTATTTTTTTAAAACGCAGAATCGACTGCAGAGATAACTAAGATAGACATCGATCTGCCTTAGAGACTGCTATGACGCCAACTTTGCATAAATTTTGTATTCATGGCCCGGAAATAATTAATTATGCATTGCTCCCAATTGGTAAATTAACCGAGGAGGCCCAGAAAGCAAGATACAAGGATTTCAAGTTTTACCGAGAACATTTTTCGAGAAAATGCAGTCGATGTTTTGAACAGAATGATCATTACCTCGGATCCTCTAATATCGAGGCATTTCAAGAGACAGGAAAAAAATAAATCAAATGCCAAACTCAGCTTTAGATCTCTTTAAAAATATACCTGAAGGAGGAGCACTCTAATTCAAGTGAAAGTAGCAATGAGGAATAAAGAAAATTGTTGAATAAAATACGAAATTGGTTATGTTGATTTTTATTATAATTATCTTTAAAATCTAAAAAGTTTTGATAGGATATACCATTCCGGCTGTTAATAATTTTAGCAAAGAGTCGTACTGGCTAGTTTTTAGCTTCCTATGCTTCGAAAAAAAAATTTATTTCTCAAAAACAAGTAAAATTTTTTTCTTAATTCATAAAAAAAAGTGCACTAAATATTTCTAATAATACTTTAATCCTCTTAAAAAGATGGCATCAACATTATTTTTGCTACAGCGCTCTGCTAAATTATAGTGCGATTTTGGCTTTTTCGTCCCACAGTGCGTTCGTCTGTCTGTACAAACACCTAGATCCCAGAGACTAGAAAAGCTAGAGCAATCAAATTGGAAATGTTGACTCCTTTGATCTGCACGCAGATCAAGTTTATTTCATATTTTCGCCACGAATGAAGAATATCGTCCCAAAAGTTTTTTTTAAATTCGAAATACTTTAGAAGATATAGCCTTTTTAGTCGAACAATGTTATCGCGACAACGAGACATTTTTAAGAAAATACATTTCCAGTAAATAAAACTGTGATATAGCGGCTGGTTCTTGAACTTGAATGGTAACATATTGTCGCCCAGATCGATATCGATTTCTAATCGACTTTTAATCGATAATTATCGTAGGCTATCCTATGCTACTAACGACTAAACCGCTCAGAAAAATTTCGTGCAGGTACCCGCTGCTCGCTCTGTAAAGGCGTTGTTGTTGTTTACATTTGCATATGCAACCAATTTGAGGAGAATTTATGCCTTTAAGACATTTGCGTCTGCGTACTTGTCTTATTGCGGGTGCAGATTGTATTTTGGTTTATCCAAGGGTGAATTGGATACAAATAGGTAAATCGTTCTTTATGGTAAATATCCCATGTAAGGCTGCTTGCTGGCCCTTAACACATGTAAAATTTTGATATGTTACGTAAGTTGTAAGGGGGTGAAAAGTGGGCCAAAGGGACTGCATTTTTTAGTTGCATATGTAAATACAAACAACAACAACGCCTTTACACAGCGAGCAGCGGGTACCTGCACGAGTGCAGAAGGTCCCCGCTCGTGTGCCGTGGGTGCCTGCTCGCGGTGCCTGCAGTCGGTGCACTTTGTGCCTGCACACGTGCACTTGCTCCCTGCACACGAGCAGCGTGCAGCACTTGCACTCTGCTCACTAGCACCGTGCACCCGCTCGTGTGCTGTGGGTGCCTGCACACGAGCAGCGTGCACTCCGCTGCACGCTGCTCGCGGAATTCCGCTCGCTGCACAGAGCAGGAGCCGAAAAGAGTCAGTGCGGGCGACTCGTGAGCGAGCAATTCCGAACCCTGGTTTTAGCTCACATCTCATTGTGCGTTTCAGAGTCGACAGATTTAAGGCCCAAGATAATATATATTAAGCGACGTGGTTGTGACTTTAAAATTGTGGCTCTGACAGTTTTTTGCGGTTTAAGGGGGGAGGGGGGGAAATTTTGCAAATCTGAAAGAAACTTGATCTGCGTACGGCCTATACCTATGTACATGCAAAAGTTTTTATCTTTATCTCTTATAGTCTCTGAGATCTACGCGTTCATACAGACAGACGGACGGACATGGCTAAATCGACTCGGCTGTTGATGCTGATCAAGAATATATATACTTTATAGGGTCGGAAATGCTTCCTTCTCCCTGTTACATACATTTGCACAACTTCATGATCCCCTTTTACCCATTTTCAATGGGTACAGGGTATAAAAAGAATTTTAATATTTTTTTTTACACTAAACTACAAAAAATAGTCCCAAAAATCGATTCATTTTAAAATGGCCGCCATTCAAAAAAAAAATCACAACATTTTCTCCGAGGTTCAGACCAGGATAACGTCTATACTGATTATAACCAGGGCTGCAAACCAGTCCGGAGCTGAACCGCTCCGGAGTCGGAGACTCCGAGGTTTTCGAGAATCCCGAACCGAACCTGAACCGGAGCAAAAAAAAATTTCGCGGCTGAACCTGAACCCGAACCGGAGCAAAAAAAAAGGTAAAAGTGGTTCGGTTCAGAAAAAAATGCATATTAATTTTTTCAGGCTGACTTATGTATTGGTGCTTTAAGGTTTAAATGTTCGTAAATACTTAGAAAGTTCTTAGAAAAACGTTTTTACTTTTTACGTTCAATCTCAAATAAAATCATAGAACTTTTTTAAGCACGCTCTAGGTCATTTAAGTAATGATTTTGTCCATAACTTGTCTAAAACAAGACAAGCACAACACCACAAAGGAGGCTGGTGGACAGTATAGCTATTTCATGAATCTTCAGCTGTCTTCGTCTGTCCTTCGTGTGTTGGCAGAAAGTACCTCATGACAGAACTGCTATGACCGCTTGGGAATCCCAAAGGCAGGCTTGTAGCAAAATCCGACATCAGCAGCATAATAATTTTTTTTTTTTTAAATCCAAGTAAGTTAATTTTTTTACCTTGAAACAAAAACAGCTTGCAAAGAAACAAATTGCTGATTTGTATGAACCTCAAAAAGAACTCATTAATAAAAGCATCACTGATTATTCTTATGATAATGAAATGCAATCCTTAGCTAAAGAGCTAGAATATAAAGAATTAGTGACAAATACATAATAGTGAACGACTTCGTAGCTTCATTTGAGGGAATTCCAAGATTGCCTAAAGATTCTAATGTGTTAAAGGTTTGAATAAACTATCATTGTAAATAACAATAATACGTTGCATTAGCTGTTCCTTAAACACAATTATCAGGCAAATTTTTCTTCTGTCAGTTAATTTTGTTTTATCCATTATTAACTTAAGCATAGTTCGAATATTATTTGGAAAATATTAATAGTTGGCTAATGTTGTTACAATTTACATTCCTGTTTCTTAAGCTAGCAAAAACAAAACTATTTCTGAACCTCGGTTCGAACCTGAACCTAGGTTCACCGACCTACTGAACCCGCTCCGTGAACCCGAACCCAAAAAATCTCACAGGTTTGAACCCCGGAGTGAACCTCCACCGATTTCAGAGGGGTTTGCAGCCCTGATTATAACCCCGTTTTTTTTGGACACCAACTTTGACGGCCGATAACTTTTGGAACAGCCCTCAAAAAAAAAAAAAAAAAAAAATTTTTTTTTTTTTTTTATTTTGGGAAAAAAAAAAAAAAAACAGAATTGAAAAAAACTCTGCGTTTTCAAATAAGATTTTTTTTAAAAAAGGTCCATAAAACAGCCTCGACATGGAGAATACCCCTTTAATCATATTTCAAGATCGGCTCGCTTACGCGCATTCGACCTGGCTATGGAGGGACTCGGGGCGTGCACTTATAGCTCTGCTCTTGCTCAGCTCGTCGGATGGGGTGGGGTTCTTCCTCATCCTACCATAGCGGACACACCACGACAATACTAAGTGCACTGTCAGAAAATATTATGATGGGGGAAAATCGACTAGGAGTACATAATAAATCTTAAAGACTCGGACAAACAAGGGACTAAATAAGATAGATTGGCATAGGGGAATTAGCTGGAATTTAACCCCGATCTCTACCCTCCCTACCATGGCAACACCTACAGAAGTTGGTTTTGGGTTGCCCCTACTGCTACTAATAGCTGATATTTAGGTTTGGTTTGGCATTGGCACTTGGTTCGGCGACGGATCCATCAAGAAGACTTAAGATTTCATTTCATAACAATTATTCCGCATAGTTTTATTCTTATATTCTATTTTCGTATAAGTATCCATTTCTATTCAATTCATTCTTTTCATTTCACTTAAGGTTTCGTTCTACAAGTAGGTTTTGGGTAAATAAATGTAAATGTAAATAGGTAATGTAAATGTAAATGTATGGATCGAACGTAAATCGTTAATTGTAGGCAACCATTGTGTGTATGTTGCATTTAAAGATCAATTTTATAAAAGCAAACTTACCAGGCACTGCCGTCGTTGAGCTCAAAGATGACTTGCTGCCAAAAAAAAGGGATTAATATGACCTGTCATACATACATGCATACTTGGCTTACTAAGGCTATAATTTATGTTCGATCTTGAGGGCCGTTATCTCTATGCACTTTCAATTATTTACCAAAAAATTATTTTATCTAGGTATATATTACAATCTAGCCATAGTTGATTTAAGAAAAAAAACTAAGTAATTAATTAGGCAACTAAATTCGTTGTGGCTTCCACATTTCGGAGGAGAAATTCATTGATTTGGAGACTTTTAGGGTCGCAGCCCAATTATCTGGTTGCCACTTATACACCTCTGGCCACTGTAGCCTCAAAAGGAAACTTTAAAAGACGTTTTTATGCATGCTTAAAAAAAAAACCACAATGGGACACAGAGCAGCTCGTCATATGATGGGCAATGCTGGATGCTAGGGTAGCTAGTCCTCTCGATCGTGTGTATCCATTCCGGCTCAAAATTATAGGGCATCCAGTTGGCTTGAATTGCTCCAACAAATGCTACTCCACTAGTTAAACACTAGCATATTAATAGCAAGGCACCATCATTAAGCCTGGCATAAGGAGGCACTGGCACAAGGCACTAAGAAAATAGAAATTAATTTCAACACTACCCCGCAAAATTAATAAAACACAGTTTCACTAAACGCTTTTCGACTGGCACAGCGTATTGAGGAAGGGTCTATCCAATGTAGGGCTTAATCCACAAATTAATTTATAGTTGAATGCAAATTTTTTGGTTACCGCGTGGCCTTCTTGCATAACTTGCACATGGTCAATTTAGAGGAAAAATTAATATAATCTTGTAAAATTGAATTAGGCGTGTGTACTGCTCCAGAGACGCTCGCTCAATCATCACGTCTCCCGAAGCTAAGCAGCTTCCAGCCTATGCTGACTAGCAGGCCGATTTCCGAAATCAAACGAAGCTACGGATCAAGCGTAGGAGGCAACATGATAAGAAACGGTTTAGTCGTACGATATGTTTATCCAAGGTGACCGCCAAACTGTTCTATTTTTGTGTTGTTTCTCCTTTACCAATTCAATCTTTATATTGGCTGCCTAAGACAGCGCACTGCTTTGTTAAAAGAGTTCTTAAGCCTATGCCGACGTTACAGTGCAGCGAATAAGTATTCGCCCCAAGCTGTTTGAAGCTGGCCTCTACACCACAGTGAATGTTATAAGAGTCTTACTCGAGAAATCATTCACTGAAAAGGGACAGTCAAAAAAAATATCTAGAAATCATTTTCCAATTTGTATGTCCTTCAGATGGTAGATACCTAACGATTTCCCAGATTCATTTACTAACTCATAGTAGGTTGGACTAAGCTTGCGCTTCACTTTAGCTTGCAAAAACACTGGTGCAAGTTTGGCATTAAACTTCTTGCCGGCATTGCTTTGGGCAAAATTCCGGGCATAAACTGAGTCGCCAACCTTAAGCTGAATGGTTCGGCTGCGCAGATTGTAAGCACGAGCGTTAACATTCCCCCCATTCAACACGGCCCTGTTGAGTCGTTCTCTGGCGTTTGCTTGTGGCAAGTATATCGCAGTAGATATACTCCAAAGCGGGAGATGAAAGACTTGAAATAGCCACAACGACTAAAATCTTTCTCTGTGGGGACTACCTCTGGACTCCGAACATATTAAACAAATAGTTTTCCAAGTGAAACAGATTTGTTTGATATACATTTTTATTAGAGGACCCGAAATCTAACTTGCTTTGGTTGGTTTACCAAGCTGTCAATTGTCTTAGTTTATAAAAAGACTGAAACTATCTTTTCCCGAGTAGAATGAATCTTTTTCCAAAACGTTTTGAGCCGCAAAGTTGATCGTTTGGGCTTAGAATTTAAGCTAATGCTGTTCACATCAGCAATTTTGCGTTCTCGTGAGGCTGTGTGCTTGGCAAGTCTTACATGAAAAGGCAAAAGTTGGTTTGCACTCGTATTAGAATGAGTTGAGTTGAGTGCTGCTCGTTGGTTCAGATCTGGAAGCTGACTTGCCTCAGTCTGACACCAAGAATCTATAGTTATGGTTTCGGATGCGGCAGAACTTTGATGGACTGCGCATCCCGACGCCGGTTTTCCGAAGGGTTGCAGACCAAACACTTTGGCTTGAAGGTGTTCTTGGCTCCGCAGCCGTAACAGAAAATGGTACGTTGCTCTAAGCAGTCATCAAATCGATGTCCTGGCTTATCACAGTTCCAGCACACTAAAGGTTTGCGTTGGATAGCTGATACTTCCTCGGCCTTGTCTTGACTGGGTTCGATTTCCAGTTCAGCTATGCGAGAGCGTGGCTCAAATTTGCCTTTGGGAATGTGCGATCGAGCTTGCTTATAAAATTGCTCATATGTACGCACTTCCTCCCGAAGTCTTGCTAAGGTAGAAATACCGAGATGCATGAGCTCATAACGCAATGTGTTTTTGGAATTATGAATCAATAAGCGGACAAGAGAGCGTTCTGAAATATCTTGATGCAATCGACCAGTAAGTTTCTCAACTGCAAACTGAAAATCTTCGAACGATTCTTGTTCGCCTTGTCGACGGGAGTTTATCATTTCCCAAATGTCCATCTCATCATCGAAATCCTCGAATTTTTCTCTAAATTCTACATCAAATGCTTCCCAGGTAAAACGAGGATTAGCGCTATGGAATCGCCAAAACCATTCGTTTGCTTTTCCAGCTAGGAGTAGGTGCATATGGTTACATAACAATTGGTAGTTTTTATGAAGGTTTTGTTTAGCAAGAGCTTTTACTCTATACAGAAAATCTTGTGCCTGCATGCCGTCTCTGCCGCCATCAAACCTTATACGCCAGCTTTGTATTATGCTAGATACTTTCTCTGTGGGAATAGACGGGAATTGCCTCGATTCATTCGAGGGATTTGCAGCACTATTTCTGCTAGGTGCCGAAGGCATATTTATTACTTCGATTTGGGGTCTAGGAGAAGTTCTCTCACTATTCTGTGATGCACTCAGTTCTCTGCGCTCTATCTGCAAAGCCGCTAATTGAGTACGAATTGATCTCTCAATAGTTGATGCTACACTAGCGCTTAAGCTTTGCATCATCTGATTCTGACTGGAGTGAATTGCAGTCTGGACAATATTTGCTACCTCGGTTCGATCTATAGTCCTTAAATCTCCCGTTTGAGAATTATCAAGTGGAGGGTTTCCCCTAGGGCGACTCATAGATCGTGTTTGTATCCCTCGTCGAGGGGTTTGACCTCTACTTCTTCCTGCTCTAGGAACACCACGTCTTTGAGGAACTCCCTCAACTGGGATATCGACTTGTTCGGATTGATTTGCAATGCCTCCAGTGGCTTCTTGCAATTCTACAGCTATACTGTTATTTAAATAAGTAAGTTGGCCAGTGGTACATTTTTGTTTGCAAACTGGGCAACTACCTGCGGATTCGAGACACTTGAATATACAGCGGTTGTGAAAACGGTGATCACAGGGAGAAACTGCTATTAAATCTTGATTACCTAACACTTCATGACAAACGCCACAAAAAGGGTCTACATTTTCTAACGCTTGAGCTAAGTCTTCGTGACTGTGCTGCACAGGCATTATAAAGCAAAACTGTTAATACTGCTGACAAAATATATATCATAAACTTGGATCCGTCACCTTTCCAGATACCAAAACCAAAACCAAAGAAAAAGTTAATCCAATCTTATCTATCAAAGTGTTGTCTGTCCTATTTTATACTGTTAACTACTGGTTACTATTGCCGATCTGCTGCTAGATTAAATATTTATGATGGTCAGTCAGCCGAAGTGTACTCAACTGTCTGCTATTCCAGTCACAATTATTTATATTCAGAGCAAACTTGGATTTCGAACTTATAAAACTTCATTGTCAGTGATTTCAGAGAACAGACTGGCTCTGGTCGACCAATTCGTAACCACCGAATTGCAATCGCTTTTCCAAGAGACCACATTCCAGACTCCTAAGCACCGTAAAGTCAATTTATAATTCTACGTGATGATAACAAACTTTGAACTTTAATGAATGACTAATAGAGCATAAAATCGCGAAGCTAACCAAAGCAAATGCTTCCTGTGGTCTTGCTCCACGTTTGGGCGCCAATTGTGTAGCGTGTGGGTACTAAATATTTTGATAGTCGAACGACCTGCTGACCTTAAGATCGGCTCGCTTACGCGCATTCGACCTGGCTATGGAGGACTCGGGGCGTGCACTTATAGCTCTGCTCTTGCTCAGCTCGTCGGATGGGGTGGGGTTCTTCCTCATCCTACCATAGCGGACACACCACGACAATACTAAGTGCACTGTCAGAAAATATTATGATGGGGAAAATCGACTAGGAGTACATACTAAATCTTAAAGACTCGGACAAACAAGGGACTAAATAAGATAGATTGGCATAGGGGAATTAGCTGGAATTTAACCCCGATCTCTACCCTCCCTACCATGGCAACACCTACAGAAGTTGGTTTTGGGTTGCCCCTACTGCTACTAATAGCTGATATTTAGGTTTGGTTTGGCATTGGCACTTGGTTCGGCGACGGATCCATCAAGAAGACTTAAGATTTCATTTCATAACAATTATTCCGCATAGTTTTATTCTTATATTCTATTTTCGTATAAGTATCCATTTCTATTCAATTCATTCTTTTCATTTCACTTAAGGTTTCGTTCTACAAGTAGGTTTTGGGTAAATAAATGTAAATGTAAATAGGTAATGTAAATGTAAATGTAAGGATCGAACGTAAATCGTTAATTGTAGGCAACCATTGTATGTATGTTGCATTTAAAGATCATTTTTATAAAAGCAAACTTACCAGGCACTGCCGTCGTTGAGCTCAAAGATGACTTGCTGCCAAAAAAAAAAGGATTAATATGACCTGTCATACATACATGCATACTTGGCTTACTAAGGCTATAATTTATGTTCGATCTTGAGGGCTGTTATCTCTATGCACTTTCAATTATTTACCAAAATTATTTTATCTAGGTATATATTACAATCTAGCCATAGTTAATTTAGGACAAAAAAAAACTAAGTAATTAATTAGGCAACTAAATTCGTTGTGGCTTCCACATTTCGGAGGAGAAATTCATTGATTTGGAGACTTTTAGGGTCGCAGCCCAATTATCCGAGAGCCACTTATACACCTCTGGCCACTGTAGCCTCAAAAAAAAGGAACTTTAAAAGACGTTTGTATGCATGCTTAACAAAAAAAAACACCATGGGACACAGAGCAGCTCGTCATTTGATGGGCAATGCTGAATCCTAGGGTAGATAATCCTCTGGATCGTGCTGATCCAATCCGGCTCAAATTATAGGGCATCCAGTTGGCTTGAATTGCTCCAACAAATGCATCTCCACTAGTTAAACACTAGCATATTAATAGCAAGGCACCATCATTAAGCCTGGCATAAGGAGGCACTGGCACAAGGCACTAAGAAATAGAGAAATTAGATTTCGCTAAAACACTACACTTTTCCGTCGGCCAAAATTAATAAAACACAGTTTCACTAAACGCTTTCCGACTGGCACAACGTAATGAGGAAGGGTCTATCCAATGTAGGGCTTAATCCACAAATTAATTTATAGTTGAATGCAAATTTTTGGTTACCGCGTGGCCTTCTTGCATAACTTGCACATGGTCAATTCAGAGGAAAAATTAATATAATCTTGTAACATTGAATTAGGCGTGTGTACTGCTCCAGAGACGCTCGCTCAATCATCACGTCTCCCGAAGCTAAGCAGCTTCCAGCCTATGCTGACTAGCAGGCCGATTTCCGAAATCAAACGAAGCTACGGATCAAGCGTAGGAGGCAACATGATAAGAAACGGTTTAGTCGTACGATATGTTTATCCAAGGTGACCGCCAAACTGTTCTATTTTTTGTGTTGTTTCTCCTTTACCAATTCAATCTTTATATTGGCTGCCTAAGACAGCGCACTGCTTTGTTAAAAGAGTTCTTAAGCCTATGCCGACGTTACAGTGCAGCGAATATTTTGGTACATTCGAATCCTGTAGATATCAGATTATATTGAAAATAATTTGTTCTTTTTAAAAAAAAAAAAAAAAAAAAAAAAAAAAAAAAAAAAAAAATTGATTATCCGGCCACAGTATAAAGTGCTTTTCGATTTAACAATAGAAAAAATTTTGTCGGTAAGTATACCGTGAGGTACTGTAGAAGTGGCATAACACATAACGTAGTGTTACCGGTAGCACCGTATACTTAAACTAAAAATTAGTGTTGAAAATGCTCCAACCAATAAAAATAGATAATTTTACCAGTGTTTACAGTAAACTCATAAGTGTAGCACAGCATCAGTACAAATACCACAATTGTATGAATTACCATTATTATTAAATATTGAATTGAGTATTGAATCTACCTACCAATAAATTTTTGCACATCGCATTAATGAGACCACATGTAATTCTCAAGTTCGAACTCACTCATGAATAATATAAATGCTGCAACTTAAATTTGCGCATCAAGTGTACTATTTTAATAGCATCTTTTATTGATGACCCAGTAAACCAAATAATAACAACAAAATATATTTTCTACTGTGACGTGCGAGGTTCTATTTCAATATATTCAACCAGCGAAATAATTTTCTGTGTTATGAAAAATACGACAAATGACGAAACACTCACTAAATTTTAAACAAATATATTTAGTAAAGGCATCGGCATTTTCTGACGAATTTTACTCATAAGATTAATTGTATAATTTTTCGGAAGCTCGTAATACCCAAACGGTAAATGTTGTTTAAAGGGAATTGCTGATACAAAATTTCCTTTAAAACGCGAATCAAAGCTTCCGTGCTGCATCTGAAAACACAGTTGGAAAAAAATGTCATAATTCAAAGTTTAATGCAAATCTGATGCAAACCTGGCACACAGCTTACAAAATTATTAGTTTCATGCAATGGGTTCAAAGCCTTAAAAGAGTATAAGTCTGGAACGGTAAGAGCAAATTGCAACCTTTAAGTTTCAGTTTTTTAAGAACTAAACTATCCATAAAACTGCATCACTAATTTTTTTTTTAATTTTCATAGAAATTTTAAAAGTTACAATGCGTTCTTTTGAAAATTTACGAAAATGTACGAAAAAATGTAATATGTGGTGCCAAAACTAGTCAAAGCAAAGCCAAAACTTATGGTTTATGCTCATGAATGTAAAATTTTGACAATTTTCCTTAAAATATTGTTTTGAAAACTAAGAAAGTGGATGTTGACCAAGTTATAAGTAAAGTTAGAAAACAATACGGAAAACCCGATTTTTGGGGGAAAATTCGATTTGTGCGACCTCTCAATATCTTTTGAAAAATCTGGGAAAAATCTCAAAAAAGCATTACTCTATTAGCTTTCAGAAAATGCCGGTGCACCCGTGGAAATAAAAAATAAAGGCAAGCTAACTTCGGCTCTACCGAAGTTTATATACCCCTAGAGCTTGAGATTTGTATGAAAGATTTTTTTCAGACCTATTTTTTTGTATGGCAGTTATACTATATAGTTGTTTGACTTCGACAAATCTTGGGGAAATTATGTGAAATCATTAAAAATTTATAAATACGAGCGTTGGGAGCGATAGCACTAAAAACAAAGAAGTTTTTCTTACTAAATCTAGTATTTCAACCGATCGTTCCTATGGCAGCTATATGCTATAGTCACCCGATTCGGATAACACTTGACAGAATTGTGTGGCAGCATATAACATTGATCAGTAACAAATTTGGCTACGATAGCATTAAAAACACTAAACTTTTTCTCAGACCTATTTTTTGTATGGGAGTTATTCAAAAATTGTAAATACGAGCGTTGAGAGCGATAGCACTAAAAACAAAACAGTTTTTCCCACTAAAACTAGTTTTTAAGGATCGAAATAGTCAGTATTTCGATGTGGGCTACATATATCAGCCATTTAATTTTTTGTTTCAGACATTTACTAAATACATAGTTTGATAAAAATTTATTCAATGTTACTGCGAGGAAGATTTCTCTGTTTTTACCAGGGTTCGTAAATAACACACAATGTATAAAACATCGTGTTTTAAACATTGTTCAAAACAGTAAGCATTGTTTTTTTCATTGTTTTTATTGAGAATGTTCAAAATGTTTTGAACAGTGTTCTAAACAATTTATGTCAAAATAAAGAACATTGATAAAAAACACAGGCGTTTTGAACACTTTAAAACAAAGTGTGTTTCTAATAGTAACATTTTCAACAAATGAAAAACATGTTTATTAACATTTTGAACATTTAACATTTCGACACACGAAAGCGATAACATATTGAATACTGTAACTACAAATTGAACTTCCCTTACAAATTTACATTAAATAAATATTTGGCTCAAAGTATGCTTTGCATTTGTGCTTGTGATTGAGCTCGTCTGATAAATAGAGCAGCTACTGTTTAAATTTCTGAGCAAAATGGGAAGACCGAAAAAATGCGATACAAAGGAGCTGGACTGTTAAAAAGACGGTTCATATAAAGATGCTAGCATGCTATGCAACAAGGACTTGGCTAATATTTCTGGAAATATTTGAGGAAGGCAGCGTAACGGAACCGTCAAGAAAGCAAACATAAAGACTAAGCTGAAGTTATCGCATAGGGAAAATTAATAAACACCATATTTGAATAAACATATGATTATACTTAAAAGGCATTTATTTTGTTTTTTTGGGTGCTTGCATTTTAACTAGTGTTAGTTCTCTTTGGCCTTTTTAAAGAATTTAAAGCAGAGTTTGTCAAGAAGAGCGACAGCAAAAAAAAGCGACGCAAGACAGTTCCGACCTGCAGGCCAGCGACTGAAAGCTTTTTTCGCTCTTGGCGCAAACCCCGGCATGCGTTCGACTCGTATCGGTGTGAAAAACAAATGCGGTCCCTGCGGGCCAGGCGTAACCTTCGTTGATTTAAAGACTGATCAGCACTTTTCTAAATTCTTCACCATCGGTCATCCATGGTATTTTATCGCGGCTCAGTATGACCAAATTCAAATTTCTGCAGTCATCTCATTTTTAGTCTTGAATCACTATTTTCGAAGTATTTACCGCTTCTATGGAGATCCTTGATCAAGATTCTTAAGCTGAAAATACCCTGATGCTGTAGGACCTACGATTAAGTGATTGCCATACGATATTTCCATTCCCTGGTAGAATCGATATATAGCTGATTACTATGTAGATATGTCTTAAAGGTACGAACATTCTACCTAAGCAAAGGCTTAGGATATGAGAATATTTATTTCGAACTGCGGGAAAGGCCAATAACTGAAAGTCTTTTTTCTTAGTCAACATTTGAAGGATGGAAGCAAAAAGACTGAAAGAAGCTCAGCTATTCAAGCCAAATATTTATTTAATGTAAATTTGTAAGGGAAGTTCAATTTTTAGTTTCAGTGTTCAAAATGTTATTGCTTTCGTGTGTCGAAATGTTAAATGTTCAAAATGTAAATAAACATGTTTTTTATTGTGTTAACAGTGCATGTGTTTAAAACACATATGATTTTGAACTGTCCAAAATGCCTTGTGTTTTTTATCAGTGTTCGTTATTCTGACATAAGTTGTACAAAACACTGTTTAAAACATGTCGAAACACACATGTTGTTTATGAGTTTAAAACATTTTGATTTTTTTTTAACAATGTATTTTATGTGTGTGTTATTTACGAACCCTGGTTTTTACGCTGTTGGCCTAGAATTATTGTTATTAAGCTCGTAGTCGAATATGTATATTTATTTATTATTTTTAAGAAATGGCAGAGATGAAAGGAAAAATGAAGTGGCAAATGGTGCGAAAAAAATTATATATTTTTTTAAACTACAACAAATCAACTTTTATTTTTTTGGTAGAAATAGAAACATTATTTTATCCATCATAACTAGATTCTTTATTGCTTAGTTTGTTATTTAATGTACAACAGTTTAAATTGATCCCTGGATGCAATGTAGTTTACACCTTCCACGCGTGCTACTGCTTGTAGTTGCCACCTCGCATCGACATCGAGATGTATTAAGCTATTTTTCACCGTCGGTCAGGCTTCGTTTGTATTGTTCCTCCGTCACCATAACACCACCCATATCGACAAATCGCGTGTGCATGCCCGCGGCAATAAACCGTTTAGTAGCACTCATGTCCAGGCGCGGTGCTGCCAGCGAGTCATTAATTTCCTTGTCGCGCGCCAACATCTCTTTGGCACGGCTTAAGTCGTGTATTATAGAGTGCTGTAAACATGATCCAATAAATAATTTGCGATTCTGTTCTAATGGATATAATTGCGTACCTTAGATACATCAGTGCCTTGCAGTTTTAGGTGCATCCAAAATAATGTGCTGCTCGCATATGCCAAATAGCTGTCAATTTTAATTTGATCATCATTGGTCAATGTTGGAGAATTCTGTAACAGAAGTGCGCTCTTAATGTCGCTCTCTAGCGTATCGAGGCTGGCTGCAAAGTTTTCAACCACCCCTCGAATTTTACCGTCGTTTCTCAGTTTGCCACCGAGTTCGAAGACAATTGGCGATGTCTTGATTTGATCATCTTTTTTCTCTGCTGCCATAAGATTGTGTGTATGCAATGTGGGTGTGAAAAACAGCAGCTATTAAAATTGAATGCTACTTTTCGGCAACTTAGAAATTTCATGAGCTGTTCAAATCACAAACACAAACAGTGTGATTATAAAGGGACCAGGGCCATTTGCGTCAAGATAGCACCGTCAGTTAGCGTCGAATTGGACCGGAGGAATATGGACACACACAATATGGTCCTCCGAGACCAAAGAAAATATTTTCATAAAAAATCATTTTTTTCAACATTACATTTACAAAAAAAAAAAATAGTATAATGTATTTACTGCCTTTACTATGAGAAATTTCTTATGTGTTCTCTCTTCTCTTTCTCCCCTATGCCTTTTGAAAATTCGTAAGCAAAAAGTCATCCTGCTCTACCTGTATCGATCAGCTGGAGAGCTTTCAGCTAAAGTGATTTAAAAAAATTAATATAATTGCATAAAATCAAAGTACAGATGATCGAGCAGTGTGACCTACCGCCAGTGAAACTAAAAATACCACAAACTTGAATTTTCGGCGTAGTTTTTTTCAAGTCTAATCGCAGTACTTTTACGTTCCACGGTGAAGAAGAATTTATATTTATATTAAGAATTTAGCTAAATTACGTACTGCGGATGTCTGTATTTGCCTTCAATGCTGCGTTTGCTCACACTCACAAAAAAATAAAGCCCACAGCCTGCAATTTACATATACTACGTTTTTGCTATGCTCGTTTTGCCAAATCTTTTTTTATGAAAAGGGTCCGAAAGTGCGTGCATAAACACCATTTCACGAATTCGACTAAAACACGAAAGTTGACTATGAATTTCGTGACTTGCAGCCAATTGTTAAATAACAAAAAACGCACACTCTCTATCGATAGCTTGCCAAACAAGGGTTACTATGCGATAGTAATCGGAATGTACAAACAAAAGGAAAATCTTCATGAAGCACACTTCATAGAGTATGGTGAAGCAAACTTCATGAAGTTTTTCAAAAAGCTTTGCCTTGTAGGAGAGAGGTGTAGTGGTATTGCTTTAAAAACTTCATGAAGTTTGCTTCACCGTGTAAATCCCGACTAAATATGAGCGCAGTATTAAAGATGCTTCAAAACGAAATCGAAGAGAGCTTCATGAAGCAAACTTCATCGTGTAATCACAGACTTAACGATGAGTTGGTGTTGCCAGATCTTTTGTTTTCTTATATGTGCGCAGGACATTTTGTGAATTTATAAAAGCGGCATAAATAGGAACAAATTTGTTTTTGAAAAGTGAAAAAATCATGAACTTCAAAGCATAAACTTAGTAAAAGTCTCTACAAATGTGCTGTTAGGCGTAACATTGACAGTTAAGCGTAACATTCAAATTCTTAACTCCGTATTTGCAAAAGTTTGTGGAGAAATCGTACCTTCTTCCTTAAATTTTTGTATGACACCTTTCGTTACTTTAGATGTCGGATGTATGGGCCTTATAGATGACATTATCTTAGAGAAGAGATATACCCCAAAATGTTGGGAGCCGAATTTTGCGTCAAATATTTTAAGCCCCACTCACAGGTTAATTAAAGCAGTAGTTCTTGGATTTAACGCTAGGTAACCGACGTACATAAAGCAGGCCATCCACACACGAATTTGTTCGACGAACATGTTCGCCAAACAAGAATTCATTTGCCCACTAACCAGGCGAACATTTTTCACGAACATCATTTGCTTCGAAATCTCAATGAATAAACATGAAAATATGGCAGTGGAATGTAACAGAATCATGGCCTAGATGGCGCAACAAATTAGCTTAGAGCATTATTTAATCAATTAAGACAAATTTAATTGCAAAATGTTAAGAAATGCGTAAACTATTGTTTTGAATGAAGTTTGGGTGGATTTGAGCATTCCAGGTACTGAAACCATCGAGTCAAAAAATTGACCTTCCTCAAATGGATGAATATCTGGCCTCTCAGAGGTCGTGCAGCTATTCACTGTATACTGGCGTAAAGAAGAGATATTGAAGATTATTTAAAAAAGCCTTTAAAATTGTCTTCGCAGTTTTTGAGCAAATCAACTTACAGTGGACCACCTCAAATTTTCCCCATACAAAATTTGCCAACAAAATTTAGTTAACAAACTTACATTAATAACTCCTCTCTCAGAGGTCGTGCAGCAATGCATGGTATATTCAGGAAAAGAAGGCACTTTCAAAAGTATTTTAAGTAACAATTCATGAAAATTGTCCCCACAGTTTCTGAAAAATTTTTTATCAGTGATCAAACCTAGGCCGAGTGTTCGTTACTGATAAGGCTGCCATTTCAAACGAGTTGAGTGTGACCGAGCTGCCCTAATTCGACGCTAATTTTTTTAGAGGTCGTGCGCATATGCACGGTATGCCTCCTGATAGGTAAAAGTATTAGTTAATTCTCTAAATTTTTCCAACCAATTCGCTCCCACAGTTGTTCTGCAAATTTATTTTAAAGTTACACCTACTTTAAGTGTTCGTGATGGTGAAAGCAAATTGGCTCACGCGATATTGGGGGATATTGAAATTGTACATCATTAAAGTTTTTGGTAGCTCTAATAACATCTCTGACTACAGTTGGCTGTGAATCGGGGCATAGCTGGCCGGACGGGCAAATAATATTCCCCCATCGAGTCAGAGTCGTTATTAGTTATTTTGTTAGTTTTTCATTGTTAGTCATTTCATTTCTTAGTCAATAAGGCTTTTTTATAACGGATGTGTAATTGAGTTGACAGCCTTTTTTTGTCGACTTAATAAATAAATAAATAAATAAAATGATGTTTGTACGCATAGAAGGAAGCATCTCCGACCACATAAAGTATATCTATTCTTTATCAGCATGACGAGCTGAGTTGATATAGCCATGTCCGTCTGTCCGTCGGTCCGTCTGTTTCTATGCTATCTCCTCCGTCAGTTTAAAAGCTATCTTAACCAAACTTTGCACGAAGTCTTTTGGTACAAATACGCAGCACATTTGTCGGAATCGGCCGGATCGGATGACTATATCGGATCGGTTGAAAAAGTAGTTCTAATGAGAAAAACTTTTTTGTCTTCGACGCAATCGTCCCCTAACCTCGTATTTATAAGTTTTCCATGCCTTCAAATAATTTCACCAAGTTTTATGAAAATCGGACAACTATATAGTATAGCTACCATAGAAAAGATAGTTTTGAAAAAACGTCTTAATAGGAAAATTTTTTTTGTTTTCAATGCTATCGCACCTAAACTTGTAACTTGTAATTCTAACACAATTCTGCCAAGTTTGATTCAAGTAGGACTATTATAGCATATAGCTGCCATTGGAACGATCGGTCGAAAAAGTAGTTCTGGTGGGAAAAACTTTTTTGTTTTCAAAATTTTCTCAAAATTGGATTAATATTTCGTATAGGTGCCATATAACAAACTGGCAGGCATATAAACCAAGGGTATATAAACTTCGGTCGAGCAGAAGATAGCTTGCCTCTATTTTTTTGAACTCGTTTATTTATTTATATGTACATCTTATTACTACGACTACTGCTAGGAAGACCAAAGTGGCTGCGATTCTGCGGTACGGCCGCAAAGCAATGCTTCGCACAACCCTCAACGCCCTTACTCCGTCACGCTCTTTCTACTGCGCTCCAAACTTCTCAGCTCGATCAATATAGAAGCAGCGTACAGGCTAACAAGCTCCCAGTGACGCTACTTTCTAGCATAAGTGGGACCAGTATCTCCGCCGACAGCCGTCTTATGCTCAGAGTTTCCTCCAAGCGCTGCCTTTCACGGCTGAGTCTGCCGCAGACAAAGAATGCGTGTTCAGGATCTTTCAGCATTTTCTTCCAAGTTACCGCAGTAAGTACACGTTGCGTCTGCCTCGTGCCCAAAGCGGTGGAGATAACTCCGAAAGCAGCGGTAAGTTCAGCGACCTATAGTGGATGAGTCCCACCGGCTTTGCCACCTAAGCAGGCTTTCTTCCTGGGCGGACGTTCGCATTGCCTTTTTGAGGGTTGATGGAAGGTTATTGCCGTGAACCCCGTTTAACACCTTCTTGTTCACTGCAGCCAATTCATCCAGGGTGGCACCGATGCAATGACTAGCGCTGCATCATCTGACACTGCGAAATGCGCACCATATGCGGATTGCTCCCAGTCGATGAGTCGCCTCCAGACCACGACTGTAACTTTTCACTTTCAGTGCCCCCAACCAGATTGGAGCAACGTACAACATGGTCGACCTCATAACGCTGTTGAGCAGTAACCTTCGACCTTGCTTCGGGCCTCGGGTGTTGAGCATTATCCTGGAAAGCGCTCGGTTTATTGCTCCCGGTTTTCCGCTAACATAGTCTAAATGCTCGCGGAAGCTGAGCCTGGTATCCAGCATAACTCCTTAGTACCTCAACGCTCTCTTTGAGGTAAGCACTGCATTACCCACGTTAATTTGTGCAGTCTCCATCTGTTTCCAGCTACTAATGAGGACAGCTTCAGTCTTGTAGGGGGCAAGATCAAGGCCCACTGAGCAAAGCCACAACTCTATCTACCTGATTGCTTGGTTACACAGCAGCTCTACCTGCACAAGGTGTTTTGCAACTACCACCACAGCTACGTCGTCCGCGAATCCGACAACTTGCACTTTCGTGGGAAGAGATAGTCGCAGGGTGCCGTCGTACATTACGTTCCATTGTAGAGGACCTAGAACGGATCCTTGCGGAACACCTCCGGTTACTTCGTAGGGTCTGTGAGTGCACTGGTTTCGTACTTGAGTACCCTGTTGCTGAAGTAGCTGTGGATCATATGGAGCAGGTATAAGGGGACTCCAAAGTTTGTCAAGGCCCTTAAAATGCAGCTCCACCTAGCCGAGTTAAGGGCGTTGCGGAAATCTAGTGTAACCACTAGGCAGTACTCCTTCTCGCCGTTTCTCCATTTGGTACCATCTATCGCCTCGCCTTCCTGACCCCATACTGTTTCTGGGAGAGATCACCAGATGCGGCTATGGCGTGCTCTAAACGTGTGCAGATGAGTTTTTCTAAGGGCCGTTTTCTCATGTGGCTGTTTTTGCAAATGTAGGTGGATTTGCTGCATTTCGTTTGCTCATGTTCATGGCTGACCATCTAGATGAATTTCGTAGCAATGTACTTCATCCTCATTGATTTGAAAACAATGTGCATGACAATTAGGTATTTTTATGTGTGCACACATATGGTCACACTGAAAAATATTTAAAAATTTTAAACAACTGCTGCTAGAAACAGTTAAGTTTGAATTCTTAATAAATAAACCAAAAATTTAAAATATTGTATGTGCCTTTGGTATAGAAGACACCTGCAGACATTGCTGAAGAGACAGATGCGCTTACTAATTCCCCTAGGTCATTGCTTAAGCCGAGTTCACACAGGTGACTAATTTGGCCAAATTGTGATTAAAATAGCCTTGATTAATAATTTTACTGTATTTAAAACATTAACTATGGTTTCATACGCAAAAAATTTGATCAGGAAAGGCTGAAAAGTTCCTTTATTTGGCCTATATAGCCAAATTTATATTAAAATTCGTCAAAATATCTAAATTGGGCCAAATTATTTGCCTGTGTCAACTTAGCTATAGTCCTTTTACTTAATCTCTAATCACAGTAACAAGTGTTTCCGAACAAAAAAAATTTCTTTCATTTTTTTTTGGCGCGCAATAGACGTATCAACAAATTAGCGATGGCACAGGGGCTGCTAATTTACTTTTAGTGGCATGGCAGCCCAGCCGGTGTGACCGTGACGCAAATGCCCAAATTCATAATCAATCTACATAAGACAACCGATTGCACAAAATCCACCTAGTTGCGAAATCTAGGTGGATTTCGATTTGAGCAAAAACAGGAACATGAGAAAACAGCCCTAAGACATTTCCAGCTGAGTAGATTAAGCAGATCGGTCTGTATGACGCGGCTTCTCCCGGTGCCTTGGCTGGCTTGGGTCTGTACTTTCCGGGAAATACTTCTTTTAATAGGCATTTGTTGTCCAGCTCTGCGAAGACCACCGGTTTTAGGGTCAGCGCCAGCGTTGGTAGCGCCTCTTTCCATGGTGGGAGGAGCGCCCGGCCTGGGCAATTCGGTCGGTCCACCAGTACACTGGTACGTGGTGCCGCCCATACGGTTTCCGTTGAGACATGCTGGAGTCGCATGCCGTTTCAACTTGGGCCATTATTTGATCTGCCATTTGTTCCGCGCTTCCAGTTGATGCCAGATTTTCTACTGAACTCGCAAAGTTTTGCGTGATCAGTGTCTCCGCGCGATAAGTTTTACACCGGAGCGCCTGGGGTGGGTGTCTATTCACTGGCTCGCCTATTGTGAACCGAATGGCTAGGTGATCGCTTGCCGTGTATTTGCTGCTAATAGTCCAGCTCGCAGTAAGGTACAGTGAGCTGCTTACGAATGTAAGGTCGACAACAGAAGCAACATCCGATCTGCTGAAGGTGTGCTGGTTGCCAGTGTTTAGCAGACCAATGTTCAATGCCGAGAAAAAGGTTCGCTAAGAATCGCAAAACCTGTGGGCTGCTCTCGCACTGTTTGCGACAGCAGATCTTGCGCAGCGATACAGTGATTCAAGTTACGTTGAATCAACTGCATGTTCAGGCTGTCTTAGCGCTCCGTTGCAACGAGACAGAGTACACGCTCGGCTGCCTGCTTGATGGTTCACATCCTGGATGCCTTTGATGCTACATAGGTAGCATTTTGCTGCGTTCTGGCAGTCTGCTATCTTGTGCCTAGTTTCTCCGCATTTGAGGCAACAATTTGTGCGACCCCCTGAGTTCCTGCAACCCGCTGCAATGTACCCAGTCTCAACGCATCTGTAGCATCTCCTGATTTCTTCGCGCTGAATTATGCGGCAGCGTGTCCATCCGATTTTGACCTTTCCCAGATCTAGTACCCGTCTTAAATAGTTCGCAAGAATGGTGACAATGGCCACTTGCGTCTCCGAATGAGCGAATGAGCTACGCAGGCTTTTGACGCTGCAAGCCTCTACAGGGATACCTGTTTGGGCTGCCAGGGCTTTCGCAATCTCCTGCCGAGTGGTCAGCGAGTCGAGGTCGCTTACTTCCAGCCGTTATTCCGGTGTAAGGGCACGGATACCCGCGCTGTCCCCTAGGACCTGCTCTATCTCTGACTTTAGTGGCTGCCCGTTGAGCTCAAGCAACGGGTCATCATTGGCAGTGCGGCGAATCTTCTTGACTTTCTCGCTAACGTTTTTCAACTGATCATACTCGCGCCTTGTGACCATGTTAAGAGACGACGAGTGCGTTAGCTCGGGGTCTTTGGGGTGGCACTTTAGTGCGTATTTTGCACCTGCTTTCTTTTCTATCGTCTGCCACTGCCCATTAGATCCTGGTCGAGGACCTGTAGGCCTGATGGTGTTCCCAGTGTCGGTATGCTTAACTATGGTTGCAGCAGGCCAGGTCGTCCATTCGCTGGACCACGATTTTTGGCCCCATTATCGCTTTGTTTCCGAACCTTTGGAGAGGTCTGGGTCGAACACTCAGCATGCACTAGATTCGCGTTGTTGGCTACCGCGATTCGTGTGGTTCCTTCCTGGGTGGGCGATGTTTGTTGGTTGTAGGGTTGGTGAGCGTTCGGACTCCAAAGGCTCATTGCATCGGAAAAAAAAATTGGGTTCTGCTATATTAAGTTCTCACAGATGCTTGCCTGGAGCTGCCTTTTGATAGCGAATCCTTCATGTTCTGGTTGATATGGCGCACTACAGGCTTCTTCTTATTCATCAAGAATACTATGTCATCTAGCATTTTGCCCAAAACTCGTATCTTTTCTGCTTTTCTGCTTGCTGCTTCTATTTAGCTCAATTTATACTTTCTAAGGAGTTCTGCGTAGGCCAAAAGTTTTCCTCTGACGTTTAACCATCGGGAGCTATACCGCCCCGAGCTGGTCGCCAGAGCCCTGAATTAAATAATAAATTAAATTTAAGAAATTCAAATTTAAATTTCAACGGTTTTGGCCGTTGAGTCTGGCCGCCTTGTGCGCGCTAACAGGACACTGTTGGGCCTCTGGTAGATCTCTGTTGCAGATAACGGCTTACCAACACTGTCAACAGCTGGTAATGTGGGTTGCGCGATCAATCAAGGTACACCAGCTGGATTTGGCCAGATCTGAGTCGCGCAGTGGATGCCTATACACTGGGTACGTACCTATGCTTTAAGGAGGTTCCCAGCAATAACCACTTTTCACTTAACGCAGGGTAAAACCGAGGACTTGTTCACAAATCAGGAGCGACTATGAAATACAGCCGTACTCGGGATAACTCAACTGTCTCTCGAGAGCATCTCTACGAGTGTTTCTGACTATGTGGCAGCTTTGCCATCCTCCGTTATTTATTTACGGAGCACAGAGGCCGGTTTGTCTGATTAAGCGTTGCAAAAATAACAAATTCATGGTGTGTTTTTTTTTGGCCGCATTCATTTAATTTATTAAAGGGAACCCCAATTAGACCAAACGAGAGCGTAAGTTGAAGTCGGCTCTAACCGACTTCAATATACGCGTTACTCATGATAAAACATGTTTAACAGTGTTCCTGCGTTCCTGTGTCCCGAATTCTTAAAAAAATTGGGAGTTATTTAACATTTTCTATTGTGGGGGCGGCGGTGGGCGTGGCCAAAATTTGAAACAAACTTGATCTGCGTGCAGATAAAAGAAGACTACATGTCCAGTTTGGTAGCTCTAGTTCCTATAGTCTCTGAGATCTAGGTGTTCATACAGACAGACGGACAGACGGACGGACGGACAGACGGACAAGTCTATATCGACTAGGCTGTTGATGCTGATCAAGAATATATATACTTTATATGGTCGAAAATGATTCCTTCTTCCTGTTACCTACATTTGCACGACATTGAATTTGGTCAACTAGTTCAGTTTTTACAGTGGTTCCAAGTTAAACAATTTTTCAAACCGATTAATTGTTGCTTGTTTTTGGTTTCAAACAACGGCTGTTATAACAGCAAGAGGCACTAGGGACTTGCTGTTGACTAACTGTTCCACTGTTTTTAGGTTTACTGATTTGTTCTGTACGGTTTGGCATTTGAGTACGCATCACTCTCATCTTGTCGTATACAATGATATTTTTGCGCAGCTCACCCAATGAATCAAAATAGGTCATAGCCATGGCAGCTGCAGTCTTGACTTGCAGGCCATCTACGATGAATCGAACCACGTCACCTGCTGCCAATTCTGCCTGTTGTGCAATGCCACACAAAGCAATATAGTACTGCAGTGCCGTTTCTCCATTAAGAATTTTTCGGGCCTCTAATTGTTTAGCCACATCCCATGTTGTCACCTTTTGCTCAAAATCGTAAAGCAATTCCGCTCGCAGATCTTCCCAGGTCAATGGCACAGCGTGGATCACATGAATTCTTGCTGATCCAGTTAACAGTCGCCTGGCAAAAGTCCATCTTCTCGGGTCGGACACCTTATATGCCTTCATGACACCTCATCTGGTTTCGTTTCCATCTTTCCATTTGCTTTCATTACGGAATTGACAGCAATACGCAGTTGATAAATTGTGGCGTTTTGATCAAGCTGCACTTTTTCCTTCTCCAATATGGCGATGAGTTCACTTTTAGTTTTTTGTACAATTTCGCAGTACTTCATCACCAACTTTGCACAACATTTTTGGACTTTCTTTGGTCTTTATTATTAAGATTGTATTGACATGTATTTTAATTATTAATATTCATATAACGTTGTTTTCTCTGTAGAAAAAACTAAAACTAACTAAAACAAAACTAACTGATGCTTGATATATCGATAAGCATTTACCATTTATCAATATATCTTCATTCGTCTTACAGTGTTGTTGAAAGTGTTGTACAAGTATTTCATAGAATAGTCCGTTACATTTAAATTAAAAATAATTTACAGTTTACATTTGGCCGACCTGATTATAGATCGACCACGATCTATGAACACATGGCTACAGTATCATTAATATTACTCATCCAGTGCTTAAGTCATGCATGTTCTAAAACCCTACGAAAAGGTAGCTGCGTCAGCTGACAATCATCAATGTCGACTATTTCATATCTGTCATTGTCAAACACACCATTTGCTTTGTACGGTCCTCTGTATTTTGGCGCAAATTTCTTATTAGTTCCTGGCGTGGTATCTACGCTACGTATTGCTATATAATCACCTACTTGAAACACTATAGGAGCTCTGTGCTTCTTCGCATACAATTGCTCATTTCTTACTTGTGAACATACAATATTAACATCTGCTTGCTTACGCATTGTCCCCAAATCTCTAGGCTTTCCGTTCAATTTATTCTGAAGGTATTCTGACAGTTCGTCTACAACAGATCCTTTCTGAGTTACTCCAAATAAAAGCATACTAGGGGTCTCTTGCGTACTACTATGGATGGAATCGTTGATAGCATACTCAACTTTGTTCATTAATTTATACCAATCTGCTTGTATCAAGGGTTCTGACAATTTTCCTAACATAGGGGTAACCACGCGATTAACTCGCTTAACCATTTGCCTGCGGTGCTCCTGTGGCCACTCTAATATGCTCTATGTCACGCTCTTGCAGGAAGGTAGTCTAAGGATGTGAAACAAGTACCACGGTCAGATATTATTCTCCTAAGTCGACTGTAAAGCGAAGCCCTGTCTACTTTAGGTATTCCAGCAAAGTACGTTCGACTTTGCACGATGACGTTGAGAAGCACTCAAAGCTCCGTCAAAATAGGAACGAACCTCTCCAAACCTTTTGATACCAAAAGAGGTTTTAGGCAGGGTGACACCTTATCGTGTGACTTCTTTAATCTGCTGATGGAGTATACTGCGCCAGTGCCCAAATGCCAACCGATCGGGCACCATCTTTAATAAAGATGTAATGCTACTCGCATATGCCGATGATATTGACATTATCGGCAAAACCGAACAGGCAGTAAGCAATGCGTTTTCAGAGATTGAGAAGCAGTCTGAGTTAATGGGTTTAGCGGTAAACGAGGACAAGACGAAGTACCTAGTATCCTCGAAACAGAAGTACACACGACTTGGGCAATCTGTTGCAATGGGAGAGTACAACGTTAAAGTAGTAGAGGACTTTGT
Organism: Lordiphosa clarofinis; assembly: GCA_018904275.1. Lineage (NCBI taxonomy): Eukaryota > Metazoa > Arthropoda > Insecta > Diptera > Drosophilidae > Lordiphosa > Lordiphosa clarofinis. Next base: position 1,740,832 of record JAEIGQ010000039.1, on the reverse strand, counting down.
CTACCTCGGAACGATGATAACCGCTGATTTGTTTTGTACGGTTTGGCATTTGAGTACGCATCACTCTCATCTTGTCGTATACAATGATCTTCTTACGCAGCTTACCCATCAGAATAGCTCATAGCCATGGCAGCTCCAGTTTTGTCTTTAAGGCCATCTACGATGAATCGAACCACGATCCATGAATTTTTGCTGATCCAGTTAACAATCGCTTGGAAAAAATCCATCTTCTCGGGTCGGACACCTTATATGACTTCATGACATCCTCAAAATCCGTAAGCCAACGGGACACAGGGTAGCAGTAGTCACCAGAAAAATGTTGAACCTGGGTATCCAGATATTTTATGTCGATACCATCGTGCTGCTCACTCTCCGCCACATCACTATAGTCATCTCTCTCTAATTCGCCTACGCCAAGCGCGTCAGCACCGTCGCCAGCTGGCGCCATCAAGTTTGCAGGCTTGTGCGTCTCGCCCAAGGTATTGGGTAGGCCTTCCACAAGTTGTAGATTTTTTCGGGCACCTCATCTGGTTTCTTTTCCATCTTTCCATTTGCTTTCATTACGGAATTGACAGCAATACGCAGTTGATAAATTGTGACGTTTTGATCAAGCTGCACTTTTTCCTTCTCCAATATGGCGATGAGTTCACTTTTAGTTTTTTGTACAATTTCGCAGTACTTTATCACCAACTTTGCACAAAGTTTTTGGTTTAGCTTTGGTCAGGTTTGGGGACCTGATTTATAGTTAGTGGTCTTTATTATTAAGATTTTATTGACATGTATTTTAATTATTAATGTTCACCTTACGTTGGTTTCTCTGTAGTCGCGCAAAACTGAATGATGCTTGATATATCGATAAGCGTTTACCATTTATCGAAACATCACCATTCGTCTTACAGTGTTGTTTAAAGTGTTGTACAAGTATTTCATAGAATAGTCAGTTACATATAAATTCAAAATACTTTACAGTTTAGTGAACGAAAAGTGAGTAAAGTAGTTGTAGAATTTGCACAGAATATTGTGAGCACTAACCACGTATTCTGGCCCGCTCTTGAGGATTTCTAGGTTGGGAACTAACCTTTGAAAAACCTTAGGCTTTTACTAAGACACGAAAAGCACTAACTGCGTTATCTGTCCCGCCTTTGTGAATCTTTAAGCCAATCGAGAGTCACGTTTGGTATTAACCGCGTTCTCAGTCCCGTCCTTTACAACATTTAGGCCAGCAGTAGGACTCGTATGGGACTAACAACGTGGACTATCCCACCCCTAAGAGACTTCCCGCCATTAGCAAAGACAGGACACGTAGGGTATTAAGCCACCTTCGAGAGTGTTTTGATCATACGCAAGACATGAACTGCGTGCTCTGCCCCGTTCCAAGGTATCGTCAAACAAATACAAGTCATGCTTCATCCTCGATCCCTTTAAGTTAGGAATAAGTCGAGATGTATACCAAAACATCCCGTGATCGAGCTCCTTCTAAGTCCTAGTCGGGTGGTAAAACCACACAGTTTATTTTAGTCTGCCTTTAGCTTTTACTACCCCCTATCGTAGGAAATATGTTGGTGGCGTAAAATCGATGATAGAGGATTTTCAGAAAAAACCCTATTTTCCCTTTGCCGTATAATTTCCAATACTCCCGCAAATTACAAATTTCTATTAATTGACCCCAGCCAGGCTGAGTAGTGCCCCGGCTGGAAAAACGTTGTTACAAAAGGTATTTTTAGTCCAAGCAAAGTAATTCCAAATTATATCTATAGGAGTGCGTAACATAGTTATTGAAAGCTTCACTAGTCACAAGGTCCTGTACAATAAAGGGTTGGTGGAGATTTTAGATGAGTTTCGTGTGCTGAACACGAATCTGTTTTTGAAAGTAGTCCATCACGTCTACATTTTTGGTTTTTGTGAGTTTAAAAAGCTTCTGAGCCAAGAAAAATAGATATGTTGCATCCCACTCAAGCAAGCTCGCGCAATATCTTTTTATAAGAACAGTCATCTTGTCATGGGTATTCCCAAAATTATGTGCTGTTTTGCATCGCGACATTTTTGGAACTCTTTTAAATCCCGCAACTTTTTCAGGCTCCAGTGTGCAAAAAAGGTCTTTCGTCAACTGATTTAGATTTGTTTTCACAAAATCTACATAGGTCAAATCGAAATCGTTGTGAGAAATACCAACAATGATTACGGTCTCTAAAATAAACTGAAAAACACTCACTACTCTTGTGTTTCAAATTTCCATCGTTCCAACTCGACGCTAACTTTCGCTGCTGTTCTGTCGGACATTCAAATTTTAGGTATTTTTTTGCTTGTGGGAAACATATTGTAAATACTAGCGTTTTCATCAAATTAAGTTTGCGCGATGTTTAAGTCGGCTTTCAAACACTTCAAAATGAAATGTTCATCGCCTAACTTAGATGATGTGATCGATTTTGATATTTGCGATCCAAATCAGACAGTTGTAAGTTGTAAAAAACAGCACTCCGGATACAACATTTGATAACTATTCAATAACAATAGTCGACCTTAGATTTGAGCATCCGCGAGCAATCAAGTGCCTTGCAACCGGCTGGCCTGTTACCGGCGCAAGAGTGGCGCTGCTATACGCTCGCCAAACATCCTGGCCTGGTGATTATCCGCAATCCGTTCACAGCGCAAGGCCATCGCTATTGGATTGCCCGCAGTCTGCGTGATTATCCGCGTGCACCGAACATTGTCAATTTAAATGACAATCTCTTCACTCTAGCTGCCAGATCAAACTGGTGGAGCGAACTGCAAGTGTGCCCTGACAGAGTTGAAGCCCATCGCCTGAAAGTGGGCATGCGATGGACTACATTTGGCTATCATCACGATTGGAATACCAAGGTCTACAATGAGAAAATGAATTCACCGTTTCCTTATGATCTGAGTCATATGTGTCGATTCTTTTCTGGCATTTTGGGATATTCCAATTTTGCTGCAGAAGCTGCCATTGTTAATTACTATCCAATTGGAGGCACTCTGTCCGGCCACACGGATCACTCGGAACCGAATCATACAGCTCCCTTGTTCTCCTTTAGGTACGTTTTCTTTAGCTAAAGAGCTTTAGGCCGTCAATACTCGACTCGCATCGTCATTGTATGTAGCTTATGCGATGCAACAAACAAAAGGCATTAGTTTTGATGTCGCCCACTTATATTTAAAGGGAGAACCGCACAGCACAGGACTTGGTCGTGATATCATGCGTGCAGCATGACGACTATCGTCAAGCAATGGCAACCTTTTATCGTCGTGTACTATTTTACGGTTTCTGTTTGTTTACAATGAACATATTAACAATATGTCAGAGGGTATATAATAGAGAGCAGCGAATGCATCTACAAATATAATATACAAGCGCATTCCAATAAGCATTTTACAGAAAGAGCTTGAAAGAAAAGCAGCCTTGTCCTGCGAGAGCCTTGAACCAAATCCAACAGCACTCCATCTGGCTCTCGGCTGGGTAGATGGCCACGGCGGCATACTGGTCAATGAGGGAGTGGACGAGTGCGCAAGGACGTTATGTCAAATCAGTGAAATTTTTCATCGTCTTCTACTAACTTCTCTGCAGCATTGAATAATCTCCATTTTGCATTCCTTTGAATGTTCGGATGCTCCCAATACTTTATTTTTATACACTTGGAAAAGTGTTTTATAATTTTGCCCAGAAGTTTGGAACACATGGAAGGAATCATTTCCGACCTCATTAAGTATACATACATATATATTTTTGATCAGCATGACGAGCTGAGTCTATTAAGCTTTGTCCGTCCGCCTGTCTGTTTCTATACGAACTAGTCCCTCAGTTTTGAAGCTATCGATCTGAAATTTTGCACAGAGTATTCTTTTGGCTGCACGCTGCTAATATGTCGGAACCGACCGAATCGGATGACTACTTCTTGTAGCTGCCATACAAATGGTCGGCCGGAAAATGTGTTTTAAGGGGGAAAAATGTTTTGTTCTCAATATTACCGCTCTCAAACACGGTCATGCGTAATATTAAATGTTTTTAAGCTGATCTGCGGTGTGGTCGAAGTCGCTAACCGTTGAGACAAGCTTTTTCAAGCGCATCAAAACCAGGGTTCTCAAAGTACCGTACTTATGTTTAGTACACAAAAAGTACTGAACAAAGCCAAGTACCGTACTCAGAAATGTACGGTGCGTTACAAATTATTTACCGTTCTTGTGATTTCGTGCAGTACGAAACGAAAAATGTACCGTACTTTTCTGAGTACGGTTCTTATTGAGTACGGTACTTATTGACTAAGGTACTTTTGTTGTGTATACGAACCCTGATCAAAACTTCGGCACAGACCAAGTTAGCTTTGTCTTTCTCGTTATTTTTTATTTATGTTTTCTTCGGTGCCGCAGGTGTGTAAATTGATAAAATTAATTTGTCTTCATCAATCGACTTCTCTTCGCTTTGTGTGTTTGACGATGGAAAATTGCGTCGTGTGCGGATCAAGAACCGTCCCGCTTTCGAAGTTGCACGGCAAATGTATGATTTGAAAATGACGCTACGATGACGATGCGAGTCGTGTGAGGACCGCCTTAGAGTCAGAGTGCGCGGGAGGAGCAATAGTATTTCATGCTATGACCAAAGCTAGAAGATGCCAAAGTGAAAGCTTTGAGCGAAGCGAGTTGCATTGATCAATTTAAATTTTTGTCAGAATTTACCATGATTTAATAATACAATGATAAGCCAGTATTGAGAGACTCAGTGAGTGAACGCAAGCGAGTTGCATTGATTTATTTTAGTTATTAGAGTGGGCGTGATGGATTCAGACGAAGAATACATGAGTAAATATTAATATTGTTAATACAATAAAGACTCGTTTCCACCCACCGAAATCGAAATTAATAAGGAGAGTTTCATAACACAAGGCAACAAAATTATACTATTTCCCAGTATATGGAAGGAATTATGAACACAAATTAGTGATCAGAAATGGTATAGATTTTTAGTAATTAAGTAGTACTTAGTTAGAAAGTAAGTAAGAAACAATGTCTTTTTGACTATTTATAGAAGCATTTTGTGGGGAACTGATACTTTTGTTTTGACTCTCGTTGATTTATTCGGAAAATACTACTCCTTAAAATAAACAATCTCAAGCAATTGTACGATTTTATTCAATAAAGCTGAACTGTTTCAGCAGGGCATACCTTTGGGCAGGAGACAGTTTTATTATTAAAATATTACGTCTCGACTTCAGTAAAAAAAAATTGTAAAATTTTTTGGAATTTTGTTTTTATATTTAAGAAACAGCAATTTACGAAAATATTAAAGAGAGCCGAAAAAATATAGCTTCGCAACAAATCGCGTCAAAAAAGGTTCGAAAACGCACTTTTTGAAACCTTTAGCTCAAATTGCCAAAAATCTCGGTGTTATGGTCCATAGCGAAATGCTAGCGATTTGATATCCGCTGGATTACCGCTTAGATTAGCGAAGCGCTACCAAAAAGAAATCTGTGACGTCATTAGCTACCGCAGTAATCTTTATTTGAATCGATAGTACTTGTATTTGTATTTATTTAATAGAGTTGACAAATATAGCTGTCAACATAAACAGATTAATCCTTATATCGCCTCCGCCGAAATTAGGAGAACTTTTTTATGATATGCTCCGACTCACATCAGTTGGGCGGAGGCAAAGATTTACAACTATTGGGAAGATAAATGTGACAAAATATTAAATACATTTAGCGACATCGAACCCTCAGAAGCTTATAAATGGTACAAATCGTTATATAACATGCATAACAGTAGCGTAACTAGCTACCGCAGTAACTACTAGTTATCTGTAAGGTAATATGCTCCAAAATATCAATCAATTCATTTAATTTGAATAATAATTAATAATGTAGTGTTAATTTTTCATTACACACTTCAGTTTTATAATGCGCTTATTATTTCTATGTAAAGCGTCCCGGAACTGCTCCTCAGTGGTTTGGTTTGCTCCGGAGGATATGCAGGCTGAAAATGTAATTCAAATTAAAAATATTATAAAATTATTTAAAATATGATTATAAAACATACATAAGTAGAGTGCAAAAATGTCCTTCCTCGATGAACTTTTTGCTTTGGAAACGAAAAACTTATGCTCTTTACTATGCCGTCTGATCAAAAACGGCTTTTTTATATTTTACACAGAGAGACTACTTGAGCTTAGATCAGAGTTCGGCAGGTTTCAATCATGTGTGTATACAAGCAGTGACGTCTAACCTCTTTAGCAGGAGTCGATACACCGACACTATAAAAGCTTACACTGTTCTCCTTTGCAACAACAAACATGAGCTAACTGAGAGCTCTTTCGCGTGTCAAAACACACACACACAGTTGCCACACTTGGTGTTTTTGCACCAAAACTGGTGTTTTTTTATCCTGTTGGTGCACTGGCACTTTTTTATTGGAATTGGCTCGCTTTGGCTCTTTTTTCTTATAATTGGCTTAAGCGAAAAAGGTGAAACATTATGTCACACCTAAATTAGATCCTGGATATTTTTCGCTGTCAACACTAATTGATAGTTTTAAATTTCTTTAATATATTTTTATAGCATGAAAGCTATATTTCCAAAATACACATATTACATGTATACATATTTTTTACGGAATATGGAACTTAGTGGCTTTAATGTTAGCGACTTAAGTTCTTATTTTTGGTGCGTTGACAAAATTTTTGTTGATCTGAATGCCCAACACTACATATATGGATAGCCAGTGTATAGTGAAATGCACAACTTTAAAAGTAAAGGAAACGTTACTCGAGTTTTACTAAGTTTCGCTTGTGAAAGAAATGCAGCGGTTTGATTTTAAACGAGACGGTATTAAATCTCTCATTATGATTGCACCAGCCAAAGTAATTTGGGCAAAGAAACTGAAATAATGCCACTAAGTAAAAACTTGAAGAATTTATGTTAATCGGATCCTGTTCAAATTATTTCCAATGGGACGTGTTAAAGTTGACAGAAGCTAAGTTACAAAAAGAAAAGGAGATTTCTATATTTTGGGAAGAAGTGGCAAAAGTAAAAAATTGGGTTAATATTGAAATCTTTAAGGAATTAGTTGGTTATATAAGAAATATATTTTCCATTCCACACAGCATCGATTCGGCGGAAGGTAATTTTTTTACCATAAGTTTGATAAAAACCAAATTGAGAAACAGACTTGAATATTATTCAGTATAAAGCTCTGTAAGAATACGTACATATTCAGATTATATGTGGTCTAAAACTTAAAAAAATAATGACTTTCAAATATAGAAAATCATGATAAATTCAAACAAGTAAGAGTGTTTCGGTCGAGTGCACCGACCGCAAAATACCCTGTACCAAGTACTGTGGTTCCTTTAGGTTTAAATTCCTTTTATTTTAAAATTTAATTGAAAAAATGGAACACTTAAGAAATGAAATGGATGTGCGATTTTACGTCATTGACAAAGAGATATATTGAAATTATAACATGAATAAGGATGAAAAAAATTTTGGCTCTTTTTTTATGAAAATGGTTCTTTTTTTCAATTTTTTTGGTGCATTATTTTATACTCAAGTGGCAACCGTGCACACACAAGCAAAGGCAATATCTGTGTATTTTGCCTGCCCCTGGTTTAAATTGTCATAAGAACGCGCAAACCGGCAAGTAAATAGGAGGAGTAGTTCAAATGGTCAAGAAAATCAAAAGACCTAAGATAATCATGAAGATTGGATTGATTGCTATTATTTTTTTTTAACAAGGTTATTCAATGGATTCAATGGATGGAAATGTAGAAGGTGTATATGGAACGGCCCAAGAATCGCGAAATTTTTCATATGACCATAGATAATTTTGAAGACTTAATAGTAGGCAATAGTGGACGAGTAAATATAGTAAGTGTAAGCCGTACTGTCTTATTTTTTGAGCTTAGATAATACAGACCAAAAACTCGCGTAATTTCGGAAAAAAATTTATAAGCTTAGATTACACTAGTTTACAGCCAAAAAGACCCATTTCTACTGAAAATTTTTTTTAGTGTAGTTAGGAATGATGATTTCAAAAATCAATTTCAAAAATTTTTTCATGGCTCCGTTTTTGAAATATAATTTTTTTTTATTTTTTGGTAGGGGCACTTACATTTTAAGCCATATCTCACTTTATAATTGTCAGATAGAGTCAAGCAAGATAAAAATCGAAAGGTTATTTCGCTGCCGGTAATCGAGTAAATCATTGTTTTTAAATCGGTTCATTAGTTTGACTACAATATCCAAAAATATTTCGAAAAAATCGATTTTTTGCTCGAAAATTAATTTTTGATCGCCTGGAAAAAATATAAAAAAATCCAAAAAAATTATTTTTATTTTTTCTACATAAGAACCGCACTTCTACGAAGAAAAACAGATATCGAATATTTTAAAATATATTTTCGTTTGCTTCGACTTTTGTTCCGTTTTTAATTTTTATTTTTGTTCTGGCTTTTCGTTCACTTCATAAGTTGACCAAAAAACGAAGAAAAGTACAATGTTAATTTTTGGAAACACACAATATACTCAAATTTGACTGTTAGTTCCTCTACTCAATTTGATCCATCTATGGTACGTGTTACACGATTTTCCTCACAAATACCGTATTTTCTTCGTAAAAGTTCGATTCTTAAGTAAAAAAAAAAAACCAAAAATTTTTTTGTATTTTTTTATATTTTTTCTAGTCGTTTAAAAATGAAATTTCTTGGATTTTCGAGCAAAAAATCGATTTTTTTGAAATATTCTTGGTTGTTGAGTTCAAACTACTGAACCGATTTAAAAACAATGCTCCACGCAATTATTGGCAGCTCCATTACCTTTCGATTTATTTCTTACTTGACTCTATCTGACAATTATGAACTGAGATATGGCTTAAAATGTAAGAGTACCTACCAAAAAAATTTAAAAAATTAATATTTCAAAAACGGAGCCATGAAAAAATTTTTGAAATCGATTTTTTAGATCACCATTCCAAACTATACTAAAAAAAAATTTCAGCTGAAATGGGTCATTTTTTTTTTTATTTTTGTAAACTAGTGTTATCAATGCAATTTAATAGATGGCAGTTGTCTTTTAAGCTTTACTTCTTCGTTGTGTGTTTAAAAATTCTTAAAAGTGTGTAGCAACGCACGCCAAGACCCTTATACAATAGTGGACAAAAGTATTTTGACTTAAAAAATTTCATAAATAATCCGTTATATCTTTTAAACAAAAAATCCCAAAATTTTGAAATTTCAATCGAATACTGGTATAAAAGTAAGCTTTCAAAAAATCATAAGTAGTACACAATCGGTTGCTTAGGTTAGAAAATATAAATCAAAATGTGAAAATGGAAGAGGACATAAGTATTTTGACAAGAATTCAAAATTAATTAATTTTCAGCGCAGGACCTCAAATGCTTAAAGAGTTATTGCTTCTAGATAATTTTTTCACGCTAAACCCGAATCTGGCTTTAGAAATTCCATATCTCTAATGGATTAACTGTAAAATGGACACGAAAATGGACAAAGAAATTAATTCTCCGTCGAACGGTTGTGGTCCCAATGAATTTGGATACCGTTTGACGAAGTTATGCGCGAGTTTTCTGAGTACACATCGACAATCTAGTATTTTTTTTTAGTGTGCTAACATATTTATTTTTGCTTTCACATAATTGCGCCTAAAAGTAAACTCAGTTTTGTTTGGCGCCAGATTCAAATAATATTTTTAAGTACTTAAAATGCAAATAAGTATAAAATTCAATGCTTCACGATATCTGGGCCAAGATTATCGCTCTCCAATAACGTTACCTATTGCGGCAAGTTAAGCTATTTTGTAGAAACAGCACAAACCACCCTTATAAGCGAGCCCATACTGCACTTGCTGCGCTGTGTTCTTATGCGGGCTGACGTCGATACTCTTGGATTTATTTGTTTTAACTCACCTTAAATCGAGCCAATTACACTTGTTGCGACGTCAGCTTGTGCGGGTCCTCACCTCAAAAGATGGTAATTTATGCGCCGAGCTCTTAGACAGGATAACGGTCCGGGCGTCGCGGCCCAAGCCGGCTATGCATTACCCATTGCTGCTTAAGTGCAAGCTGATGTCACTTTCTTCTCATTTTTACTTGGCGTGGTCCACTTTGGTTTTTATTTGGTATTTAATGGTTCGTCCATCCTGTTATACTGATTTTTATATTCTTCATCATTGGTCATCAATGGTATTTTATCGCGGTTCTCCACAATCGTGGTTAGACAGTTATCATTGGGCCTTGTTTGTGGACTTGAAAAGTAATTTCTTAGGTACCAAAGGGGCTTATCATTAAATAGAACCCGCAGCTAAATTCTTTGCATTCAACCAGATATGTCCAGGCGTGGCCAAGGCTTGCGCGATGAGAGCAATCTGCTTTTCACAAGCCTTAAGCGTGCCTACCTGTATACGATTCTTGCTGTGCACGGCTCTTTTGTTTAATATGCCAATTTCAGCTCATTAAAAAATAATAACAACCACTTGCAGCCCACATCTACTCACTATAGCTCAATTTATTGTTATGCTAGATAACAGTATTCAGAGACCGTTAATATTTGCGAAAAAATGTTGATACATGGAAGTTTATATATATTTGCATAATAAGTATTTAAAAATATTATTTGAATCTGGCGCCAAATTAAAACTAAGTTTACTTTTAAGCCCTATACGGACATCAGAAGTGCGTAATTTAGCTAACTTCACCTCGTGTTTCGTCGCCGTGGAACGTAAGAGCAGTGTAACCAGACCTAAGAAAAAATTGCGCCAAAAAATATGTTTTTGATATTTTTAATTTAATTGGCGGTGGGTCACACAGCTCGATCATTTGTATTTTGTTTTGATGCCAAGTTGATTTTTTGTAAAAGCCACTTCTCCCCAAGCCTTGTTCACAAAATTAAAGTCCGAATGCTTGGGGTGGAAAAAATCAAAAATGACAACTCGCTCTTTCACCGCCAAAATTAAAAACATTTTTTTGTCATGCAAAAACACTTTCAAACGATTCTTTCGCTTTTGTTATTCTTCCATGTTCTTTTTTTATTTTCTTTTCAAACCACTTTAGCTAAAAACAGTCCATCTGCTAAGTGCAACATTGTCTGTTAAGTGTAACTTTCAACATCGCACCTCCGTATATGCAACGAGAGCGTAAGTTAAAGTCGGCTCTAACCGACTTCAATATACCCGTTACTCATGAAAAAACAGTGTTCCTGCGTTCCTTAGGGTGACCATCCAAAAAGTATGCAATATTTTTTTTTGCGGGGCAGCTTGGTTCACTTTTTTGCTTATAACTTGAGAACCGTTCATCCGATCTTTATCATTTCTTCGGCAAATCCATTTTGCTAATTACTAACTATCTCTAGAAGGTACGAATTGTCTATCTTCAAAACTGTAGGAGATATAACGTTTTTTCTAAATTGTGGGGGCGGAAGGGGGCGTGGCCAAAATTTGAAACAAACTTGATCTGCGTGCAGATAAAATAAGCATTTGTCCCATACATGTCAAACCTCTATCTCTTACCATCTCTGAGATCTAGGTGTTCATACAGACAGACGGACGGACGGACAGACGGACAGACGGACATGGCTATATCGACTCGGCTGTTGATGCTGATAAAGAATATATATACTTTATGTGGTCGCAAATGATTCCTTCTGCCTGTTACATAAATTTGCACGACTTTGGTATACCCTTTTTACTCTACAAGTGACGGGTATAAAAATGGTACCTCTGTAGTGAAGATTCATTAATTGTTGACTTGACTGCAGTTTATCCTAGCCCCATAGGGTAACAGCACTCTAACAGGAATAGTCTAAGTCCAAAAGAGACTAACAGAACAATTGTTCAACGCAGAGTTAACTGGGCTTTTATAATAAATTTTAACAAAAAATCGCCTAGAATAAAATAGTAAAACCAGTGGTGGTCAAAGTAGCAATTATGAAAAAAAGTTGAAAATAGCTGATCTGTAACCCGCATTTCTCAGCTATCGCGGTCAATCACTATAACCTATGAATACAATATATTAGACTTTTCTCGTCGCTATCAGAATTGGCAAAGTTATATAAAATCAGATGGTCCATTCGCGAGTTATTTCAATTTAAGTGAGCCAAATCATCAATAAACGGTTTTTGGGCCATAACTTCAGATTTTGGGGGTCCCCGAGGAAAACCAAGAGAGTTACAATTCAATGTAATCAACACAAATCAACAGAGATTAATTACAACAATTTGGAATAGCAATTGGTATGTCGAACGAAATTCGCTGAGCCCGATAAAGAAGTGAAAAAAAAAAAAAAAAAAAAAAAAACGTTTATTTGCGGATCATTGTACACTGGTTTGAACAAGTATTTTGAGAAACATTTTTATACACTTGAAAAGTGTATTATAATATTGCCCAAAAGTTTGCAACGCATAGAAGGAATCATCTCCGACCACATAAAGTATGTATTCTTGATCAGCATAACGAGCTGAGTCGATTAAGCTTTGTCCGTTCGTCTGTCTGTTTCTACGCGAACTAGTCCCTCAGCTTTTCAGAGTATTCTTTTGACTGTTGTCTGCCCGCTGCTAATATGTCGGAACCGACCGGATCGGATGGCTACTTCTTTTTTTTTAGTAGTTTTAGTAGGAAAAAATGTTTTGTTCTCAATATTACCGCGAGCGAAGAATCTCTAAATCTTCTGCTAAGCACTCACTTCCCTGAATGCTCCCTTAACTTAACACCTCAGGTTAAGCCAACCGACCTTTCTATGCAATACGACAAAACCATTGTCACGGAGACCAGAATTAAATGGGCTATCGATTCGATCGAACCATTTAAGTCGCCAGGACTCGATAACATATATCCTGCTCAACTACAAAAAACCATTGGGTACACTATGACCTGGCTTTACACAATCTATGTAAGCTGTCTCAAGATCAACTACATCCCCACTAGGTGGAGAGAAACTAAAGTAATATTTATACCGAAAGCTGGCAAAGCTTCACATGTGAATCCAAACGACTATAGGCCAATCAGCCTATCCTCGTTTTCTCTTAAAACTCTCGAAAGACTTATAGATGCACACCTGAAGCAAACTATTAGTCCTGCTCATCTAGCACACACCCAACATGCACTGTACTCCCTGGTCTCAAGGATTGAAAGATCACTTGAAGTAAAAGACTTTTCTTTAGTAGCATTTCTCGACATAGAGGGTGCCTTCAATAACGTCCAACCTAACGCCATCACCACTGCCTTGACATATGTGGGAGCAGATGTGCTGCTAGTAAGATTCATCGAACAACTGCTAACCAGCAGAACGGTGTACTCCCAACTTGGCGGTGCAACTGCTCGCAGATGTGTAAACAGAGGCACTCCGCAAGGAGGTGTTCTTTCTCCGCTTCTGTGGGTTGTAACAGTTAACCAACTGCTGCGGCTAACGGAGGCGGAGGGACACGAAGTGGTGGCTTACGCGGATGATATTGCCATCTACAAATGTGGAATGTTTCCTCAAACGCTGTGTGACCTCATGCAGACCGCACTGACAACACTTGCTCAGTGGACAAAATCTTGTGGCTTGGGCGTACACCCGGCTAAGACGGAATTAGTGCTTTTCACCCGAAAGTACAAAATTCCTGATCTTATCCCGCCTAAAATCAACGGAGTAAGCCTCGTGTTTGGTGACAATGCCAAATACTTGGGTGTCATTCTAGATAAGAAACTACTCTGGAATGACAACATAAATGAACGTATAAAAAAGGCAACCATTGCTCTTTTCTCTTGTAAAAAGGCCATTGGCCGTAGATGGGGTTTTTCCCCATCCATTGTACATTGGCTTTACACAGCCGTAGTACGCCATATACTACTCTACGAAGCTCTAGTATGGTGGCCAGCACTCGGGAAACAATCAGCCCTGAACAATCTGCACAAAGTACAGAGAAGTGCGGGAATTTGTATTAGCGGCGCTCTCCGAACGACACCAACGGAAGCGTTAAATACTATTCTTCACCTTCTACCACTAGACCTCGTAGCTAAGCAAATGGCTACCACAACGGCCTTAAGACTACGAAAATCCGATACCTGGAACAGGGGCAATTCGGGACACGCCACCATACTCAAAGACCAAACGGGTATACCATTAATTACAGACTACTGTATACCACAAACGACGTTCGACAAATTTTACGACGTCTATATCCCAAGCCGAAACGATTGGGACAACCTGCCCCACAGCAGAGCTAACGCCATTAACATCTACACTGATAGTTCTAAGCTCGACGAAAAAGTAGGAGGTGGAGTTTTCTCTCCCAACCTAGATTTGAACTTATCGTTCCGCCTTCCTGACCACTGTAGTGTGTACCAAGCGGAAGTGGTAGCCATCCAGGAAGCTGCCACCTACCTTAGCACACTCACGGTCAAGGAAGGAAATGTATTTATATACTCTGATAGTCAAGCCGCCCTTAAAGCACTTGACTCACACACCAACAATGCCAAAACACTTACTAAATGTCGCTTATCTCTCAACGAGATCGCACGACATTTTAGTATACACCTTATATGGGTACCTGGACACCGCAACATAGAAGGTAACGAGTCTGCGGACAAACTGGCCAGAATAGGAACCACCATCGATCTCCTTTCAGAGAGGAGCACGATAGGTATGCCTATGGCGACATGTAAACTTAATACAAAAGCAGAAACACTTCATCTCGCTACGGACCGGTGGAAAAACCTTTCTTCCTGTGCTGTAGCAAGGCTTACGTGGCCTACTTTCAATCAAAAACGTACTATCACACTTTTACGTCACAGAAGGGACCACATATCACTTCTGGTGGGGACCCTCACGGGTCACTGTCTTATTGGCAGACACGCAGCACGCCTAGGCGTCAGTTACCATGACTTTTGCAGAAGTTGCGGGCACGAAGAAGAGGAGGAGTCGGTACAACACCTTGTGTGCCATTGCCCCGCCTTGAGTAGAAGGAGACTCAGGACACTTGGTCAACCTCTGCTACTCAACCTCTCGGAGACATCCGGGCTCTACTTAAATTTATTCTGTCCACACAATGGTTCAGTGATGAGGACTCCCCTCAGTATTAAAAAAGGGTTAACAGGGAATAAATATGGCATCGCAATGGTCCCAAAGTGGCCTTAAGTGGGAGAGCGACTTGTCGCTCTCAGCCATCGCAACCTAACGTAACCTACCGCTCTCAAACACGGTCATGGGTAATATTAAATGTTTTTAAGGCCCTGTTCAAAAAGTTCTCGGGATCCAAAGTAGGCTCTTCCAGAAATAGATGTCTCGATGGTACCCACGTTTTCGGGATGAACAATTACACTGTGCAACACTAAAAAGTTGATACGGTCGAGACCAACAAATTCTGAAAGGGTATGATAGTAGTACAAAAACCTTCCTTGGGTTTGGTCTGGTTAGCTGCTGATTTCTTTTTATAGCACTTTGAAGTTTTAAGCGTATGATTGGAACTTGTAACTCCCTATCTCGTAAACTATTTGGAATTTCGCTTTGACGTCTGAAAAGAACATGTTGCTCTTGACTTAATTTACAAAACATTTCTAAGTAACAAGTCAAAATAGTCACATCTTTAAACTCAAAATTGCAAAAATGTCGTAAATTCATCATGTTTTCCCCTCATTTTGTACTGTTTTTTAACTTTTTCTTGAAAACTATAACGAATTTGACCAAGTAATGAAGGACGAAAAAGTAGCATAGACTAACGTAAACAATCGGTTGGAACATACCAACTTCATTCGAATGGTCCTTCATATAGTTAAAGACCCTGAAAGATGAATAATTTCAACCAAAACTCGAAAAAGTACAGTTTTTGGTAGAAATTGGCTGACACTATAAAAAATTTCGATTGTTTTGTATTAAATCAATAAAATTGTCAAAAAATATAACTTAAAAAATGTAGCTAAAGAAATTTAATTTATTTACTTTTTATACCCTTGGAGAGGGTATATTAAAATTGTCCGGATGTTTGTAACGCACAGAAGGAAGCATCTCCGACCACATAAAGTATATATATTCTTGATCAGCATGACGAGCTGAGTTGATATAGCCATGTCCGTCTGTCCGTCCGTCCGTTTGTCCGTCCGTCTGTCCGTCCGTCCGTCTGTCCGTCTGTTTCTATGCTATCTCCTCCGTCAGTTTTAAAGCTATCTTAACCAAACTTTGCACGAAGTCTTTTGGTATAAATACGCTGCATATTTGTCGGAACCGGCCGGATCGGATGACTATAGCATATAGCTGCCATAGGATCGATCGGTTGAAAAACTAGTTTTAGTGAGAAAAACTTTTTTGTTTTCAATGCTATAGCTCCCAACGCTCGTATTTATAAATTTTTAATGATTTCACATAATTTCACCAAGCCTTGTCAAAATCGGACAACTATATAGTATAGCTGCCATACAAAAGTTAGGTCTGAAAAAAAGTCTTAGTGAGAAAATTTATTTTTGTTTTCAATGTTATTGCTCCCAACGCTCGTATTTATAAGTTTTAAATGATTTCACATAATTTCACCAAAACTTGTCGAAATCGGACCACTATATAGTATAGCTGCCATACAAACTATATAAACTAACTAAACTATAGGCATATATCAAGCTCCAAGGGTATATAAACTTCGGTCGAGCCGAAGTTAGCTGGCCTCTATTTTTTACCGAGAAAATTCGTTTTTTTCGAATTTTTTGACAGTTTTTCATGCTTTTGGTCTTTTTACTATATCAAAGAGTACTTAAATGAAGTGTGTTCGTACTAACGGTTTGTTTATTTTGGTCTAAGCAACAACTTTCACCTACATTACTTGTCCAAATTTGTAAAGGATTTCAGGAAAAAGTTGAAAAACTGAAAAAAGTTGTGAAAAATTGATTTTTTTGGACATCTTTTGATTTGCTACTAAGAAATGTTTTGTAGGCCAACCAAGAGCAACATCTTTGCTAAAGACACAAAAGCAAAATTCAATATAGCTTACGAGATATGAAATCATTAATCCTACACTGAAGCTGAAAAGTTCAAAGGTCAATAAAAAGAAAACGGCAGCTAATCAGACCAAACCCATGCAGCATTTTTATACTACCATTACACCCTTTCAAAATTTTTTGGTTTCGACCGTATCAACATTTTTGAGTTCAAAAATGTGTCACAGTGTTATTAGAGAGCTAAACGGAAGAGGGGAAGTTGGTTAGTATGAATGCCTTTATCGTCCGTAGCAGAATTGTGAAAATAAAATTGAATTTGAAAAAATGGCGGCCTTTTAAAAACGAAAAATCGATTTTTGACCATTTATTTTTGCAGTCCAGTGTACAAAAAAAAATAGAAAAAACTTTTTTTCTCAAAGATCGAGGTAGAACTTGAGAAAACTAGGGCACCAGTTTTCAAAACGTGGCTTCGAGAAAAACGCGTTCAAAGTTTGAAGGAAATTCAAAATTGCTTGTTTTATTGAAGACTTTAGTCCAGTGGTGGGCATCCCTTTGCTCACGTTACTCAGACTACTTAATCCGTTATTTTGCCTAGCCCAGCAACAACAACAACTTTTGACGCTGCGAGCAATTAATTTATGACCCCCAATAAAACTAAACAACAAACACACAGCAAACGCTCGAGCTTTGACTGTCAAACTCAGTGTCATAAAAGTGTTCATTTGTTAAGCTTTATGACTTCAAAATCATTGAGTACACTGTGCGAAATCTTCGATGCTTAAGTTGCAGGCAAGTTTTGTGAGCACATATGTGTGTGAATCTGCATTTTCGCATATAAAACATATTAAAAATGCTTATAGGAATAAATTAAGTGATATAAGTCTTTCTGATTTGCTGCGAACATCAATTAGTAAAGAAAAAGTAGATTTTGGAAAACTAATAAACGAATAAATAAATTCACTCAAAATTTCTCTTAGTGTGTATTATTATACCCTTGCAAAGGGTATTATAATTTTGGCCAGAAGTTTGCAACGCATAGAAATATTCATTTCTGACCCTATAAACTATATATATTCTTGATCAGGGCGACGAGCTGAGTCGATTTACGTAAACTAGTCTCTCAGTTTTAAAGCTATCGAG
The DNA here is from genome assembly GCA_018904275.1 of Lordiphosa clarofinis. Taxonomy (NCBI): domain Eukaryota; kingdom Metazoa; phylum Arthropoda; class Insecta; order Diptera; family Drosophilidae; genus Lordiphosa; species Lordiphosa clarofinis. The sequence goes on along the minus strand of JAEIGQ010000039.1, from coordinate 1,722,776 downwards.
CTGAAACTTTGCACAGAGTCTTCTTTTTACTGCACACTGATAATATGTCGGAGCCGACCGGATCGGATGCCTCTATCTTATAGCTGCCATAGGAACTATCGGTCGAAAAGTGGATTTTGTTTAGAAAAATTGTTTGTTTTAATGCTAACGTTCGTAAACTATGATGTATTAAAACATTTGCAAGGGTATAAAATCTTCGGCAAAGACGAAGGTAGCTTGGCCTTCTCGTTTTTTTTTCTCGTTGAAAGAAACAACAAAAACACAGATTTTTTGTCGTGACGCGCAGAGTAATAAATGTGTTAATTTTCCTTTAATTTATGACTTCAGAAGTTGTGTTTGTTGTAGATGTTGTTGTAGTGCTCACAAGTGCAAATTCTGTGCCCACCACTTCTTTAGTCAATAATAACGGCTATATCTTCTAAAGCATTTGGAATTTCGGAAAATCCTTTTGGGATAATATTTTTAAATATCTAAGCTAAAAAATAAAAAAAAAGTAAAAAAAAAATTTCTGGACCAGAAGAGGGTCTTAAGCTGATCTGCGAAGTTTGGTCGAAGTCGCTAACCGTTGAGACAAGCTTTTTCAAGTGTATCAAAGCTTCGGCACAGACGAAGTTAGCTTTGCCTTTGCCTTTGCCTTCCTCGTTTTAAAATATATTCTAAACAAATAAAAAATTCTACAATTTGAACATTTTTATCGCATGCTGGTATAAAGTAAGCTTTCAATAAAACGTAAGTAGTGTACGATCAGCTGCTTTGGTAAGAAAATATAAATCAAAATGTGCTAATTGGGTGGTATAAGTATTTTGACAAAATTTAAAAATTGATTTACTCTCAGCACAGGACCTCAAATGTTAAAAGAATGATTGATTGTAAACGTTTTTCACGCGTAACCCGGAACTGGCTTTAGAAATTCCATATCTCTATATATTCATATTCAAGGACCCTATATGGTAGATAATACGACATTTTTTAAAATTTGATTTGTCAAGTTATTGGATTTTTTTTATCTGGATAATGAAGTGCATATTTTTAATTTCATAAGATAAAAGTTCGTGATCGATCTGCAGAGTAAGGCCTATTTGCATGTCAAAATACTTGTATCGACCACTGTATATGCGTGCTCGTGTATTTGAAAGAACAAAAACCCGCGTTGAATCGTAGCTTCAGCCACAGAGGCCGAAATCTCTGCTCTATATCTATAAAAGAGAGCGTCCGGACTGATTCACTGATTGGAAATTATCGCAGCCTAAACGATAAGAGATAGAGGGCTGTAATTTTGACAGGAGTTTCTGTTAGTGATAAAAGTGCGTACTAAGACGGGGGTTTTTTAAAATTCCACCCGGAGAAGTCGGAAAACCGTCGGAAAAGTTTGTTTAGGGAAAATTTTATTTTTTATCCCATTAGCTTGAAACTTGGTTTGTAAGCATAGTACGGGAAATAGTTCAACGTGTTTCTCCGATTTTCGAAAATCAACGTGCGCTGACTGCTGACTCAATGTTACTTTGTTAACAATAATTTTAATGCTTTGTTAATTGATATATGTAGGGGTTATTAAATATTTATTCCCCTGAGTGACGGGTATATCAAAGTCGGGAAAGTCCGTTCTCATTTTACCGTTTTGTTGAAAAGAAGACCACTTGAAGCCACCTCGCATCGAAGGCGGCATGTTGAACTTTTTGATAGACATAATAAAAAATCACTTCGTCATCTAATTCAATTAGTTCCTCTAAAATGTAAGCCGTGTGGTTAACCCATGATGCAACACAGAGGGTGAGGCGCAGTCTGAAAGCACAGTCAGCCCGCGTCTAAATATTTTAGTGTGCAGTTGACACTTGATCTAACAGGTTGCAATGTTGTTTTTGTTGTTCCTTCATTGCTTTTTGCTCAACACACATACTTTATTTTTTTGTTTGTGGGCCTTTCGTTCTCGCGCCCACTGTCCCGCTCTCTCTCGCGTTCTGAGCAAAAGCGCTTGGTTGAAAATGTTTGCACAGCGCCACACCTTCTTTGTTGCATCATGGGTTAGCCTATTAAATCAATTAGAACGGGCTTTTGCAAGCTTTAACGAACTTCGGCACAGACGAAGTTAGTTTTGAATTCTCGTTTTTCTAACTTTTTGGAAACAGACATATGTACTATGTATTTCCTTTATTTCTTTTCAGCTTCGGGCAAACCGCTATTTTTCTAATTGGTGGAACAACCTTGGATGAAAATCCTTCCGCGCTCTATCTGAAAAGCGGAGATGTATTAGTTATGTCAAAGGAGTCCCGTCTCTGCTATCACGCAGTTCCACGGGTTATGCATGCTTCGGAATCGCCGTGGAATACGCCAGACATTCGGTCTAAAAGTGACGAAAGTCTGGACACCTCGGCGTTGGATATTGATTTGTATCAAAGTGTTACTGATGAACAGTTCTTTATACCCTTTGAAAATTATGTTAAGGATTCGCGAATTAATATTAATGTGCGCCAAGTTTTAAATCGAACAACTTTGAATTAAAATAAATACATCAGCGTCCCATATGTTTACAATTTAAAAAACAAATAAACGATCGCGAAAATTATGCCAAAAAACACTAACATCATAACATATACATACAAAGCGAACACAAGTACAAGACGATTATTTGCGAACACCAAAGACAGAATTGAGAAACAACAACAGGAGAACGTAATATATGAAATAAAATGCATTGGAAGAGAGGGAGAGAGCTGCTCTCATGTATACGTGGGAACGACAAAGAGAAAACTGTCAGCGAGATTAACGGAACTCAGACGAGACGCGGAAAAACAAAAGACAACAGCACTAGCACAACACTTAACAGAGATGTAAATATTCCTGAAAAAGAGAGAAGACATTAGAAAGCCTCAGAATCTAACAGAGAGGCACAAACTCAATAAACTTCAAAGAAGACGTACAGCAAGCAAATTTTAGTTACGCAGCAATAATTACAAATGACAAGTGGCAAAACAACAGATGACGATGAAATGTTTGACAAATTCATAAATAGTCGACGGATAACACCAGAAGGATGGAAAGCTATACTAGGATTAAAATTAGACAAACAAAATATCGACAAAAAATAATTAATGTATGTATGTATATGTGAAAATATCTGTGTCATTAGTTGAAAGTATATGTAACAATGGGTTTTCCTTTTTATATGTTTTTTGTAAAAAAAATAAAACGCAGACACCCTGAAGAACGTCGAATCGCGTAGGAGAAAAATGGAAATAAAATAAATGTTTTTATTTTTATGAACCACAGCGGCCATAACAACCCATAAAAGGTATTATTTGTTGTTGGGGGAGTGGTGCACCGCGACCAATTTTGGTCTATTGTGCCCCCCTACTGAATTTACAATTCCCCTAGCAGCCCTAATTCCTGTACAAAAGCCAGGATTTTTGTGGGTTCTAAGTTACTGATATTGCTTGGGTGTAGAATGTGTTTCCTAAATCTGCTGAGTCTGCGCCTCGCTAGGGCATCGCAGTGTACTAGTATATGCTCAGAGGACTCCTCCTTCTCTTCACAGTATCTGCAAAGCTGGGTGTTTGTTATTCCCAACTTGTACATGTGGCTCCTCAGTCTGCAGTGACCCGTGTAGAGCCCTGTCAGAATTCTGAGGGCATTCTTTCCTTGTTGGATTAACCAGTGGCGTTCCGAGGGGGGGGCGGCCCGCCCCGGGCGGCAAATTTTTAGGGGCGGCAATTTGTGAGGGCTGTGAGTTTCAGGGGCGGGAAGTTTTTGGGGCGGCAAATTTTAGGTGAAACAAATTTCAGTGGCGGTAAATAATTACAAAATGTATATTGATTATTCTCTTAAATTAAGAAATAGTGGTATTTCTGAAAGTGATTTAGACTTTGCTGTCATTTCAATATGGAGAACATTGCAAGATTCTGCACTTCAAGATCTAGTAATAAAACAAATATTCATTGAATGCATTTTTGAAAGCTTACGAATCAGTATAAAGGGATTAAAGAGCAAAGGTCTACCATAGACAGAGTCAAACATGCTGCTATATTGATTATGTTCTCAAGGGAGTATGCAGGAGGGTGCAGATTTGTAGTATGCCTTGAAAAGTTCTTATGAAACAAAAGTTGTGTCAACTGAACAATAATTAAAAAAAAATGTTTTTATTAAAAAAAAATAACCACAATTTCCATATTAAAGACCAAAAATTTCATTCCAATGAGCAAAATCAGAAAGTTGTTTTCAAATATACTTTGTAATCAATACAGAATGAGTTCTTTAACAGTTTGTTACATGGACTAAAAAAAAAAATGTATAGTGTTAATTATGAAAGAATAATTACACTGTGGCACATTTTTGAACTCAAAAAAGTTGATACGGTCGAGACAAAAAAATTCTGAAAGGGTGTGATGGTAGTATAAAAACGCTGCATGGGTTTGTTCTGATTAGCTGCCGTTTTCTTTTTATTGACCTTTGAACTTTTCAGCTTCAGTGTAGGATTAATGATTTCATATCTCGTAAGCTATATTGAATTTTGCTTTTGTGTCTTCAGCAAAGTTGTTGCTCTTGGCTTGGCCTACAAAACATTTCTAAGTAGCAAATCAAAAAAAATACGTCTTGGTACTTAAAATTACAAAAGATGTCCAAAAAAAATCAATTTTTCACAACTTTTTTCAGTTTTTCAACTTTTTCCTTAAATCTGTTACAAATTTGGACAAGTAATGTAGGTAAAAGTTTTTGCTTAGACCAAAATAAACAAACCTTTAGTACGAACACACTTCATTTAAGTACTCTTTGATATAGTAAAAAGACCAGAAGCATGAAAACTGTCAAAATAATTCGAAAAAAAACGAATTTTATCGGTAAAAAAGTAAATAAATTAAATTTCTTTAGCTACATTTTTTAAGTTATATTTTTTGACAATTTTATTGATTTAATACAAAACAATCGAAATTTTTGATAGTGTCAGCCAATTTCTACCAAAAACTGTTCTTTTTCGAGTTTTGGTTTAAATTATTCATCTTTTAGGGTCTTTAACTATATGAAGGACCATTCGAATGAAGTTGGTATGTTCCAACCGATTGTTTACGTTAGTCTATGCTACTTTTTCGTCCTTCATTGCTTGGTCAAATTCGTTATAGTTTTCAAGAAAAGTTGAAAAACAGTACAAAATGAGGGGAAAACATGATGAATTTACGACATTTTTGCAATTTTGAGTTTAAAGATGTGACTATTTTGACTTGTTACTTAGAAATGTTTTGTAAATTAAGTCAAGAGCAACATGTTCTTTTCAGACGTCAAAGCGAAATTCCAAATAGTTTACGAGATAGGGAGTTACAAGTTCCAATCATACGCTTAAAACTTCAAAGTGCTCTAAAAAGAAATCGGCAGCTAACCAGACCAAACCCAGGGAAGGTTTTTGTACTACTATCAAACCCTTTCAGAATTTTTTGGTCTCGACCGTATCAACTTTTTAGTGTTGCACAGTGTTATCAAACAAGAATAAATATTTTCACATTAATTCATCATAGTTCGCGTCCATCTATTTCGCGATATTTTCCGAATTTTTGGAGTTTACAATTCTATACTGCCATTGAGTTATGTTTCCAAAAAACGTAGTCCAACTCATCCAATTAAATCAGCCTCCAGTAAAAACCTCTACAGGTACCCTACAAGGAACGTTTTTTTGGAGTAAAAAACTAATTTCGAAACGCATTTGCCATCAAACTAGAAAACCATGTTCGACCTTAAAATAATTTTTTTTCGGCCCATCGAAGTCAATTTGTATTTAAATTTTGGTTAAGAAGATATGTAAAATACGTTTCCGCGGATTTTGCGAAAAAATTTTCGCCTGCGGCGCACCTTTTTTATACATCCCCAAGAATTTTTTCCAATAACGATAGCAACTTTTGCAAAATAATACTCCCTTCACAATTAAGGCCTTCGTCTTTCCTAATCAAAATCCAGCGTACGTCCCTTTATGTTACAGAGAAGTTTTTGATGAAAAGAACTAGAAAAACTTAATTGTAATTATAGAAAAAAGGTTAAAATTTAGGACTATTCAAGGAGGAAGGGGGGCGGCAAAGTCGACTTCCGCCCCGGGCGGCATAACTACACGGTACGCCACTGGGATTAACTTTTGGAACCTTTTGAGGTCGTGGTTCACTATTAATGCTTTAGCTTGTCTCATTCCCTTGGTGTTTACCCAGGAGGCTGTTCTAAGCGTATTCTCTTCCTTTCTTAAAAGTCCTTTTATTGTGTGTTGGCCTATGCCGCAGTAGGGTTCTGGCCCTACCATTGCGGTGGCTGCACCCTTGCGTGCCAGTTCGTCGGCCAATTCGTTTCCGGGGATGTTGTTGTGTCCCGGTATCCATCGTAGGGTCAGGTTGTTCCTGCTGCCTAGTTGGTCCAATTTGTTCTTTGTCTCTAAGACTAGCTTAGAGGTGAACTTATTGCTACTGAGTGCCTTAAGCGCTGCTTGGCTATCGGAGAGGATAGCTATTTCTCTATTATCGTAGTTCTTCCCCATATTACGGTCTGCACAACGGGAGATGTCACATACTTCAGCTTGAAATATGCTTGTGAATTCTCCCATTGGTTCAGATATTTTCGTTCCTGGTCCTGCTACCCCAAGTCCGGATCCTTGGGGCGTTAGGGACCCGTCTGTGTACCACATAATTGTGTGTGGGTTCATTTTATGTATCTCTTCAAGTGAGATCCATTCTTTCTTATTCCTTTGGTGTACAGTGAAATTCCTGTCAAAGTGATACTCGGCCACCATTTCGTCTCTGGGTTGGAGGATTAAAGGGATTTCCTTTTCCAGCTTTTCAGAGTCTCTGAGGCTCACTATGTGGTTTCTACCCACTCCTTCTGTTGTTAGCCTGAGCAGTGTTGCTTTTTTCTTCAGGCAGATGGTATGGTGGAGTGGTGTTAGCTCCCATAAAAGGTAACTCAACAAAATAAAATTAAAGTGCCTTATTCAAACGGGATTGAATCAGCTTAATATTTATGTCTCTGATAAACTGTAATTTGTGACTTTAATTTTATAAAAGGTAACTCAACAAAATAATTCGAATTCGTTAAATATACTGTTGCATAAAATTTATTTGGCTAATCAGATTTAAACGTTTTAACTTGAATCAGTCGTGTAAAGAGTAAGTAGAAACTGTAGGTTTTCCGGATTTCCTTGATTGTTGAATAGAGAAGAGAACATGTAAAGAATTCGAATTTACTTTAGTGAAAACCGGAACATGTTTTAAATTTTAGGTTAACGTTGAACAGAAATAAAGGGTGATATTTAAGAGCTATAGAAAAGTTTAAAAAAAAAAAAAAACACATAAAATTCAGAAAAATGCATGAAACTTTTATAGTCCATATAATTAAATGTTTGAAGATTATTTCATGTAAATGTTGAGCGTGACCGCGCCTCAAATGGTCTTTCCGCTTAGTTAAATTTTGGCATACTCTTTCCAATATTTCGGCCGGTATCTCACGAATAAATGCTTCAATATTGCCTTCCAATGCGTCAATTGAAGCGGGCTTGCCTGTATAGACATGAGCTTTAACATAGCCCCACAAAAAATAGTCTAAAGGCGTTAAATCGCACGATCTAGGCGGCCAATTGACCGGTCCCGAAGGAGAAATAAAATGTTTACCGAACTCGCCTCTCAATAAGTCCATTGTTGCGCGTGCTGTGTGGAATGTGGCACCGTCGTGTTGAAACCACATGTCATGCAAGTCAAGCTCTTGCATGTTGGGCAAAAAAAAGTTGGATGTCATCTCACAGTAGCGCTCACCATTCACAGTTACGTTACAATTCGCATCATCTTTGAAGAAGTACGGTCCAATTATGCCACCAGCCCATAAACCGCACCAAACTGTGAGTTTTTCTGGATGCATTGGTAGCTCTTGCAATGCCTCTGGCTCATATTCACTCCAAAATCGACAATTCTGCTTATTTACGTACCCATTGAGCCAAAAATGAGCTTAGGGCCATTTTCTCAAAAGTTGCGGTTAGGTACCGGCCGGTCAAATTTGCCGGGCGGAATAACCTGCCGGTAAGTCATTTGGTTTTCTCAACAAGACTTACCGGCAGGTTCGCCCGATATCGATAGATTGCTATCGCTGCCATAGTGTGACCAAAAACTGTCAACGAATCAGCTGTGTTTGATTTGGTTTTCTTAATTCTATTGCTGTTGCTGGTTATCATTTAACGAAAAAAATAATATGACATGCTGAATTTGTCAACCTGAATCGTTGAAAAAAATTTGACTTCATCGAGAGCATTAAATAATTAGCCCCCCGCCCTGCACTCTCTTGCTTTATTAACTCGTTGCTCCGTCTAGGATTATGTCGCCATGTTGGCCATTGAAGTGATACCGATCCTGGTTCTGGCAATGCGTGTGGATAGTATTTTCGTTATGGTGCACACGTATCTGCAGTTGGATCTCAATCAGTATGCCACATCACAAGGCCGTTGGCCTAGTTGATACTTCGATTTCGCAAACGGCGGGCAGTGGGTTGGTGCCATTTCAAATTTTTCGGCGCGGCGGTCAAGACATTTGCCATTGCGGCGGCTGCCATTCTGCTGGACTTTCTGTTCCAGATCGCCGCATGTCTCTTCCTGTCTCACTACCTGCCTCCCAATTTCATTTCGTGGATGCAACAAATTCGTTTATTTATAAACATTTTGGTTTGGCAATTAGCAAAGTAAATAATTCAAGTGTTTGACACAGCTGTGTCTATCGAGTGAAAGTATCGATAGTTTTATCGGTACTTGCCGGCCGGTTAAAATTTGACCCCCTCGTGAGGCTGCGGTTAAAGTTGCCGGCTGGTTTTCGCCAAAGACAGCATGAGACACTCAAATTCGGCTAACCTGCCGGTAAGTTTGACTAACCGGACATTGAGAAAATGGGCCTTAGTCGCTGAAAACAATTTTTCGGTAAAAAAGTGGATCTTCGGCCAATTTTCCAAGAGCCCATTCACCAAAAATTCTACGTTGCGGTAGGTCGTTCGATTTCAATTCTTGCACCAGCTGTATTTTGAAAGGCTTCACACCTAAATCCTTCCGCAAAATTTTCCACGTTGTTGAGTAACAGAGGCCCAATTGCTGCGAACGGCGACGAATCGATAATTGATGGTCATCATTAACACTGGCCGATACAGCTGCGATATTTCCTTCAGTTCGCACTCTACGTAAGCGTGTTGGTGGTTAAATGTCCAACAGTGTAAATTTGGTACGAAATTTAGTCACAATAGCCCGAATAGCCGCTTCAGTGGGTCGATTAAACTGACCATAAAATGGAAGAAGCGCGCGATGAACTTTCTTAACAGAGCACGCATTTTTGTAATAAAACTCAATAATTTGCGTTGTTCGTTTGCAAGAACGTGGCAAAAAGGTAATAGCTAAAAAATCTCACTTTACAACAACCGCAGGTACAACAAAAAATACTTAATTTAATTTAACCGATTACCTATCGAATGGAAAAAACAGCTTCTTAATATCACCTATAGTTTTTGAGTAATTTATTTTTTTGCAATCGTTTAAAAATGGAACCTGAAGGTATACATTACCTTTAAAGTTACAATTTGTCTTCTGACTTTTTAGCTATTACCTTTTTGCCACGTTCTTGCAAACGAACAACGCAAATTATTGAGTTTTATTACCAAAATGCGTGCTCTGTTAAGAAAGTTCATCGCGCGCTTCTTCCATTTTATGGTCAGTTTAATCGACCCACTGAAGCGGCTATTCGGGCTATTGTGACTAAATTTCGTACCAAATTTACACTGTTGGACATTTAACCACCAACACGCTTACGTAGAGTGCGAACTGAAGGAAATATCGCAGCTGTATCGGCCAGTGTTAATGATGACCATCAATTATCGATTCGTCGCCGTTCGCAGCAATTGGGCCTCTGTTACTCAACAACGTGGAAAATTTTGCGGAAGGATTTAGGTGTGAAGCCTTTCAAAATACAGCTGGTGCAAGAATTGAAATCGAACGACCTACCGCAACGTAGAATTTTTGGTGAATGGGCTCTTGGAAAATTGGCCGAAGATCCACTTTTTTACCGAAAAATTGTTTTCAGCGACTAAGGCCCATTTTCTCAATGTCCGGTTAGTCAAACTTACCGGCAGGTTAGCCGAATTTGAGTGTCTCATGCTGTCTTTGGCGAAAACCAGCCGGCAACTTTAACCGCAGCCTCACGAGGGGGTCAAATTTTAACCGGCCGGCAAGTACCGATAAAACTATCGATACTTTCACTCGATAGACACAGCTGTGTCAAACACTTGAATTATTTACTTTGCTAATTGCCAAACCAAAATGTTTATAAATAAACGAATTTGTTGCATCCACGAAATGAAATTGGGAGGCAGGTAGTGAGACAGGAAGAGACATGCGGCGATCTGGAACAGAAAGTCCAGCAGAATGGCAGCCGCCGCAATGGCAAATGTCTTGACCGCCGCGCCGAAAAATTTGAAATGGCACCAACCCACTGCCCGCCGTTTGCGAAATCGAAGTATCAACTAGGCCAACGGCCTTGTGATGTGGCATACTGATTGAGATCCAACTGCAGATACGTGTGCACCATAACGAAAATACTATCCACACGCATTGCCAGAACCAGGATCGGTATCACTTCAATGGCCAACATGGCGACAAAATCCTAGACGGAGCAACGAGTTAATAAAGCAAGAGAGTGCAGGGCGGGGGCTAATTATTTAATGCTCTCGATGAAGTCAAATTTTTTCAACGATTCAGGTTGACAAATTCAGCATGTCATATTATTTTTTTTCGTTAAATGATAACCAGCAACAGCAATAGAATTAAGAAAACCAAATCAAACACAGCTGATTCGTTGACAGTTTTTGGTCACACTATGGCAGCGATAGCAATCTATCGATATCGGGCGAACCTGCCGGTAAGTCTTGTTGAGAAAACCAAATGACTTACCGGCAGGTTATTCCGCCCGGCAAATTTGACCGGCCGGTACCTAACCGCAACTTTTGAGAAAATGGCCCTAAGCTCATTTTTGGCTCAATGGGTACGTAAATAAGCAGAATTGTCGATTTTGGAGTGAATATGAGCCAGAGGCATTGCAAGAGCTACCAATGCATCCAGAAAAACTCACAGTTTGGTGCGGTTTATGGGCTGGTGGCATAATTGGACCGTACTTCTTCAAAGATGATGCGAATTGTAACGTAACTGTGAATGGTGAGCGCTACTGTGAGATGACATCCAACTTTTTTTTGCCCAACATGCAAGAGCTTGACTTGCATGACATGTGGTTTCAACAAGACGGTGCCACATTCCACACAGCACGCGCAACAATGGACTTATTGAGAGGCGAGTTCGGTAAACATTTTATTTCTCCTTCGGGACCGGTCAATTGGCCGCCTAGATCGTGCGATTTAACGCCTTTAGACTATTTTTTGTGGGGCTATGTTAAAGCTCATGTCTATACAGGCAAGCCCGCTTCAATTGACGCATTGGAAGGCAATATTGAAGCATTTATTCGTGAGATACCGGTCGAAATATTGGAAAGAGTATGCCAAAATTTAACTAAGCGGAAAGACCATTTGAGGCGCGGTCACGCTCAACACTTACATGAAATAATCTTCAAACATTTAATTATATGGACTATAAAAGTTTCATGCATTTTTCTGAATTTTATGTGTTTTTTTAAAAAAAACTTTCCTATAGCTCTTAAATATCACCCTTTATTTCTGTTCAACGTTAACCTAAAATTTAAAACATGTTCCGGTTTTCACTAAAGTAAATTCGAATTCTTTACATGTTCTCTTCTCTATTCAACAATCAAGGAAATCCGGAAAACCTACAGATTCTACTTACTCTTTACACGACTGATTCAAGTTAAAACGTTTAAATCTGATTAGCCAAATAAATTTTATGCAACAGTATATTTAACGAATTCGAATTCGACAATATTTGTCGAAAGAGAAAACCGGAACAGGCCTGCAGGATATTTTGGATCGGTCAATAAATGGCGGAGTTATGGGGTTTCAAAGTAAAAATTTCGAAAATCTACTTTTTTCCCACTGTATTGGTCCTATCTCCGTTATTTGTTGACCGATCAAAAATATCTCAGTTCTTACCAGAATGAGTATTATGAGTAATTAAAAAAAATAATTGAAAATCGGTCAAATTACACAAGTTTACAAAAAAAGGCCATTTTTTGCAACAGAGAACTTTGCAACCGTTCCTTATGTATTTTTGGCCGCTGAACTCAGATAAATTGTCCGTTTTCTTCCAGCACGTCAGGTTCACGAGATATTTGCATTAGAGAGGTATCCTTACATTTGTTGGTCGTGTGTCATTAAGTGTCCTATTCGAACCAACTTTGTTTTAATGTAAGCTGCATTGAATGACGTTAAAGAAAAACCAAACACGAAGTTTTGATTTTGCTGATAAGGTACCAATTTTTGGATTTGAACATTAAAAATGTGGGTTTTTTTGAAAAAATCGATTTTTTTTTGCAAGTTTAAGAAATTCTGTAAATTTTTCTGCTAATATTAAAAATCTTAGAAAAAAATAGTTGGTAGTCCTTTGTTTCTTCTCATTTCAATTATTTTCAGTTTTTCGATTTCATTCCGATTTTAAAAGTTATAGCCCAAAAACTATACAAATTTTCGACTTTTTTGGACAACATTTACCGCCAAAATTTCTTGTAGCTTGAAAATAACATGGTAGTTATTTTTAAGCCAAAGAATGGATATTAAAAAATTATTTAAGATCGATTTTTGAAAATTTTTAGACATTTTAAGGCTTAATATTGTTAAAAAAAATGTTAATATATCACAAAATTTTTAAGTTTTTTGGACAATAACTTTTAAAATCGCAATGAAATCGAAAAACTGAAAATAATTGAAATAAGAAGAAACAAAGGACTACCAACTATTTTTTTCTAAGATTTTTAATATTAGCAGAAAAATTTACAGAATTTCTTAAACTTGCAAAAAAAAATCGATTTTTTCAAAAAAACCCACATTTTTAATGTTCAAATCCAAAAATTGGTACCTTATCAGCAAAATCAAAACTTCGTGTTTGGTTTTTTTTTAACGTCATTCAATGCAGCTTACAGTAAAACAAAGTTGGTTCGAATAGGACACTTAATGACACACGACCAACAAATGTAAGGATACCTCTCTAATGCAAATATCTCGTGAACCTGACGTGCTGGAAGAAAACGGACAATTTATCTGAGTTCAGCGGCCAAAAATACATAAGGAACGGTTGCAAAGTTCTCTGTTGCAAAAAATGGCCTTTTTTTATAAACTTGTGTTATTTTTTTTAAATTTTTGCAACCATTTGGAAAAAGTGGAAAATTGGATTTGGTTCATTTGGGTGTTAGCTTTCACCGAAATCGGTGAAATTTGGATCAAAGCGCGTCAAGACATGGTAAAAAATAAAATATTATAAAATTTCCAAGTAAATTTTTTTTCAAAAACATTATTTTTAAAAAATAATTTTTTTTTTTAATTGCGAACATTTTATAAATATTTGTTAAGTTTTTTAAAAAATAATTAAGGAACTGAGAATTTCTAAAATACGAGGATCGATGAAAACAATTTTCATATAAAAGGGTTGGGAAACCCTTTGTTTATTTCTGTAAAACAGAGTTTCGGATCTGCTTGAAAGTTTTGCAGGATGTTTATAAGATCCTAATAGAACGTTTAGGCAAAAAAAAAAAATACGAAAAAACTTTTTCTGAAGGTATTCAGTTGCGGAGAGTTGGGGATTCTGAGCCGCTGGGGGTTGTGAGCCACTCGAATATTGGCTACAAAAAATAAAAATTTCAACTTTTTGTTTGCTATTGCGCTGTTCGCCATATGAGTAAGCTTGGTGGCCTATATTACCACTCATGCAATTTGACCAACACGTAAGGCTGAATTTATATCCTTGGGATTAAAGGTCCATAACAAAAAGTTGAACGACTCGTTGTTGTTCTGTGTTTCCTAAGCGAGACATTTTTGAAATAATTTCTCCTTTCTGACGATAAGGCTACCTTTATTAGTTTTACATCGGCATATGCAACTGTAGCTAAACAATTACTAAATTTTGCGGAAACCTTGGGTCACTAAAGGGGCTTCGTCTCCTAAACTAGTTCGAGCTTTCGAAAATCCTTTTGGTAAAATATTTTGGAATATCTCAGGTATGAAAAAATCGATTTTTTTGTTCTGCAACTTGTACTACCCTCTCAAATATGTAAGAAAGTGTTGGAAAGGCTGAGCTAATAAGTCGATTGGAGAATATTCCTATGGATGTACGAGGCAATGGACCACCAATTGCCGGACAAGATGAAGATCTAGACCAGGAAAGCAAGACGAAAATTCTCTGTCGCGTCAGGGTGGCGCCAATAAATTTTTTCATCAATACAGGAACAGGCAGCAGCAACAGACAAAAACAGTCAGCGAGTAAATGCTGGAGACGAAGTACAGCAATCGTTAATGTACACTCATGGGCATAAGTATTTTGACCAAAAAAAACCTTAAATTAACCATTATATCTTTTAAACAAAAAATCCTACAATTTTTCAATTTATATCGAATACTGGTATAAAAATAAGCTTTCAATAAGGCATAAGTAGTACACAATCAGCTGCTTAGATTTGAAAATATAAATGACAGGGATAGCACAATCCTGGCTGCATTCTGAGGCAAAACGAATATTTGAGCCAATTAACAACCTGTGCGATCAACTGAACGAAGCTTTTAGCAAGAAAACTTCCAAAGTAGAAATGAGACGACAATATGAGACTTGCTCCCTTTAGACTCGCAATTGGCAATCGAGCGAGAATTTTGCGGCCTACTTCGAGGACAATATATTACTTGCAGGAGGCATTAACATCGACGAGGAGGAGCTGTTCCAGCAGAGTCACTACGCAGCCACGCTTGCATCCAGTGTTTTACAAACTCCAGGCAGATGTTGCGTGCGTTTTCTGGAGTTCGTCTGCAAGTGGTACAACAAAAGCAGGTGCAGAATTCTGGAGTGGCAGTCAACAAAGCAGTGAAATTCAATTAATTACGCTGCCGAAACTGCAACAACACACGTGAGCCAGGATCATGCTACAGTTGCGGTGTAATGGACCATTGGATAGCGAAGTGCCCCCAGAAGAAAGGTGGTACTGAGAAGAACAATGACAACATCAATTATGTAAGGCAATGCAGAATCCACTTCGTGGACATTCCTAACAATTTATTAGTTACAGCGTCTCTTATAGACTCGGGGAGTCCAGTATCACTAAATAAAGAAAATAAGGTGCCCAAAGAGGCGAAGTTTCATGCAGTAAAGAAATCTTATTATGGCCTAAATGTAAGCCGGCTTAACTTGGGAAATTTTGTGTTTTATTATAAAAAAGACAATAAATATTATTATTATTTTTACCTAACTGTTGTGGAGAACGAATCTATGAGCCACGAACTGTTTCTTGGAAGAGATTTTATGGGTGAGTGCGTTTTTAATATCTTTTTAAATGCCTTAAAAATAATTGGTTACGTTAGTAAACTCAAAAAGTATTAAAGAGGGTGTGTGCAACGACAGAACTAAGAAAGCTATTAGTAGGGATATCAGCAAAGAAAATTAAAAAAAATTATTGTTGGTATTAATGAATGGAAAATATAAAAATATTAACGAAAAGTTGTAAAGAAAAGTATTAATGACGTTACGAATTGGCCATCACAACCGTTTGACGGTGTCTACCTCTGCGATAAGTGCTCTCTTGTCGCTCCTGTTCCCTGCGAGCTGGCAGCAGTTGGTCACACCAAGCTTAGCAATGTCGTCCCGCACTTGGTCTTCCCATCTTAGGGGGTCTGCCCCTCTTGCCGCCACCATAGTCAGCCGCTTTCGACTTATACGCTTTTTTTGTACTGGAGCTTCTTCGTTCATCCTGGTGGCACGTCCTAACCAGCGCAGCCGCTGTTGCTTTATGCGCTTGACCGGACAGGTGTCCCCATAGAGCTCATACAGTTCGTCATTTTTTCGAATGCGAAAATCATCGCCAACTGTTCATAAATCCTCCGAAGAATTTTTTGTTTAAACACGCCAATCGCCGCTCCATCCGCTGCTGTCATTGTCCAAGCTTCTGCGTCATATTGCAGGACTCATTTACCGCTAAACCCATTAGTTCAGACTGCTTTTTAATCTCTAAAAAAACTCTTCTTACTGCCCGTTCGGTTTTGCCGATAACACTTGTAGTAGGCCAAAGGTACAAACACACAGATATACAGAACTGACTCTGAAACCACTCCTTGCTCTCCCGTCCTCTCACGAGACCGCTCTCTCACGAGTGCGGCTCTCTCATGAAGTCACTCTCTGCATAGAAAACGGGGGTTGAAGTAAGTCTGCCTGCGAGCAGTGAATGGAGTTGGTAACGATCAGTGAAATAAAGCACACGTATTCAAGAGTGGGACTGTGTTATTCTTTCGGCCACAAAATCAGAAGTGGTTAAAAAATCCGCAAAATGGACAAAGATATAAACATTAACGAAGTGATAGTGTGCGCATTAAAATAGTGGCTGTCAGTTTTAGGGATGGAGACAAAAGTCTCTAAAGCAGAATTAGTGGCCAGGCTAAATGAGGTGCCGGTCGACAGACGTGGCGGCATGCCCAACTTCGATCAAGACAGCAACAGTAGCACGGCCCAGTCGGAAACATCTGCAGAGACCATCGAAGACACTCCATTAAGTTGGACAATCCTGAAGCAGAAGGAAGAAATTGCGAAAGACGCAATTGTGCTAAAATCATTGCATGATGAAATATACGCCACCAAGATTTTTCTAGAAACCATGCAGCTGCAAAACGAAAGCAGAGTGGCGTCAGATCTGCGGCGGCTAGAAAGAGACGACAACAGTAGCGGCGTTGAAAAAGGGGCCGAGGCAACGAACGAGAACAACAACGACGAGAACATCGACGAGAACAACAGCGAGAAAAAAAGAGATACACAAAGCAACAACGCTGATGACGTCATCACCAGGGCTGCTGCACCAGAAAAAGTACAAGTGACGAAGGCTGAAAAATCTGACGAAGAGCTGGCGGAAAGAAAAAGTGGCGGTTGGGCATCACCAGCATTTCAATTGGCGAAAGAAATCCTATTGAATTTCAGTGGCACTACAAGCGCAGGCAATTGGGTTGCCCAACTGGGCAAAGTGGCAGAGTTATATGGCTTGGATGAAACGCAGCGTAACTTGCTGTGTATTAGCAAGTTGAAGGGCGACGCTTTAAAGTGGCTAAATGCGGATCCTTCACGTATCGTAGAACCAGTGGATCAGCTGTTGGAGCATCTGCAATTGGCATACGGAGCCAAATTATCAAAGGCAGAACTGCGGCGACATTTTGAAGCACGAACTTGGCAAGCAGCTGAAAGGTTTGCAGTATACTTTGAACAGAAGACCAGTTTGGCGCGAGACATCAAAATTGACAACGACGAGCTATTGGATGGAATCATAGAGGGCATCCCATTGGAGAGCATACGCGTTCAGGCGCGTGTCCAATGCTTTGACGAACCGTCAGCAATGCTACGGGCCTTTGCAGAAATACGTCTACCGGAACCAGAGGTGCTGAGCAATAAGGGAAGAATGCCACAACTGCAACGCAAAGAGGCACTGGGCCAAAGATTGCCGTAAGCCTAAGAGAGCACCAGGATCATGTTACGGGTGCGGGGCATTGGACTAATTTATCGTTAATTTCAGAGTGCCTCATAGACTCAGGCAGCGCCATTTCTTTCATCAAAAAATCAAATATTCCTTTAAAATTAAATTTGAAGCCCAATCATGAAGTTTATTTTGGGCTGAATAAAAGCCAATTGAAAACGGTTGGAAAAATATTATGTTACGTTGTGAGAAATTTAATAAAAATATATTTCAACTTAATTGTGGTGGCTGACGAGTCTATTACGAAGTGGTACTCGGTAGAGCATCATGGATGCTTGTGATTTGAAGATTGATATTAATGCCTTGAAAATGATAACGATTGAGAAGATCAGCAACATCGGTTTGGAGAAGTCAGAAGATGAGAACTCGGACGTAAAGCAAGATAAGAACTGTGAGTTAGAGCAGGAGGTAGCTTGGAAGAATGAGCAAATCGAGCGAGGAATTGATACAAGCAGATATGGTGGAGGAAATCAGCAATTGTTAGCAGAGGATACAGTTAGTGAGGAAAAGGTAAAATTGTTAGAGTCAAATGAAAGGAAAACAGTTAGTGAGGAAGAAATGAAATGGTTAGAAGCAAATGAAATGGAAACAGTTAGTAATGATAAGGAAATCGTTAGAAGATCGTTAGAAGATGAAAGTCTTTACGAAGCTTGATCTTAAAAATGGGTATTTTCATGTCTTTGTCGAAAAAGAGTCAGTCAAGTTCACGTCCTTTGTCACTCCATTAGGGCAGTTCGAATTTCTTAAAATGCCAATGGGCTTGAAGAACGCATCTCAAGTATTTCAGAGATTCGTAAATAGCATATTTGCCGACATGATCCGTGATAATTAGATCATATTGTATATGAACGACATAATGATCGCCAGCAGAAACATAAAGGAGCATTTGGAGACGTTGAGCGAAGTATTCAGCAGATTGGTCCGAAACAAGTTAGAGCTCAGAATGGACAAGTGCGAGTTTATGCAGACCAGCATAAAGTATTTGGGGTTTTTGATAACAGGAGAAGGCATCAAGGCAAACGATAGAGGTCTGGAAGCGGTGAAGAACTTCCCAGTCCCAGATAAGACGCAAGCCGTACAGAGCTTGTTGGGAGTATGTTCGTATTTCCGCAGGTTTATTAAGGGATTTTCCTTACAAACGAAACCGTTATACGACTTGCTTAAGAAGGATAAGCAGTTCAAGTTTGGAGAAGAAGAATTGAATTGTTTCGTGAACTTAAAGGAAAAGCTGTTTGAGGTACCAGTTCTATCGATCTACAACCATAAATACGATATTGAGTTGCACTGTGATGCTAGCGCAATAGGATTTGGGGCAGTACTTTTGCAAAAGAAGGAAGACAAGAAGTTACATCCTATCTTTTATTTTTCGAGGCGTACAACGGCGACAGAAGCGAAATATCATAGCTTTGAGCTTGAGACGTTGGCCATAATTTACGCACTGCGCAGGTTTAGGATTTATTGTACAAGGTATACGTGTTAAGATCGTGACAGACTGTAACTCGTTAACGTTAACTCTGAACAGAATTGACCTCAATCCCAGAATTGCTAGATGGGCTTTAGAGCTTCAGGAATATGACTATGAACTGGTACATAGGTCGGGTAAACAGATGCAACACGTAGACGCGTTAAGCAGATGCACGAACGTTATGGTAACTGAAGCGAACAGTTTTGAGGACAACTTAGTTGTTTGTCAGAACAAGGATTTAAAGTGCAGGAGACACGAAAGATGTTAGAGGAAAAAGAGCACAAGCTATTCGAGATGAGAAACGGTATCGTGTACAGAAAGACAAATGACGAATAAGTACTTTTTTATGTCCCAGTAGGTATGAAGGAGCACAAATACCATGATGAGTTAGGGCATATAGGTAGAGACAAAATGATGAACGCAATTGGAAAAGCATATTGGTTCCCAAACATGAAAGGGAAAGTATCAGATCACATAGAAAATTGTCTCAAATGCATAGCGTATTCGCCGAAGACTGGAAAAGGAGAAGGCTTGCTTCACAGTATACCCAAGGAAAATAAGCCTTTTGACACTGTTCACATAGATCACTATGGGCCAGTAGACTCAGGGAGAGCTAAGAAGCACATTTTTGCGGTAGTAGATGGTTTTGCCAAGTTTGTGAGATTATACACTACGAAAACAACAAACACCAAAGAGGTCCTTGCTGCATTGCGGGATTACTTTCGGGCATACAGCAAGCCTAGATGAGTTAACACCAGTGCCAATTCGTCACACGCAAATCAATGTCAAGCCACTGAGCAGGTCCCACATTCTAACACGCTGACCATGCGGTCAGCAGTAAACAAAATGTACAGAAGCGAGCAGCGAAATACAACGGGAAGAAACTGCAGCAGCGACGACAGCACCATCGACGGCAGCGGCACATGGGAGAGGGAAGCTTTCAGAAAACCTTGTATTAGTTTTAAGCTTCAGTTCTAATAAACGACTCAATTAAAGAGGTTGGTCTCCTCATCGATGAAATTGAAATAATTCTTTTTTTATCTGGCGCCCGAGGCAGGTGACCCGGCGAAAAAGCACGACTACTTTAAGCTTCCGGAAAAAAATCCGCAAGAGTCCGAAATCCCCCGGCAAAATCCGTGGGTATCAAGGCATGCTCAGCCGGGCCAAATCATCACATCGCTTTCAACCACATCATCTCCAGGCATTCAAAACAACGTGCCATCGTCGTCAACGTGGATTAACTCTGAAGCTGATTTTAGTGATATAAGGTAGTATTAAGACAATCAAAGGAAGATAATCAAATTCAAGAAACGACAGAAAGTAATAAGGAAAAAGAAAATATTTGAAGGTTAAAAGTTGGAAAAGTGAAAAATTTGTGGTCTAAAGAAGACAATGAAGAGTAAAATTAAACAAATACGGTAAATCTTAAAGAACACGTGGAAAATTTATAACTCAAAATACAAAGAACAGTTAAACGAAAGAACGAAAGGTAGCTAGCAATAGTAGTGAAAAAAGGTGAAAGAAAAGTGAGGAAATAAAGCTCATTGGCTATTAGACAGTGTAGAAAAGCACTTAGCAGAATGGTAGGCCCAACCAACCACGAGGAGTCAAACGAAGCCACAGCAAATGTCAGTAGCAATCTATTACAAAATGTTGGGCAATCTCCTGCACTTACTGGTACATCAACGCTAGAAAAATTGGTTAAGAAACCCTTGAGGAGAACTTGGAGCGCATTATTCAAAGGGTGCTTACGCCACCTGAGCCAGCAGGAATGAGGGAGCAGACAATTCAGCCAGAATTTAGACACTTGATAAACGAGGTGGAGAAGACTCCTGATATAACTCTAAGCATTCGAGAATTTTCTGGGGTTAAATCCGAATTTAATTCGTGGCGAAAAAGTGTAGAAAGAGTCTTGGCTCTTTATGAAAATTGTGAGCGTACCCGTAGGTACTACGGAATGCTTTTAGCGATTCGTAACAAGATCACTTGTGAGGCAGAATCGGTGCTAGAGGCGTACAACACGCCACTTAATTGGATGGCCATATCAAAATGTCTATCGGCCAATTATGCAGACAAGCGCGACCTTAAGACACTAGATTATCAGCTTTACTCCCTGAGGCAGCAAAATCTGACCATTACAGAATTTTACCAGACAGTGTGCAGCCAACTTTCGCTTAACCGGCCCACAACAACAAAATTCGGCTTTACATAGAACTTTCATTCCAAAAATGGCAGGGAGTGCAATGTCGCAAACAAATCAGTTTGACCCAGCAAGAAATGCAGATTATACGAGCAGGTCTCACAACGAAGACCAGTATAAAAGTCGTCCGTTTAGTTCTAACCAATACAGGCCATCGGGTCACCCTCCAAAACAATTCCACCTACAAACTAACTATGATGCCGAGAAAACAAAGCTTGAAGTAGAGGATAACGAAAGACATCGTCTGTCCATAGAACAAGAAGGCATGGGCGAACTTCTTGACCAGGGTGAGTCGCGATCAGATGAGCTAGGACAAGAGCAGTCCGAAGAACTCTCTGACATTCATTTTTTAGATTAAAGAGCTCCTCGCTGCCCTACTTCCAGTGTAGGACGAGGGACAATGAGATACTAAAATTTCTCATTGATACTGGATCAATTCAGAATTACATTAGACCCCACCTAGTATTCAAACCAAAGCCGAACAAAACAAAATTCTTTGTAAGCTCTATAGGAGGGAAAACACAAATCTCTCATCACACCTACGTAAATTTGTTCGGTCAATCCACTCCACTCAAGTTCTTTCTCCTGCCAGCGCTCAGTATCTTTCATGGCATTTTAGGGAATGACAGCCTTAAACAGCTAAATGCCGTAATTGATACAAAAAACGATTTTTTAACTCTCAATAATAACTACAGAATCAAAACTCACCAAATAGTGTCAAGCGCAGTCAACAACATAAAGGTTGACACCGATCATTTGGGAGAACGAGAGAAAATACTGTTAGAGTCATTACTGAAAGAACATGTCGAGCTATTTGCGGAGCCAGATGCAAGATTGACTTATACCACCCGGGTAGAAGCTGAGGTCAGGACTAAGTCCAACACTCCTGTGTATAGCAAACACTATCCGTATCAAGCCGCATTACGTCAGGAGGTAGAAAGGCAAGTTCAGGAGTTGCTTCGGGATGGAATAATAAGACCTTCTAGATCCCCGTATAATGCGCCGGTATGGGTGGTGCCAAAAAAACCTGATGTTACCGGAAAGGATACGTTTCGTATGGTCGTTGATTATAGGGATCTAAATCTTAACACGGTTGCGGACAAATATCCAATGCCAGAAGTTAACGAAATTACAGCACAGTTGGGGCGCAACAAAATATTCTCCGTACTGGACCTGAAAAGCGGGTATCACCAAATCCCCCTAAAAGAGTCCGATATCGAGAAAACGGCCTTCTCAATTAACGGGGGAAAATACGAGTTCACTCGGCTCCCGTTCGGCATGAAGAACGCCTTGGCCATTTTCCAAAGGGCCTAAGATGATATTCTAAGGGACCACATTGGAAAAATCTGCTATGTTTATATTGATGACATAATCGTCTTCAGCAAGAATGAAGACGAACATGTCGAGCATTTAAAGAAAATATTTATAACTCTCCAAGAGGCCAACATGAAGGTCCATGTGGAGAAATGCGAATTTTTTAAAAAAAGAGTCGACTTCCTTGGACTCACGATATCGGAGGCAGGAATCCAAACGAATCCTGCTAAAGTTAGGGCGATTGAAACTTTTCCTGCACCAACAACGTTGAAAGAGTTGCGATAATTTTTAGGCCTCTCCGGATACTACAGAATCCGGTTATAAGAAACTATGCTAAAGTGGCCAAACCACTAACCGTTCTGTTAAGAGGAGAAGGGGGCCGAGTATCCAAGCACGTGTCCAGCAGAATCAGGATAGAGTTAAGCAGTGAAGCTCTAGACGCTTTCGCCAAACTCTAAGAGGCTTTATCCTCGCAAGAAGTCATACTGGCATACCCAGAGTTTGGAAAGGAATTCTTCCTTACGACAGATGCCTCCAACTATGCCATTGGTGCTGTGTTGGAGCAGGGGGGGGGGGGAAGCCAATAACATTTATCTCGCGCACTTTGTCGAAAACTGAAGAGAGCTACGCCGCGAATGAAAAGGAAATGCACTCGATAGTTTGGGCCTTGCAAAGCCTGCGAATGTATCTCTACGGCCACGCAAGGGTTATGATACTCACAGACCACCAACCTCTGACTTACGCACTGAGCAACAAAAACCACAATAGAAAACTCAAAAGGTGGAAAAATTTCCTGGAAGAGTACGACTATGAGTTAAGATACAAGCCTGGGACATCGAATGTAGTCGCGGACGCACTGTCTCGTATTCCTGCAGGCCCTCAAATAAACGAGATAACTGAAACCACGATTGATGAAAATAGCTCTGCATCTAGCATGATACAAACGGTCAACGTTCCTGTGAATGGTTTTAAGAACCAAATTGTGCTATGCCTAGACGACTCAGACTCTTACCTAAACGAAACGCCCTTTCCTGGGTACCAAAGACACGTTATTTCTCGGCTTAGCTACGACACAAGCAATTTAGTCCAAATTCTTCAGGAGAAATTAGTGCCGAACTTAATAAATGGGCTAGTTGCTCCTGAACAAATCCTTAGGCTAGTTCAGAACATCAGCCCACTACATCTGAACTCATACAAAATTCGACACGCTCGAAATCAAGTTCAAGATGTTCAGTCGGAGAGCCTACAGGTCGAAATAATAACCCAAGAGCATAAGCGTGCGCACAGAAACCCAGTCGAAAACAAAATGCAAATTCTTCGCAAATACTTCTTTCCACGAAAGAGTCAGAAAATAAATGCAGCCACCAAATCATGCACGACATGCAAGGAGAACAAGTACGACAGACACCCACCCAAAGGGGAAATCCAACCGACACCTATTCCAAAATATCCAGGGCAGATCGTGCATATCGACATTTATATAACGGAGAAACACAATGTCCTCACTGGGTTAGATAAGTTCTCTAAATACGCTCAGGTTAGGATACTAGATTCCAGGGCAGCTAATGATATCAAGACCCCTTTAATCGAAATGCTAATAGCTTTTGGGGTACCTCAATGGGTTATAGTGGACAACGAAAGGTCACTTAACTCGACCTGCGTTAAAGAGTCACTGAAGGAGAAGCTGGGCATATCAATCTATACTACCGCGCCTTACGCTTCAACCAGCAATGGGCAAGTTGAACGTTTCCACTCTACGTTGTCTGCGAAAATCTATCTTTTGAAGACCTTCTGTTCAAAAGTGTCCAGGCTTATAATTCATCCGTGCACTCTGTTGTAAAGCAAAAACCGATTGACATCTTTTTTAGAAAATCGTGCCCAGATGACTCACAAGTGATCCAGGCGGAGCGAAAAATCGTAGAAAAAAGAATCAGGGATAAACAAAATGTCGATCTGGAATACCACAACATAAACAAACAAGATACTAGACATTTTGCAACTGGCCAGGAGTTGTACGTTAAAATTGATAAAAGGCTAGGGTCTAAACTCACTCCTAAATTCAAGAAGCAGATAGTAGCAGAATACCGAAATTCTACTATAAGAACACAGGCAGGAAAAATTGTACACAAAAACAATCTAAGAACATAACGTTATGAAGCCAATTACACTGTAAATTTAATTTCCAAATGTAGTACCTAGTATTAAGTTAGGTGATCTGAACAAACCCACATTAAGCCTTGCAACCAGAGACCCCATGCACTCCATGCAAGCCAAGATCGGCCACAATCAGCAGGTGTCCACGCCAGACGATGCAATCCCGCCAAGAACTCTGCTGAACCGCTCGAGCCCACCCGGTGCACAAAGACATCCGTTTTTATGTGGAAGCTAGAAAAGCCAAGCTCATGCAGACCAAAAAACGTATCTGCCATAGGAGTAATTAATTCCGAAACTCCATTTGGCAAAACGCCAGCAACACACCAAGAGTCAAAGCACAAAACCACTGCAAAACAACATAAGGCGATACATTCCACATGGGCATCCGGATATCGCGTCCGAGGACGTCCGCACTTAAGAGGGGAGGAGTTAACACCAGTGCCAATTCGTCACACGCAAATCAATGTCAAGCCACTGTGCAGGTCCCACATTCTAACACGCTGACCATGCGGTCAGCAGTAAGCAAAGTGTACAGAAGCGAGCAGCGCAAGCAGCGAAATACAACGGGAAGAAACTGCAGCAGCGCCGACAGCACCATCGACGGCAGCGGCACATGGGAGAGGGAAGCTTTCAGAAAACCTTGTATTAGTTTTAAGCTTCAGTTCTAATAAACGACTCAATTAAAGAGGTTGGTCTCCTCATCGATGAAATTGAAATAATTCTTTTTTTATCTGATGTATAGTTTCAGATAGGGGTAGCTGTTTTACGTCATCAGAATTTGAGGACTTTATGGAAAGGTATAATGTGAAACACGTTAGGATTGCAACAGGGTCGCCACAAGCGAATGGTCAGGTGGAGCGAATCAACAGAAGCTTAGGTCCGATGATAGCAAAGCTTACAAAGCCGGATAATGGACTTCATTGGGACGTGGTAATTGAAAAAGTGAAGCATTCTTTAAACAATACGATACATCGAAGTGTTAAGCAGCTTCCCAGTGAGATGCTATTTGGAATAGCACAAAGAGGAGAGATAAGCGATGATTTGAGGGAAAAGTTAGAAGAGATAGTAGAATTAGATATTGTTAGAGAGAGGAATATAGAAGAGATAAGGAGAGTTGCAGAGGTTAATCAATCGCTAGCGCAAGCGTATAACGAGAAGCATTACAACGAAAAGAAGAAAGCGCCAAAGGAGTTTAGATCAGGAGACTATGTCATGGTGAAGAATTTTGACAACACTGCGGGAGTCTCGAGAAAATTATTGCCAAAGTACAAAGGACCCTACGTAATATCCAAGGTGTTAAAAAATGACAGGTTTTTATTAAAAGACGTAGAGGGCTTTCAGCTATCTCGCAATCCTTAACAAGGTGTGTGAAGTGTTCAAAACATCAAGCATTGGATAAATAGATAAAAGGAAAACACATTTTTGTGAAATATGTAAACTGTAAATTTAATAATTTATGTTAAGAAAAAGACATTGTGATATTAAGAATAAAGTTACTATAAGCGGAGATCGAGGACAATCTCATTGTCAGGATGACCGAGTTGTAGTAGGCCAAAGGTACAAACACACAAATTTTTTGCACAAATTTTTGCATGTATGTCGGTGTATACTGTAGCCACATCGAGTTTGTTTCAGATTTGGAAAACTCCATATCCTCCATCACTTAGCAGCGAAAAACTGTCACTCTCTATGTAAAGAATTCGAGTTAATTTAAATAATAACGACTGAAAAGAATATCAGTAATTTGAGTTGTAACAGAAATCGATAATTTATGTATTAATCTTAAGTCATTTTGAATGTTGCCTTTTTTGATGAATAGAGAAACGGCCACACTGACATGATGGAGCGTCAATAGTCGGAATAGAGTGATCGAGGCAAAACGAAATTTGAAACCGCTTACCGCTTGCTTATTGTTAATTTGTATCAACACCATATTAATCATTAATTTCAACTACATAAATAATAAACCATACATATTTCATTTAAACAATAGTTTGTGTTCAGTTTGTTTTCTTTTGGCCCGGAACATTTACACTCTATGTATAAACGCGTTGATCTAACAGACTATAAGAAGTGGAGCCACACATTTTTGCATGTATGTAGGTGTACATCGTCCTCAGATCAAGTTTGCTCCAGGTTTGGCAAATTCCTCCTCCATCTTCTTCTAACCGCGAAAAACTGTCAGAGCTAAAATGTTTAAGTTTGGACCTAGTGACTTAATATATATTCAGTTAGGCACAAAATCTATCTATTCTGTGTACCACAATGAGATCCGAGCAAAAACACCGAACAAATGCAAGTGCGCCTGCCCATTTATGGAAAAAAATTTTAAAATAAAAGGAATTCAACGCTATAGGAACCACATTACTTGGGACAGGGTATTTTGCTGTCAGGGCACTCGACCGCAACACTCTTACTTGTTTCTTCTAAAAAGGCGCTTCTCCTCTTTCCTTTTCTCCCGGTATATCAGCCAGTGATGGTTCGACTGCAGAGTTCTCCTGTAGACCTCGTCTTTCTCTGCAGTAGCGTGTTGGCATTCCTCATCGTACCAAGGCCGCCTTCGAGGGGCTTCGGAGTACCCGAGTATCTCCTTGGCAGCCGTACTCATGGAGTGTGATATACAATTTCAATGCTCGCATATATCGTAAGGGAATGTGCAGTTGAGGAAGTTTAGCTTCAGAGGTCCCTTGTGATTGCAGCTCCTCGACGTTTAGCGTTCGACGTGTGCCAGAGCGTGAGGCATGTGCCACACTGAGCCGTGTGCGTACCTTGGCTGCGACAAGGCGATAATCCGAGTCTATATTGGCTCCTCGAATCACGCACACGTCTAGTACATTTGATTAATGACTTGCGTCAATCACAACGTCATCAATCTGATTTCGCGTTCGTTGATTAGGGGACTTCCAGGTGGCCTTATGGATCTTCAGATGTTCAAATCTGGTACTACTTATGACCATGTTCCGGCCCGCAGCAAAGTCTATTAGCCTCTCTCCGTTTCCGGAGGTTTTTTCATGAAGGCTATATCGGCTGACTGTCTATCCAAAAACTCCTTTTCTCTCCCGATTTTCGCGTTAAAATCGCCTAGCACGATCTTTCTGTTGGCGCGTGAGCGCAGAAAATATTTTGCCTTAATGGTACTGTTTACCTTAAGGTGTCATTATTTAAGGTTTTACAAAAAATTAAATTACTCAAAAACTATAAGTGTTACAACCACGACCAATTCTCGTTCCCGAGCCGTCCACATTAAATGAGAACGCAAGAAGGTTTTGTTACGAACTGAAGTATATTTCTTACAAAAACTAGCTTATATTAACATTGGATTTATTTTTACCTAAGATCAGTCGCAGCTGAGGCTCTTTGTATGGGGTCGTTTTTTAGGAATCTATTTTTAACAGCTAATAGGAGAATGGGAGCATAGCTAAACATTTAGCTTCTTCACTGGTGGTAATCTTAAGGGTGAGTTTTTTATACTTATGACCATTTTGGGCTAACATGTGTTTACAATTTGTGTACATAAATTTTTAGTTTCATGTAGTTCTTATTTTGTGTTTAATCTTTTAAACAATAAGTGATATTGACAAGCGGTTTTTTTCATTCGATAGGTAACAGTATGCAACAATTTTTTGATCCCGGCTTCTTAATAGTTGATCCTTATGTAAAATTTCACGCTGAATTCAAATCTGCTCTCAGATATGTCAAAAGTAGAACGGTTTTTGAGATAATTTTCAATTTTAGTGTTCTGAAAAGAGGTAGGCTTACTAAAGTGCCATTTTCTCTGGTTTTAGTCCACCGATATGTATAAACAGGAACAAAAATAAAGACAATAAAATTATTTCTTAAAACAAAGATAGTTATTGTAAATCCAATCATGGGGTAGGTGCATAGCGGTTGGGACCCTATGGTTCCCTAGCTCGTGCGGGATGGGGTGGGTTTTGCTTGACCTCCCACTTCTTTACATAAATTTTATTTAAGGATCCCTACGGAAACTAAGAAAAGGGTGAAGCCCTTGAAATTAACAACGAGGAATGGCTTCCACCATTCCCGATATCAAAACTAAGGCAAAACGGCATAGTAAAATAGGTCTGTAATCGAAATTGTCATTGTGCGAGGTCAAAGATGTCATTGGACCCACGCATTCTTAACCCAACCCTACCAATACCCTTTCCTGTAGGAATTTTGCTGAAAGGGCCCCAATCAGAAATATTGCTACCCCTTTATGTCCCCATGTCACAAGGAAAGATTATTAAAGGATTAAGAATTCATTATAATAATATATTTATTTCAATTAAAAAAAAAATCCACATTTTGATACGCAAATACTTAATTTTCTAAAAGACTAAAGGAACTATCATTAACCTTTATGACAAAATTAAATTTCTTAAGATGATGATTATAACTAATGAGAATTTAGGGAGTTCTGGGAATTTTTGCTTTGTATTTACCAAAATCCTAAATTAGAGTGTGTGAAAGGAGGTTTTATCTGTATGCACTGATAATTTCATTGACTTCAAAAACTTTTCTTAATTATTACCTTTTTCTTTCTCCTTCTTTATTTTGTTTTGTAGAAGTGATTCTAATAAGTTGGACCTATGTCCTCCTTGCGCTCTAACAAAAATGGCTAGCAAACAGCTGATCGAGGCTGCCATCAGCCACGGTTACGAATTGTAATACATACATATGCACATGCATATGTGTCAAGAAGAAAGGTATGTGGCAAGGTTTAAATATGTTTAGCAGACTATCTATAAATTAAAATTGGCATTTCTGGCGTAATTGTCAGCAAAGAAAGCTCACTTGACTCCCTTGACGGCATTGCATAATCGGATGAACAACAACAATATTCGATCGGCACGTCAAAGGGTCAAGGCGCAAAAGACAATAATCAAGAGAAACAAGGGGAAATGGGAACACTTGCAACTTACGGTGATACATCCCACTGTGAAGGCCTTCCACGTGTTATTGTTGTAGTTTGCATGTGCTGTGAAATTAATTAATTTGCCGGGACTTGTCACCTTTTAATTATTTGGGGGTTTTTCTAGCTGATTTTTAACCATTGACTCGGTTTGGTTTTTTCTTCTTTTCTATTTCTTGCACTTCACTTCTCTTCACTGTTCGTTCGGTACACATGCAAAAAAATAACGGATTCTTCGTTTAGTGAGCAAAGAAGGAGCAAAAAAAATGACTTGAAATGACAACTGAAAATGAAGAGACTAGCTCTCCTATTAAAATGTTTGCTGTTTTCACACTTTCACACACTTCCTGCCCCAATTGGGGACAACGTAAAATTAAATTACTGATTTATATAATTTTTTTTTTTCCAACGATTTCTAGCACGCTCCAAAAACAAATTCTTTTTCGTCCGTTTGCGACCGCACTACACGTAATACTGACGCCGCAGCAGCTTGAAAGGGGTTACGTGTACGATGGCTGGAACGGATGATGAAAGAGCTCCCTCCATTAGAATTGTCAGAACACATTTAGGTAGTTGCCGTCACTTAATTGCCACAAAAGCTGGCGTGGCCACCACAATAGCAAGGCAACCAAGGTATGTAGTGGCAACCGATTTTTCTTCTAGGCACTCTATAGATGCAAAGAAAAGATTGGAATATTTTCAGGGGTCAGGGTCAGCACCGAATTTAGCCTTGCATGCGTCAACACATACCTTAGCGTTTATATGTTTTTCTTAGTTTGAAGTTTGGATCGTCCAAAATAGGCAAAAACCACAAATATCTCTTTGAGGCGATTCCACTGCCCGTGGGCGTGGTAACAGTGGTATTATGCACCCCTTTTACTTAGGCGAATAATGAATGCCAATAAAATTTAATACGGCAAGGGAGCTGTCAGACTTTTTTGAGTGAGCACGTTGTGGGTTTCACTGGGTTTAAATTGGACTCCACCCAACTGGTTTAACGGACGATCACAGCAAAAAGAGGCTAGGCCCTGCGTCCGGGGACTCTTATATAGGAGCCAACCCAAAAGCTTTTTTCCCTTCTTGCGACATGAAGTGGGCTGCAATTCACCCAATGAGAGTTGGATAAAGAGAGACTTTTACTCAGCGGAAGAATCCCCCTCACAGCTGTTTCAACTACTTGTAGCGCTTAAGAACATTTTTATTGCATGCAACAATGCGTTTCTATTGTGACGTTTACCTGCAAGTAGCCATTACTCACCGGATAATCTGACACCGCAAGACGGAAGATTAGCAGGAATCAGCTCCGAATGTCCTTAGCATGGAATGTACCGACTTCTTTGCCTTGTAAATCTTCTAATAAGTAAAAAGAGTTACCCAACTTTCTTCGAACACGACATTTGATAAATTGTGGAGCCAGTTTACCGTTAAAATTTTGCGAAAACTTGCTAAGTGTAAAATTCCTACGAAATACCTCTTGGCCTTCTTTATATGAGACTGGCTTTGAGCGAAAATTATATTGTTTTGCGTTTCTTTCGTAAGCCTGTCGAATATTAGTTTGTTACGAGTCTGGTTCATCAAGGGCAAGCCGGCTAGCTTAAGTCATCATCAGGGTGGGATTTTTCCCTATGCCCGCAGACCGCACAATCCCGACAAAGTGAAATCTCCAATGATACACCAAAACTTTCGCCTCACACTACTGCCTAAAATATATAATATATATATGGCGGGGAAAACACACCAAACTGAGGCTTGGCTGTTACACCTCGACGCGCCCACCCTTCCTGTGGCCATCTCGTCATCCTGCGATGGACCACCCATCCTGGAAATTTCCGCCTGGCTAATCCATGGCCATCATCGGATCCCCTTCCCCCCTATGAAAGAATTTAAGCCTTCACTTAACTTTAATTTACAAATATTTTTTTTTTTTTGATAAAAGATTGTACATACTTAAACCTAATTTCTTTTCATTCTAATGTTACTAAGTTGAGATTCCCCTATAAATATTGGTGTCTCTATATATATTTGTTGATTACCCTGACTCCTTTTTAGCTTCTTGGCTGCAATGGGCGAGCTAAGATGACTCGGCACAAACGCGGATTAAGTGGCTTGAACGATCAGCGCATATATTGAGGGCTAGGATTCTTTTCGTGCATTTGATGCCCTTTTCGACCTCGGGAAATTTTATATGGAAATTTCGCCTGCCTACCCTGTTGGAGCTCCAAAAATGGTAACAACGATAAGTTTAAATCTGACTTTTCTTGATTAAGTATTGGTTAGGGTTTCCTTGCCTCAACTATGGCCTTTCCTTTAACCTCGGTGTTTCGTTTGTGATCTTTGCACTCATCTGAGCTCGTGACATAACCCTCCTCCCCAAAAAGTAGTTTAACCCACCCTCACAATCTTAAAGGACTAAATAATTAAACAAACATATGTACGGAAGATAATTAAATAAACAATAATACGTATAAATATATACATATATGAATAAATAAATTTGAAAAAACAAGAGCAGACGAAGAATGAATCGCTTCGGCTGGGAGGCTTATATACTGCCCCGTGGGAATATGCGGTGGGCTTCGACCACCACGTGCCGCTAGGATGCCCAGTATAAAATCCCCGGATCGCCTCCCCTGGTATGATCGATGGCCTCTGGCCACGGAATCGCTTTTTTTGATCTTTCCTTCAAGGAAGGCAGAGAGAGCCTCAGGTGCTACCCGAACAAATAGGGTTTTTGGGAGCTACCTGGCCTCTTGAAACGGACTCACTTGCTCTTGTCCGGTACGGCTTCTGTGGTGGGTATACGGAGACGTCAGAAATAGGCGGCGGCGGAGCTTTTCAATCCTCATCAAATTTTTCCCTGCCTCCCTTGTCTGGCCGGCCTTCCGATTGGGATCGCTGAAATACACTCAACTTCACTACCGGTCTTAACTTTGTTTCTCACCGCCTTACTTTTCTCCACAATAAAATCGCACTTTAATAAAATTCGGTAAACTTTTGTGCCAAAATCGAATACTCCGTTTATATAAAAATTTTCTGATTGCTGTTCATTCATATTTCTACTGATCGTATTTTCATTCTTATTTTGGCTTAGAACTTCTATTCATCGATCTTCTGGATTTAATGGGGGCGTATGCGGTCAGGTAAAGCTGCTGATCGGTTCAACTTGGCGAACCCAGCGGGATCCTGGCTTACTACGTCTCAAGTCGACTCTCACCTCCTCGTGGTGACCACAGGAAGCAGTGGCAATGCACCCGCATTTGCTGCTGACTAACGTGAGCGGCGACCCGCCCTTCTCTACAAGGTATAATATATAGGGTAAGTGCGACCAATGAAAACTGCGACTACAATGCCTCGGATACGGGCCCCCTCTGACGACGACCCACGCAAACGTTTTAAAGACCACGATTTGAGGATATGCACCTGGAATGCCCGCACCCACAACAGAGATGGTGATGATAGCACCTTGGTGAATGTCTCCAAGAAATGCGATGGATTGGACATGGGAGCAAGATAAAAACGCCATCAAAAGAGAAGACAGAACAAATAAAAACACCACCCCCCTGAAAGATCTACTACAGTGGACATGCTTCCAAGCACGCGTTTGGGTGTGGCTTTGCAGTGAGTAGACCCGCTTTGCAGTGAGTAGAGTTTCTTGAATCTTACGACGACTTGAGACTTGAACTTTGAATAATATTTCCGGTTATTCTGGAGCGATTGTCCATTACATATGATCTTTTGAGAAAGGACAAACCATTTAAAAAAAAAAGACGCATATGCATTTCGCAAATTCAGGGTTTATTTGCGAGGAAAACGTTTTTAAATCATCACTGACTGCAATTCGCTTACGCTCACCTTGAATAGAATCGAATTAAATCCAAGAATAGCAAGATGGGTGTTATGGGTGTAAGTCACAGATCTGGAAAACGGATGCAGCATGTCGCTGCATTGAGTAGATCCACCAATACAATGATAATCGAAACTAACAGTTTTGAAGATAACTTTGTTATTTGCCAAGCATACGATTTAAAATTAAAAAATCAAGGAACTATTGGAAACGTCAGAGCATAAATAGAATGAGATGAGAAACAGAGTACTGCAAAACAAATAACAGTAGACTGATATTTTATGTGCCAAAAAAAATTGGAAAATCGTATTTTATACTAGCACCACGATTTTGCGATTAAAAAAGTTATTGATTTCCACCTACATAAAATTTAAGCAGAGAGCTCAATAGGAGACTAGCCTAAGATTAGTATTAGAACTTTTTTCATTTAAGTACACACATAAGATATATTGAAATAAAAATGAACATAAAAAAAAAAAAAAAAAAAAAAACGGTCGGTTAGCAGTTCGGTCATGGCACGAGGAAGGCAGTTAAGTTAGAGTCCGTATAAAAAAGCCCGTCCTTCTATCTCCTCCGCGAAAGAGAGGGGATCTGTTTGCCCGTCATACTGGGCATTCCACTTCCGGACTTTGTCGGCCACGGTGGAATAAGGTGGCCAAAACGTCTGTGTGTCATTCGATTCGTTGGGACTTCGTGTTGTCCGGTGGTTCGGGGTGTGCTTCGGATTGCCGTCCGGTGGGGTTGGTGGGTCGTTGCGCAGCGGGGTATTCCCTGGCGTTGCCCCCTTCGGGGCGGGACCAGTAGAAGGATCGTTTCAAGGACCTGAGGACCCAGGTTCGGGTTTCGTGGGAGACTTTGCGAGGTCGGAATTGGAATTGGACGCTCGTTGACAATCACACTCGGCCAATCTTGTCCAAACGGCTTGGGAGAGTTCGGTCACCTTAATAAGGTGTGCGAAACTTTTCCTCTAGTCTTCGACCCTACATTCTGAGTCAACGCCGAACTCCTAGGCAAATGTTAATAATTTGTCCTTGCGGAGGGTGTACACCCATCGTACCCCGAAACCGCGGGTGGTGTCTCACCAGAACTTGTCATCGTACGTTCGTGTACGTTCGAAACTCAGACTACGTGATAGATTACTCGTCGGGCGAAGGTAACGGTAACAAAATAACGCGGGACTTTAATCCACTAGCTGTAGAGCCTCTACCAAAAATGATTGGCTTTTCCCCAGAAACTCTGCTAGGGGGCCACTTGTAACGAAGTTTTCGGCCAGGATGGTTCACTCAGTCGGGCCAAGGGTTATTTACAAGAATATTTGCAAATCGCGGGGACCAATGGGGTAGAGGCGACACACGAAAATTGTGGTCGGTCGTGTGTCGATAGTAGTTCGTATTCAACTATACCCTTGCCCTGTCGTATCGATGGGGATCAGAAAGCGGGTGTCTGGCTGTCCCTCTGAGAAGACACGTATGTTCGAAAAAAGAGTTGCACTGGCGCTGACGATGATGTATCTATTCGCAGAAATTGTCGCACGATATATTAGTGGGGAATAAGAGTCGGTCAGTCCGGTTAGATGCTACGAGTCAGGGTGTATATTGGGTAATGGGACAGTAAAAATATCGGGTGGGAGAACCCACGTAAGGTGGACAGGAAAAGGTAGGTAAAGGGAGAGAATGCGTGGTTGATACCCTCGTGAGGGTTAAGGGTTAAAAATCGAATAAGAAACACAGTCAATGCCCACGAAAGGGTTAAGGAGGGAAAGAAGAGCAGAAACGTGGTTAATACCCACGTACGGGCTAAAAGAAAGAAGGGGCTAGCAGCATGGTTAATATCCACGTACGGGCTAAAAGAAAGAAGGGGTAGCAACATGGTTAATACCCACGCTAGGTTGAGAAGATAAGAAATGGGCAGAAAACGTGGTTAGGGTTAAGGAAAGGACATAAAGGACGAGGGACGTGTTTAATACCGACTTAAGGGTTAACGTGAAGAAAAGGCAAGAACCGTGGTTAATACCCACGTATGGGTTAGAGAAGGAAAGATAGAAACGTGGTTAATAGAGGGAAAGGGGTTAATAGCGGAGTAAGAAAGGCAGGAGACGCGGTTAATACCCACGTAAGGGTTAATAGAAGTAAAGGGGCAGGAGACGTGGTTAATACCCACGTGCGTTTAAAGAAGGAAAGAAAGGAAGGATGATGTCGAATTTGATTAGATGTATAAAATCTGTGTTAACGTGCTAGGACTTACCGAGTGTGTCTCAGTACGTTACTATTTCATGTTGTCACTGGAATCACTCTCTACTACGGGCACTGTACTCGCTCTGGGCACTTTTCACTGTCTGAGTTTTTTTCTCGTTATTGCGATTTTTCTCTCACTTGAATGCAACCAGTCGTCTGTTTTCGGCGCTTGCACTAAAGTCAACTCTAATTCTTTGCCAAACCTGGAGTTGACCCCATTACATTACATTACATTAGCCCATTGGACATACTCGCCAATTCACACCAAATGCTTGCCAAAGTCATGCTTCACTGTGAGAGATGGTATTTGGATGGGAGAGAAGGGAAATTGCCAAGGCCTAGAGTGAGAAAACCGTCTGGCTCCTATGTTGAGGCAGCTGTTAAACCAAATCGCTGCTTGGGAGCGTTGCCGGTAGGAAAACTCTAGCCGCCTAATGGCGCTGTTTGATCGTTAGAGATTTGTTCTGAATTTTGATTGTTTGGCCAATGACTGTTTGTTTTTTTGAATTTGTGGCTGTTTTTGCTAGTGAAGATTTGAATTTATAGTGATTGTTCGCGCTGCGGTCTGGGGTTAAGATCCCGCCCTGAAATGACTTGCTTGCCGGTGTCAGCCCAAAATGCAGTGCCGTTACAATATGACAAGAGAAAGACACAGTCACAAATTCGCGCTCTCTTCTTGGGGAACCCTGTTTTACTTCAGTGCCGGCCAAATGGATAGGACAAGAGAGCTCTCTTCAGACCAGAGGCGGCGATCCACAGCTCATACGAGCCGAAGTTAGTCGTGTTTTTAAGCAATCGTGGGCCGAACTTATGGTTGTGTGAATCGATGAACACTTCATTGCAAGTACTGTAGTCTGGGGAGAGCTCTTGTTCTCCAACACAATCCCGATTTTCTGTCTACCCCATTTGGCCGCCCTGCTCCACACCACAGGCGTCTTACTTGCAGTTCAGTGTTTACCGATTCAAACAATCAAGAGTTCTTCTCGCGTTTGCACAAATCCAGGACTGACTTCAATTCCTGGTAGCTATAAGCCGGCACTGCTTTACATCGACATACGCAACAGTATTAGCTCGACATTTTTACAAACTCCAAATAAAATAGAAATCCCGTCGGAGATTAAAAAAAAAATCGTGCGCACACAATTTTTTCAATCAAATACCAGCAACACAATGAAAGTTTGGAGTCCTGAAAAGAGAGCACACTGAGAGAGCACCTTACCTGTCATAGTTGTATCATGACTACTGCTAATAACAGAGAACATAAACAGGTACAAAATAAATTCGGCAGATTATAGTAGCCCTTAAATAGAATAGTTTGAGGTTTAACTGTGCCTCCTACGACGAACAAAAAAACAGTCAGCTAAACTTCAATGAGCCACAAAGGCAATGCATATATACATACATACTGCACTCTCTCCCCTTCAGTTCTAGTTGCTAGCGATTCGGTTACCCCTTACTGACTACCCGCTGGATTACCGCTCAGATTACTTTTGTATGGGCATGTCGTAGCGATACGTTAGCGATTCTGGAGCTAGCGAAACGCTACCGAAAAGTAATCTGTGGCGTAGCTAGCTACCGCAGTAACTACTTGTTGTCAGTAGCGTAACTAGCTACCGCAGCAACTACTAGTTATCTCTACGGTAATATGCTCCAAAATAAAAATCATTTCATTTAATTTAAATAATTTTTAATTTTGTAGAGTTTATTTTTATAACACACTTCAGTTTTATAATGCGCTTTTTATTTCTATGGAAAGCGTACCGGAACTGCTCCAAAGTTGTTTAATTTCCTCAGAAGGGTATGCAGGCTGAAAAAGTAATTCAAATTAATTAATAAATTAAATACGATTATAAAACATACATAAGTGGAGCGCAAACGTTTCCTTCCTGCATGAATTTTTTGAAGACGAAAAAGTTATACTCTTTACTATGCCGTCTGATCAAAAACGGCTTTTTCATATTTTACACAGAGAGGCTATTGATTTATCACCTTGATCTGTAACAATAAATTATTTTAAATGTAACAAAAAAACAAGAAAAGAAAATGATGCCCCTTGGTGGAGTCCTACCTTGGAGAAACTTAGAAAGAAGACCCGAACTCTTTTTAATGAAGCCAAAAAGAATGGGGACTGGCACAAGTACAAGCAAGCCCTGACACTATACAATAGTGAGATTAGGAAAGCCAAAAGAAAGAATTACAGGAAATTCTGCGAGTCTATAGAAGACACGAAAGAAGGAGCGAGATTACATAGAGTCCTGGCCAGGAAAAGCCCGGATGAAAACATCTCGCTCAAAAAGGCTAATGATGCCTATACAGTGAGCAGCGAGAAGAGAATACGTCTCTTGTTGGAAACCCACTTCCCGGGAAACATCCCCGCGGAAGAATGTGTCGACCAAGAGCACTGCTACCAGCCTCGCAGCTCCGACTGGGCAGAAGCCAAGAAAGTTGTGTCCGCAGGCAGACTTAAGTGGGCAATTGGAACATTCCAGCCCTTCAAATCCCCCGGACCGGATAACATTTATGCAGCGTTCCTGCAGGAAGAAAAGGACATACTCCTACCCATCCTTAGGAAGATCATCACCAGCAGTCTGGCAACTGGGTATATCCCACGTGCCTGGCGCAGAGCAAGGGTAGTCTTCATCCCCAAGGCAGGGAAGAAGGATATAACTAACCCCAAATCCTTCAGACCCATTAGTTTGACATCGTTTTTACTGAAAACGATTGAAAAGCTTGTGGACAATAGCATACGAAGTACGCTGTTAAAGGAGGCACCCCTCCAACCAACACAGCACGCGTACAGAGCAGGCCGTTCGACCGACACGGCATTGTATCAACTCAGGAAGATGCTCGAGACGTCTTTTTGGTGCAAGGAGGTTGGGCTTAACCTAAACCCTGCGAAAACCATTATAGTACCATTCACTAGGGGATACCTGGAGGCTGGGGTAGCTGAGGAGAATGAGGCCAATACGCTTATCCGGCTGCCTCATTACACCAGAAAAAAGAAGTCAAATACCTCGGCGTTGTCTTCGACAACAGGCTGAGGTTTGACAAGCACTTGGAGTATACACTCAGTAAATGCACTAGAGCACTATTCACATGCAGGAGCATAGCCGGAAAATCGTGGCATGGCACCACATATACTCCGATGGCTATACCTCATGGTTGTGAGACCAATGCTCACTTATGGAGCTGTCGTGTGGGCAGATAGAGCAAACCTCCTCACAGTAAGGACGCAGTTGCAAAAACTGCAAAGGCTAGCATGTATATGCATGACTGGAGCCATGCGTACCTGTCCGACAGCGGCAATCGAGGTTTTGATGGAACTAACACCACTCCACCATACCATCGGCCTGAAGAAAAAAACAACATTGCTTAGATTAACAACAGAAGGAGTGGGTAGAAACCACATAGTAAGCCTCAGAGACTCTGAAAAGCTGGAAAAGGAAATCCCCTTAATCCTCCAACCCAGAGACGAAATGGTGGCCGAGTATCACTTTGACAGGAATTTCACTGTACACCAAAGTAATAAGAGAGAATGGATCTCACTTGAAGAGACATATAAAATGAAACCACACACAATTATGTGGTACACAGACGGGTCCCTAACACCCCAAGGAACCGGACTTGGGGTAGCAGGGCCAGGAACGAAAATATCTGAACCAATGGGAGAATTCACAAGCATATTTCAAGCTGAAGTATGTGCCATCTCCCGTTGTGCAGACCGTAATATGGGGAAGAACTACCATAATAGAGAAATAGCTATCCTCTCCGATAGCCAAGCAGCGCTTAAGGCACTCAGTAGCAATAAGTTCACCTCTAAGCTAGTCTTAGAGACAAAGAACAAATTGGACCAACTAGGCAGCAGGAACAACCTGATCCTACGATGGATACCGGGACACAACAACATCCCCGGAAACGAATTGGCCGACGAACTGGCACGCAAGGGTGCAGCCACCGCAATGGTAGGGCCAGAACCCTACTGCGGCATAGGCCAACGCACAATAAAAGGACTTTTAAGAAATGAAGAGAATACACTTAGAACAGCCTCCTGGGTAAACACCAGGGGAATGAGACAAGCTAAAGCATTAATAGGGAACCACGACCTCAAAAGGTTTCAAAAGTTAATCCAACAAGGAAAGAATGCCCTCAGAATTCTGACAGGGCTCTACACGGGTCACTGCAGACTGAGGAGCCACATGTACAAGTTGGGAATAACAAACACCCAGCTTTACAGATACTGTGAAGAGAAGGAGGAGTCCTCTGAGCATATACTAGTACACTGCGATGCCCTAGCGAGGCGCAGACTCAACAGATTTGGGAAACACATTCTACACCCAAGCAATATCAGTAACTTAGAACCCACAAAAATCCTGACTTTTGTACAGGAATTAGGGCTGCTAGGGGAGTTGTAAATTCAGTAGGGGGCACAATACCCCAAAATTGGTCGCGGTGCACCACTTCCCCAACAACAAATAATAATAAAAACAAAAAAATATATATATAAATTTATATTTTATATCAGTTTTAACTTTCAATAGTGTTTGTTACCTGTAATTCTAAATTGATGATTTTTAATATAGTTGATAATACTTTGCGCTTTAGGTTCAATTCCTTTTTTCATTTTTATTTGCAAAAAGCAAACACTCGGTTAAGCGTCACAAATAGAAATAATTTCTGATGCTAAGAAGAATACGCATTGAAGTGGAGACATACGTAAAAAAGGGATAGCAATGTTCTTGTCGCGCAACTTTCGATGCACAAAATATTGCAGGGTATCATGGGGTATTATATGTAATTATGATTACTGAAAGGCGACCTAGATAGCTATAACCATAATATTCACTTGTAAACAGCATGCTGTGCAATAATTTTCCTTACATTTAATCCATTGTATCACGCATTTAACTCGTATGTCAAAAATTAAACCAATTTATAATTAATGATATATTTACATTTGTCCTAAAGGGTATTTTATCTTCCAAATTCCGAACGTACATGTTTTCCTATTTTTTTTGTTGCGTCACTCGCTGAAAGAAATTTAAAGCGAAGCGCATTATCTGCGTTAACTAGCGCCGAATTCGCTAGCTTTTCGCTAGCGAAACTAGGGCGGTAGTGCCTTTGGATCTAAATGGTAGTTACCTTTCATTTTTTAATTAAATGCCAATAACTTCTATATTCTTCAACGGATTTTGTATTTTAAATAGATAAATCTTTGGTGACCAGCACTAAAATAAATTTTTTTGGGGTAAAAAACACACTTGAAATCCAGCTTTTTTTTTTTAAAAGGTAGTATTACTAGTGTTAGTAAGGGACCTACTCTTTTGAAAATTTTGCAAAGTTCGCGATTTTCTTAATCAATTGATCTACTCCTCCTATTTGCACGCCGGATTACCCGTTTATATAATAGTCTAAACTTAAATGAGAATTTCGAAAATTTTGGGTTTTTGGCAGGGCTTAATCCCGAAACGAATTTCGGTTCCGGTTCCAGTACCGGTACGTCCCGAAATGAATGTTTCGGTTAAAGGTTCTATTTTGGTTTTCAATTAATTTCGGTTTCGGTTGCGGTACCCGGATTTTTATTTCGGTATACCGGTACGTACCGGTAATCACCGATATAAGTACTACTTATTTTTAATACTGAAAAAAAAATGTAAGATAAATCTAAATCATTTTATTCCTGTTTAATAAAACGAATCAAAAATCAAACTCAATCAAAACTATATCGCCTTAATATATCGTGTTTTTTTACGTAGTTATTATGTAAAAACTAATGATTTCTAGCAGGTACCCGACGTGCGTTGTTACACCGCTCACAAAGCGAAGAAGTGAAGCATACTTGACAATTACCATCTATCAAATCTTCATCTAGCAAAATTCACCATCCGTCTATTTAGCCGTCTTCTTGAGAATCAAAATCGTTATAAAATTTTCAAATTTTGCGAATTTTTGGTCCGTTTGATCAACACGTCTCATTAACCGATTGACCGACACCTATCATATCTTTATGATAATCTGAACTCATGCAATTGTGTAAATATCCGATTTTTGGGACAGTACTACACATTATTTTACCCTCTACTATGTATTGCAGTCTATCAAATCTTCATAATAATTTTGGAAGTAAGAAAATTAAGCACATTTCATACATATATATTTTAGTTGCTTAATTGTTTTTTGGTGTTTAGTTGTTTGATCTACACCTACTGTTTACCCGTCTACATTGCCATTTCCAAACTTCGCAATATTTTGGACTGTTCAAACTTTTGTTTTTTTTTGTCTACATGCATAATAATCTTAGGTCCTATGAAAATTGTAGAATTTTGACGATTAGTTTGACCATTTGATCTACAACTCCTATTGGAGGAATCTGACCACCACTTAAGTACGTTTTAATGTTTTTAAATACGTGTAAGTGCGATTTTGCTAGAGAGGACGAATGTGTTTATATTTGCAGTGCAAGTGCACAGATTTACTATCTTCCCTGTGTACATTCGTGCAAAGTATAAAAGCAAATCAACAGTTGCACTAGCTTTTGCTGTATATATGCACTGGCTATATTGATACGGCTGTTGATGCCGAATAAGATGCCGATCTTTATAAGGTTGGAAATGATTTCTCTTAGTTACATACTTATGCACACTCTTAATATAATTAGGTACAGCGTATAAAAAAAACCGAAACCGTACCGGTACCAAAGTTTCGGTTTCGTTCCGGTTTTCCAATAATAACGGTAAACGGTATTCGGTTCTCAAAAAAAATTTTGTATCGGTTCAGGTTCCGGTTCCGGTACGCGATTTGAAACGGTTTATTTCGGTTAACGGTTCCGGTTTCGGTTCCGGTATTAAGCCCTGGTTTTTGGAACATTTCTTCCACAACGCTGAAATCTGTATAATAATCAGGGTTGCAAACCGGTTCGGAGTTGTACCGATCCGGAGTCGGAGACACCGGAAATTTTGGGAAGTCCGATCCGAACCTGAACCGAAGCAAGAGAATTTTTGTTCTTCCTGATCCCGAACCTGAGCCGGAGCAAAACAAAGTAGAAAAGGCTTCAGTTCAAAAAAATGTAAGTTTATTAAATTAAATAAATTAAAAACAAGTGAGAAAGTCGGTCAATCCCGACTATAACATACTCTGTACCTGGAGTAGAAGCTGAATGCAGTGCTGTTGTTTCGGTCATCCTAAGTCTCTCTCTCTTTCTCTCTCTCTCTCTCTCTCTCTCTCTAAGATTGTGGGGGGCTGGCTGTGAACGGTGGGAGGGGGTGTGGCGGGGATCGTTCACTTATTTGATCATAACACGAGAACCGCTCATCCGATATTTATTAATTCTTCGGCAAATCAATACATTTTGCTAATTACTATCTCCAGAAGCTACGAATCATCTGTCTTCAAAACTGTACGAAATATAACGCTTTTTCCAAATTGATCTGCCTACAAGTATAAGAAGCATTTGTCCCATATATGTCAAGCCTCTACCTCTTACCACCTCTGAGATCTGTTTGTTCATGAGACGGACAGACGAACATGACTGTACCGACTCAGCTGTTGATGCTGATCAAGCTTACACAGAAACATTTTGCTTTTATTGTATTACACAGTACAACACTAAAAAAAATATCGGCATAAGACCCTTAAATTATGACCACCACCTCATACCCAGTTTTTTAAATGAAATGAGCCCGAACCGAGGCTTCATTTAAAAAACTGGGTATGAGGTGGTGGTCATAATTTAAGGGTCCGGGCTTTTTAAAAAAGATGGATTTTGTGGAACTGTGTTATATTCAATTTGAACCTATTACTAAAACCTTTAAGAATGATAAATAAATTAATTAATGATTTTTTACCATGTTAATCTTCTGATGAAAACTATCATTGAATAGAATTTAACAATATCGCATTTGTTCTACATATTAGCTGTACCTGCAATACAAGAATCTGTCTAGCTCACACTTTCTACTTATACAGGCATGTTCTGAATTCCACTACTTTTTGAAAAGCAAATCGAACGCAATTCCGCTTCGATTTTGATTTCGTGTTCTCAATTCCGAATGGATTGGCTCTCTTTTTACTTTTTGTAAATCACTGAGACAAACGAGATTGGCACTAGATACATAGGAGAGAAACCGATTCCAGTGTGTTTCGATATCGATTGTGAACAACTGTTCAGCGTTGTTATGGTTTGTTTGTTTATATGTGTTGGAGGACAAACAAGAATTAACCCGAATTTAATCATTTGAATTTAAATCTAAACGCTTATTCATACAACTGAATAATACTTTATATCCGCCCATCTGGCAACCTTGTTTTCAGTCAATTTCAGTCTAATGATTGTTTAGTATATTCCTTTATGGTCACTCATAACGTGTTATTGGCACATGCAAAACGCGCAATTTTGTATTTTTGCATGGCCATTGTCTGAAGAGCTGCCGAACTAACGAGAAGCAAAATTAAAGCTAAGTTAATTAAGAGCGAAATAGACGACTTTTCTTTTGGAACAACACATACCGTCGAAAGACGGACATCCAGAGCAGGGTCTGGAACATTTTGGCGACCGTGACAGGACTGGAGTCCTTCCAAAAGATAAGTGTGGTTCCATTTAATCTTTTGCCCTCCATCCATTTCATCGCCACTTCTGCAAGGTGTCTCTTGGCGTGTTGGCGCTGCTGCAGGCAATCACATTGAAGGCGTCTGGAGACACATCAATCGTGGCCA
Organism: Lordiphosa clarofinis; assembly: GCA_018904275.1. Taxonomy (NCBI): domain Eukaryota; kingdom Metazoa; phylum Arthropoda; class Insecta; order Diptera; family Drosophilidae; genus Lordiphosa; species Lordiphosa clarofinis. The sequence goes on along the minus strand of JAEIGQ010000039.1, from coordinate 1,678,305 downwards.
AAAAATCGTGGTCAACAATCATCTTTAACCTCAAATTCCTTGAAGCGCGTGACGACGCATACACATACAGCGTGGCCAGGGACAGCTTAGGAACTACATCATCTAAGCCAGAGCAAACGAAACGTCTGGAAACTCATACATCGAGGCTAGAAATCTTTTCTGAGCCTACATACATCGAAGCACGAGGCTTCCAGGTCAGAGGAACACGCGGATCCCCTTCGACCCCCCGCAACTCCATACATACATTCAAAGCTGCGCTTCCACAGAGAGCGAAGTGGCAGCCACTACACACACACACATTGAAAAACGTAACACATCGCAGTGAATTAAAACATATACGTATCCAAATATTATACATATGTTCATCAATAAAACGAAGTAAACTATAGGAGTTGCGCATTTGGTAAGAATTAACTGTCCGCTAAAGCTATTATTGGTGATCTTCATTCATTGTTGTTGTTGTTGTGTGCCTACATACTCGTCATTTTGGTTTGCTTAGGGTTACATCAGTTACATACATTTGAGCATTACGGCAATACACGTTGTCACATCGGATTTAACCTTACATTCAAAGCTGAAAATCATATTAGAGAAACATGCCTGATGGTGATGACAACGCATCCGTCATTATGAATGATCCCAAATTAATAACTTTGCGTGTGCAAAGAACTATATCAAAGCACATAAGCCATCTAAAGGTTAAGGTTGAACGAGATAGTAGCAGCTTGAGCATAGCATCGCTGGAATGCTATCTTGAATTAGTAGAAGCACATTTTAGAAAGCTATCATCAACTCAAACTCAAATAGAACTTCTAAACAGTGCAGACAATGGAAGGAGCGAGTTAGAAGAACTATTCGTAGCCACAAAATCAAAAATTGTGCAGGCCATATCTCAAAAATGTCGTGGTAGCACTCACGGCGAGAGTTTCTTGAATAGTTCTGCAAATACATCAATGACACACCATAATCGGGTACCGAATCTCAAGTTGCCCTCTTTCAATGGCAAGTATGCGGAGTACAAACGATTTAATACCGCGTTCACAAATATGGTGGACGGAGACACAGGCATTCCAGTCATCGACAATTTCAATTACCTACTTAACTGCTTGTCAGGTCCCGCACTGGAGGTAATTCAATCTTTTCAAGTAACCGAGGAAAATTATCCTAATGCCCTTGAACAATTAGAGCGGCGTTACGATAACAATGTTTTAATATTTTTTGATTACATCTCAAGTTTATTCTCCTTGCCAAATATGGAGACGGCAGATTCCGGCAAGCTGCAGAAAATCATTGATACAACGTCCACTATTATATCATCGCTTCTTTCCCTTGGCTCAGCCGAAGAGATTATGAATGCAATTATAATAAACATGATACTTGAAAAAATAGATCCTGAGTCCAGAATGCAATATGAGGAAAAACGGAGCTTCGATGAACTACCTAAGTGGGAAGACTGTCGCAGTATTCTAACACGTCGTTGCCAATTACTAGAAGTCCGTGCTAGAAGCACATCTGGAGAAAACAGAGAAACCAAATCCAATTCATCGAAGCAGAGATCCCATCCCAGTTCATCAGCGAGAACGTTTGTTACCACGAATGCAATATGCGTCTACTGTAAAGGTTCTTCACACTACATATCAAGCTGCAATGCCTTCACAGCTTCTCAGCTCAGCCAGCATAGGGATTTTGCTAAACGATCGAACCTTTGCTTCAACTGCTTGCGACCAAACCACTCGTTTAAGGAATGTAAATCAAAATTAAGATGTAAATCGTGTCACCTAGCTCATCATACACTTCTTCATGATGCGCCCCAACTAGGCACAACATCAACAGCATCATCAAATTCTAAACACGAAAGCGCTGCATTAAGCCAAACTGCACCAGCTCAGCAGCCACCATCGAAAGTATCCCTTATAGCACGTACGGCTAAACGGGGCATAATACCAACGGCTATTATACTCATCAAAAACAAGTGTGGTGAATGTCAACCAATTCGCGCATTATTAGATTCCTGCTCTGAGGTGAACCTCATTACAGAAGAAGCCGTGAAGCGTTTAAATCTCAATAAACAGCGTGTCTCTCAGACAGTCAGTGGAATATCCGACACCTGCGACCAAATCCCATACAACGTATTTACCTCTGTAAAATCACGAGTCTCAGAGTTTGAATGGGTTTCAGATTTCGCAGTGATCAAGAAAATATGCTCGAGGCAACCACAAGAATTTATTGATATCTCAAAATGGAAACTCCCCACCGGAATAACCCTCGCAGATCCAAATTTTTATGAAATGAACAAAATTGATTGGTTAATAAATACTGAGGGATTTTTTGAAGCAATCCGCGTTGCAAAGATCAGCCTAGGTGAGGACATGCCTAGCCTACTGAATACGGAATTCGGTTGGATAGTGGGAGGCAATACAAATTCTGCCAACAAGAACCCAGGTTATGAATGCAATCTGATTCAAACTCAGCCATCCCCTGATGCGATGGTACAGAGGTTTTGGGAAATAGAAGAGTACAAGAGTTCACCATCTATATTTTCCGAAGAAGAGTGTGAAGACCACTTCAAAGCCACAGCGTGCTTGAATAGCGCCGGTCGCGTCCAAGTTCGACTTTCATTCAGACCAGGGGAAAAGACGCTTGAAAACTCCATTGACATGGCTTATAAACGATTTTCAATGCTAGAACGTAGACTAGAACGTAATAAAGCATTAAAGGCAACACTACTACATTCCACACCACTGCGTAGTGAGGCCCCAAAGCGTCTCAACTCAACTACGAGTAGTATTCAACGCCTCGGCTAATTCATCAAACGGCGTTTCTTTGAACAAAATATTAATGACTGGGCCCACCATACAACAGGATCTCATTACTACATTGCTCACTTTCCGATTACACAAGCATGCCTTGTCTGGAGACATTACACAAATGTACAGGCAATTCGTAGTAGATGAATCTGACCGAAAATTTCAGCTTATTCTTTGGAGAAGCAGTCCAGAGGAAAAGGTGCAGCTGAACACCGTTACGTACGGTTTATCGGCCGCACCGTTCTTAGCCATTCATAGCTTATTCTATTTAGTGGATCTCTTTGAAGCTGAATTTCCAATAGGCGCCTCGGTACTGCGAGCTGACTTATACGTCGATGACGTATTAACAGGCAAATAAAAAATAAAAAAAATAAAATAACTGGCTCAGTAGCCTCCGAAATCCCAATTCAACTCGACGAGCCGAATACAGTGAAGGTTTTGGGATTGGCTGGCAGCCACACGAAGACACATTCACATTTCGATACCAGTTTGATGACTGTGGAAAAACAACTCGGCGATCAGTTCTATCAACTATCGCGAAAATATTCGACTCATTGGGACTAATCAGTCCGATCGTTATCCGTTGCAAAATCTCACCCTCAAGAAAATCGGTTGGGATGAACCATTATCGTCCAACATGCTACAAACTTGGAATGAACTACTAAGAGATCTACAAGATGCTTCAAACTTTACCATTCCACGCTTTGTATTTACATCGCTGCAATACAAAAGCGAAGCGCACGGATTCGCAGATGCTTTCGAACGAGGATACGGATGTTGCAACCGTCAACGAAGAGATCAAAGGCAACCTACTCATTGCAAAATCGCGAGTAGCACCGCTCAAGGCTCAATCGCTGCCGAGACTTGAATTATGTGCAGCAGTGCTGCTAAATCAAACTTATTAGAAATTCTGCCACAAGCTTGCGCCGTATATCGATAAGGTATATTTTTGGACAGATTCAAGAATCGTTTTACAGTGGTTGAAGATGCACTCGTCCCAGTTAAACTGCTTCGTCGCCAATCGTGATTCAGAACTCCAACAACATGGACACGGGATCGAGTGGAAACATGTGCCATCTGCACAAAATCCAGCAGATATAGTGTCAAGGGGATGCACTGCCAGCGACCTCCTAAACAACATGTGGTTCGAGGGGCCAAGCTTATTAAATGCGCCACATTGCAACTGGCCACAAATGACAGATTCAGTTTCTTCAATTCCAGAAGTTCGTTCAAAGGCGTCAGCAGTGCCAGTATGCAGAGAAATTGAACCAACTAAACCATCATCAGTCATCGACTCCATTATTATAAACTCATCGTCATACCATCGAGTCATGCGAATCATCTTATTTGTAGTTCGTGTTTACAACAGACTTCCTGCAAATCGATCATTCACAACCCGCGAGATTATACACGTATCAGCATCCGAACTAAATGCCACCTTTTGGCGAGTAGTAGTACACATACAACAAACAGAGTATCGTAATGAAATCGCTTTAATAAGAAAGCAACAGCGTTTGAAAGACAGCTTTCGAAGCCTAGCATTATTTATGCACGAAATGCAAATCGAAGCGCACAATAGAACACTGAATTTTATGAGAGTCGGGGGGAGATTGGCAAACGGAGACATGCCATTCGATGCTAAGTTTCCAGCTTTACTACCAAGAGATCATCGTTTTGTCCGTCTGTTCGTAAAGTTTTTGCATAAATCCAACTTACATGCCGAACCCAAGGTACTCCTATCTCTCGTGCGTCAAAAGCTGTGGATCCCTAACGCAAGAGCACTCATACGTAAAGTCGTGCGATCGCACGACTGCTTTCATTATAAGCCAAAATTAATGACCCAAGTAATGGGAAGTCTTCCCGCAGATCGTCTCAGAAGCCAACGTCCATTCTTAGTAACAGGGGTGGATTTCTGTGGCCCGTTCATGACGTCCCACAGGATTCAAAGGAGAGCTCCATACAAGACATACGCGTCCATATTCGTCTGCTTTTCGACAAAAGCCATTCACATCGAATTGGTCACAGAACTCTCCACAAATGCTTTCCTGTTATGTATCCGGAGATTTATCGCCCGTCGGGGATTGCCGTTGCGTGTGTACTGCGATAATGGTACTAATTTTGATGGCGCCGCAGCAAAACTAGCAGAATTCAAACGAGATGTCCTTAACGAAGAAGCCATCAGCCTGCTTCAATCCTACAGCGCCTGCAAGGAATTTGAGTTTTGCTTTATCCCTCCTCGTGCGCCACATTTTGGTGGTTTATGGGAGGCGGCGGTAAAATCGGCCAAAACGCGTTTGATGAAGAACATGTCTGAGGCCAACTTGACTTTTATTTATTTATTTATTTATTTATTTATTTATTTATTTAGTCGACAAGAAAAGGCTGTCAACTCAATTACACATACGTTATAAAAAAGCCTTATTGACTAAGAAAGCCTAACAAAGAAAAACTAATAAAATTACCAAATAACTAATAACGACTCCGACTCGATGGGGGAGCTTTATTTGCCTGTCCGGCCAGCTATGCCCCGATTCACAGCCAACTGTAGTCAGAGACGTTATTAGAGCTACCAAAAACTTTAATGATAGAGAAGAGGAAAAAAAACAAATCCAGAATAGAGGCAAAGGAAAAAAAATAATAATAAAACTAAAATAAATCAGATATAAAGAGAAAACAATTTAGGAGAAAACAATAAAAAAAAAAATATACTAACTAAAAGTGAAATTTAAAACTAATTAAAAATACAAAATTTATAAGCAATACTTAAAATAAAATAACTAGAAATCTCTGACCCGGTGTGGGAAGATTTTTTAGCCAGTCCGGCAAGCTATGCCCCTACTGACAGCCAGGAGTGGTCAGAGATTTCCCCTAAGATAATTATAGAGATATGTTTTTAGAGAGAAAAGAGAGAGAAATCTGTTGAGAGCAGGTGATATTTAGAGATCATTATAATTTTGACATAAGACTCGAAATCGATTGTGCTTTGCATCTAGGCAATACTAATGGAAAATAGTTTCTGGTTGGCCTAGAAGGAACGGAGAAGTTAAGGCGACCTAAAAGTTCAGATGAATCAACATCGCCGATAATTAGTTCATAAAGCAAAGAAACACCTAATAATGTTCTACGGTTAGCTAACGAAGGAAGGTCAATAAGCAAGAGTCTGTTAGAGTACGATGGCAGACGAAGGTTAGGGTCCCAATTTAAGTCACGTAGGGCAAAAAGCAAGAATTGCTTCTGAACTGATTCAATTTGATCTATATGCTTTTTATACTGCGGAGACCAGACGGACGAGCAGTATTCAAGTACAGGACGGACTAGAGCAGTGTATAAAAGCTTTGTGGTATATGTATCATTGAACTCTTTCGACCAACGTTTAATGAATCCGAGTACACCATTTGCTCTATTAACAATAGAGCAGATATGAGGATTGAAACTCAATTTGGGGTCAAAAAGAATTCCAAGATCAACGACTGTAGAAATTTGTTCCAAGGGTTCATTTCCAATCGTATAGGTAGCCAACGAAGGCTTGCAACGATGGAAAGTCATGAACATGCAGTTGGAGCAATCAAGGTGTAATTGATTAATCAGACACTAGGACTGCAAGGAGTTTAAGTCATCTTGCAATCTGATGGAGTGCATCGGGTCGTTGAAAGATAAAATAAGTTTTACATCATCGGCGTACATAAGTATACGAGAATTCGAAATTATTGTGGGGAGATCATTAATAAAAAGAGGAAAAAACAATGGGCCTAGGTGACTGCCTTGTGGCACACCTGAAGTGACAAAGACAGGCTTTGACGTATTAGAGCGTAGCAGAACTTTTTGAGTTCTATCTTTTAAATACGACGAAATCCAAAGTAGAAAAGGGGATGGAAATCCTAATCGATCAAGTTTAACGAGAAGAAGATCATGGTTTACAGAATCAAATGCTTTACTGAAGTCGGTGTAGACGACATCAGTTTGTTTCAATTCAAGTAAATTGGTCGCAGTTGACCGACGCTTTGTAAATCCATGCTGGAAAGGTGATAAAATCGACTTGCAATAGTGCTGTAAATAGCTTCAAACCATTCTTTAGGAAATTGAAGCCATCTTAAACTCGAGGCCTCTCGCTCCGGCTTCAGATAATCCAAACGATGGTGAAGCCTTATCACCAGGTCATTTGCTCATTGGATCAGCAACAGTTGCTCAAAGCTAACGAGTCAAACATACGTTATCTGGACCGTTGGCAGCGCGTCACCTACTTAGGCCCATTTTCTCAATGTCCGGTTAGTCAAACTTACCGGCGGGTTAGCCGAATTTGAGTGTCTCATGCTGTCTTTGGCGAAAACCAGCCGGCAACTTTAACCGCAGCCTCACGAATGGGTCAAATTTTAACCGGCGGCAAGTACCGATAAAACTATCGATACTTTCACTCGATAGACACAGCTGTGTCAAACACTTGAATTATTTACTTTGCTAATTGCCAAACCAAAATGTTTATAAATAAACGAATTTGTTGCATCTACGAAATGAAATTGGGAGGCAGGTAGTGAGACAGGAAGAGACATGCGGCGATCTGGAACAGAAAGTCCAGCAGAATGGCAGCCGCCGCAATGGCAAATGTCTTGACCGCCGCGCCGAAAAATTTTAAATGGCACCAATCGCAAGGCAGGCAAACCCACTGCCCGCCGTCTGCGAAATCGAAGGATCATCTAGGCCAACGGCCTTGTGATGTGGCAAACTGATTGAGATCCAACTGCAGATACGTGTGCACCATAACGAAAATACTATCCACACGCATTGCCAGAACCAGGATCGGTATCACTTCAATGGCCAACATGGCGACATAATCCTAGACGGAGCAACGAGTTAATAAAGCAAGAAAGTGAGGAAGGGGGCTAATTATTTAATGCTCTCGATGAAGTCAAATTTTTTCAACGATTCGGGTTGACAAATTCAGCATGTCATATCATTTTTTTTCGTTAAATGATAACCAGCAACAGCAATAGAATTAAGAAAACCAAAACAAACACAGCTGATTCGTTGACAGTGTTTGGTCACACTACGGCAGCGATAGTAATCTATCGATATCGGGCGAACCTGCCGGTAAGTCTCGTTGAGAAAACCAAATGACTTACCGGCAGGTTATTCCGCCCGGAAAATTTGACCGGCCGGTACCTAACCGCAACTTTTGAGAAAATGGCCCTTAAAACAGCAATTTTGGAACCTTTGGCAGCGTGATTATATTCACACGCTGCAACAACGAGCCAAATGGACCAGTCCCCAACTAAGCATCACCGTGGGTCAACTGATGCTCGTCCACGAAGATAACGTGCCTCCCCAGCACTGGGCACTCGCTCGCATCGTTGCTGCCATTCCCGGCAAAGATGGCAGAGTGCGCGTCGTCGACTTCAAATCACAGACGGGCATCCTACGTAGATCAATCCACAAGGTTGCACCCCTTCCCTTGGAGTAACCCAACTAAGTTAAAAGTTTGAAAGTTACTTGGATCCTTTCAACGCCGGGAGGATGTTGGAGGACAAACTAGAATTAACCCGAATTTAATCATTTGAATTTAAATCTAAACGCTTATTCATACAACTGAATTGTACTGTATATCCGCCCATCTGGCAACCTTGTTTTCAGTCAATTTCAGTCTAATGATTGTTTAGTATATTCCTTTATGGTCACTCATAACGCGTTATTGGCACATGCAAAACGCGCAATTTGGTATTTTTGCATGGCCATTGTCTGAAGAGCTGCCGAACCAACAAGAAGCAAAATTAAAGCTAAGTTAATTAAGAGCAAAATAGACGACTTTTCTTTTGGAACAACACATACCGTCGAAAGACGGACATCCAGAGCAGGGTCTGGAACATTATGATTTATGATAATTTGACATAAAATGCCAGCAATCATTCTTTTTGGATGTGCGGAACAAATAACAAATCGGAAAATTGCGGACGCAAGGAACAAGCGGCTGGGTCTTCTCAGCCGGGCATTCCCAAAGACTTCAACTTGTGCATGGGACGTAGCACATTTTCAAACAACAGCTTGAAAATTGCCTGTGCAGAGATTGGATTGTCCAGATAATGAGTCGCCAAGAAATCACCGCAAAAGGTTGCTATCTCCGATTTAATTGGAAGAACAGTCTGTTGGGAATATGGCCCGCATCCAGTAGCAACAGAGTTCCTTTTATTGGCAGCCAATTTTTTACGAACTCCAGATTAAAAGCTTGGGATAACACTAATGAATGTTGCGGTGATACCTTTTTCCATCCAGGAAGATCCTTGCGTGGAGGGCCCGCAGCATTTAGTGATATCACCAGAGCCTCCCATTTAGCTTCGACAGCCACTTTGTCTCCCTTCACAAAACCCTTCGCGATGTCAGGGTTTTTGGACATGAAGTCCGTGAGCAGCTGCTCCTGTTCAGGGCTTCTATGCTTTCCCCTTTATTATAAAACTAGCAAATAACCCGTCGCGCTTCGCTGCGCCTTTAACAGTATAAAACCAACGCTCACTCACTTCAAGCTCACATCCCACCCACATCCCACCCACATCCCACCCACATCCCAACCACTTCCCGCCCACATACCACCCACTTCCCGCCCTTTCCCGCCCTCTTCCCATCCACTTCCCGCCAATTTTTCGCCCACATCCCACCCACATCCCGCCCACATCCCAACCAAATCCCACCCACATCCCACCCACTTCCCGCAAACATACCACCCACTTCCCCCCAATTTCCCGCCCACTTCCCGCCCACTTCCCACCCACTTCCCATCTACATCCCATCCACATCCCTCCAACTTCCCGCCACACTTTACATCCACTTACCACCCACTTCCAAAAAAACTCACCACCCACAACCCATTCTTTCCAACCACTTCCCAGTGGGCATCCCGGCGGTATTTCCAACATCGGAAAATAAAAACAAAAACTAATTCCGATTTTGACCTTACAAACCGAGTTTCAAGTTAATCGGGTATAAAATAGTTTTTTGCATGCAGAATTTTCCGGCCATTTTCCTCGTGGGCGGATTTTCCGACATTGAAAAATCACATTTCAAATTATTTCGTATTCTATCCTCACAAACCGCGTTTCAAGCCAGTAGGATGAAAAATAGTTTTTTGCATGCAGAATTTTCCGGCCATTTTCCTTACGGGCGGATTTTCCGACAATAAAAATTCACATTTCAATTTATTTCGTATTTTGTCCTTACAAACCGAGTTTCAAGCGAATCGGACGAAAAATAGTTTTTTTCATGCAGAATTTTCCGGGAATTTTCCGACCGTAGGGTCAAATTTTCCAACATCGGAATATCACATTTCAAACTATTTCGTATTCTGTCCTTTCAAACCGAATTTCAAGCCAATCGGATGAAAAATAGTTTTTTGCATGCAGAATTTTCCGACCATTTGCCTCGTGGAAAAATCACATTTCAATTTATTTCGTATTTTGTCCTTACAAACCGAGTTTCAAGCGAATCGGATGAAAAATAGTTTTTTCTTGCAAAAATTTTCCGGGAATTTTCCGACCGTTGGGTCAAATTTTCCAACTTCGGAATATCACATTTCAAACTATTTCGTATTCTGTCCTTTCAAACCGAATTTCAAGTCAATCGGATAAAAAATAGTTATTTTGCATGCTGAATTTTCCGGCCATTTTCCTTACGGGCGGATTTTCCGACAATAAAAATTCACATTTCAATTTATTTCGTATTTTGTCCTTACAAACCGAGTTTCAAGCCAATCGGATGAGAAATAGTTTTTTCTTGCAAAAATTTTCCGGGAATTTTCCGACCGTTGGGTCAAATTTTCCAACTTCGGAATATCACATTTCAAACTATTTCGTATTCTGTCCTTTCAAACCGAATTTCAAGCCAATCGGATGAAAAATAGTTTTTTGAATGCAGAATTTTCCGACCATTTTCCTCGTGGGCGGATTTTCCGACATTGAAAAATCACATTTCAATTTATTTCGTATTTTGTCCTTACAAACCGAGTTTCAACACAATCGGACGAAAAATAGTTTTTTTCATGCAGAATTTTCCGGGAATTTTCCGACCGTAGAGTCAGATTTTCCAACTTCGGAAAATCACATTTCAATTCATTTCACCTACTTTCCTTTCAAACCGAGTTTCAAGCCAATCGGATGAAAAATAATTTTTTTTATGCAGAATTTTTCCGCCATTTTCCTCGTGGGCGATTTTTCCAAAATCGGGAAAACACGTGTCGAATTATTTCGCGTACTAAGCTTACAAACCAAGTTTCAAGTCAATCGGATGAAAAATATTTTTTCATCCCATACAAAATTTTCCGACGCTTTTCCGACTTTTCCGGGTGGAATTTTCCAAAACCCTGTATCTTATGTCCGTCTCCTGGCTCTAAGCTACCTCCCTACTAATTTTCACCCAAATCTGTTCTGCCGTTCTTAAGTTAGAAGTGGTGTAACTAACACGACTTTCTTTTATATATATATTTAGATTAAATAATTGTAAAAGTTTTTAATATTGGTTTACTTACATGTTTTGGTGTTGAAGAAGAAGAGCAGGCGATATGCAATGCAGATCATCGATAGCTCTTTTAAAGCTATCGATACATAAAACTTACAGTGAAACGACTGAAAACTGGAACAGAGAGAGCAGTGAGAGAAGGTGACTCTTTCGTTTTCATTTTCGTTTTCGCTATTCGTTTCCGGTTTTACACAAACAAACTCTTTATAAATTAACTAAAGACTAAAATGCAAACTAAATTTTACGAACAATTTTTAAATTGATCACAGAATTAAGGAAAATTCACTTTATGTACATCTAGCAACTGTAAGAGTGATTAATTTGGCAATTACTTTTCATTCCACTGACCAACAAGCATTACTTTTCAAAACGAAACATTTTTTCGGTTTGGTGTTTGCGAAAACATGAATCGAGAAGCCGTGGAAGTGGAATTGAGAACATGCCTGATATATTTGTTTTATCTAGCGATAGAGTCAGTAATAATGAAAAATTGCTGGAAGACACAATAATGATTAACTTTTTCCAAGTGTGTTAACTGAAGGGATCGAATTTCTTCCACTAATAAAGAAGGGCAAAAAAGGGTGCACACATTTACAAAGACTTTTGACAGTTTTCCGTTGTCTCTTGTTGTCAGTTTTTATACCCTTGCACTATGGGCAAAAAAACCGTTTTTGGTGCATAAACTCTAGTTTTTAAGATATTGACTTGAAACTTTTTTTTGGTGTATTATTTAAACTTAAACAAAATTTTGGTTTTTGTTTTTTTTTTTTAATTTGTCCACCGCACAGTGGTTAAAAATACATTTTAAAATAAGTAATTATTATAAATTATAATTTTAATCCTACTTGGTGTTACATTATAGAAAAAAACCGTATGTGGCTTCATATCAAACGTTTTGGAGTTAAAATCAGTAATAGTAAGAAGCTGGGTGGGCTTTGCCCCACACATTGGACACAACTGACAGGATTTCGTTCCTGTTAATATATTTAACACCTTGCCGTCTATAAGTGTTAGGTGCCCATCAAATTTTACAAAAATTTCGGCTGATTGATAAGGATGCACGTATATATCCAGGTTTTTAATCTGATTGTCCAAGTTTTCATTTTCTTTTAATATAAGAGACGTTGTTTCTTTTACGTAAGCAATTTTCACAGGACGGCAAAATCTTATGGACTGATGCGATTTATTTAACCAAATGACCCTTTGTTTCTGATCTATCATTTTTATAGGAATCATTGATGTAACAAAAAGAGAATCATCTAAAGATGGACCCTCTGCGATGCTAAATTTTTGTTTGTATAAACTGTGACCAGTAGACCCATCAAAACCATAGCTAAAAATAAGAGTACAATGAGTAACATCTGAAAGTACTTCACAAACTTCCTTTTGCATCAGTAATATTCGTGAAGCGGTATGGTTCAATAAGTTTTGCAAGGAAACTTTGGCTTCACTTTCGGTCCATGCTATTCCAGCAGGTCTACATTTTAATTTCTCCTCAGCTATTTTCGAATAAGGGGGGTAAATATCGCAGCCATGTTGTTTACTAATTTGTTTTACATTTATGTATTGCTGCTTAGTAAATCCATTTTCCATAAAAAAAGCGAATGCCTTTTCAGAAGTTATTGGACTCGGAGCCAGCGATTCAGTTCTATCACTTTTTTTAATAATTTCATTTTCTGTTGATTTTCTGGCGGAAATGTTAGCAGCGTGTAGTAACAAAGGAGTTGAATTTTTATTTTCTACCGCAAGTTCAGATGCCAACTTTATTTTGAGTCGTTTACCAGCAGCTTCATATGACAATTTTGGACGACCACCTTTCTTCTGTGGGGATTCATTTCTATCAGAAAGTATAGTCATATAACCGGCTAGCCACATAGCGTGTTTTTGTCTAAATCGCTTTATGTTTCGGCAGCATCGAGGCAAATGTTTATTTATGTAATTTATAAAGTTAGTAATTTTAGTTGATATTGTTTTTATTATTGTTTCATTTTGATGATCGGCATTCAATTTGTCGAACATGTAAGTCTCCAATGCTTCTCGCGAGCGTTTGTTGCTTTCCCAAACTGCAAGAAGAGCCCCGTGACCAAACACATATGTGTCTACATAAACGCAAAAATGAGCAAAAATGAGCAAAAACGGTTAGTGGTATGACAATAAGGACACTTTTGTAATCAATTTCTCGTTCTTACTCTTTTGCAAGTCTGTGCTATGAATAAGTTATACTCCACAAAACACAAACTCAATTGTTAGTTCAAATCTATAAAGATACACATATAAAACAGTTCACAGGTGGACAACAAGACACATAAAATCAAATGTTTAAGCTAATTTGCATTAATAAATACCTTTGCAAGGAATTTCCATTTTCATATTTATTAAACTTTTTTTTCACAGAAAACAACAAGCACGTAAAGTTTGCCAATTTTTCGCGCCAATTTAACGACATAGCAAAGCCTCTCGAACAGCTGACTTTGTTGGAGTGGCAACACCACAGAGTTGGCACCAAAAATTTTTGGAGGGCGGTTTTTATACCCTTGGAGAGGGTATATTAAAATTGTCCGGATGTTTGTAACGCATAGAAGGAAGCATCTCCGACCACATAAAGTATATATATTCTTGATCAGCATGACGAGCTGAGTTGATACAGCCATGTCCGTCTGTCCGTCCGTCCGTCTGTTTCTATGCTATCTCCTCCGTCAGTTTTAAAGCTATCTTAACCAAACTTTGCACGAAGTCTTTTGGTACAAATACGCTGCACATTTGTCGGAACCGGCCGGATCGGATGACTATAGCATATAGCTGCCATAGGAACGATCGGTTGAAAAACTAGTTTTAGTGAGAAAAACTTTTTTGTTTTCAAAGCTATCGCTCCCAACGCTCGTATTTATAAGTTTTTAATGATTTCACATAATTTCACCAAGCCTTGTCAAAATCGGATAACTATATATTATAGCTGCCATACAAAAGTTAGGTCTGAAAAAAAGTCTTAGTGAGAAAAACTTTTTTGTTTTTAATGTTATCGCTCCCAACGCTCGTTTTTATAAGTTTTTTATGATTTCACATAATTTTACCAAGCCTTGTCAAAATCGGACAACTATATAGTATAGCTGCCATACAAAATTTTGGTCTGAAAAAAAGTCTTAGTGAGAAAAACTTTTTTGTTTTCGATGTTATCGCTCCCAGCGCTCGTATTTATAAGTTTTCAATGATTTCACATAATTTCACCAAAATTTTTCGAAATCGGACCACTATATAGTATAGCTGCCATACAAACTGTCAGGCACATATCAAGCTCCAAGGGTATATAAACTTCGGTCGAGCCGAAGTTAGCTTGCCTCTATTTTTTTGAAATGAAGATGTCTAGATTCGATTAGTATGGGCCATTCATAAAAATTAATTAAGAAAATAAATAGGTTTATGCACCAAAATCGGGTTTTTTACCCACAGTGCCTTGGAGAGGGTATATTAAAATTGTCCGGATGTTTGTAACGCATAGAAGAAAGCATCTCCGACCACATAAAGTATATATATTCTTAATCAGCATGGCGAGCTGAGTTGATATAGCCATGTCCGTCTGTCCGTCTGTTTCTATGCTATCTCCTCCGTCACTTTTAAAGCTATCTTAACCTAACTTTGCACGAAGTCTTTTGGTATAAATACGCTGCACATTTGTCGGAACCGGCCGGATCGGATGACTATAGCATATAGCTGCCATAGGAACGATCAGTTGAAAAACTAGTTTTAGTGAGAAAAACTTTTTTGTTTTTAATGGTATCGCTCTCAACGCTCGTATTTATAAGTTTTTAATGATTTCACATAATTTCACCAAGCCTTGTCGAAATCGGACAACTATATAGTATAGCTGCCATACAAAAGTTAGGTCTGAAAAAAAGTCTTAGTGAGAAAAAATTTTTTTGTTTTTAATGTTATCGCTCCCAACGCTCGTATTCATAAGTTTTTAATAATTTTACATAATTTCATTAAGCCTTGTCAAAATCGGACAACTATATAGTATAGTTGCCATACAAAAGTTAGGTCTGAAAAAAAGTCTTAGTGAGAAAAACTTTTTTTGTTTTTAATGTTATCGCTCCCAACGCTGGTATTTATAAGTTTTTAATAATTTTACATAATTTCATTAAGCCTTATAAAAATCGGACAACTATATAGTATAGTTGCCATACAAAAGTTAGGTCTGAAAAAAAGTCTTAGTGGGAAAACTTTTTTGTTTTTAATGTTATCGCTCCCAACGCTCGTATTTATAAGTTTTTAATAATTTTACATAATTTCATTAAGCCTTGTCGAAATCGGACCACTATATAGTATAGCTGCCATACAAACTGTCAGGCATATATCAAGCTCCAAGGGTATATAAACTTCGGTCGAGCCGAAGTTAGCTGGCCTCTATTTTTTTTACTTACATTACTGGGACTTGAACTCGGGACCTCTTTTAAGTACTGAACTCAGACGACGCCTTAGCCCACTCGCCTATTGGTCTTAAGCAAGACGTAGCGACATAACCATAGTTAATAATGTAGTCTAGTTAACATTACATTCGGTTAGCAACCATGGAGGCATGGGATCAAGACCCAGTAGAAGCCTACTTTTACTTCTCATTTCATATATATATATTTTTTATACCCGTTATTCGTAGAGTAAAAAGGGTATACTAAAGTCGTGCGAATGTATGTAACAGGCAAAAGGAATCATTTCCGACCATATAAAGTATATATATTCTTGATCAGCATCAACAGCCGAGTCGATATAGCCATGTCCGTCTGTCCGTCTGTCCGTCCGTCCGTCTGTCTGTATGAACACCTAGATCTCAGAGATGGTAAGAGATAGAGGTTTGACATGTATGGGACAAATGCTTATTTTATCTGCACGCAGATCAAGTTTATTTCAAATTTTGCCCACGCCCCCTCCCGACCCCGCAATTTGGAATAAACGTTATATCTCCTACAGTTTTAAAGATAGACGATTCGTACCTTCGAGAGAAAGTTAGTAATTAGCTAGTTAAATGGATAAATTTGCCGAAGAAATGATAAGAATCGGATGAGCGGTTCTGAAGTTATGAGCAAAAATGTGAAAAAGTTAAAAAAGTGTTGCATACTTTTGAGATGTTCACCCTAAGGAACGCAGGAACACTTTTAAACATGGTTTTTTATGAGTAACGGGTATATCGAAGTCGGTTAGAGCCGACTTTAACTTGCGCTCTCGTTTTTTAATGTTTTTTTATTTAGCAAAACCTTGCGGTAAAATCATACCTAAGAATTTGTGTGGCGTATTTGGAGCTTAAGTACTCACATTGACCACCCAATAAGAAGCTAGAGTCGTGGTCGAGTGGATAGGACATTAGCTTAGAAAATGTCGTGGACTGGGATCCAATCCCCGTAGGAGCATACTTTTTTCTTATTATATGGTTTTTTTTTATGTTTTTCATTTTTACTTAAGGTGTTTTTAGCATTGCCTTTAGTTTATACAATCCTTTAATCGATTACTTAGAAACAAAACGAAATCTTTCTCAATACATCTACATTCTTGAGGCATTGCGAATGGTAGTGTGTGTAAACAAATGCCATCACATAGACGGCTTCGTCGTTAAAACTGAACGGCAGCATAGCGCAATGCAATTTCGCAAACATTTGTTGAAAGGTCGAAGGATTTAGAAAAACTTTTTTAAAATAAGGGTTTATTTTCTAAATTGTAGGGCAAACGACCCTAAATTTGTTACAAATATTTTCTAAAATCAAAGATGAAATTACCCTAAAAGTTAGAAAAGGCATCGGAGAGAGAGAGAAGAGAGACACATCCCTGCAGGGAAAGTGTCTGGTTTACAACCAGAAATGGATCGGTCGCAAAAAACTTGCAACTGGTTGCACTTCCTATCCAAGTCCATGCATTGGAGTCGTCCATTTTACACAGGCATGTCATAGGAATGTGACAATTGTCCCCGGCGGCAGCCATTTGCAACCAGTTTAATGCCAGATGGCATAGGCGGGAGAGAATTGTCCCATCCAGCAGCCATTTGCAATCAGTTTAATGACAGTTGGCATAGGTGGGAGAGGTGCAGGGAAAGTGTCTAGTTTACAACCAGAAATGAGTCGGTCCCTAAAAACTTGCAACTGGTAGCACTTCCTATCCAAATCCATGTATTGAAGTTGTCCATTTTACACAGGCATGTCATAGGAATGTGACAATTGTCCCCTGCAGCAGCCATTTGAAACCAGATTAATGACCGATGGCATAGGCGAGAGAGAATTATCCCAACCAGCAGCCATTTGCAACCAGTTAAATACCAGTTGACCCTTATATGCACCTTACGACAGCCTGTTTATGTCGCTGTATTGGTACAAATATCGACAACTGTCGGTCAATTCACTCATTACCGATTCGTTTCAAACCAGCTCAATTACCACCTAATTACAACTAGCTCAAATTAGTACTTTAAACGAGCATTTCTTTGGAAGCTAATGTTTGTTGTTACCCAACTCACCCGAATTCAGCAATTTTGCTACAAGTTTAATTCTACTTGTATTGTAACTAGTGGTAAGACAGTATTTTTTTGTTACTAGTTGACAATTTCACTGCAGGGTGTTTATGTCGCTGCGTATATAATGGTATATCGACATCTGTCGGTCAACCCACTTATTACAGATTTGTTTGCAACCAGTTAAATTACAATTTAATTACAACTACCTTAAATTAGCATTTTAAACGTGCATTTCTCCGGAAGCTAATGATTGTTGTTGCCCAACTCACCCGACTTTAGAAATTTTGCTACCAGTTTAATTCTAGTTGTATTTCAACTAGGTGTAGGATAGTTTTTTTTTTTGTTACTAGTTGACAATTTCTCTGCAGGGATATGATGTTGTTGCAGGTCTGAGCGCGACAACAACAAAACACAGAGCCCGCATATAAATTGTGTAGGCTTATGGCGTGCGCGGCACCTATACGCGGGAGCTATTCCTTTGCGTTACACAGCAATTAATGCGTGGCTTGCGCAATGGGCATGGGCATTCCTGATCTGGATCTTTCTGAAACGACCGATGATCCAAGCTCGAACTCTAAACATCTCTATATAAATTAAATTTTTAAGGGCCAACAAAAACCAGAGTAAGTTGTGAGCTTAGCTGACACATAGCTGCTATCTGGTAGAAAAGAAATTGGCACAAAGTTAGTTTCATTTTACGTACATGTTTTTCCAATTACAATCATTATTGAAGAACAAAATTATTCCAGCGACCTTCCAAACCTGCTTCCTGAACCCGAACCCAACAAGTTTCGCGGGTGTGGACCCCGGAGTGAACCTCTGCCATTTTTTAGAAGGTTTGCAGCCCTGATAATAACACTAGTTTACAAAAATAAAAAAAATAAATGCCTCATTTCAACAGAAATATTTTTTAGTATAGTTTGGAATGATGGTCTCAAAAATCGATTAAAAAAAATTTTTCATGGCTCCGTTTTTGAAATATTAATTTTTTTTCATTTTTTTGGTAGGTGCTGTTAAGAATCCAGTATGAATCTAAATTTGAATTTGCCTATCGATCATTTGTTGTCGAATTATGAAGTAATGGTCACACCTTTTTTCGAGATTTTTATGTTTAAGTAAGTGGCCACTAGTCGAGTCGAGTCGAGTCAAGAGACAAAAGCGAGTGTGAATTGATGATGCGTCGTAGAAGTGTTCATTTTGTGTAATTTTAAGTTCAATTAAATAAATATATGTATATAATCAGCATTAAACAGACAGTTTGTGTTAATTATAACGACAACGGGAACCTGAGAGGATGAGAAATCGGTCTTTCGAGCCAGAAAAAAGATAAAGGTTTTACCTTGCAGGTAATGTCCCCAACAAATGGTCTTTCGAGCCAGAAAAAAGATAAAGGTTTTACTTTGCAGGTAATGTCCCCAACAAATGGTCCTTCGCAGCCTAGCAGACAGCATATGGAGAAAAATAAATACACAGTTGACGCCAAGCAGACAGCAATGGTAATCTTACGACGCAATTTCATCAGCCAATTCTAAGAAGTGTGTGTATCGACAAGTTGACAGACTTATACATGCACGAATACATACAGATGTTCTCGCTGGAGTAGTCTCACACACACATCGACATTGTGTGTATCTGCAATGACGAGTGCAGTACAGTTTGTGGACCGCTATTAAATTGTTGACAGCGATCATGCCACGCAAAAAGTCAAAGAAGCTGGCAACAGCGAGAGAGACGAAACAAGAGACTTCTTTGGGCGACAAAAAAGCAGACATTTCGGAGCTGGAAAATACTACGCAGTTTGACTTTACTGTAATTCCGGCATCAACTCCACTTGTATTAAATCCCGACAAGCTGGCCGACAAATCGAAACTAAATGACGACAAAAAATCGGAAATATCCATAAACTTACGAAAATCAACAAAGGCGCAGCAAATAAAAATCGAAATGGAATTTTTGGAAAAGCAGCGGATAGTTCAGCAAAAGCGTGCCTCATTGGAGTTTGAGGAAAGACAACTTGATCTACAAAGACAGCTACAACAAGCAAATATGGAAGATGGCAGCATAGCTTCAAATTCTGAAGCTGACGATGTGGGTACAGAGAAACGGACAAGTGAGTGGGTAGGCACATTGCCTCGTAAGCTAGAATTGGTTTCTGACGACGAAGATGTGAATAACGAAATTTCAAATCAACAAGCTGTTCAAACATTTGTGGCCAGACAAACAATCGCGCAAGATTTACCTCAATTTGCAGGAGATCCACTCGATTGGCCAATTTTTAAAGCAGAGTTTACAAACAGCACAAAAATTTGTAATTCTACAAAATATGAAAATATTACTCGCCTAAGAAAAGCGTTGACAGGCAGGGCCAAGGAAGCAGTGCAGTCGCTTCTATTATTGCCACAAAATGTGGACGAAATTTTGAAAATTTTAGAAGAGAGATTTGGTGATTCAACACATATTGTACGACACTTAATGAATCAGTTAAGAAATTTCCCAATTGTAAAAGAAGTCAAATATGAAAAACTCATAAAATTGCATGATTTACTTACAAATTTAATACACACTTTGTTGTCACTAAATGAAACTGAGCATATTAAAAATCCATTATTATTTGAGGAAATTTTGGAAAAATTGCCATTAGCTCAACGCATTGCCTTTACGCAATACTATCAAGAATGTAAAAGTAAGGATTCAAAATCAAAAATAGAAGTTTTACATAACTGGATAGGCAAAAAGACTAGAGCAGCCCAAATACTAGGATTTGGTCTGGACAAGCCAAAAGAATCGATATTCACAATTTCAGATAAACAGACATAGAATCAAAATAACCAAGAAAAGTATTGTAACTATTGCAAGGGGAATAATCATTATGTGACGTCATGTGACAAATTTAAATGCCTTAACATTGATAAACGCTGGCATCATGTTTCACAAAATCGTTTATGTATTTCGTGTTTAAGCAAAAATCACTCCATGAAATATTGCAAACGTAAAAAACCTTGCAACAGTTGTACATTTGTACAACAACTGTACTTTCACCCACAATATGCTGTTGCATAAAGAGAAACAACAGCACTTGGCAGAGCATAATCCAGTACATGAAAAGCCTAGGGATGAAATTGAAACTGAGCAAAATTGTAATATCAATTTAAATCAAAATAAGGTACTGCTTAAAATCCTTCCAGTTACTCTTGTTGGACCACATAAGAAAATCAATACATACGCACTTTTGGATGAGGCTTCTACGGTTACTCTAATAGACCACCAGTTAGCTAACGACTTAAAGCTAAATGGTCCAACTAAACCACTAAAAATGCAGTGGACAAATAATGAGATATTTGAACAAGATGACTCAAAGGTAGTTAGTGTTCGAATAAAGGGTAAAAATGAAAGTTCAAAAACATTCACATTACGAAATGTTAAAACTGTATCAGGCTTAAATTTGCCGACTCAAACTGTAAACATTCAAGACATATCAGGAGATTGGAAATTTTTGAAAGAGTTTGACAGATGTTCCTATCAGAATGCTAAGCCAAAAATACTTATTGGACAAGACAATTGGTCACTTATAGTCTCACAAAAATTAAAACATGAATCCCATAATGGTCCAGTCAGTAGCAAAACTCATTTGGGATGGGTCGTACATGGAAATGTAAATGTGGGCAGACGACACGTACAGACAAATTATACATTTCATATAAATGATTACCAAGCCCATGACCAAATAGACGACTTAGGCATTTTGCACGACCTTGTGAAATCCTATTGGCATATTGAAAACGAAATGACTTTTCCGAAAGACAACCCAATATCTGCAGACGACAAAAGATGCCTAGATATTCTGGAAAAGACAATGAAACGAAAGGAGAATAGATTTGACTGCGGACTGTTTTGGAAGCAAGATAACGTCAGTCTGCCAGAAAGCTACAATAATTGTTATAAAAGAATTCTTTTGTTGGAGCGCAACATAGATAAAAATCAGATAAGCGGTCAAAAATACCAGTCATATGAATCTAAAGGTTACTTGAAGAAATTAAATGCAAACGAGTCAGCAATTGTAAATCCTTTGACATATTATTTACCGCATTTTGGAGAAGTAAATAGTAACAAACCGGACAAAATGAGAATTGTATTTGACGCAGCAGCTAAAAGCCATGGTAGTTGCCTGAATGATTATCTTTTAGCAGGGCCAGACCTCTATAATGAATTGACATCAGTACTTATGAATTTTCGGATAAGTAAAATCGCATTCGTTGGCGATATTAAGGAAATGTTCTTACAAATTGAAGTAAGACCAGAAGACGCATGCACAGAGAATTTTGTGGCGTGGAATGGATCGTGAAAGGACACCAGACATATTTGAAATTCAAGTCCTATTCTTTGGTGCCAAATGTAGCCCATGTATTGCACAACAAGCTAAGAACCGTAATGCACTAAATTTCAAAGATCAGTATCCAAAAGCTTGTGACGAAATAATCGGAAAACATTACATGGACGATTATTTAAGCGGTGCAAATGACGTTGAGAGTGCAGTTCAACTAATTAACGAAGTCTCACATATACATGCACAAGCAGGATTCCAAATGTGTAATTGGATTTCCAACTCAAAGGAGGTTTTGGAAAAAATAAATAAGACACATGACGTAAAAGACCAAACTAAACTAAAACTATTGACCGAGGAAAGAGTTTTAGGATTAATGTGGGATTTTGAGAGGGACATACTTGCGTTCAACTTAAAGTTTCAGAACAGACATGTTGATATTTTGACATTACAACAACGACCGACCAAACGCGACATTCTCAAAATAACTATGTCCATATTCGATCCCTTAGGATTTCTAGCCAACTTGTTAATTGCCAACAAAATACTTCTGCAAGAAATCTGGGACAGTGGCATAGATTGGGACGATCAAATACATGACAATCATTACATTATTTGGGAAAAACTATGTAAAGGATCCCGACTGAAGGATCTGAGTATTCCAAGAATAATGACTGACCTCCTACTGGACAAATGTAACATACAGTTGCACATATTTTGCGATGCATCTAAATTTGCTTACGCAGCTTGTGCATACTTAAGGTTTGACGATGGTGAAAAAATTGATTGTTCGCTTATACTAGCCAAATCAAGAGTCGCGCCATTAAAGCCAATGTCAATTCCAAGACTTGAACTACAAGGTGCTTTACTAGCTGCAAGAATAAGTAAAGCTATAAAAGAAATACTCAACCTGAAGATGCTGAAATCATATTATATTGGCTTAAATCGAGCAGTAAACGATTTAAAACTTTTGTTGCGCACCGATTAGGTGAAATTCAAGAGTTGACGAACATATGTGTGAGATATGTTCCAACAAAACTTAACCCGGCAGATGAGGCCACAAAAATTACTGACATTGACCTTTCTCCAAATTCTTCTTGGTTAACCGGTCCATCATTCTTGAAAAAAGACTCAAACGAATGGCCAAAAGGAAAGATACTCCAAGAGAATCAAGACATTAATGAAGAATTTACTGTCGAATGTGTAAATACAATTGGAAATGTAAGAGACTCAACCATTTTGCCAGACCCATCAAGATTTTCCAACTGGATGAGGTTTCTGAGAACTACTGCTTGGATGTTGCGCTTTGTAAGCAACTTAAAATCATTTAAAAAGAAAAACCCCAGCAGTGAGTTATTTCCAGATGATATTGACAAAGCTGAAAAACTTATTCTTAAAAGAATTCAGTCTCTTGTTTGATGAAAGGGAAAGCTATTGAAAATACAAGTCATTTAAAATCCCTCCCCATATACATATCAGACGACGGATTGTTAAGACTTAAAGGGGCGATTGGACAATGTTAACGACGAACAATTTGATTTTGATGCCAAAAATCCAATTATTTTGCCCAGAGAACATGCGATTACGACATTAATCGTTAAGTTTTACCATACGAAAAATTACCACATTGGTGTGGAAACGGTGGTAAATATCTAATCTTAGACAGAGATTTTGGATAACAAATTGTCGATATACAGTAAAATACAGTAAATACAGTACAGTAAAAAAGGTAATTTTAAACTGTCAATTTTGCAAAAATAAAAAAGCCATGCCTCAAGTACCAATAATGGGCCAGTCACCCACATGTAAAGTAGAACCTACAGAGAGACCTTTTTTGAAAGTGGGAATCGACTATTTTGGACCCATCGAAATTTTAGTTAATCGGAGTCATGTCAAAAGGTACGGTGTTATATTTACCTGTATGGCAAGTTGCGCAGTACACCGCGAAGTCGCGGAGGATTTGTCCAGTAATGCTTTCATGCATGTTTTCCGACAATTTGCTAGTCGCCGAGGTTTCCCAGAGGAAGTGTACTCGGATAATGGCACAAATTTTAAAAAAGCAAGTAAAGACATTAGTAAGGAAACATCCAAATGTCAAATAACCGAACTGACAAAGTTTTTAACAGACAAAAGATGTAAGTGGTTTTTCAATCCACAATTAAGTCCACATATGGGAGGAGCGTGGGAGCGATTTATTCAAATCGTTAAAAAATATTTGTGTTCAATGCTTCTAGAACGCCATCCAAGGGAATATGTACTGAGAACATTATTTTGCGAGATAGAGTTTATGATGAACAGCAGACCTCTTTTATATGTCCCATCAGATTCCATAGAAACGGAGCCATTTACACCCAACGACATTTTAATTGGACCAAATTTTAGGGACTCCTTTTATGCAAATACGACCGACAATGACCTAATATGCTTAAATATGTGGAAGGCATCCCAGAGATTAGCAGATCAATTTTGGCGAAAGTGGAAGAAAGATTATAGGCAGTACCTATTATGTAGCCGAAAGCGGTCAAAAGATCATGGTGTTATTAAAGAAGGAGATGTCGTGTTAATATTGGATTCTGATTTGCCAAGAAATTGCTGGCCAAAGGGCATAGTAACTAAAACTTATCCAGCACACGATGGTCGTGTAAGAATTGTAGACGTTAAGACTAAAACTGGTATATTTAAGAGATCTGTTATAAAACTAGTTAAGCTTCAAGTATTGAATAAGTGAAGTATTGTTAATCTCAGTACTTGGGAGGAGGATGTTAAGAATCCAGTATGAATCTAAATTTGAATTTGCCTATCGATCATTTGTTGTCGAATTATGAAGTAATGGTCACACCTTTTTTCGAGATTTTTATGTTTAAGTAAGTGGCCAGTTTTTTTTTTTTTTTTTTTAAATTTATTTATTTAACAAAGTATTTAACATGACTTATTTACTAAAATAAACAATAGTATATATATTTTTAGGTTGGGCACTGTCTCTGATCGAGCTCTCTAGACCTTAGTTAACATTTATTTCTATTTTTTCATTTTAGGAATTTTATTACTGGGTAGTTGACTTGTTTGCTTTTATATAAGTAAGTTGGATATGTGTTTGCCGAGAAAAATATGGAAAACAATGCGTAATTATCATAATTATAAATAAAATAACCTAACTCTAGTATTTGGATAGGATGGGGATTTTGGGAAGCGTGGGGGTAAGGATTGGGAGAGTGGGGGGATCTTTTAATATGTGTCTTGGTGCCACCAGCATTTCTTGGCCGTGTCCAGCGATTCTGCTTTGTCTATCTGTGTTATTTTACAATCAAATCGTTTGTTTATTGTCGTTAATGTTTTACAATTTATGTTTTTTTTGTTTGCCCTTCTGTTTATATGGTATAGGATTGGAATACCTTCGTTATTTAAAACGTATCCATTTTTGTCTAAAAATATGAACACTTCTGGGGGTGTGAACCCGTTTAGGATTGCGTGTTCAAAATAGCCTTCACTTTCAAAAAATTGTGCCTTAATTAGAACGTTGTCCATGTTGTCGATACATCTTCTCATGTGGTTTCTGGTTAAGTTTACAATGTGGATGTCTATTCTACAAACTTTTGCCGACTCGTATAGTTTTTGGTTGGGGTAGTATTTTGTGTAATTACTACTTGGAGTTCTATACAAGGATGTGCACGCTCTTAACATCCTACGCTCCAGTTTTCTTAGCCGTTCCATGTATGATGGCGATATGTTGTACCATATTGGACAAGCGTAAGTCAAAATTGGCCTAACCAGTGCAAGAAACATAATAACTTTGACTCTGTTGCACAACAGTTTTGAAGAGAACATTCTTTTATAAGAGTGGAAAGCGTTGTTTGCTTTGGCTATTTGCACGTTGACATGTCTGTCGAAGTAGAGAAACCGGTCAAGAGTAACTCCTAGGTTTTTTATTGAGCTCAACGACGGGAGCAAAACGTCTTCCTCATTGCTGGTCACTCGGAACTGTTTCCAATACTTCCTAACGCTGTAGTTACATTTCTTTATAGGGGGCCTGAATAATATACTTTCGCATTTGTCAAAGTTAATCTTGAGTTGCCAATTTTTAGTAAACCTTGCTATGATCCTTATTTTATTCTGTAGGTTTTGGTTAATACTTTTTATTGTACTATCTGAGTGGTATATTACTATGTCGTCGGCGAAGGCAATAATATTGTCCATTTTATTTACTAAGTCTAGGATAAATAAATTGAAGAGGATTGGTGCATTGACAGTACCTTGTTGTAGGCCGTTTATTACTGGGAAGTCTCCTTCACTGGAGGACTGGTTAATGTGAACTTTAAATTTTTTATCCGATAACATATTAAAAATAAGGATCAGAAGGTTAAGTGGGAATTTAAAGCTCATAAGCTTAACGATTAGTCCCTGGATCCAGACTTTGTCGAACGCTTTTTCAAGGTCTATAAAGCAGGCGCCTGTAACACATTTTTTATTCCAGCTCCAGTTGATTTCCGAAACCAAAAGGTTAATGGCATGGACCGTTGAATGCCCGTATTTAAAGCCAAATTGCTTATAGCTAATTAGATCTTCTTTCTCTATATGCTTGTTTATATTTATGTTTATAATTATTTCAAAAATTTTACTAATGTTAGGTAGTAAACTGATCGGCTTCAGGTTTTTAATACTGTTTTTGTCTGATGTTCTGCTCGGATGATTTTTTAGTTGAGAATGGGGTGACTTTAATTATTTTTAAGTTTTCGTTTTGATAATTAGTAAGCTCTTCCAAGATGTCTTGAGTGTTGGTGTTGCCGTTTATCCCTTTCATTAGGTAGGATTTAACTTTAAGGCATTTCGGTGTGTAAGAGTAAAACTTTGTCTTAGCTTTTTCCAAGTGGCCTCTTACTCTTTTATAGTCATCTAGGCTTGACATGTATACAGCACGCTTGTTTTGGTTATATTCTTTTATTTTAAATTGGGCAATTTTAAGACCATCTTTTATAAGTTCGATGATTTGTTTTGATTGTATGTCGTATATAATGATTGGTGGTACGTCTTTGTTGTTGTTTTTAAACGAAAGATTTTTTTTTGATTGAGTTTCACAGTTATCGGTGCTCTTAGCTGTGGTAGTTGGAGATGTTGTTGGTGTAGAAATTGAGGGGCTCTGGGACGACCTGTCTCTTTCTTTACTCAAGTTGCTGATAAGCACTTGACTCTCAAATTTTTTTATAACTGCTTCGTCGCGCTGTTCGTCTTCGGTGTCCAGCACAGCGTAGTAGTTGTTTTTAAGGTTTTTTGCCATTGCGTGGTCTTCCACGTTTTCGTTTTTTCGTTTTCTATTAAAGTCTTCGACTATATTATTAACATTGTCAAATTTGTATTTAAGAGCATTACGCTCATTCATTTTGTGTAACGACTCTATGCTGAGTTCGAGTTAATTTGCACTTTTGGTATAACAAAAACAACTAAATTTTGCACAAGTTTTTTCAACAAAATAAACTGATAAGGCACTTGATCTTCGTAATACGTGTTGCTTCGCTCGCATCAGAAATCAAACTGTCCTTATGCTCTTGTTGTCCTATTCTTGCCAGCATACGCTGTTCCAGCATGTCCTTCAACTCAGGCGTAGCCTGCTGTAGCATCTGTTGGGCTGTCTCCCTCAATCCTTTATATGCACACTCCAAATCTGCCCAGACACGTTGTGGTTGCGATAGATCCAGCATTATAAAGACCGACAGCTGCTGTAAGCCATGTGTGCGCATGGGTACCTCAAGCAATTGCTCAGCATTATCCAGCGAACCCAATTCCCAGACATTCAGAACTTGAGCCGCTCTGCCGCTGCCCATTCGTCGGCCAAAGCTGTATTCCAGCGCCAGAGTGGGACGTGTGGTGTGGTCCTCTCGGAATTTTCCTTTAATATGGATATATCCGCACCTGTGTCTATTAAAAAGACTAGTTCTTTTCCCGTTGCTACATTTATAAAAGTTACGAATATGTTTTGGCTGAGATTGATGGTGTGAATTTTACTGTTTCCTACTGCTGAGTACCTAAAGAGTTTGGTGAGTTTCCCTGGGTGTTTCCCGTTGCGTTTTGGGCTACTCTAACATTGTTGCTGTTGTTATTGTTATTGTTATTATTGGGATAACCTCCGTTTTGGTGGTTATTTCCCCTATTACTTCCTCTGTTGTTTCCTCTATTATTTCCTCTGCAATTATTATTGTGGTTTTGTCCATTATTGCGGTTATAATTATTGTTATAATTATTATTATTATAATTGGTATTATTATAATAACCGCGGCCATTGCCTCTTCCGCGAGAATTACCTCGATAATTTTGTCCTCCACGGGTGTACAATATTGTATTGTGACTGCCTGTCATTTCAGTACTACATTGTAAGTACTTCGTGATGGCTTCGTTCATTGTTGTGAAATTTCCAGCCTCAAGTATTGTTTTGAGTTTTCCATGTTCACAATTTTTAACCATTGTAGCGATGGCTTCTTTTGTACTGAATTTATCAGCGTGTTCAGCTGATTAACCCTCATCGATATACGATGCTTCCAATAGCCTCCGCAAATGATCGATTTCTGTCGTAAACTTTTCTGCAGTTTTGCCCTTTTGGCTAGTTTTTGCCAATTTTGCCTTTACTACGTCGGACGTTTCACCGACTATAGTGTCTTGCAATTTTTGTATAATTGCGTTAAAAGTGGTCTCGTTTTGAACTTTATATAGGGTGGACGCTGTTATTTTCGATTTTATGACTTCAACGGCTAACTCATCGAATGTACCTTTTGTAAAGTTCACTAACTTAAAAGCGGTTACAAATCTTTGAAGATGTAGCTTTTGTCCATTAAATTTTGGAATAGCATTTGAAATGTCTTTTATATATGCCCTTTGGGCAGCTGGGTCTGCCATTATTTTTTCTTTTGTTTCCATGTCGCTGGTGTCTGAATCTAGATCTTCTTGTATTGGTAATGTTATTACCGCTGGAATTGTTAGATCGTGTAGATCTTTTTCTTTTATTTCAACTTCTTCGCTCAATTCGGAACTTTCATCTTCCGTTGACTCTATTTCTGCCTGTTCTGCTGTTTCTTGTTCTTCACTCAGATCTATTGTCAAAGGGGTATTTAGGATAGTCGGTATTGATATATCTAAATGATACCTCTCTTTGACAGTTAATAGATTAGAACGTAACTTGATCAATAATTTCTATATTTTCGACCAGTTCGTTGTATTTATTATTTTTCTATTTTCATGCACGAATATTCTTACCTCGTTGAAAGAATCGACAAGAATCTTCGCGTGTTTATTTACTGTTTCCTGTTGTGTTGCCCTATTCTGGCTTACACATTTGTAAGACTTATCAAAAATTTCTTTGATTTCACGGATATGGTGAGTCAGTTGCTCCCAATACATACTAAGTTTTTATATATTTTTCCTTTGTTTGTGCATAATTTTTTGCACATTAGTTTGTCCTATCTCGGGATGAATGTCTATTTCTGAAAATGTTTTATCGGATATCAAAAGAGATTTTGTATCTATCTATGGATAATTCCCTATTATTAGAATTGTACTCCTTTTCCAAAATTGTTCCGATACTGTCTTTAATATTTAAGTTTTTTTTTTTGTATTTATTTTCATTTCATTTTCATTTCCCCTATGTTAGCGTACTGTGTACATATACATACGTATATTTCGGTTTTTTTATACACTTGAAAAGTGTATTATAATTTTGCCAAGAAGTTTCAACGCATAGAAGGAATCATCTCCGACCACATAAAGTATATATATTCTTGATCAGCATGACGAGCTGAGTCGATTAAGCTTTGTCCGTCCGTCTGTCCGTCTGTCTGTTTCTACGCGAACTAGTCCCTCAGTTTTAAAGCTAGCGAGCTGAAATTTTGCACAGAGTCTTCTTTTGTCTGCACGCTGCTAATATGTCGAAACCGACCGGATCGGGTGACTACTTCTTGTAGCTGCCATACAAATGATCGGTCGAAAAATGGGTTTTATTGAGAAAAACTGGTTTGTCGTCAATATTACCGCTCTCAATCACGGTCATGGGTAATATTTAATGTTTTTAAGCTGACCTGCTAAGTTTGGTCGAAGTCGCTAACCGCTGAGACAAGCGTTTTTAAGTGTATTAAAACTTCGGCACGGACGAAATTAGCCTTGCCTTTCTCGTTTTTTGTTCAAATATATTTTTATAACAATTGTTTGCGCCAATTTTTTTTTTTTTTTTTATTAGATCTTGTCTAGATCGTTAGCTTGGCTTAAGGCTCTTTTTGTTACACACTTATTGTGGAACATATAAGCTTTGTACAGAATGTATGCGCACATAAATTTGAATCAATACTTTGTGATTTGATTTTGTTTATTACGTTTGCAGTGGAGTCCACTGATTTAGTATCAATTAACCCCATTTTGGGTATTATTTCTGTATTGTAGTTAATGTCGGTTTTTGATATTGAATTGCTTATCATTTATATTTTATTAATTTTCATTCTGATACATGACTGTTCACAGCCGGGATTTTCAAGAGGCCCTTGCAGTCTGCTGGGCACTTTGGTTTTCTTGCTTCTATTATGTCTTCCTTATTTTTATAAGCTTCTAATTCCCTGTATGTATTTTCTAATTCTTGTTTAATCTGTACATTTTCTTCCCAGTTTGCTGGGGTTGTTCCTGTAGCATATAACTGCCTGTTTAATTCTATAATTTTTAAATTTAGGAAATTTTTCTGGCCTCCTCTCCCTTTTCTCTTAATTTTTCCTTCTTTAGGCATTAGTATATTTTTTTTTTGTTTGTTTGTTTTTGTTTTTGCATTCTTTTGATAAGCTTTCTTTTGATTTCATTTTGATGATTTAAATTCGTTTGATTAGTGGATTTACAGGTTTCCCTACCTAGGTAAAAAAAAAATGAAAACCCGCAGCTAGAAACTGCCTGGTTTGTACAATTTGTATTAATTTTAGTTTGCATCGCATTGCAAAGAGACGTAGAATTTCAATTTAATTAATGTACAGGCTGTTGTCTGGTGGCTGCTGCTGATGTCCAGGGCCTATGGGCTCAGGCGGTACCGGTGCCGGTCATCGCACAGGTGTAAATTTCGTCGTTGGGGCACTTTGGGGATTGAGGTTCGGTATTAATATATATATCTTTTTTCATTAATAATCTTTGCTGAGCGAGCTGTGATTGATGGGCAATAGTGTAATCAAATTCAAATGTAGTCTTTGGGCTGTTGCCCACTCGGGAGACGGTGTATTCGTATTTATATATAGTAGAACATTTGTTTTTCTCGTCTTCGCCTCCGCGTCTACCCATCACTCACGCTCTACTCACTCAGACTTTTCGGATTCCCATTCGCAGATTCCAGGGTGTCTTTTTGAATTAAATTTATCCGCAGATTCCAGTGTGTCTTTTTGAATTAAATTTATCCGCAGATTCCAGTGTGTCTTTTTGAATTAAATTTATCCGCAGATTCCAGTGTGTCTTTTCGGATCCATCCGCAGATTCCAGTGTCACGGTCGCCATATAGTATACCCGATAAACTTCCAAAAAATAGTCATATAGTACTTCTGATAAACTTCCAAAAAATAGTTTTTATTTATTTCGTTGGAGCAGCTGTCATTGCCGCTCCAAGCTCTCAGGAGGTTCTGTTCTATCAAATATATGTTAGCAGCTAAAGAAGGCTAAGTCTCGCAGCCCCGCTGCCAACAGCGGCAGCGGTTATGTATATAGCTAGGTATATAGCTATGCTCGCTTAGGCTGGAGCGTGATATGCACATACACTTGCGTTTGTGTCCATGTGGGGTCCGCATGTGACAATTATGCTGACGCTTACACTTTCTGTTAGCAGACAAAGGCTGGCTCGGATTTCGGCCACTTGGTTTAATGACTTGAACTTGGAATTTATATTTATGTGTTGTTTATTTATGTGCATCAATGTATAAGGTACAGTGTGCAACAAGTCGCCAGGCGCGGATGAGCTGCCCGCTGAATTGTTCAAGGCTGGAGGCGAAGAATTGGTAAGGTCCATGCACCAACTTCTTCGTATATGGGTTGACGAAAGCATGCCCGACGATTGGAATCTAAGTGTTCTCTGTCCAATCTTTAAAAAAGGAGACCCTGCAGTTTGTGCCAACTACCGCAGGATCAGTCTCCTCCCCATCGCATATAAGGTTCTGTCCCGCATTATTTGTGAACGTCTAAAGCCGCTTATTGATACACTGATTGGACCTTATCAGTGTGCTTAGACCTGACCTGGTAAATCCACCACAGACCAGATTTTCACACTACGAATCAGCCTTCGACACACCGATAAGGTCAAGCTTCTTCAAAGCCCTGTCTACTTTAGGTATTCCAGCAAAGTACGTTCGACTTTGCATGATGACGTTGAGAAGTACGCAAAGTTCCGTCAAAATAGGAAAGAACCTCTCCAAACCATTTGATACTAAAAGATACACCGGATACACCAGTATCCGGTGACAGAAAGTCATTGCGACTTGGACAATCTGTTACAATGGAGGAGTACAACTTTAATGTTGTAGAGGATTTCGTCTACCTAGGAACGATGATAACCAGCAAGAACAACATCAGTCTGGAAATCCGACGAAGAATTACGCTTGCGAACCGATGCTACTATGGGCTAAGTAGGAAGTTCAAGAGCAAAGCCCTCCAGCGAAGAACAAAAATAGCCCTTTACAAGTCGCTTATCATCCCAGTCCTGCAATATGGCGCAGAAGAATGGACAATGACAGCAGCGGATGAAGCTGCGATTGGCGTGTTTGAGCGAAAAATTCTTCGGAGGATTTATGGACCTTTAAAAGTCGGCGATGATTTCCGCATTCGAAAGAATACCGAACTGAGCTCTATAAGGACACCAGCCTGGTCAAGCGCATAAAGCAGCAGCGGCTGCGCTGGCTAGGACATGTCGCCAGGATGAAGGAAGAAGCTCCAGCAAAAAAGGCGTATAAATCGAAGGCGGTTGACTATGGAGGCGGCAAGCAGGGAAGACCACCACTAAGATGGGAAGACCAGGTGCGGGAAGACATTGCCAAGCTTGGTGTGACCAACTGGTGGCAGCTCGCACAGAACAGAAGCGAATGGAGAGCGTTTATCGCAGAGGCCCAGACCGTCAAACGGTTGTAATGGCCATTAAAGAAGAAGAAGTTTGAATTTAACGACCAAGAATATTTAGAAAATCGATTTTTTGCTCGAAAGTGCAAGAAATTTTATTTTTTAATATTTAAAAAAAATATAAAAAAATATCAAAAAACTATTTTTATTTTTCTACTTAAGAATCGCATTTGTACGAGAAAGAAAAGGTTTTGGTGAGGAAAATCGTGTTACACGTACGTAGATAGATCAATTTGAGAAGAGAAGCTAACAGCCAAATTTGAGTATTTTGTGTGTTTACAAAAGTAAAAATTGTATATGAGCGAAAAGCCAGAACAAAAATAACAACCAAGAATGGAACAGAAGTCGAAGCAAACGAAAATTTATTTTTTAATAAGCACGAAAATATCACATCTTTTGCTTCCACGTCCAGTGTTTGTTCATAGATTTTGATAATAATTATTGGTTATTGCATTCAAACTATTGAGCTGATGTAAAAAAATGTTCTACGCGATTACTGACAGCTCAATTACCTTTCATATCTTGATTGATTCTATCTGACAATTATAAAGTGAGCTTAAAATGTAAGTGCATCTTCCAAAAAAAATTTTTAAAAATCATAAATAAAAAACGGAGCCATGAAATAATTTTTGAAATTGATTTTTTAGATAACCATTCCAAACTACACTAAAAAAATTTCATTAGAAATGGGTCTTTTTGTCTGTATCTTAGCGTCTTTATTTATCAAAACTCAAATGTAATTTGCCAACTTCGTAACATTTTGGACTGTTCAATATACGTATCTAATTTACCAACGGTTGGTCTACACCTTTAATGCGTCTTCAATCGGCATTTATTCAATCTTCATAATAATATTCGGTCCTAAGAACATTTTTCAAGTTTTGCGCTTTTTTTGCCACCAGGATCAACACCTTTTATTTACAAAATCCTGCGTTGTCATTTAATCATCAAGCGCTTTAAAAAATAATTATAAAAGAACTCTGCAAATTTAGCGATTTCTTGACCATCAGTTACTCAGCCTATGTTCAAGTCCAGGTTATCAACTATCTGAGTGCCAAATTTTATCCGAATCCGATAAATCATTTTTGCGTGAACGATACTACTTGACGTTAGAACTGTCTTTTAGAATTTTGTTACATGGTGTTTTGGCATCGGATCATTCATTTGCAGCTCTCTTACTTGTTCTTTAATAAATTACTAGGTAGCATTACCCGATCTTGCCGGCTGAGGTTTTACTAAAATTTTTGTATTTTATTAAAGCCGAAACTAAATTTAACCGAAAGCAAACAATACCAAACCCCTTATAAGTTCCTCCAAACTGAAAAATAAATGAAGCGTTAAAGGTATTGATTGTAGTATTTGTAAATTCTTACTGTAGGAGGTATTTCCTGACATATTGTTTCTGCATTATGGATGGGAGTCCGATTCAAAATAACGGTCTACCTTTTAGTTTGTTTGTTTAATTGGCAAGACATCCTGACGCTACAAGTACAATATACTTTGAAAAATTTTGCAAATCAAAGTCCGCTGCCGCAGCGATGCTTTCTGCTGCTATTGCTGTTTAAAATATACATACTTATTATTAAATTTGAGTAAAGCTTTTTTAATTTCACAGAACATGTTCACTTATTCTGTTTCTTATATTGCGTAGACTCACTCAATAATACAACAATACAGTAATTGACTCTACAAATTTATTTCACTCCAGCCTCAGAAAGAAGGTGAATTAATGATTACTTCTAAGAAGCATAAGTAATAAAATCGCTAAATTTAAAAAACTCCATCAAAGAAAACGAGTTTGAATATTTACTAGAACATTTGAGCTGCGTTGCGCCTGTGGCAGAGTGAAACCAACACTTTTATAGTGCTGCTATGCCTTCTGGCTTTAAGCCTAGTACGGAGGGCGTTCAAATTTTCCTTCCAGAAATTTGCCTGATATTCCCTTTTGTGGAATGTAAAATGCAGTGTGACCAGATAACATTAAAAAATATACCGAAAACGGAAAATAAATAAATTGGCCAGCTGATATGTGTTTTGACCTAACCATAAGATTTTAATAAAATGAGGCACTTTGCACAACATGGATGAAGTTGCTATTGGAGTGGCAGCTGTTAAGCTGAAGAATGTGAACAAGACTTCAGAATTGGATTCGCCTGTTGCCAAGAATCTAATGATCTGCACGAGGCCGGATAAGTCCAATTATAATTGTTTTATTTCCATTTGGAACATCATTCCGGGCGACGACCCCACTCAGGTGCACATATCGCAGCAACGAAAAATGGCTCAATTGGCCCTCCAACATGACAAGATTCCAACATGGCGCAACTGCTTCCCAAACACTTCTTGTAAGTGCGGTGTCTAGTTGCTTGTCATTCGTGATGCCACAATCATGTTTTGTTTTTCACTGCATCAATTAATGCATTTTTGTCGTCATAACTAAAATTTTTGTACTTTTGCCTTGCCTTTTGATAATTGACACAAGCAATAAACGACTGCACAATATCTCTGGAAGGAATATCAGCTGTTTGATACAGTCCACACGCTTCATCGAAATGGCAACTCTCAAAATTCCTTGTGTGTATTCCTTGGCTTTCTGCGTACCAAACATCAGAATGAGACAAGGAAAAATTCCTTAAGCAATTTTTTTTATATGGAGTTTGACAGCTGAAGGAAAATTCGAACGCCCTCCGTACTAGGCTTTAAGAAGAAAACTGCGGAAAATAGTAAGGAACAACAATTTTTTTATTGCAAGCCTTTAATTAATTCGTACAGACAAAGCGTTGAAAACGACTTGAAAAATTGTTCGACATTAGCACTCCATTTGCGGAAAATATTGCTATTGCAGCTTTATGATATCCGCGTTTTAAATATAAGTGGTTGACATGCTTAGAGGCAGCAGATCGCACTAAGCTTTCAAAAGTTTTTAAAACATGCATATCCAAAAATATATCTGAAAATGAATTGACAATAAAACCAAGAAAAAAAACGAACCAAGATAATAATTTTTTCAATTTTGATTCGGATTCAGATTTTGATGTGATAAACGAAGTGAATCGACTGCCCTCTGATGCTCCTTTGACTAAAGCAGAACTTCTGATGCTTTAGTTTTTTCAGAGGAAAGTCAGGAACTGGAGCTGCTTTTTGTCAAATACAACACGCCATTACTATCGTCGGCAGCAGTTGAACGCCTTTTTTCTTTTGCCGCAATGACGGATTTGCCAAAGAGTCACAGTCTATCGGATAGTATGTTTGAAAAGAGGGTAGTGCTGAAATGTAACATTAACTATAGCTATTATAAGAAATAAAAATAAAAAACGAGAAAGGCAAGGCTAACTTCGTCTGTGCCGAAGTTTTGATACACTTGAAAACGCTTGTCCCAACGGTTAGCGACTTCGACCAAACTTCACAGATCAGCTTAAAAACATTTAACATTACCCATGACCGTGATTGAAAGCTGTAATATTTAGAAAAAAAAAAACAATTTTCTGACTTAAACCCATTTTTCGACCAATCATTTTTATGGCAGCTACAAGAAGTAGTCA
This sequence comes from Lordiphosa clarofinis, assembly GCA_018904275.1. Lineage (NCBI taxonomy): Eukaryota > Metazoa > Arthropoda > Insecta > Diptera > Drosophilidae > Lordiphosa > Lordiphosa clarofinis. Next base: position 1,641,552 of record JAEIGQ010000039.1, on the reverse strand, counting down.
TCCGATCCGGGCGGTTCCGCCATATTAGAAGAAGACTCTGCGCAAAGTTTCAGCTCGCTAGCTTCAAAACTGAGGGACTAGTTCGCGTAGAAACAGACAGAGGGACAGACGGACGGACAAAGCTAATTGACTCAGCTCGTTATGCTGATCAAGAATACATATACTTTATGTGGTTAGAGATGATTCCTTCTATGCGTTGCAAACTTCTGGGCAAAATTAAAATACACTTTTCAAGTGTATAATAAATTACAAAAAAGCCATACAATTCTTACTATTTATTCAATTGCAAGGTACGGAATTTCTGGCTCCGAGCCACGAGGCTCTTGCTCTGAATTAACAGTGAATATTGTGGAACTGATACATTCTTTATGCTCTATCTATGTTCTTCAGCATTGGTCATCCATGGTTCGGGGTTCAGTATTGTCATAATGATGGTTATGTAGTTATGTGTGGTCATTAGTGATGTTAAAATTAGTTTTTTAAGTATTTAGCGGTCTTATTACCATGAAAATCTCTTAGCTGCGAATTGCGCTTATGCATCCTGGCAGGATTTTCCACTTGATTGGCATTAACTTTTCCACTATTACTATTTTAAATCCTCGATGATATTTTTCGCAGTTCAAGAAGTTGTCAGTCACCATACGGACCATAGACACTTGAACGGTAAAACTGAAACTGCTAATTTTTTAGATAAATGCTAATTACTTCTACAATTTCCAACAGATTTCGATGTATGAACACTTTTTGAATTTGTTATACATTGGGTTACATCATTCAAAAGAGAAAGAAATTTTAAAAAATTTTGATAAAAACTAAACAAAATTCTCGATATCTTTATAATTAGCAGCTACACCACAAATTTGACAATAAAATGATGTATGAACGATTGAAAAATAATTTTATTAGCACAATTTTTGGTGTACAAAACTTGTTCATAGGTTATTTCATAGTTGAGATATTTAAAATTAAGTGAGAGGTCCTTTTTCAAAAATCCGAAGAACGGTAATTTGGGACTATCTCGGAATCTGTTCTACTGAGAAATTTTTAAGCTCCATATTCGGATTCAGCGCGTGATTTTACATAAGGAGAGACATCCAATTGTAGAGGATGAAAAAGGTTTAGAAATTGACTATTAACAATTAATTAATTGTTAGTTGTAAGGTACTGCAATTACAATTAATTAATTGTTAACTGCAGTAGGTGCAATCACCAATTAATTAATTGTCAATTTTTTAATTGTTAATTGTTAAGGCCCATACGGACATCCGAAGTGCGTAATTTAGCTAACTTCGCCTCATATTTCGTCGCCGTGGAACGTAAGAGCAGTGTAACCAGACTTAAGAAAAAATTACGCCAAAAAACTTGTTCTTGACAAAGTAATTGATTCAGAGCTGATTTCTTCATTTAGTTGCAATGGAACAGAAGTGGATAAAATTCTTGAATATATATCTGTTAAAGCAGTTACCATACTTTTCTGTTCAGAGGTTACCTTGATATTATAACGAAGGTCTAAGAAATTGCATCATACGAATGCATTTTTTTCAAACAGACTGGTCTCGCGATTTTATCCCTGAGTATGTCCGGTTTGTAACGCACAAAAAAATTCTTGATCAGCATGCGAGCTGAGTTGATATGCCTGTCCGTGCCGTGTCGTGTCGGTCCGTTTGTCCGTCGTGTTTATTATCCTCGTCAGTTTTAAGCTATCGTAACAAACTTTGCACGAAGTCCCCCCCCATTTTTGGGAACCGGCGGGGCCGGATAACTATAAAATATAGCTGCCATAGGAACGAACAGTTGAAAAACTAGTTTTAGTGAGAAAACTTTTTGTTTTTAAAGGTATCGCTCCCAACGCTCGTATTTATAAGTTTTTAAGATTTCACATAATTCACAAGCTGCGAAAGCTAAGTTAGGTCTAAAAAGTCTAGTGAGAAAAACTTTTGTTTTCGTTATCGTCCAACGCCCGTATTAATAAGTTTTCAATGATTTTACATCATTTCACCAAAATTTTTCGAAATCGGACCACTATATAGTATAACTGCATACAAACTGTCAGGCACAATAATAAAACCGGTCGAGCGGTTAGCTTTATTTTTTTAATGTTTGTTTTTTAATGTTTTTTTTATTTTTATTTAAAACTCACAATTGAGCCAAATTGCCTAAAAATCCCCCAAAACCAACTGCTCACTTTGCAGTCTTGTTATTGCACTTAGAACCGAAACTGTACCGGTACAATGAATTGGTTTTGTTTCGGTTCTAAAAATATTGGTTCTCGGATACCGGAATGCAAAAACTGAAACCGTATACGGTTCCGGTTTGATTCCCTGACTTTCAGACAATAGTTCAAGGCACCACTTTCAAATCTTTCATGTAAAAGCCAACAGTTGTGGCAATAAAAAATTTTATCATTATTTGTTTTTAAAACAAACTTTCAAAAAAACTTAAAACTTAGGTAAGGTTTTTCTGCACTGCGGACTGCTGCTGGTGGCTCTCCATATTTTTCTTCCTAATGGAAGCGCTTCAACTGATTTTTGCGCCTACCTTTCATTTTAGATATTTTTTTTCTCTACATAACGTCAAAATAAATCAAATTTAACTCGTTTGGGCGGCCAAACCAAATTCGATAATATATTCACACAATCCATACATTAAAAGTTATGTGGCAACGCTACTACGATCGTGGGGACTTAAGTACTCAGATGTTTGTTTGTGTCCGTATCAAAAGTAAAACAACTGCCGTCAATCCTTTTGAGAGAGGTTTAAGGACGTTTTTCTTTTTGGAGTTCCTCGTACCGTGCTTAACTTGACAAAAAGTGCTAGTAAGGGGTAGTGTCAAAAAATCGTAAATTTAACAATTCGTGAAGACTCCAATTGTTTATGTTAGATTATTAATTTTACATATGTATGTATCAATAAAACTATAGAGGGCATGGTGGTAGCAGGACTAAAGGTCTGTGCTTACGCAACTTTATGTCCCGATAGCTTGTATACATCGGCAAATATTGGAAGTCAACATTTATTTTTAAGTTTTAAAATAAAAGTTGCAAGATAATACGCAGATGTTGGCAGCTATAAGATATGGTCATACGATCCGGTCGGTTCCGTCATATTAGCAATATGCAGTAAAAAGAAGACTCTGAGCAAAGTTTCAGCTCGATAGCTTTAAGACTGAGAGACTACTTTAAGTAGAAACAGATCGGACGCAATCGTGAACAAGAAAAACTGGGTATGAGGAGTTGCTACCTGTTGACTCTAGTTTCACAAGTTATTGGTCACGTTTCCAGGCCATTTTGAGTGTTCCACAGTGTAATATAACACTGCGACAGTTGAGATAATTTAGCCTCATTGAGAACATTCGTTAAAAAATTGTTTGCGATCTGTGTTTTGAAATATTGCTCTTTTCTGCGGTCAAATATGGCAATTCCCTAATTACATCCCTCCAGATCCTTTATGTTTTGTGTGGGATCGAATTTTTGAAAAACCCTTTGACCACTCAGTCCGCCCCGCACTTAAAACATTTTGTGCTTAAACTAAAATTGTAAAAATGACATAAAGATAAAGATTTAAAAAGAAACCATGGCTTACTACCGAAATTATTGCATGTATAAGTTCTTCATAATTCACGGTCTATTAAAGTTAGTTAATTACCTTGTATTTTTGTAAAAAAAACTTTTTTTTTTTATTTAATTGACATTGACGAAGAGCTTATACATATATCCGCATACTTCAAAATTTGCTTAAGAAAACAATGGATATAAAACAAGTGAGAAAGTCGGTCAAGCCCGACTATGTCATACTCTGTACCAAGCGCAGGAGTTGAATGCAACGCTTCTGCTGCGCTCATGTCTAAGTTTCTCTCTCTCTCTCCCTCTCTCTTTCACTCACACGTTGTTGAATGAAATGCGGTGTTGGTTGTGAGCGCGTGGGAGGGTGGGGTAATTTATTTTGGTCATAACTTGAGAACCGCTCATCCGATCTTTTTATTTCTTCAGCAAATCGATACATATTACGAATGACTAATTATCTCCGCGAGTGTGGACAAGTCCCAGCTGGGCTGGGCTGATATCCTAGATATCTCCAAGTGAAGTGCGGTTTCTGTTTATTGTGCTTCGACAAATTACCAGACGTTTGCATTGATTGTTAAATTAATTGCATTTGTTTACATTTTGTAATTTTACAACAACAACAAACGTCTGGTGCCAGTGTTGTGTAGGGGTGTCAGTGCTGTCCATCTAGCTACCACTTCTAGCCGTTTTCCGGCTGGTTGCAGTAGATTGGGGCAATAAATAATTAAATTATTTTATAAAAATTTTTTGGTTATTTGCTGCACCAGATGAATGGTACGACCTCTAGGGAGCCTGGAGCTCCTCAAGAAAATTCTGGGAGTAAAATAAACTCTCAAAACGCTAGAGCTACGACACAATCGAGCTCGAATACCAAATCTGTAGCTGGTACCAACCGCACAAGGGGGTCCAGTAAGACCCAGACTACAAACGTGGGACGGCCTCTGCCCCAAATCAACACTAAGACTGCCAGCCAGCCACCAGCGACTGCCGGATCAGTTGAGAAAAGGGCAGGCGCATCTCCCATCGTGAGTAGCAGGTCCGCAGACTTCAGCAGACCGGAGCCATCAAAGGCAACCGCCAACGACAGACGCACTGCAATTAGAATCCTAAGAAGGAACGCAGTGAGTCCAATATGCGAGAGTCAAGCCTCTAAGGAAGACTTCGAGAAAATTCAGCAGGATCTAAGGTGGGCAAAAACCATAGTTCCTGACTTTAGAGTGGACTATGTCAATCCTCTCTCAATATCCTTTGCTGAGGTAGCAAAGGGAAAAAAGATCCTGGGTGTTATTGATGCCAACAGAAATGATGGAAAAATCCCTCGACATCAATGGAAATGGGTAGAGGCCGAGCTTGGAGGTGTAGCCATGGGGGTGCTAAAGGCGAACCCAGGCCCACCTCCCATATGCAATAACGCGGGATGGTTTCAGGGAAACGTGAAACTAATCGCGTGCGAGGATGAGAGGTCAGCGGACTTGTACAAAGCCGCGATCGAAAAGGTTGGGGAAGTATACCCAGGGGTCAAACTAAGGGCAGTTGATGCCAAAGATATTCCCAGTTGCCCTAGAGCGCGAGTTTGGCTTCCCAAAAAGCCCATCGATACAAATGACATCCTAGAGATGATGACTACGTTTAATCCACAAGTGCCAACAGCGAACTGGAAGATTATAAAGGTGGAGGAGTCCAGCAATGCGAACATCCACGTAGTCTTCCAAATCAATAATGAAGCAGTGGATCACCTGGCAAAAACAAACGGCCTTCTTGATTATGCCTTCAAGAAAGTAAAAATGACTGTCTACAAGACAGACACGACGGCGCTAGCCAACCTGGCAGCGAGCGTTGTAGCGGAAGAACCTAGCGAGGACGAAATGGAGACCGACGACACACCTCTCCAAGAGGATTTGAAAGGCTACATTTCGTCTGGGTCAGAGTATGGCACGAGTCTGACAAGACTATACACAGAGCAGGAGGAATCGACTGATGCAGAAGCCGATGCTAACCTGACGGCAGTGGATTCCTTCTCTGATGATGCAGATTCTCCAAATAAATCTGCATCACAGTAAAGCAGCTTCCGCTGCACTTCTGCTTCATCTAGCGAAAGGCGAAGCAGACACAATTCTAGTCCAAGAGCCATGGATCACTGGGGAAAGGATCTGCGGCTTGAGGACGACAAAATATAAATTATTTTGGTCCAGCACAGACACAAATGATCGTGGTGAGTTACTTTACGATTATCTTCTAAGTACAAATCTAATTATCTGTAATAAAGGTAATGAACCAACTTTTGTCACTAGAACTCGGAGGGAGCTACTCGATATCACCCTCATGTCAGAGTTTCTAACAGAAAACTTTATCTCATGGAAAGTCCTTTCAGACCACTCCTTCTCAGATCATAGATATATTGAGCTAAAGCTAATAGAATCATGCCCCGAACCTAAAAAAACACAAAACTTAAAAAAAACGAACTGGAAACAGTATAAGAGACTAATTGTAAAAAATCTAGATGCAGTTCCCCAAATAACACCCGTAAATGTGGAGCAATTAGAAGAATTAGTCAATACATTTACAACAACATGTTCAAAAGCACTTGACAAATCTTGTCGTTACATTAAATACAAAACAAAACATAAGCCCCCTTGGTGGTCTAAAGACCTAGAGATACTTAGAAAACAGTGTAAAAAAGCATTTAACTCAGCTAAGAACACAAACCAGGACTCTTCCTGGGAGATGTATAAAGCCAAGTTACGTGACTATAAAAGCGAAATGCGAAAAGCCAAACGACGCTCGTGGGCAAATTTCTGCAACGGTATCGAATCTATCTCTGAAGCATCAAGACTTCGGAAAATTTTAGCGAGTTCGCCAACCTCTCCGGGACTCCTACAAAATTCTGAGGGAACGTGGACAGAATCAAGCTCTGAATCCCTCAATCTACTACTAGAATCGCATTTTCCGGGATGTTCAACATCATATGAACCCACGGAGAAACCCAGAAGTGTCGCGCCAAGTCACATAAGTAGCATAATAACTGAACAACGAATTAAGTGGGCTGTCAACTCTTTTCAGCCCTACAAATCGCCGGGTCCAGATAGAATCTTCCCCGCTCAACTTCAACAATCACTACCAAATATAATTGCATGGCTTCGAACAATCTTTGTCTGTTGCCTTAGGCTTCAGTATATACCCACTCTGTGGAAAGGCATAAAAGTGGTTTTCATACCAAAGGCAGTCAAAGCCTCGCATGCCAGTCCCAAAGACTTTAGGCCGATTAGCCTATCATCTTTTCTCCTCAAGACACTGGAGAGACTGATAGATGCCCACCTAAGTCAGTTAATAGACCCATCCGCTCTATCATCAGCGCAGCACGCATATAGCAAGGGCAGGTCAACAGAAACAGCACTCCATTATCTTGTCTCAAAAATTGAAAAATCACTTGAGGCTAAAGAATATGCACTCACGGCATTCCTTGACATCGAGGGTGCCTTTAACAATGTTCTCCCGAACGCTATCACCTCTGCCCTGACAAATCTTAACGTGGAGGCACCCCTGGTGGAGTTAATCCGACTCATGCTTACCAGCAGGGTGGTTACCTCACAACTGGGAGATGCCTGCGCCCAAAGATATGTAAGTAGAGGCACTCCTCAAGGAGGTATTCTTTCGCCATTTCTTTGGGTGGTAACAGTGAACGAACTGTTACGACTCATGGAATCGCGGGGACATACAGTGATAGCGTACGCGGATGACGTTGCTATAATCACAAGAGGCCAATTTCCTCACACTCTCTGCAATCTGATGCAGGATGCTCTCTCAACACTTTCGAATTGGACGACACAAAGTGGCCTTGGAGTCAATCCGACCAAAACTGAACTCGTTCTTTTCACCCGCAAGTATAAGATACCAAATTTAACACCTCCACGACTAAACAATATACACCTAAAATTTAGCGATTCTGCCAGATACCTTGGTGTTGTGTTGGACGAAAAATTATATTGGAACGAAAATATAACTGAACGAATCAGAAAAGCAAATACTGCACTCTTCTCGTGCAAACGCGCAATTGGTCGTAAATGGGGATTTTCCCCTGAAATAGTACACTGGCTGTACACTGCCGTTGTACGTCCAATTCTATTATACGGTATTATTGTATGGTGGCCGGCTTTGGGGAAACCATCCGTACTTAGAACCATAACAAAAGTTCAACGTAGTGCTGCACTATGTATGACTGGTGCATTACGTTCAACCCCAACTGATGCACTTAACATAATGTTACACCTTATGCCACTAGATCTTCTGGGAAGAGAAATCGCCCGTAACACCGCTCTCAGGCTAAGAGAAAGTGGTACCTGGAAAGATAACAACTCTGGCCACTCGTCTATACTACTACATCGAGGTGCGGTACCGGCCAAGCTTGACTACTGCATCTCATCAATTACGTTTGCCACTATGTACAAAGTCACCATACCGAGTCGACTGGACTGGAACTCAATGCCTCACTCCAAACCGAATGCCATTAACTTCTACACTGATGGCTCCAAGCTGGACGGACAGGTAGGAGGCGGAGTATTCAGTCCAGAGCTCGGGATCAAAACTTCATTTAGACTACCTGATCATTGTAGTGTTTACCAAGCAGAGGTTGTAGCCATCCAGGAAGCAAAATCACGCAATACAAGGAAGTAAAGTATTTATTTTCTCAGACAGTCAAGCTGCATTAAAAGCCCTTGACGGTTATGTTAACAACACCAAAACTCTTACGGAGTGCCGCAGATCTCTTAATGAGATGGCTCAGCACTTTGGGATTAATCTTGTTTGGGTGCCTGGACACTGCAACATAGAAGGCAACGAGATGGCCGACCACCTCGCTAAACTTGGCACCACCACTCAGCTCCTACCGGATAAGAGCAACATAGGGGTGCCTCTTGCGACATTCAAGCTACAAACAAAAGAAACTACATATCAAATAACCATGAATCGATGGGAAACGACTCACACATGTGAAGTATCCAGGCTAACATGGCCTACTCTCAACATTAAAAAATCTAGGGCGTTACTTCGTCAGGACAGGAAAAACATCTCCCTTTTAGTAGGGGCCCTTACTGGACACTGCCTAATAGGTAGACACGCCGCTAGACTCGGCATCAGACACAATGACTTCTGTAGAAGCAGCAATTCAGCGGATGAGGAGGAGAGTGTACAACACCTCTTCTGTTATTGTCCAGCACTCAGTAGAAGACGACTCACAACTTTGGGTCGTCCTTTCCTAAACGACCTGTCAGACATTTCTGAAATAGAAATTAACTTACTGCCCAAATTCTTGCTACTTTCTAAATGGTTTAACGGGGAAGACCCTCCCTCTGCGATCACAGCGTAGAAAGGGTTATATGGTAACACAATGGGCCTTTATTGGCCTAAGTGAAGAAATGGGATTCTCCCATTTCAACCATTGCAACCTAACCTAACCTAACCTAACTATCTCTTGAAGGAACGAATCATTTATCAACAAAACTGCGGGAGATATGACTTTTTTTTTCAAAATTACGGGGGCGGGAGGGGGCATGGCAAAAGATGAAAATAAACTTGATCTGCCTGCAAGTATAAGAAGCATTTGTCCCATACATGCCAAACCTCCTATCTCTTACCATCTCTGAGATCTGTTTGTTCATACGGACGGACGGACGGACGGACAGACAGACGGACAGACGGACATGGCTATATCGACTCGGTTGTTGATGCTGATCAAGAATATATATACTTTATAGGGTCGGAAATGATTCCTTCTCCCTGTTACATACTTTTGCGATGAACATTTTTTTGTGGGGGGGGTAGATTTTAAAGGCGAAAATAATGGCTTCATATACTATTTTTTGGATAGTATTACGATTTTGCTGTTACCTCTAAAATTCAACTGCACTTCATTTCCTTCATATCCCTGCAGTTCTGGAGGTGGCGATTGACCATGCTGGAACTACATACCCCACTACTTCCCACATGGGTACTTAGAGTAAGCAAACTCCGAAACACCAACTGACTGGTTCCTATATGGGTACTTACTTGAGTGACCCGTTGGCAAGCGAACGGCGGACCACCCAGCTAACTTTTCAGCTTGTGCCTACATGGGTATTTACTTAATTGACCCTATGGTAAGCGAACGCCGGACCACCGAGTAAAATGCTCGAAAGCGACAGAAAGCGTAAACGAAACATTACGGTACTAGGATCGCAATTTGTTTTTGTTATTCTGCGAATAGGGCATAAGTGACTAAAAAATCAAAACTTCGATTACGTTTTCTCTCGCTGTTGTTTCTAAATTTACAAAAGGAATTGTGATAGAAGTTCGGTTTTTTTTCGTTTGCTTGCTGCTCTTTCGCAATGCTCGAACGCAGCTGTGTTTGTTGGCTTGCCGAATTTCTGACAGCATTGCAGTTGAGAGAAGAGCAGCAAAGCGAGTGCAATTAAAAAGTGAGAGTGAAATTAAAACAAAAGTGACATTAATTAATAAAATAACGACATTAATTAATAAAAGGTACTGTAATCAACCAAATAAATAAAATATGTATAGCGAGAGGCATTTAAGAAGGCTTAAGCAGCAGCAGAAAAAGAAATATGCAGACAAATTAAATTGTGTTGCGGCAGAAGAAAATGCGCTTAAAGTGGAAAACAAAGTTTATGAAAACAATGACAATGAGTTGGTTGAGAACATAATAAATGTAAATTATATTGAGAGTGAGACAATTAATAAACTTGACAACAGTAATACTAATTTAAATGACAACTTTTATGAATACAATGACAATGACAAGTTTGAGAAAATAATTAGTGTAAATGATATTGAGGGTGATACAAATGATAAACTTGACAAAAGAAATAATAATTTAAATGACGATTTAAAAGTGTGGTTCCAAAAGCACAGGCCTACCCGTGACTGCGCAATTGACTTAATTCGTATTTAAAAAAAAAATAATGTAGATGTCGAGCCATTTTACAAATACACTTCGCCAAAAAAAAGCAGAAATAAGACATATCGATGGCGGTAGTTATTTACACATTGGCATTAGAAATCAACTAGAATAAACTTTCGACTTCAATCAATTTTAATGACAACATAATTATTGACGTAAACATTGATGGTATTCCTCTGTTCAAAAGTTCTAATGCTCAACTTTGGCCCATTTTGATCAAATTGACGAACATTCGAAATTTACCGGTTTTGCTTTTGGAATATTTTTGGGAAAATCAAAACCGCTAGTCTTGATGAATTTCTCAGCAAATTCACTTGTGAGTTAAAGCAAGCCCACCTCCCAATGGGGACAAACGTTCCAAACAGGACTCCTTCCCTGCAAGAGGACAGCCAGGAGGCCTAGACGACCCAAATCGTCGAGGCCTCTGTGACTCCATAATCAAGTGGAACCTGAGATACCTCAAGCATGGCCACACACCGAAGGAAGCCCTCCAGATGGCAAAGGAGCCGCGAACTGGGGCATCAGAGGGGCAACCACACACCCCTGCCCCAAAGAGAAGCAGCGCGGACATAACACCGCCAACAGCTACGACGAAGCGTCAGTGCACAGCCGTGACGTCGAAAGACGCAACGGCCAGCACCCCCTCACAGGCAGTAGCCTATGAGGAAAACGCAAACGGCGGGGCCGGTACGTCCAGGGCTGCAGCAGAGGCTGCTGCAAGTGGCAGTGACGAAAGGGCAGTAACTCCCTCCTCAGTGCCCATTCCACCCCAAGCAACGTATGCAGACGTTGCGAAAAAGGTGAGGGTAGCAGTAGTGCCTGAGAAATACCCTCAGGTCAATCCCAATCATGAGGAGCTATCTGCACTTGAGGAGGCGATACTGGAGGAAGTCTTCCTGGCATGTTGGGATACGTCCATCAGCTTCGCAGGAATCCATTTCCGGCCGGGTCACCTAATCATCGACCGCGAAGTGGCTGATGAGCAACGTGTCAGGGTTGACAGAATGGAAGGGAGTACCCCTTCTCGGTAAAATGGGAGAGAATATCCCCTCGCCCCATTACATTACCGTCTTCCTCCCAAGGAGTGCCGCGAAAGCGGATGAATGGGTCCTCACAATGCTGAGGAAGCAAAACAACATTGTGACAAACATGTGGCGGGTCAAGTCACGAAAGGACCAAGGGGGCGGAGCCCTCATGGTCATAGGCATCGACGAAGTCTCGATGCAGGCCATCGTCTCGATGGGTCGCCAGCTAAATTTCAGGTACGGGAAGATCCCCGTACATGGTCTCAAGAAGACCGCGAAGCTGGCTGGACAGACCCATCAGCAAGAGACGGAGGCAGAACATCCCGCCGAAGCGGAAAGTAGCGAGTCTCCATGTGAGGAACCCCTCACAGATAAGGAGGACGTCGCTGAGGACGAGGAGCTTGACGGGGAATCCCCCGTAGAGGACATGGAGGTGGTGGAGGATGCAGACGCACCCATGTCCTCACAAGAGCTCGCCTCAGAGCTCGCAGTCCATGAGGACGAAGAAGCCGAAACCACATTGGTGTCCGGAGGCGTTGAGAGCAGTCCTGGCTCTCCGCCAGATAGCGCAAATACTACAGCGCAATGATGACTCCCCCCTCAGTCATCAAAAGCACCATGCTAGTCCAGGTGAACGTTCATCATGCGAAGGCGGCCTCGGCCGTCCTAGCTAGAACGTTCACCCGACAACACCTAGGACTAGCTTTAATATAGGAACCCTGGTGCAATGAGGGAATAAAGGGCCTGTATACGAGAGAATCCACGGTAATTCGGGACCAAAGGCATGCCTTCCCCAGAGCCTGTATAATGATAAGGAAGAATATTAAATACACTATCCTTTCAGAATTTCTCTCCAGGGACTGCGTTGCGATAGCGACTACCGGAGCAAAGCAGGGAAAGACCACGGTCATAGCCTTTGCCTACTTCGCTTTAGACAGTATGTGTCCCCCCCAAGAGTTGTCGGCCCTGGCAGAATACTGCAGGAGCAAAAGCCTGCCGTATTCTACAAGCAAGCCCTGACACTATACAATAGTGAGACTAGGAAAGCCAAAAGAAAGAATTACAGGAAATTCTGCGAGTCTATAGAAGACACGAAAGAAGGAGCGAGATTACATAGAGTCCTGGCCAGGAAAAGCCCGGATGAAAACATCTCGCTCAAAAAGGCTAATGATGCCTATACAGTGAGCAGCGAGGAGAGAATACGTCTCTTGTTGGACACCCACTTCCCGGGAAACATCCCCGCGGAAGAATGTGTCGACCAAGAGCACTGCTACCAGCCTCGCAGCTCCGACTGGGCAGAAGCCAAGAAAGTTGTGTCCGCAGGCAGACTTGAGTGGGCAATGGCAGGAAGGAAAGGAAATACTCCTACCCATCTTCAGGAAGATCATCACCAGCAGTCCGGCAACTGGGTATATCCCACGTGCCTGGCGCAGAGCAAGGGTAGTCTTTATTCCCAAGGCAGGGAAGAAGGATATAACTAACCCCAAGTCCTTCAGACCCATTAGTTTGACATCGTTTTTACTGAAAACGATTGAAAAGCTAATGGACAATAGCATAAGAAGTATGCTGTTAAAGGAGGCACCCCTCCAACCAACACAGCACGCGTACAGAGCAGGCCGTTCGACCGACACGGCATTGTATCAACTCAGGAAGATGCTCGAGAATACAATAGAAGACAAGGAAGTGGCTCTATGCGTTTTCCTAGACATTGAGGGAGCATTCGACAACACATCCCATAGTGCTGTCAAGAATGCCCTGATCAGAAGAGGAATAAACCCTACAGTAGGCAGATGGGTAGATTCACTCCTACGATGCAGAGAAGCCTCTGCAGTGGCAGGTGAAGAAACCATCACAGTCACCACAACAAAAGGATGCCCTCAGGGGGGAGTTCTCTCCCCACTGTTGTGGAGCCTACTAGTGGATGAGCTCCTAGAAAAACTCGCCTCCCTGGGCATAACATGCCAAGGATACGCTAATGACATTGTCATCGTTGCGAGAGGAAAATACGAAAAAACCCTATGTGACATAGTCCAAAGGGGTCTGAAAGTCACGTCTAATTGGTGCAAGGAGGTTGGGCTCAACCTAAGCCCTGCGAAAACCATTATAGTACCGTTCACTAGAGTACTATTCACATGCAGGAGCATAGCCGGAAAATCGTGGGGCATGGCACCAGACATACTCCGATGGCTATACCTCATGGTTGTGGGACCAATGCTCACTTATGGAGCTGTCGTGTGGGGAGATAGAGCAAACCTCCTCACAGTAAGGACGCAGTTGCAAAAACTTCAAAGGCTGGCATGTATATGCATGACTGCATATACATGCGTACCATGCGTACCTGTCCGACAGCGGCAATCGAGGTTTTGATGGAGCTAACACCAATCCACCATACCATCGGCCTGAAGAAAAAAGCAACACTGATTAACAACAGAAGGAGTGGGTAGAAACCACATAGTAAGCCTCAGAGACTCTGAAAAGCTGGAAAAGGAAATCCCTTTAATCCTCCAACCCAGAGACGAAATGGTGGCCGAGAATCACTTTGACAGGTGGCCGAGAATCACTTTGACAGGTGGCCGAGAATCACTTTGACAGGAATTTCACTATACACCAAAGGAATAAGAAAGAATGGATCTCACTTGAAGAGACACTTAAAATGAAACCACACACAATTATGTGGTACACAGACGGTTCCCTAACGCCCCAAGGAACCGGACTTGGGGTAGCAAGACCAGGAACGAAAATATCTGAACCAATGGGAGAATTCACAAGCATATTTCAAGCTGAAGTATGTGCCATCTCCCGTTGTGCAGACCGTAATATGGGGAAGAACTACCATAATAGAGAAATAGCTATCCTCTCCGATAGCCAAGCAGCGCTTAAAGCACTCAGTAGCAATAAGTTCACCTCTAAGCTAGTCTTAGAGACAAAGAACAAATTGGACCAACTAGGCAGCAGGAACAACCTGACCCTACGATGGATACCGGGACACAACAACATCCCCGGAAACGAATTGGCCGACGAACTGGCACGCAAGGCAGCAGCCACCACAATGGTAGGGCCAGAACCCTACTGCGGCATAGGCCAACACACAATAAAAGGACTTTTAAGAAAGGAAGAGAATACGCTTAGAACAGCCTCCTGGGAATGAGACAAGCTAAAGCATTAATAGTGAACCACGACCTCAAAAGGTTCCAAAAGTTAATCCAACAAGGAAAGAATGCCCTCAGAATTCTGACAGGGCTCTACACGGGTCACTGCAGACTGAGGAGCCACATGTACAAGTTGGGAATAACAAACACCCAGCTTTGCAGATACTGTGAAAAGAAGGAGGAGTCCTCTGAGCATATACTAGCACACTGCGATGCCCTAGTGAGGCGCAGACTCAGCAGATTTGGGAAACACATTCTACACCCAAGCAATATTAGTAACTTAGAACCCACAAAAATCCTGGCTTTTGTACAGGAATTAGGGCTGCTAGGGGAGTTGTAAATTCAGTAGGGGGGCACAATAGACCAAAATTGGTCGCGGTGCCCCACTTCCCCAACAACAAATAATAAAGCATTTGCTTCAATACGGAATTGAAACAGACGAGAAGCGTATAGAATTAACGCTTAGGGCTATCGTTTGTGATGCCCCAGTTAGGGCTTACGTCAGTGGAACTCCAGGACATACATCATCGCATGGATGTTCAAAATGTTTGCAAGTCGCCAAAAAAATAAATGGCGTTTTCACATACAAAACAAAAAGTGCAGACTTAATAACAGACGAGGACTTCAAAAATAGAAAATATTCCGATCACCACACAAAACAATATTTGAAAAAAATGTCTCCATTTGGAACGTTAAATGTTAAAATGGTCACCCAAATTCCTCTAGACTGCATGCATTTATTCGATTTGGGAGTCATGCGTAAATTTCTTTTTGGATTGATAACTAATAAGATTTGTAATAAATTAACGAAAGAGAAAAAGAGAAACATATCTCAAAAGTTAATTGACGTACGCAAAAAAATGCCGAGAGAATTCGCAAGAAAACCTAGACCTTTAAATAAACTGTCAAACTGGAAAGCAACGGAATTCAGACAATTTTCTCTATATACAGGCATTTTTGTACTTAAAAATGAATTATCGGACGATCAATACTATGTATTTAAGTTACTGCATTGCGCTTATAGGATGCTGTGCTGCCCATACCACCGAGAATCAAATTTGGAAACCAGTCAGCGCATTTGTTGAAAATTTTCCAGTAATATTTGGTGAAAATAGTGTATCCTATAATATTCCCAGCCTACTCCATGTAAAACAAACGGTAGAGCAGGTGGGCGATCCAGTAAACGGCTCTGCGTATGCTTTCGAAAATTATTTACAGCACTTGAAATGTTACGTCCGAAAGCCAACACAAATTTTGGAGCAAATTCACAGAAGAATAAACGAAGAGAAGTATTCACCGATCATACATCGATCAGACCCCGTAAAAAGAAATAAATTGATCATATTTAAAGGGTGCACATTAATGTAAAAGGAACCTGATAATTACTGCTTTATTGAAGGAGATATTCCTATAGTTATTATATCAGTTATGAAAGATTCTGACGTTGAATTCGAAGCAAGGCGATTCACAAACCTGCGAAACTTTTATACACAGCCTTTTAACTCCTGTGACATAGGTATTTACCTTGCAGATGCGGAGCCTTCACCATCTGAAGAAATTTTTCAATTAAGCCAATTAACTTGTAAGGCGATAGTTACCCCTTTCTTGAATGAAATAATTATAATGCCTTTACTACATCATATTGCTAATTGAGTCGATCGTCGCGTACATTTAATATTCAAAACACAACTTGTTTCTTATTGCATTATTAATAAAAATAATAATAATAAATAGCATAAATTAAAATAGGAAAGGAAATATGCCGAGCAGTCCGGAAAGAAAAATTAGGCGACTGGAGTTTTCCAACACCGGTAAGTTTAAAAATGTTAATAAACTTATATAAAATAATTTTAATCAACGGAAACAAACAAAAAATTAAAACTTTTAAATTTCAGTCCAAAAATCTAGCTGCCATTGTTCTGCTACCATCGAGCGCCTTGAGTAAGTAGTTATGGAATTTTCAAAACAAGTTCGCTCCTCACGAGGTTAGCATCCTACGATAAATTACACACGAATACAAGGTTTTGGGCCAGAGCAGTTAGCAATTGTTTCGTATGTATCCTGGTACCTCTTGTTCAAAAGATTTTTAAATTAAATTTTTAAATTTTCTAAAAAATATCAAACTTTTTACATTAAGTGAAAAAATTGCTATCCTAAGATTAAAATCGAAACATCGTGTTTGGTTTTTCTGTATCGTTATTCATTTTAGTTTACATCAAAACAAACGCGGCTTGACAAGGTTACTTGATGCGGCCATAACACCTGAAAATATAAACATACCTTAATATAAAGATCTTTTGAACAAGAGGTACCAGGAAACAAAGGACAATTGATTTCAATTCGATTGCTAGCTGCTCTGGTCCAAAAGTTGGATTTTATTTGTAAACCTGTGTTAAAAAATTTAACTAACTCCATTTTTTTTCAGCCGAGACGATTGTGGTCCAGGTCCAATTGGACACACTTGTCGAGGAGATTAGGTCCTTAAGAGGAAATGTCGAAGTTCTTATTGAAGCTGGCACGGAACAAAAGGCAACAATAAAAGGGATGACAAAACAGCAAGGACAAGGGCAGAAGGTGGCAAGGAAGTTTCCTGTTCAGAACGTGAGCGACCTAAATGCTATTAATATGGAAATAAACGAAACAAACCGAGAGCTTAATGTTAGTATGGATACTGTTAATATTGTATCTTTTATTCTAATTCTTATTTATTTTGTTAACAGATTGATGCAATGAAAAGTCAAATTTTATCAAGTGCCATTTTAAAACTCCTGAAAAATATTTTGGCCAATGAGGTTATTTTAGCCTACAATGTTGATGGCGTTCAAGGTAAAGCTTCATTAAAAGCCGAAGCCAATTTTTATGGAGCCATGATCGGTAGGTATTATTAAATTTATTAAAACTAGCGTTGTACAAAATTAGTTGCAGTCAATTTTATTTTAATTGAAATTAATTATTATTAGCTTAGTTAGCAATTGAATTGTTTCAATTCACATACATCATTCATTTAAAACTTATAGATTTAAAAAAAAAACTTTTTTTCCCAGATGCAATAAATTTGGTCGATGGAATGACCCACTTCCATCTGAGTACCAAATATGGAAAGCCTTGCAGCTGCAGAAGAAGCGCCATTTCAAAAACAATAGCGTCCAAAAAAACTAAAACAACAATTAATAATAAAAAATTAATCAAATGAAGTCAAAATTTAATTTTAAATTTAAACTTTTGTATTTATGTTCTTCATATAATGGGCACCCATGTAACTACCCTTATTATGGGTACCTACATAAGTACCCCTATTATGGGCACCCATGTAACTACCCATATTATGGGTACCAATGTAAGTACCCTTTTTGCCACCCTAATATGGGGACCCATTTCACTAGCTCTACGGTAAACGATGTGGTGGCGATTGACCCTATTTGCGGACATTTCTTACAAAATACGAAATGAAGAAACGCACTGCTTAGGGTTAGTAAAGTAAGTAGAGGTGGTTTCCTGGTAAGTACTTATATCACCAGCCACGAACTAGTTCCCCAGTACTGCAGGGATTTTTCAAACAATTTTTTGTTCAACATAAATTTATAGAAAATAAAATTTAACTGCGTCTTTATTTTTATGAAGCTAGACGAAATTAATTCTGAAAGTTTAGGTTAAGCACAAATGCGTTTTACTGTCTAAAAATTGTTCAAAACGCTGCGCAAAGAGCAAAAAGGTTAATTCTTCAAATTGTTTAAGTGTTTCTGAGGTGGACCAACAAGAACTAACAAAAGTCCAGTGCGATTTTCTTTCAAAAACTCAGTTCTACACACAAAACATAGAAAGGCTCTGAAAAGGGCGAATTGCCACATTATGGCTCTAAAAACGTGCAATATTTCGAAAATTTATTAAAATCCACATTTCACAATATAATAATGCCTTGACTCAAACATGAATTTAATTTCGAGTTTAGTCTCTGGGTTGGAGGAAAAATTGGAAAAAGATAGAAAATGCGCGTGGTAACGAGTTTATGAGTTTATGAACAAACCGCTCAATCAAGGCAGCAGGAAATAAGTCCCGAAATTCAGGGACCGTAAATTATGATTATTTTGTGTATTTTTAAACCAAAAAATGGGGGTAGGGAGAATATATACTTGGGCTTGATATATGCAATTTATGTGGGGGTTTTTCGTTCGGCGGTTCGGGGGTTGTGTGCAAGGGTGGTGACGGAGGGGCGGGGGGGGGTTCGTTCTAGTGGCGGAGATGCTCCTTCCTGCGTTCCCGGCAATTAATCCCCAAGGGTTAATCACGCACTTGGAATAGCCGTAGAAGAAAACCTTTGATACCAGAATTATTCTTTTATGATAATCTATGGAAATCCACCATGATTTTTATTTTGTGAGTTTTATTAATATTGCTCATTGGTAATGATTATTTTTAAGCAAAAAAAATAAAACTCAGCAATAATGATTATTTTTTTTGCTTAAAAATAAAACTCACCAAGAAATTACGGCTGTACCATAAGGAATTTTGGAAAGTTTGAAGTATATTCTTAATAAATGAAGCAAGACGAACATTTAAAATGCAATTTTAAGTTAAAGTAGTTTCTTATACTCTGTACCGAAGGTACATAGAGTATATGAAGTTTGTGCATAAGTATTTAGCAGAGAGAAGGAATCACATCGGACCCTATAAAGTAAATATATTCTTGATCAGCATCAACAGTCAAGTCGATATAGTCATGTCCGTCTGTCTGTCTGTCTGTCCGTCCGTCCGTCCGTCCGTTTGAACAAACAGATCTCAGAGATGGTAAGAGATAGAGGTTTGACATGTATGCGACAAATGCTTCTCATACTTGCAGGCAAATCAATTTTATTTTTATTTTTTGCCACGCCCGCTCCCGCAATGTTGAAAAAACGTTACATCTTCCACAGTTTTGTAGATAGATGGCTTGTACCAAAGACACTACATATATAGATACCGCATCTCGTACAAACTTTTTTTTTCGGATCCAATGTCAGCTCCCAAGAAAAATCGTTTTGTGAGTCACATGTGTCATCTTTAATGGTGCAAGCTGGCATTTTTTCACGCCAAGCTTGGAAATGTCTTTCCGCACCTGGTCGTCCCACCTTAGAGGTGGTCGTCCCACCTTGCATTGTCCCAGTTCTTTCGCATTCCTCTTGTAGACCATTTTTGCTGGAGCTTGATCGTCCATACGGGTTACATGTCCCAGCCAGCGCAGCCGCTGTTGCTTTATGCGCTCATACAGTTCGTCATTCCTTCGGATGCGAAAATCCTCGCCAACTTTCAAAGGTCCATACATCCTGCGAAGAATCTTTCGCCCGAAAACGCCAATCGCCGCCTCATCCGCTGATGATATTGCCCATGCTTCTGCGCCATATTGAGGTTCTGCTCTTGAGCTTAGCCCGTAATAGCATCGGTTTGCGAGCGTGATTGTTCTTCGAATTTCCAGGCTGATGTTGTTGTCGCCGGTTATCATCGTTCCGAGGTAGACAAAGAACTCTACAACATTAAAGTTGTACTCTCCCTTTGCAACAGATTGCCCAAGTTGTGTGTACTTCTGTTTCGAGCACACTAGGTATTACGTCTTGTCCTCGTTTACCGCTAAACCCATTAGTTATAATATAACCGTTACTTGAAAACTTGAAACTTGAAAAACATGTTTAACAGTGTTCCTGCGTTCCTTAGGGTGACCATTTGAAAAGAATGCAACATTTTTTTAGGGTGGGTAGCGGGGGGCTTGGTTGACTTTTTTGCTCATAACTTGAGAACCGTTCATCCGATCTTTATCATTTCTTCGGCATCGATTCATTTTGATAATTACTAACTATCTCTAAAAGATACAAATCGATTATCTTCACAAGTGTAGGAGATATAACGTTTTTTCCAAATTGCGGGGGCGGGAGGGGGCGTGGCCAAAATTTGAAACAAACTTGATCTGCGTGCAGATAAAAGATGCATTTGTCCCATACATGTCAAACTTCTATCTCTTACCACCATCTCTGAGATCTAGGTGTTCATACAGGCAGACGGACAGACGGACTGTTGATGCTGATCAAGAATATATATACTTTATATATTCGGAAATGATTCCTTTTCTCTGCTACATACTTATGCACAAACTTCATATACTCTATGTACCTTCGGTACACAGTATAAGAAACTACTTTAACATAAAATTGCATTTTAAATGTTCGTCTTGCTTCATTTATTAAGAATATACTTCAAACTTTCCAAAATTCCTTATGGTACAGCCGTAATTTCTTGGTGAGTTTTATTTTTAAGCAAAAAAAATAAAACTCAACAATAATCATTATTTTTGAGTTTTATTTTTTTTGATCAAAAATAATCATTATTGCTGAGTTTTATTTTTTTTTGCTTAAAAATAATCATTACGGTGTGAGCAATTTATTTAAAAATCAAAAATAATCATTATGGAGTAAGTTTTATTTTAAAACTTATCATGATTACGGTCCCTGCCGAAATTATAAAATTAAATAAGGCCCCAAATTTGGGGTGTTATTTCATTATAAAACAATACCCCAATTTGAAGTATGAAAATAAGGCCCCACTGAGATAAAATAAAGCCCGAAAACAAGAAGAAGGCCCCAAGTTTGGGAAATAATACACCAATTTCAAAAATTTGATATACAAAAATCACGCGATTTTTTTTTTCAAATTTTCGCCTGCGCCGCTTAAATTGAATAAATTTTTTTAATATTAAATAATGAAAATTTGATACAGAAAATCGTGCGATTTTTTATTTAGCAAAAATAAGAAAAATTAAATAGCAGCCCAAAAAATCATATTAAAAATTGCCGTCTTATTTCCTTATAAAAATAAAACAGGGCAAGGAAAATTGGTTTTGCGGTCTTATTTCAATTAGAAATTTAATTTAAGAAATAATGCCCCAAAAAAGGAAATAACGCTCCAAATTTTATCAAAAATGGTGGTGTTTGTTTTCTATATAAATTGTTGGAGCGTTATATCATTTTATTTTTAGGGTCTTATTTCGCAGAGCCCTCAATTAATAATCATTGAAAAACTTTGCGAGATGTGTAGAGCAAATTTTACAATTTTACCTTCAGTAAAACAAAATTTTAAATCAAACGAGAGCGCAAGTCAAGCGGTCTAACCGACTTCGATATACCCGTTACCATAAAAATTGTTTAACAGTGTTCCTGAGTTCTTAGGGTGAACATCTGAAAAGTAGCAACACTTTTTAACTCAGCATTTTCACATTTTTGTTCATATGATAACCGTCATCGGTGTCCCGCTGGTCCAAAATCTCGAAAATTTTTTATGGGGCCGTTTTCGAGAAATCGCGGAAAAGCTAGTTTTTTGATTTGTAAAAAAGTACCTTTAGAAAATGCGTATTCTTGGTACCGGTTCTTTCATTATGAACAGGTAATGCTTACTTGGAAGGTAATTGAACACCCTATCTTCGTTGATACACCACTTCTTAATAATAAAAAGCAGTGGGCCAAAGGTTTGACTCACTAGCTACTAAAGATGACATAACAACCGTAAAAGACAGATAAACAGTGTAGGTTCCAAGTTTGAAGATTTGAAAGGGAAAACGAAACTCTAAAGCTGGAAATACTGCAATTAAAACAGATAGAGAAACGGATCGAAGAGAGCTTAGAGGCTGGTTCAGGACAAAGTTGGTACTAAAGTTAGGGGTATTCAGAAAGAGAAGCTAACAAGAGGAGTAGAGCGGCTTCCATAAAAAGAGACCAAACAGTCCGGAAACCCTATTCTCAAAAAAACAAAAGTGGGATTATTGGAGAAGTGGAAACAAAGACGACGGGTGTTAAAAAAGGAGAAAGCTGGTGGGGACGTCATATAGTAGATAAAGACCTTAGCAACCGACAAAAGGTACTTAGCAGCTAAAAAGGGAGCTAAAGCAATCAAAGTAAAAACGCTAAAATATGCGGCAGGATGACGTATAACACACAGACCTAGAGCAGTACGAATCGCTAGTAAGGCTCTTTATCAAAGAGTAAGGAAACAAAAACTGATAAGATCAAACCGCCCTCCAGTTAAAACCGCAACCAACTAGAAGGAACCCAAAAAAGCAGAATGAATTGAGACTAGTAAAAGAGTATGTTTAGTTGTATCGTATAAATAAGGTCTAGAGAATAAAAGTATGTTCCACTTCTGTTTGTGATTCTTTGTATTTTTGTACTCATAGAAACTCAGTTGTCACGGAAAATAGCGCAAGATTTGAAAAAAACTTTAGTAACTTCCACCAGGGACCGTAACGATTATGAGTTCTATTATAAAAATCAATTTTTAATAATTAATTTTTTATTTTTATTTTATTCCTCAAAAAATAATGATTAAACATGATTTTTATATATATAACACTCAGGAAATAATCGTTATTTTTTGAGTAATATAAATAAAAATCAAAAATAATGATTATTTTCCGAGTTTTTTTTTTTGCTCAAAGTATTATCAAACAGCGATTACGGCTAGTGCATAAGGAATTTTATTAGTTTGTGGATGTACCTAGTAGGGGACAAAGGAATAAGATCCACACTCAAGATTTCAATAAAAGGTATATTACATTGCGATTTTCAACAAATTAATTTTTTTTTAATTACACAATGCTACAAATTTAACAAAATTTTAATAACCTAGGGAATGACTTAGCGTACGCTATAGGCAAGTCGCGTATACCACAGTGATAAGATAATCAAGGTTTCAAAAAAGGTATATTACGCGGTTTTCAAAATTAAATTTTTTTAATTATTTAACTTCACAAAACATTTTGCAGCGAGTCCGACGAGTGCACTGCCGATAATCCAGTTTGAGGGCAGAAAAGTTCGTTCGACATAACTTGGTTGCTGGAACGGCATGTACCACTTTGGCCAGCTGGAAAAATTCGGATAGTCGAACTTTGCCCTCCCAGTACTCCATTACGTTCATTTTGGTATGAAGGTTTGGGGTTGTAGTATCGATCGCTATAGCTTTTTATTTTCATTAGGATCTTCATTGTGCTCTTCGTCTCCAATGCAACCTTAATGGAATTGAGGAACTCATCCAGAGCTGATTGATGTTGAACCTCAGCAGTCTCTTCCATAGTCGACGTAGTTGCTTTCGCTTGCATTGGAAGACTCTTTGCAATATAATAAAATGGAAATGCTTTATACATTAAGGTTTACGTCAAAATTTATGAATATTCACTTATAATTAGTTCCAAATTGTATATTTTTAGCATGAGTTTCTTCAGGTAGCTCTAGCAACAATTAGGCTTGGTGGATTTTGCAACAATACCCGCCTAATTCGCGGGTCTAAATAGATGCTGCTAACTACAACGGGGTTACCCATCAAGGCCTCTTCCCTTTTTTTAATGCAATTGTACAAGATTGGGCTGTTACCATCTTTTGTTGCGCCGACTGTTAGTTTCAGCTCCAGCCACAGTTTATAAAAATCGCCCATGTACAACTGGGCACATTGCAATTTTTGAGTCGCTATAAAAGCAGGCTCTAATGTCTTGACAAGGTTCTTAATTTCAATCCATTCAGACGAAGTTAGCTTCACCGGAAGTTCCAAGTGTACTTCACCAAAGCCTTCTAACAGTAAAATTTGCATTTGGACTTTGGGAATAATCGAGCTAAAGAAATCACATTCATCCAGGAACCTAAGTTCTGAAGTTATATCTATTTTGAGTGATTTTAACATCAGCAAGTCACAAATTTACGCAATCACCACAGACAACGGGCGTAACATGATTAAAGCGGTAGCGTTAATAAATGCTTGCGCAGATGAGTTCGGTGAAAACTTGGCTGATGACAATTCTGATGAAGTTGAACTGGAAGAACTGGAAATCCATTCAATTACCTCCATGAAGTGTGCAGCACATACACTGCAGCTTGCAGTAAAAGATTTTTTCCAACAAATGGAGACACTTCCCTTCGTCGAGAAAGCTAGGAAAGTAGTTAAAGTTTTAAGAACGCCTAAATACAGGTAGGTTAAACATTGAAAATGATTTTAATAAATTAATCTTTATAATTAAAGGTATGAAATACAATCAGAATCATTGCCACAAGCGGAGCTAGATGTTGCTACCCGATGGAATTCAACATTTTACAATGTAAAAAAAACTAATAATGTTAGAAGGCTTTGGTGAAGTACACTTGGAACTTCCGGTGAAGCTAACTTCGTCTGAATGGATTGAAATTAAGAACCTTGTCAAGACATTAGAGCCTGCTTTTATAGCGACTCAAAAATTGCAATGTGCCCAGTTGTACATGGGCGATTTTTATAAACTGTGGCTGGAGCTGAAACTAACAGTCGGCGCAACAAAAGATGGTAACAGCCCAATCTTGTACAATTGCATTAAAAAAAGGGAAGAGGCCTTGATAGGTAACCCCGTTGTAGTTAGCAGCATCTATTTAGACCCGCGAATTAGGCGGGTATTGTTGCAAAATTCACCAAGCCTAATTGTTGCTAGAGCTTACCTGAAGAAACTCATGCTAAAAATATACAATTTGGAACTAATTATAAGTGAATATTCATAAATTTTGTCGTAAACCTTAATGTATAAAGCATTTCCATTTTATTATATTGCAAAGAGTCTTCCAATGCAAGCGGAAGCAACTACGTCGACTATGGAAGAGACTGCTGAGGTTCAACATCAATCAGCTCTGGATGAGTTCCTCAATTCCATTAAGGTTGCATTGGAGGCCGAAGAGCACAATGAAGATCCTAATGAAAAAATAAAGAAAGCTTATAGCGAAATCGATAGCTACAACCCCAAACCTGTCGATACCAAAATGAACGTAATGGTGTACGGGGAGGGCAAAAAGTTCGACTATCCGAATTTATACCAGCTGGCCAAAGTGGTACATGCCGTTCCAGCAACGCAAGTTAGTGTCGAACGAACTTTTTCTGCCCTCAAACTGGTATTATCGGATCTGAGGTGCAATCTCTCGTCGGACTCGCTGCAAAAATTGTTATTTGTGAAGTTAAATAATTAAAAAAAATTTAATTTTTGAAAACCGCAATGTAATATACCTTTTATTGAAACCTTGAGTGTGGATCTTATTCACTTCGCGCTATACGCGACTTGCTCTATAGCGTACGCTAAGTCATTCCCTAGGTTATTAAAATTTTGTTAAATTTGTAGCATTGTGTAATTAAAAAAATTAATTTGTTGAAAACCGCAATGTAATATACCTTTTATTGAAATCTTGAGTGTGGATTTAATTCACTTTGGTCCCCTTACTAGGTACATCCATCAAACTTAATAAAATTCCTTATGTACTAGCCGTAATCGCTGTTTGAGTAATACTTTTGAGCAAAAAAAAATAAAACTCGGAAAATAATCATTATTTTTGATTTTTATTTATATTACTCAAATAATATCCATTGAGCAATAAAATAAAAATCAAAAAAATAAAACTCATTGCAGAAATGAATAGATTACCGAAAAATAATCATATTTTATTATTTTCCATTTTTTCATACGGGCACTCCAAGTTAATGATTTTTTTGGATGATAAATTTACAAATAATCATTATTTTCGGTCCCTGACTTCTACACTTATTGTAATCCAGCTGAAAGAAGAACAATATATGGAAGAGCGAGTGGAGGCATGTTAGTCGGAGTCAATAAAAGCCTGTCTAAGATTGGAGTGACTCATGAAATGTTAAAAATAAATGGCATACAAATTCTGAAAATACACTCTCGAAACCTTGATTTCGAAATTGTACCTTTATACATAAGAGGTTCTAGCTGGACTGAAGATTTCTCTGCCACCGAAAACGCGTTCTTGGAATCCTGGATTAAGAACCCAATAATAATTGGAGATATCAATGTACGTCTAGGAGAATTGCAGCAATGTTTTGCACCTATGGAGTCAAGTGCATGTGTGATGAACACAAATGGAAGAAAAGCAAAAGATAAGGTTGTCAACCAAAAGGGCAAAAAATTAGTAGAATTTTGCAATGATAATGGTTTAACCATCCTTAATGGTCTTACGAAAGGAGATGTGGAAGGAAGTTTTACCTTCGTTAGCACAGTTGGAAGCTCCACCAATGATATAGCGGCTGTGCATTGTGATCTGCTCCCTCATGTGGAGGACTTCAAAGTGGAGGGTAAAATCTGGTCAGATCATCTACCAATAATACTCAAAATTAATGTTAGTCCGGCTGAGGCATCTCCACAGTTAAACTTGCTACCAAAACTTAAATGGATCCCAAAACAAAAGGACAGGTATAAAGCCAATGTTTTAAAGGAACTTGATCGTGTTTTAGCAACAGAAAGTGTAGTCACGCTTTCTAATATGCAGTCAATTGTTTTAAGCGCAGCAATAAAACCTACGACTAAGCCTGGCCAAACTCAACCGAAAAGTCAATAGTTTGATAAAGAATGCAGTGTCCTAAGAGAGAGCACATTCCAGCTTTTGAAAAAATTTAGACTGACTGACAGAGAGCCTGATCGAGTGCAGTACACTGCGAGTGCTAAGAAGTACAAAAGCCTCTGTAGCAGAAAAAAGGCAAATTATTTAGCAGATGTGGAAAAACGACTGGACATGATAAGCGACGGCAAGCAGTGGTGGGGCCTAGTTCGACAACTTAAAAATGTCACCTTTCATGTCGGAAGTAATATTAATGTGAATGATTTTAAGGAATACTTCCAAAAACTCTTAAACCCAGACGTACAGGGATGTAACATGCATTATGCAAGAAATCTTATACAGAACGAGATACTAGATAGTGATATCACAACGTCTGAGGTGCTCATTGCCCTGAACAAGGCAAAGGAAAATAAAGCTCCCGGAGAGGACCGAATCCCCTACGAATTTTTTATAAACGCTCCGGTCAAATTCTTAGAGTCTTTGGCAGGAATTTTTAATAACACGATAAACAAAGAGGTTACCGAAAAATGCTGCTCTACCAATATTGTGTTTCCCATATTCAAAAAAGGCGACCCCAACATTCCGTCCAATTATCGAGGAATCTCGTTTGGAAATTGCATCGCGAAGATTCTTATGGGCATCTTAAACCATAGACTTACAAGATGGGTAAACCAATACAACATGATGAATGAGTATCAAGCCGGTTTTTGAAAGGAATATTCTACTGTTGATAACATTTACAATCTGTCAGCGATTATCAACCTGAAGTTGCAAGAAACGAAAAAGGTATATAGCTTTTTCGTTGATTTTAAAGCAGCCTTTGATAAAATGCCAAGAAATCTCCTTTGGTATAAATTGCATAAAATTGGAGTCTCTTCGAAATTTGTCAACTTCCTGGAAAGGTTATACGGACAAACAGAAGCGGCGGTTTGGACGGGAGATCTGCTGTCGAGTTACTTTGAGACTGGAGTCGGCGTAAGACAAGGATGTATACAATCCCCCCTGTTGTTTGCGCTGTATCTGGAAGATCTCCATGATAGTCTACTAGGAGGATTGTTCTTAGGAGGAGTAAATATTCGCCTGCTCCTTTATGCGGATGACATCGTCATCTTAGCCGATAAGGTAGAAGTGATGCAGAAATTTATTGACAATTTGGAGAAATTTTGCGACCAATGGGGGATGGAAGCCAACCTATTAAAATCTGAGGTAATGGTCTTTAGAAAAGGTGGTAGACTAGCAGCAGCGGAAAAATGGACCTTCAAAGGAGACGCCATAAAAATTGCCACGGAATATAAATATCTCGGAGTATGCTTTACGCCTTCCCTTATTTTCAAGGAACATATACTGAGAAGAAACGCAGAAGCAAAAGTCAGTATCAACTGCGTATGGAGCCCTTTTTTGGCAAAACCCAATGTAAGCATCGGAGCAAAATGGAAACTTTTTAACGCTGTATGTAGAGCTGTTCAGACCTATGCCGCACAGGTATGGGGATACGGCTACTTCGAGGTGGTGGATAGTCTGCAGACATATTTCCTTAAGAAAGTCCTTAGGCTGCCACCGAATACCCCTGGATATGCTCTAGCCTTGGAGACCTGCGTGGACGATGCACACCTCTATACCTTGGATTTACACCTTGGATAAGTAGGAAAAACCCGTTTTTTATATGGAGAGAGTCGACTCCCCCACTTTCTAACTTCCGAAATAGTCAGGAAAAACGTCTTCTGGGCACAAGAGCTAGATAAGGTATGCGCTCCTCTCAATCTTAACTGGAAAGATGGCCTTCGCTCCGCTCAAGATTGGAATAGAACGAGACTCGATATAATAGAAGCTCTTAGACAGAAGACGCATGCGGAACGCATGACTCGGAAAGGATCCAGCCAAACAAGAATCTACAGATTCCTCGACCATACAGCTGCTCTAAGCTACAGCATCTTGCCAACAGTAATATCACATGGGTGATACGCTGTCGTCAAATACGTATAATAGATCGATAAACGTGCCATGCCCAATCTGCAATACCGGAGGAAATGAGGATCTGACTCACTTTTTAGCAAGATGTCCTTGCCTTAAGGATCACAGATGGGCGTTCCTTGGTAAGACACACCTTAAAAAGCAGGAGCTACATGATATCCTTGACGATAAACATAGCGAGAACTGGGAGGGGCTGGTTTCCTATTTGAGAAAAGCTTTGGTTTACAGAAAGGAAATTTTAGAAATAATTTAGAAGGCGGCAAAGTCGAAAATAAAATGGAAATATTATAAAATGCGAGCGCATTTGTCCAAGCCCCGTACTGCTGAACGGTCTGATATCTTGGGAAGACCAGGGAGGTCAGGCGTAGTAAGCGGGTGCGGGGTGAGGCAAAATGTGCCTGGCCGACGGACGGTTCGTGCAACCAAGTCGGTTACTTTAACATAAGATTCTCTTTAGTTTTTATACACAATGTTATGCATATCTATTTAGTTAAATTTTCAATGTTATAGGCTCATAATAATTTAAAAATAAACATTATTATTATTATTACAGACGGACGGACAGACGGTCAGACGGACATGTCTATATCGACTCGGCTGTTGATGCTGATCAAGAATATATATACTTTATATGGTCGGAAATGATTCCTTCTGCCTGTTACATACATTTGCACGACTTTAGTATACCCTTTTTACTCTACGAGTAACGGGTATAAAAATGTTGTACACGTCATTTGTATTTTGCTATTGCTTTTAAGCTCTGTGGTTAAATCGCTCAAAAATTGTAATGTTGTCTTATTTATTTTGACGAAAATAATTCACATATTTGTAGAACAAAACCGGAAATTTGAAAAATTAATTAAAAAAGAAACCTTGGATGACCGCCTCGACTCAATTGTATTAAGGGCGAAGTTAAGGTTAGAGTTTCCGAAGTTTTACAGCGTGCCTTCTTGTGCGAAATAAGTGTTCATTTGTATTTTTATGTATATTCGATTAAACAATTTATTATAATGATTTTTAATTTCACAAATATAGTCGATTAAAGTATGTATAACGTATGTATGAGCGCGTAATCAAGCGCGCTTAAAATATTTCGTGAGCTTCTTGCCTCTCTTCTAAATCCCGATCGACTCACAATTTCTTCGTGATGGTACATGACAGATAACATTGGACAAGGAGTAATCGATTTCGGTTAGATCTGTATATCGCACGGTTACATTCAAATGTGCGATACTATTTTAACAAAATTATAGGATTTAAACTTAAACGAACAAAAATTCAATATTGGCGGCAACATTCCCCCCTTCGTAAATGATCCTGTTTCAGTGTTATTTACCAACTTTAGCGCCGACATCCAAAACAGCTATTTTTGTGGCAGGCTTCTCCATGGTTCCTCGTTTAGTTTGAATGGTCACTCTTCTGACCTGCCCGTCTTTGGCGATGATTGTGTTGGTTACGCGTCCCATTGGTCACAGGTTCCTTGGTAGGTTTTCAACAACCACGACGACAACACTACCGACTTGAATTGGTTTGGACTTCTCGAACAATTTGACACGCCTGGTGAGTACAGGTATATACTCCTTAACCCAACGCTTCCAGAAGCGGTCTCCAAAAAGCTGAACTTGGTTCCAGCGATGGCGTAGGTCTACTTCGTCGCCACAAATTGGTTTATACCCGTCGGCTGTGCCTAATAACAAGTGATTCTCTGCTCGTTTTATCAGCTCTGGCGTTGACTTTGCAATTTAGCTTTTAAACGGTCGATGTATAGAAGAAATGTCGCTACTGCTCTATACAAACGCCGCCATTGTGAAAAGTACTCGACGTTAATAATGTATTCAGACTTCTTTGACGTGACGTGAACATGCTTTCTTAACTCTGATTTGTCGATGTCTTCGCAAGGTGAGTCAGATTTTGGCCGTTCATTATCCGGCTTAAGCAAAAAGTCAGGTCCTTGGAGTCAATTTTTTGTGTTCACTGAGCTTGTGACTTTAGTTGCCATATCGGCAACATTTGACTTGGTCAGGATCCATCGCCATTGGCCTATGTCAGAATTCACTAATATTTCTCCAACGCGATGCATTACGAATTGTTGAAAATTTCGGGGATCCATTTTCAGCCATTGTAACACCGTTTTGGAATCCAACCAGTAAGTGATCCTGTTTATTTTCAGTCCACGTAAAAAATGTAAATGTTGGCTATACAGATCCTACAACGAGGCCAAACCAAGCTTTTCTCAATCTCTTGGCGTGTGTGATTTAATATTTCGCACAAGAGAAAGGGACCTACAGTTTATCGCCGGATCCGAACGGCAAAGTTTGAGAATTTTTGCTTTTTCATGGCTAATTACTTTACAGCTGGCGCCAATAGCTGGTGAATGTGACCGTATGTGTAAAAGCTATTTTCTAAAGAAAGAAAAAAACTTTTGTTATTAGATGTTCAGAAGCGGGATCGAACCCACGACCTTCCGCCCAGCAGTCGAGCACACTAACCACTGGGCCACACACGACCACGTACTTGAAGAATTTTTTGCGCCAGACGTACTCCTGCTACTGCTGCCTGCAGCTCCATACGTGGAATGGACATTGGCTTGAGTGGCGCCACTTTGCTTTTTGCTGCCATCAGAGCAACATGTACAGCCTCACCCAGCTGCACTCGAATATAGCAAGCGGCTGCATATGCGGATTCGCTGGCATCAACAAAAATGTGCAGATCCACTTGAGACGCTTTTATTAGATGCTGGGAATAACATCTAGGAATTTCCAGAGTCTGAATTTCGGGCAATAAACGTTTCCAATTTTCCCAGTCCTTAGAAACAGATTGGGTCAGCTCTTCATCCCAGCCTATATTGGATCGCCACACGTGCTGCAGGAGTATTTTAAGCCCAATGGTGTAGCAGGATACAAGCCCCATAGGGTCAAAAACTGACATGAGCACCTGTAGTACCTCTCGCTTAGTGGGAGTGATGCCCTCAGAAAAAAGTCTCGTTTTAGGCGTGCAAATCTGAGAATATATCGAAAATAATCAGTTTGCGGTTCCCAATACATACCGAGGATTTTCTCCGTATCGGCATAGTGAGCATTTTGGACAGCTTCATATAATCGTGGATACTGTTGACGATATGGTTCGACGTTTTTGTTGCGTACGTAGTGTGCAATATATGGAGCACAGCTAATGCCAAAGGTCATTGCGTGCATGACATATGAGTTTATTTTGCCGCTGACTTTATCGTACCATAAAAAAACGTTGCGCCTGTCTGTCCTCTGACCGAATTTGGATTCTGTGGAACATTTCCGCAATGACACCACAGACGGCAATTTGACCACTCCTGAATGCCAAAAGAACCTCTAGTAGTGGAGTCAGAAGATCTGGACCAGTGAGAATGAAGTCATTCAAGGCTACTCCGTGTGATTTGGCAGCTGCATCCCAAACGAGTCTGATTTTGTTTGGTTTGTTGGGATTGAGTGCGATAAAAATCGGCAGGTTCAAATGCGCTGGTTACTGTTGTCCAGCTCTGCTTCTTCAGTGAGTTGAACAGCATATCCCTTTTGGATCAAATTTCTTATTTGTGCGTCAATCTTATTGTATAAGTCAGGCTCCCGCTTGATCTTATTTTTCATGCAATTCAGACGAGTCTTTGTTGCGCCATAGAAGTCCTACTTCAAATCGCCCATTTACCTTGACCCACGTTTGGTCTAAAATCTCAATGGCCATTTCGTCGTCCTTTGATTGAAGATTTCGAGGTTTGACTGCATCTAAGCTTAAGCTGTCTTTAACGATCTCATGTAGTTCTTGCCACTGACAATCACAATGATGCATAGTCCAATGTTTTGGCCCTTTTGACGATCCTTGAATGCTCCAACCAAGTAGACACTTGGACGCAATAGGTAATCATATCCTCCTTCGCGCAGTTTGCGGGGCACAGCAATTTTCCAATTATCTATGCCGATGAGCAACACAGGTTGGAAACTAGAATATGATTGTAGTGGTATGTCTTTTACATACGGATATTTTTTGAGCAGTTCGTTTGCATTCCTGGTTTGTCTCGGAAGAGCAAGATTGCGAATGGTGTGGACGTTGTTCAGCCAATAATGCTTATCACTGCTTGCACCAGAAATTTTAATTGAAGACCGTAAGGATAAGTTTTCCTTGCGTGTGGCTTCGCCGGTCCACTGCAACCAAATAGGATCTGGCACTCCTTTTATGCCAAGGTTGTTGAAGATTTCCTCATCAAATAAAGTAACAGACGATCCCTCGTCCAGAAATGCATAGCTCTGGAATGTTTTATTTCCCGCATGTAGATTAACTGTAATGATACGAAAATAATTATTTTTGGTCGCATCGTTATGTGTGCTCACAATGGCTTGATCTTTTTCGGCTTGAGTCTTCCCCATGGCTGCATCGTATTTGCCATGCTCAACTTTATGAAGCAATGGATGGTGCTTTTTGGTGCAGCCATTTACCCCACAAGCCTTTTTTATAAAACAGACATTGCGGTGATTTTTGAGACATCGAAAACAGGCCCTTTCCGATTTCGCCTTTTGCCATCTCTCATCTGTGGACATCTGATGAAATTCTCTGCATTGTGATATAACGTGGTCAGATAAGCCGCATGCCATGCATTTTGATGAGGATTGCTTTTGGAAAACTCTGGAGTTTGATTCATTCCCTGGATGTTTAGGTGAGTTTAACCCCCAAAACCCTCCCCCTGCGTACGCCACTGCTTCCACCAAAGAACTGCCAAAACAAAAATACCAAAAGCGCAAATTCTTTTCTTTTGGGACAGTGTGACCAGATTGTAAAATGTATGCATGTTAAATGGTCACATTGCCCAGAGCGTTGTTTTTGGTTAAATTTTAATAGTTGCTACTCTGGGTTGTGTTGGCCGTCTTAGTAATTCCAAAATAAGTCTTCACCGACCATAGCAAATATTATACTGGACAAAATTTTAGACGATGCAATGGCAAATTTAGAGAAGAAACACATAGAAGTCAAACACCTAACAAAATATGTGGACGATATAGTATGTATAATTAAGAAAAAAGACGCTAAGACTATACACTGAACAAGCAACATCATCGGGTTCAGTTCACAATGGAAGTAGAAAAGGACAACAGAATATGCTACCTCTACGCGGAAATAATAAGAGACGACGGAAAATGAAGTTGTGGTATAGTGGTACACAAAAACCATAGCTTCAGGGCCCATTTCCCAAAAAATCAATACAGCCAGGAATATCATAAACAAAGCATACACCTTAAGCGACGCATCACACAGACCCGAAATATAAAGTGCCGCTCAACTGAATAGGTTTGACCTTTTTTTTAGGTTTGAAACGGTGTATCTCCGTAACAAGTAGTCCGATTTGAGCGAATTACATTTTGTTGAATAAAGAAATCAGTCATTTATGAAATAGCAAAGTTTCTGTTCTGTTAGTTTTGTTTTTATATCATTTTTATAATTTTTTCTAAAACATAACAAAAAATCTCCATATTTTTTGGCTCAACTGAATACACTTAAACTATTAAACAAAAATATATAAAGCAAAATTTCAAGGCACTGGGTAACTTAAATATTAAAGGACACTGTTTTAGCGTTATTTAGTATTTGGTTTGCCCACCCTTGTTCTTAATTATTTAAAACATACGGTTGGTAAGGAATCAGAATATTTCTCAATTTCATTTAGTGAAATTGTTGACCTGGCATTTTAAATTGCTTCAACTAGCAGTACCACACATGCAAACAGAAAATTGCGAAAATAATACCTAGCGATATTCAAATCTAACGTTCGCATACAAAGCCCACACAAATACATGGAAACTGTTTACGAACACTAAGAATAGGATAACGAAAGACCAAGAACAGAACGTTGTGTACGAAATAGCATGCAAGGGAAAAAGAAGGAGAGGCAAACAACAAAACGAGCGGTTGCGAATAGAATTGCGGAACATAAAGGAGATGCGAAAACCCACAAAACAACCACAGCGATAGTGCAACACTTGACAACATCTGGACACACAGCTGATTTCAATAATGTTTAAGTGCTGCACATAGAAAAGAGAGAGAACAGGACTGACACTGGAAAGTCTGCGGGCTGTAAATCATAAAGACGACGTAGATTAAATAAATTAGATGTACGCTGCGGCAATCGCGGGAAACAATAACAAGAAAACCAAACATTTGACAAAACAAACAAAAAATGCAATGGGACGGCATAAGACAATTTACAAATTAACAAAAGCAACGACGGTAGTTTAGTGAACAGGTAAAAATATGTGAACATATCGCTCACTTACTTCAATACTGGCATAACTCAAAATAGTCCATTTTGAGAAAAACGCGTTTAAAGTTCTCAAGGGTTTATCACCGAAAAAAAATGGTTCTTTTAGTTTCAAGTTAATCTAGTAAAATATTATAAATTTAAAATGATCATTGCTAAAACTTGAAAATATGATGTTTTCATTAAAAGCCGAGGTATGATTGTGTCATATCGACTGCAGGACAACTGAGATATGACGCTCCTGCATTAACATGAAAATGAACCTGTAAAATAATATTTCGACAAATTTTGATCTCACGTGAAAAGTATCAGAGATATCAATATGAAAATTTTACACAAAATAGTACACAATACAGCGAATTTTTCTGCATCATTAAGTCAAAAATCGTATTTTTTGAGTTATGCCAGTATTGAAGTAAGTGAGCGATATATGGATGTATGAAATTTATTGTAATGTGGAAGAAAATTTAAAATAAAATGAAGTTTTATTTTGGATGAACAATGACGGCCAACACAACCCAGAGTAGCAACCATAAAAATTGACAGGAAATTGGCCCAACGAAAAATTCGGAAGTTTAATTTTAAATTATAAGTTTCACAATTAATAAATACAAACGATTAACATGCGTTGTTTAGAGACAGCAAAAAATTGGACGTGTGAACATTGTCCAGATGCGATGTATCGATATTTTTTTGTCAGTGGCAGCCCTTAGGACTGGTTGTTCATAGCCCCATGAACGGACTAATACGTAAAAAACCCAAAAGGGATGCAGATAGCTGGTAGGTAGTTAACGCGATTTCAACATAACGCGTTTTTAAATAAAATGTTAAAATTCCAAGGCGGCTTCTCTCATGAACACAGCGAGCTCTCTGTAAAATAGAAGCTCATTTGACATTAGTAATGTCTTATATTATATAATATTTCAAATTTCCTCCTCAGTAAAAAAAAATCTCCGGCATTTGAAAATAGAATGTTCAGCATCATCTAATAAACTACACTCCTGACAGATGTTCGTAGGACGGGCTTTGATTGTAGAGAGATAAACATTATCATATGTGAACCCTGTTAGCAGTCGGTTTAATACTTTTATATCATACGCTTTCCAATTTACATTATGGTGCCAAGGCTTATCAAAAATATTAGGAAATATTTCCAGAAAGTCTGGGCTTTTGAGAGAGCACTGCTCCTTATAATGATTATTCCAGTTATTATGTATTCTTTTCTTTATTATTCTTATAGACTCCTTAACACTGAAGTTGAAAACTAATTTATTTCCTTCTTCAACTGCTTTTTTTGCTAGCATGTCCGCTTTTTCATTGTACTTGACACCCTTATGACTTGGAGTCCATATAAATTTGGCTTCTATTAACTCAGGCCAGCTAAGCATCTTGTGTATTTGATTCACTAGGTAAGAGTTGGACTCTTTCTTCTTAAGAAGATTTAAGGCACCTAAACTATCAGTCATGATTACAAAAAGGGACAACTTTTTTTCCTGAGCAAACTTACAGGCCAATTTAAAGGCAAGCATCTCAGCAAAAACCGTTGATATGTCCTTATCAGTCTTGTACATATATTCCTGGTTGTCATTTATATCATAAATGCCCAAGCCAACATCACCATCAATAATTGAGGCATCCGTTGCAAAAAAATTATACCCTTTCTCCCTATGTTGATTTATAATTTCAGCAAATTTTGCGTTTATTTACTCTAAGGACGTTTGCTTTGTGATAGAGTTTTCACCAAGATCTTTAGTTTTTTTGTTAGGTGCGAACTTGTGCGCATCTGCTGTTGCATCGAAGATATCTTTAAACTCATTATAAACTCTATTATAGCTCGAATCTGTATGACTTATTCTTAATTTCCGAAGTATTTGTGGATTTGTACTCATTGTTGACAGAATTTCTTTGGCAGTGATCAAAAACGATCTGAATTCGGGTGGCAATTCTCCCGCCAAGGCAAAAACAAGGTGCTTTGGAGTGACTGGTGTAACACCCACACACCTACGGAGAGCTCCCGCCTGAGCCACCTTCACAGCTCGATGTGTACCAACATTCATGTTAGCAAAAGTCGACATGGCGTATTCCTGCTTGGACCGAATAAAACTTTTGTTCACATTTACACCAATTTTTGGCGTGAGGCCGCCTTTAATTGATGTAGCCGCTTGTAACATTCTACACCCTGCCTTGGACTCTGCCTTAACCTTCCTTACATGATCTAGATTTGATAGGTTTGATTTAATTATTCTACCGAGGAATTTTATGATTTTTTTCTTGTTTGATCAAAGTATCATCAATTTTAACTACTAAATTCCTTCTGGAGCTTAGACTCATTGACATAACAGTTGATTTATTAGGATTAAAGCTTAGATAATGTCCTTGGCAAGCAAGTTGAAGTCCGTCAACTTTCGTTGCAGAAGTTCAGCGGCTTCATTAAACTGCCTGTGACTAATGACTATAACGAAATCATCCGCAAATTGATAAACTTTCGTATTTGCATCCTCAATCATGTGTAGTCTCTTTGAGTATAAGTTAAACAGAATGGGATAGAGACAGCTTCCTTGAGGAAGTCCTGCATTTACCTCCACCTGTTCATTTCCCAATTTGAGGATCCTTTTTTTAAGAAACTTGCTTATCCAACTGGATATGTAACAACTTATACCTTCACTTTTAAGAATGATGTCCAGAAAATTTAATGAAACACAATTGTACGCACTATTTATATCTAAGAAGGCTAAGACAACAGCATTTCCCCTCTGCTTTTCTAAATTTGTATGCATTAACAGATCGTTGATGCAAATTGCAGCCGAACTTTTTCGCCTGTATGCATAGGATCTCAGTGGAAGAATATCCTTGCTATCCACAAAGCTTGCAAGTCTGTTCTTGATCATTGCATTTAAGGTTTTTGCTAACACCGAAATGAGCGAAATGGGTCGATAGTTTTTAAAATCTGTTAGATCTTAGTCTTTCTTTGGAATTGGAGTTATTTTGATTATACGCCAATCCTCTGGAAAGGAGCAGTTTACGAAAAGATTGTTTAGTTCATTCAGAAGTTTCAATCGAGCGCTATCGTTCAGTGCATTTAACATTTAATATGTTATGCCATCATGACCTCCAGCAGACGACCTTTTCCTTTTAACTGCCGAGTCAAACTCAGCCCGGGTAAAAGGTTCCCAAAAATCATTAACTCTGTAGTTCACTGTAAAGTTTTGAGCTTCCACTTGAAACTGACTTTTCATGTAGGCAAGAAAAGGCTTATGATTTACCTCTTCAATGCAGCACTTGTCTCTTCGAGCATCGCCTTTAAGGCTTCCCAGAAATTTCCATGCTTTCCTTGAGTTAGGATCTTTATTATGTTCTTCAATCCTCTTTGCATAGCTCTCTCGTTTGGCTTTTCGTATATCAATAACCCATTCTTCCTTAAGTTTTGCAGCCAGTGTAAGATTATTAATTCTTGGAAATTTATTGGCTTTTTGAAGAGCAGCTTTAAGTATCCTATACTTATTGTTCAGATCACTGTTCCACCCATACTTTGGAGTATTCGTTCCCTGAAGAAAATATGAGGCATTCTTAATCCCGCTGTCAATTCTTTCCCTAAGATCTCTTATGCTGGTAAAATTTTCAATTTTATTTATATTTGAGATTAACTTATTTTTGGCCAAAAACCTCCTGGGCTTAATATGGTTGTCCTTTATTTCTACAGTAATCGGAAAGTGATGACTGCGTCCAATAGTCATTTTTCTAACCAGCCAATTACACTCATTCTGCATATTTGTAAAAGTTAAGTCCAGTACTGATCCAGATAAGGAATCAAAATGAGGTTGAAAGGTGATCTCTCCCGAATTAAGACACAAAAAACCTGCCTCCTCCATGTATTCCTTAAGAAACCTACCCTTAGAAGTGTTTATGCTATCTCCAAAAGCAGTAGCCCTAGCATTGAAATCTCCACAATTTATGACATTGTTTCTGTGTTCCAGAAATGCCAAAATCCTTACAATTTCACTTTAAAACATTTCAGTGGACATGCTGGGTTTAAACTAAATGGATACGAAGGTAAGTTCCAACGTAAAATTGATAGTTTTTGCTATTATTACATCATGATCAGATAAATATGTTATTCTTTGAGAGTTTATATCTTTTTTAAATGCTACGGCAACACCGCCATAGCCATCTTCTCTTCTTTTTTCAATTATATTGTAATTCAGTATCTTTCTATGTATTGGGTTATCATCATGAGAAAAGACCTCCGACAATAACGCAACATCATAGAACTCATTGTTGAGTAAAAATTCGATGTTGTTTTTATTTGTTTTCAATGACTGAATGTTATATTGTAAACACTTAATCATTATTTTCGAAAAGATCTAAATCTTTATAACTCAGTTGTTTTTTTTTTTTTTAATTTTTTCTGGAACTTTCGAATTTATTTTTTAACACGTGTAGGGTATGACCCAAACTTGGATCATTTAACTTGATCTTGAAAAGCTCACTACAAATCTCCACAACTTCTCCTCCATCTTTGTTTGGGAATTTATATTTCCAGTCACTCGAATCATTTCTCAAGACGAAAATGAGGTTTCTGCACAGGAGCAGACACAACCCTCTGCACAACCTTGCTGTATCGGTTTGAGCTAGTCAAAATCTTGTTCACACTATCTTCCTTATTTATGGTTTGAGGTCCTTTTTTTGGAAGGGGTGGAAAATTTTGTTCCTCATTGGCAAAATTAAAAGTCTTGTGACCAAAATATTGATCAATGACTTCTCTTCTTGACATCTTCTTAATCGACATTATCTTGACAATTTCTGATTCTTTCGTCCATACAGCACAATCATTTTTATTCCACGCATGGTGGCCTTGTTTCTTACACAAAATGCACCTGTTAGACTTACATTCTTGTTCACAACCATTTATTTTTCCACAGCTGAGGCATCTTTTCTCAACCTTGCATCTTCCCATAGTATGACCGAGTCGGCCGCACTTAAAACATTGTGTAACATAGGGAATGTATTGACTCACTTTAACGGGGCAGACAGCATGAATCCACACAGATTCTGGAATCTCTCCATTTGCAAATCCAATCTTTACTGTCAGAGTGGGATCCAAGACGATTGTCTTTTCTCTAATTTCCATGACTTTGGTCTTTCTAAGAATTCTTTCAACAGATTTAATAGGAACATCAGATTCAAGGTTTTCTCTTCATTGGTCATGTCGGCAGGAATACCTCTTATGACTCCATAGGTTTCCGTGAAACTTTTTGGAATGAAGGCATTCATGTTTAACTTTTCTAGATCCTGATTTAAGACAAGGTTGTTGATGCCACCACTATAACAGAAAATTTTATAAAGGGAAATACCCAAAGCTTTAATTTAATTTAATTTAATTTTAGTTTCCAATTTTTTATCTTGTTGAAGAGAAAAAGTCAATTTTTAATATTTTTGTTTTGTGTGAGCTCAGATTTGCTGGTATCAATTAGAACCCAGGCAACTCCAATATGAACGCAGCCATAAAAAACTTTTGTTTAACAGTCACGCTAGCACTAGTCTGTCATTGTTTGTCACTTTATCCGTCTTCACCATGTTTTTTTTTTCCAAATTTACTGTTTCTTCTCCTAATTCGTCTGCACTAACAAATTCGAACGTTTCCATCTCTTCCTCATTCGCTATTATACCTCTCTCTGCTTCCTTAGTTTTAGTGGCGTCACTTGTCGCCATTTTGGGTTTTGTACCGCAATTATTCCCTTCTGCTATGCATTTAGCAATCATATTTTTTTTTTTTTTTTGCTGATGCGCTGAAATTTTTCTTTTCTATTTTTTTCTTCTTAAATGATGTTAAATTTCTGACCTCTTCACCTTTCTCATCCTGATCAGAGCTAGCCCCTGCGAGTCGAAACTCTTTTAAGCCAACATCCTTCGAAAAAATGTCAAAAGTGTCAGTGCTTCTCTTTTTCTGGCTGTCGCCAAATGTTCGGCGGCAGCCATTGCTGCAGATTTCCTCGCTTTTACCATTTTTTTAATGAGTTTTAATTAAATGCCGGAGACTTACCCGAGGGTAAGCCAAAATTGACTTGTTAATCGCTGTCCTCTTTAGCCAAAGAAGACACCTTGAGATTATCACTTATTAAATTTCACAAAAGCTTATATTATATATATATATTTTTTTTTTTCCAAATATTACACAGACACAACCAGCACAATGCAGAGCCAAACGACGATTGAATTATTCGAATTTCACCCGACTACGCATATTTGTGTATCGACAATGTGCGATACCTCTTGAAATAATTAAAATTAATTATTCAGGGAGCTATCGATAAAAATACGGATTTGGTATTTAATCGGTATTTAATTGAGGCCTCTTTGTTGAAAGTGTGGACTGCCAACAAATGCTTTGGCCCACACTTTTAGGCTAAATTTAAAAATTTTCCTTCCTATATTTTGTATAGTGCTAAATATGTAATTTTTATTCCAGTATACTGCGGATCACGACATATTATCTGAGAGGGAAGATATTTTTGATATTTATATTAACTGTTATGTTATTTGTTATTGGGGAAATAGCGCACCGCGATCAACCCTGGTCTATTTGGCCCTAACGCTATTTTAATGTCCGAAAAGATTTTAAAATACAATTTTTGTCGAGTTTTAATGTGACGCTAACTTGACTAACATAATTCTATCGCCCATCGGCCATCAAGTCGATAACGATATTCAGCCCAAACCAAAATACCAAATATCACGGTCACACTCGTGTTCGTTCTTTGTGGTTAAAAATATTTTCGGGACACAATAAATGTTTTTTTTATGCAAAACATTGCACACAATTGGCATAATGCAAACGCGGATGCAACTGAGATCATTCAGGTCTTAAATATAATCGCATTCGTGCAGCAGTTGGTGTGTCAAGTGAGAAATATTCGTGTACAAATAGGTATTGGACTGCTCACACAAAAACCCAGACCCGTTCCCCTGTATGTACGTGCACTGTGCTGTGTACTGCTGCTTGCGGCGCTGCGCTGTTGCTGCGTACACAACACGTAGAGACGATGTCGACTGCAATCTCAATTAGAAAAGTGTAAGCGAGATAGCTATTGCTACCTACTAGAGGAGGCAGCATTGTATACAACAACAGCGCGCGAGCGCTCTCGTCAGCATAGAGAAAAATAAAAGAAAAAAATTCGGCCGTACCTACATACAGATGTATGTACATTAATGTGTGTGTGTGTGTGTGTGGAGAAGAGCATTTAAAAGGAAGAACCACGACGAAGAAGAAGTGCGAAATATGGGAAATATACACAAATAAATGCACTGCATACCCAAATATAAATAAGTGTTTTTTGTTATGTGGTTGTTGAGTTCGCGTGGAGTACTAAACGTAAATACATATGTATGCAAGTGCGCGTGTGCTTTTGTGTGAGTGGAAAAGAGTGTAAAAAATGCTAAAATATGTACATACATACATGTATACATACATGTTTGTTTGAATGTGTGCCATAATAATGCAAATTATTAATTAATTTCCTTAAACTGAAATTTTGTAGTTAATAAATGAATTGAAATTGAGTGCAAGAACAAGAGAACCCGAACGAGCAAAAGCAGAGCATGTAAAAGCTGTGTGCTAGCGCAGAGGAGAGACACACCATCAACAACAACAACACAGCAGCGCGAGAAGTGGCAGCCCTGCATCGATTTTTGCCAAACAACGCACCGCGGTCTTAAATCTCTCCATTTGGAGTGCCCACGTTAACATCAGCTGCGGTTCCTTCCAATCACTGTCAATGGCCACTCTTGCGGGGATCGAGCTTGTTCCGTTTCTGCTGGCCGTAATTTTGGGTCTGTAGGCGGTCCTCGAGCTGTGCGCCATGGACATGGACACGTCCACAAGTAGCAACAGCACCACAACACAGGAACTCAAGACATCTGCTTTGCAGGAAACGCCACTACCGGAGCAGTCGCCGCATCCGCTGCCGCCAACGTCTGCTGTGGGCGCCGAGGAGAAACTTCAGGAGGCAAGCACGGCTGCCAACCTAACTCTGCCTCCACCACAGACGGCAGCGGAGGTCGCTGATCCAGCCGCAACATCAGTAACAACAACCACAGCGCTTCCCAAAACTAGAGGACTAAGCACATCCGCAACTCCGCCGCCGCCACCGCTGCCGCCACCTCAAACAGTGGCTACAGACACAGCACCGGTCGCCTCCGGTGCGAGCATCAATGCGTTGTGTGCTGCCAGTGACTTCGATTCGGATACGGAGCTGTCTATAGTGGCAGCCGCAGCGGCAGCAGCTGCTGCGGCAGCTACCACGGGACTCGAGGCAAATTTGCCACCCGCCTCTTGCTCCGCGTCCCTGCAGCTACCCACAGCTCTGCCCACGAACGGCTCTAACAGTGCCCAACTGAGTCTCAATGCCAAACAGCAGCGGCAGCAGAAGCGTCGGCGTGAGCGGGCTCAGCGTTTGCAGGCGGAGCGCGACAGTCGCTGTCAGTCCGGAGCCAGTGCTTTAAATGCCACTTTTGTGGGCGGCTC
Organism: Lordiphosa clarofinis; assembly: GCA_018904275.1. NCBI lineage: Eukaryota > Metazoa > Arthropoda > Insecta > Diptera > Drosophilidae > Lordiphosa > Lordiphosa clarofinis. Next base: position 1,597,729 of record JAEIGQ010000039.1, on the reverse strand, counting down.
TGTGATCGGAGCCGGAGTTACTGGTGGTGGTGCCGTTACGGGTGCCGGCCAGAACAATGTTTTGGGCAATGGTCTGCTCTACCATCATTTAAATAGCGCTGGCAGCGTGGGTGAGGACAGCAACAACTCTAATGGCAATTTTACCAGCAGCAGCAACGGCAGCAACAACAATCTGCTCCCACCAACGGACAGTATTGCCTCTCTGTTGCTCAATCCGCCGCATTCACCGGAATGCAATTCTGGGTTAATGGCCACACCCAGCGATAGCGAGGGTGAATCACTGGACGAAGATCTTTTATCCACATCGTCATCGTCGACTCTGTTATTGCCGCGAGATAAACCGCCGCCCCGACCGCCACCTCCGGTACGGCGAAAATTACCGAGGTCTCCCGTGCTGGAGGAGGAAATTATTGACGGATTTGCCATATTGGAGTTCAAGACCTATGAAGATCTCGAGGTGGGTATCCGGGACCAAAATTTTCGGCAATAATTTCTTTCAAACTCAAATCCGTTTTATTTTTTTTCAGTTCGCCATCAAAATGGGTCAGAAACGCAAGGAGAAGCGGCTATCGGCGCTGGAGGAGCTGACGTGCACGTACAGCATTGAGGAGATGAAAATGCCAAAGATCATTGACACGGGTCAGCCACATCCGCTGCGTGTCCACAATCAACTCAATAATCATTTAAAGGATCTGCATCAGCATCAAAGGGCTGTCGTCAGCTTGGGCCAAACCCCGGCCAGTGCCAACAATAACAACAACAACACGTCGAATAGCAACAACTACCTAATACCCACAGCTGGCGGCAACGATGCCTCGCAGGACTGGCAGGCGCAATATCAGCAGCAGCAACAAGATCAAATTCAAATTAGCAATAGTCAGCAGGCCACAGCAGTCGTTCAGCAATTGGAAAACAACGGCAGTGATACCTTAATGCTGGACATCAGTCGGCCAACGCTGGCCGTTGGCAGCGACACGGCCACGAACTTGCACAATCCCACCAGTAATTGTAATGCTAATCAACCAAATAGCGGCGTGTCCAGCGACGCCAGCGTTAAGGGCACAAAATCAAATGATGCAGCAGCTGGAGCTGGATTAACCGCCCCAAAGTGTAATCATCTGGATGTACTCTTATCATCGCCGTCATCTCAAAATTGCAAAGTAAGTGAGGATATTCGAGCTTGGAGAGAAAATTGTCAGAGCAATCAATTGACGAATAGATTTTTGATTTCGATTGTGAATAACTGTTGAAGAGAGGAGGAATCGCTTGTATCCGAACCGTAAGGTTGAACCAAAAGCACGTAATTTCGATTGTATATTGGAATTAAGACTGTTTTTAATGAAAGTCCGGTACGAGTATATTCGCTGTTCCCTGAAATATTTGCAATTGGTGGTGTCACCAAGCTGTAATTGATTGGCAAACTTCTTTTTTTCTGCAGCAATTATAAATTTGTATTAACACAAAGTGATTGTTTTAGTGACCATTTTGATTGAAAATCATCTTTTTTAAGCAGGCTCTAGGTCATTGAAGTTAGGAATTAGTCCAAAACTTGTCTAAAGCAAGACACGCACAACACCACAAAGGCGGCTGGTTGACAGTATAGCGCTATTTGATGAATACCAATTCAATCTTCAGCTGTCTCTGCCTGTCCTTAGTGTGTTGGCAATTTGTATTAACTTAATACATATTTCTATTGGGTTAGCTAGAAAGTCAATCCACACTCAATTTTAAAGGGGTGTTGTTACCCAAGGGAAGAACATCTTAATATCATTTGAAAGCGTATATTCTAAGCTACTGTCGATAAACAGGTTGCTTGTCATTCAATCAAAAGTGATCATTTTCGAAATAATCGTTTATTTTATGTCCCAAAAGGAAAAATTACGCAACCTAGCGAATCAATAACAGAGCAGTGTTGCAGAACTTCAGGTTCAAAATTTGGTAAATTTCCAAAAAAATAAATAAACATCTCTAAAAATAGCTAAAAGCTGTGGAAAATAACATCTCTAGAAATAGATGGTTTAATTGTATATTACTATTACTATATATGACTATTGATTGTCGTATATATTAGTGATATTCATGAATGTGATTTGATTTCGCGAAATATCTGTTCACAGCTAGCAGCTCTATACTAAATGTGCAGTGTGTCCCAGTAGGGAAAGTAAGTCAAAAAATGCAGGAAACGTAAGGTTTTTTTTTTTTGCAAAATTATCCAATTTTTAAAAATGCACAGAGGAATAAGCGTGGTCGTGTGTGGCCCAGTGGTTAGTGTGCTGGACTGCTGGGCGGGAGGTCGTGGGTTCGATCCCGCCTCTGAACATCTAATAATAAAAGTTTTTTTTTTCTTTCTTTAGAAAATAGCTTTTACACATACGGTCACCTTCACCAGCTATTGGCGCCAGCTGTGAAGTAACTAGCCATGAAAAAGCAAATTCTCAAACTTTGCCGTTCGGATCCAGCGTTAAACTGTAGGAAAAGCTGCGAAAAATTTAAAGCACACACGCCAAGAGATTGAGAGAAGCTTGGCTTGGCCCCGTTGTAGGAGCTGTATAGCCAACATACATAGGTTAGGTTAGGTTGCAATGGTTGAAATGGGAGATTCCCATTTCTTCACTTAGGCTAGTGAAGGCCCATTGTGGTACCATATAACCCTTTCTACGCTGTGAACGTAGAGGGAGGGTCTTCCCCGTTAAACCATTTTGAAAGTAGCAAGAATTTAAGCAGTGAGTTAATCTCTATTTCAGAAATTTCTGACAGATCGGTTAAGAAAGGACGACCCAAAGTTGTAAGCCGTCTTCTGCTGAGAGCTGGACAATAACAGAAGAGGTGTTGTTGTACACTCTTCTCCTCATCCACTGAATTGCAACTTCTACAGAAGTCATTATGCATGACTCCGAGCCTAGCGGCGTGTCTTCCTATAAGGCAGTGTCCAGTAAGGGCCCATAATAAAAGGAAAATGTTTGCTCTTTTTAGGCGGAGCAACTCACTAGATTTTTTAAAATTAAGAGTAGGCCATGTAAGCTTGGATACTTCACATGTGTGAGTGGTTTGCCATCGATTCATGGTTCTTTGATATGTAGTCTCCTTTGTTTTCAGCTTAAAGGTCGCAAGAGGCACTCCTATGTTGCTCTTCTCCGGTAAGAGCTGAGTGGTGGTGCCAAGCCTGGCGAGGTGGTCAGCCATCTCGTTGCCTTCAATGTTACAGTGTCCAGGCACCCAAATAAGATTAATTTCAAAGTGCTGAGCCATCTCATTAAGAGATCTGCGGCACTCCGTAAGAGTTTTTGTATTGTTAACATGACCGTCAAGGGCTTTTAATGCAGCTTGACTATCTGAGAAAATAAATACTTTGCGTCCTTGGATTGCAAGGTTTACCAAGAGTTTGGTAGCCTCCTGGATGGCTACAACCTCTGCTTGGTAAACACTACAATGATCAGGAAGTCTAAATGAAGTTTTGATCCCGAGCTCTGATCTGAATACTCCTCCTCCTACCTGTCCATCCAGTTTGGAGCCATCAGTGTAGAAATTGATGGCATTCGGTTTGGAGTGAGGCATTGAGTTCCAGTCCAGCCGGCTCGGTATAGTGACTATACATAGTGGTAAACGTGATTGTTGGGATGCAGTAGTCAAGCTTGGCCGGTACCGCACCTCGATGTAGTAGTATAGACGAGTGGCCAGAGTTGTTATCTTTCCAGGTACCACTTTCTCTTAGCCTGAGAGCGGTGTTACTGGCGATTTCTCTTCCCAGTACGGATGGTTTCCCCAAAGCCGGACACCATACAATAATACCGTATAATAGTATTGGACGTACAACGGCAGTGTACAGCCAGTGTACTATTTCAGGGGAAAATCCCCATTTACGACCAATTGCGCGTTTGCACGAGAAAAGTGCAGTATTTGCTTTTTTGATTCGTTCAGTTATATTTTCGTTCCAATATAATTTTTTATCCAACACTACACCAAGGTATCTTGCAGAGTCGCTAAATTTTAGGTGTATATTGTTTAGTCGTGGGGGGTGTTTAGTCCAGGGGTGCCTCCACATTCAGATGTGTAAGGGCAGAGGTGTTAGCGTTGGGGAGAACGTTGTTAAAGGCGCCCTCGATGTCGAGGAATGCCGTGAGTGCATATTCTTTAGCCTCAAGTGATTTTTCAGTTTTTGAGACAAGATAATGGAGTGCTGTTTCTGTTGACCTACCTTTGCTGTAAGCGTGCTGCGCTGTTGACAGAGTGGATGGGTCTATTGACTGCCTTAGATAGGCGTCTATCAGTCTCTCCAGTGTCTTGAGGAAAAAGGATGATAGGCTGATTGGCCTAAAGTCATTGGGTCTGACATGTGAGGCTTTACCTGCCTTTGGTATGAAAACCACTTTTATGTCTCTCCATAGAGTGGGAATATATTGTAGTTTGAGGCAACCGACAAAAATTGTGTGAAGCCATACAATTATATTTGGTAGCGATTGCTGAAGTTGAGCGGGAAAGATTCTATCTGGTCCCGGCGATTTGTAGGGCTGAAAAGAATTCACAGCCCATTTAATTCGGTGTTCAGTTATTATATCACTTATGTGACTCTGCGCTACATTCCTGGGTTTTTCTGTGGGTACATGAGAAGTTGAACATCCAGGAAAATGCGATTCTAGTAATAAATTGAGGGATTCAGAGCTGGATTCAGCCCACGGTCCATCATCGTTTTGTAATAGCCCCGGAGGGGTTGGGAAACTCGCTAAAATTTTCCGAAGTCTTGATGCTTCAGAGGTAGATTCGATACCGTTGCAGAAATTTGCCCACGAGCGTCGTTTGGCTTTCCGCATTTCACTTTTTTGAAAACCGAATTTCACTTGATATACACTTTAACACTAATTAAAGTGCTTGCTGAAAGCTATATTATACAGTAAACGAGAAAGGCAAGGCTAAATTCGTCCGTGCCGAAGTTTTTATACACTTGAAATCACTTGTCTAAACGGTTAGCGACTTCGACCAAACTTCGCAGATCAGCTTAAAAACATTTAATATTACCCATGACCGTGATTGAGAGCGGTAATATTGAGAAAAAAAACAGTTTTTCTCATTAAAACCCATCATTTGTATGGCAGCTACAAGAAGTAGTCATCCGATCCGACATATTAGCAGCGTGCAGACAAAAGAAGACTCTGTGCAAAATTTCAGCTCGATAACTTCTAAACTGAGGCACTAGTTCGCGTAGAAACAGACAGACGGACGGACAAAGCTTAATCGTCTCAGCTCGTCACGCTGATCAAGAATATATATACTTTATGTGGTCGGAGATGATTTCTTCTATGCGTTGCAAACATCTGGGCAAAATTATAATACACTTTTCAAGTGTATAAAAAACGAATTAAAAATTCGACTTTTTATCATTTTCAATGTGCACGACGGTGTGACAGAATGGAAATGCCCATATGTGATTAACATCAATGAGAAACTCGATCTTTTAAATTTTTAGTCTCCTAACCGCTACTGGAGTACAGTTATGAGGGCGGAAAGTTAAATCAAGAACGGCTTAACCGATTTGGATGAAATTCGAAAAATCATTTTCGCACATTTTAAATAATTTGTCCTTGACCGCTCTCCAAAGACTAACGGTGTCAGCTCACAGCTTCTTGGTGTCCAATTCACATCTCCATATTTGCAGATTATTTTCGAAGATAGGGCGCAGAAGATCGATTGTGGCGTGCGTTGTGTGGTACGAAGCGCCGTCTTGTTGAAGCCAAATATTGTCAAAGCTTCTTCTTCATTTTCAAAGAAAAATGCACCTTGAGACCAAAATCCACACCAAACAGTGACACGTGGTGGTCGCATTGGCTTTTCGACGACGATATGCGGATTTTCTGTGCCGCAGATGCTACAATTTTGTTTATTGACAATCACCGAGGTGGAAATGTGCTTGATCCGAAAAGTTGATTTTTTAGTAATATTCGCCATCTTCGGCCAAACGATCTTCCGCCCAATTTGCGAACTGTAGCCGATTCGGACGGACAATTGGCTTTAGCTGCTGCACCAATTGAACTTTGTATGGCTTCCTGCCAAAGTCTTTATGCAAAATTCGCATCAAAGATGTGCGCGAAATGTCCAATTGTTGGGATCGATGGCGAGTTGACGTCGATGGTTGTTTCAGCAACCGCAGCGATGTTTCTCGGTCGAGCGCACCGGACGAGCAAGTACACGGGTTGGATTATCCACCAAAATTTCAGTATCACGTACTCGCTTCACGAATTGATCCATAAATTGCGTTTGGGAACATTTTTTTTGTTAATTTTTTTTTTTTTCAAATTTCGCGCAGTTTGAGTCGAGGACTCACCATTTCGGAAATATGCTTTTAATATTTCCCAACTTTTTTCAAGCGAATAGCGATCCGTTTCGAAAATGTCAACGTTTTTACTAAATATAAGTCTCTTTCCGAATGACATTTGACGTTTTAAAAGTCAAATTATGAATAGTTCAAATTCCAAACACTAGATGGACCACCCTGTATATACACTTCCAATACTCCAATATTTACCCGTCTACTACTGCCGTCCATTTAGTCTTCATAATAACCTTTTGTCATATAAAAAATTGTATAATAATCTGAACTCAAATGACAATTTTTTAAATTTGTCGATTTTTGGTCTATATATAGATTATAGATGGGTCTTCAATTGTAATTTAACCAATCTTCATAATAATCTTCGGTCCTAAGAACACTGCAAATATCGCGATTTTGTTGACCATTGGATCAACACCATCCATTTACCATTTGTGCGTGATTGATCTTGGGACAACTTTAAAACTGGAAGGCACAGCAGAACTTGCGTATTCTTAAGTTTTTAAAGCCAATAGCAGTTCTAATAAAGTACTATTCCAGCGGTGGGCACGCCCTTGCTCCCTTTGTTCAGATATTTAAAAGATGCATAAGATCTTATCATTTCTTCGGCAAATCGATAAATAAAGCTAATTATTAACTATCTCTAGAAGGTACGAACCATCTATCTATAAAACAGCGTGAGATATACCGTTTTTTCCAAATTGCGGTGGCGGGGAGGACCTGGCAAAAATTAACAAATAGTCTTGATCTGCCTGCAAGTATAAGAAGTTTATGTTCCATACATGTAAACCTATATTTCTTACCATCTCTGAGATCCCTACCCCAAACCAAGTGTTCGTTGGTAAAACTGAAAACGCAGATCTGTCTTTTAGATCTGGTGTATGACCATATGAATTGATTAATGGGTGAGGCTAAGAATGGTACTCCATATCGCGGTTTTTTGTCTGTCGAGTTCCATTTCTTGGGGACATGCAATAGCCCATTATACCATCATAAAAAACTATTTTAATAAAAATCTACCTTGCGCTTTTAAAGATATTCAAGAATGGAGGTTTACCGATTGCAGTGAATTTTTTTTATATTGCGTTCTCAATGACCCTATCCACATATACTGAGTTTGGGAGAATTTTATCTTAAACCATTAAAAACTGAGTTAAAATTGTTACCGTTGTGAGTTGCAAATACAAAAAAAATCCATAAAACGCGAAACGAGGCTTCATTTGAAACACTGGATATAAGGCATAATTTAAGGGTCTTATGTCGGGTCTTTAAAAAAAGTTCGATTTTTTCGAACTGTGATATACTCGGTGACCTTTGTAGAAGGGTATAGCACGAAAAATAATGATATACAAATTTAAAGCAACATAATGGGAGCAATAAAATGACAACATGCGGAAGAGGTCGTCGTAGGTATCACACAGGACTCGGTAGGGATCGTGACGGGCGCAATTTGACTGCACACTTTCAAAGACAACTGACGAAAATTTGAGAATTGCTCTACAGGGGACGTTCCAGTTCAAAAGACTTAGGAGAGACAAATCTACATCATCAACAACCAGCTTATGCGATCACACCTTGACTGGTAATACGGTCTGTTAGAATGGGCAAGCGGCGACTAGCATCCCTGTTTAAGCCCCTTAGTGCAAAGGGTAGAAAATGCTTTTAAACCGACTCCAATATATCTTGGTAGTTACTATATTGAGGTGACCAAAGGCTTGAGCAATACCCTAGCAATAGTCAAACAAGAGACACGTAGAGAAGCCTGGCTATATATGGATCGTCAAACTCCATAGACCAACGCTTAATGAAACCCAGCAAACTCTTAGCTTTGTTGGATACGTCATTTTGTCATTTGATCAACGAATGTATTCAAAGCATATTTACTGCGGTAAAACATGAACTTGCATTTATCGTGTTTAAAATAGAGCATATCGACCCCTGTGCGCGGAAACATCGTAAGTGCCATTTTTTGAGGAAATTGACATTTTGCTGGTAAAATGCTGGTAAAATTATATTGTCACAATCGCTACGGTTACGGAGATATAACAAAATCTATTTTTTTGTATGTGCCAATGTTGAGTTCTTTCTTGTGGGCGAAATGATCGTATGTGCCTCACAAAACTATTTATATACAGACTTATTGCTGCAGTGTACCGACTTTCAAAACTGAAAGAATTCATAGCTTTCCACAAAAATAAATCAATCATAAATTCGCTTCGTTGCGCACCCTTAAAAAAAAATGGTTAAATTCATAGAAATAATTCTTACCAAGTTAAATTTCCCGATAAGAATATTATTGTGGCATAAGAATTTTTGACAAAAATTTGTTTATAAAAAAGAACACCACCATAATAACAAATTTAATATTTAAAAGTGCAATATTCTTAACATACTTATAAAAGACTCGCTAGTTGATAACACAGGCCAACAAAATGACCATCTTTGTGAGGTGCAGCCCTGTTGATTTAAAAATATGTTAAGTTTATGTTTACTGATTCCAAAACTGGATTCGGTTTCGTTCCATCAGCTCTTGTTTCCAAGATATAGCGGAAAAACGAAAATCTTGCATTTTTGGCACTCTAGGATTTATGGAGGCCACACTAGGCATAACTGTCTGAGTTTATGAGCTATTTACGATAAAGGACATATCATTGCAAATTAAAAAAATCATAGGGACCATATAAGTCCAGCGCAAAGTGTCTAATTTGGCTTTTAAAGAGAGACATTTTTCGATTTATAGCATTTTTATCAAAATAAATCATCCCGTTTAAGGAAGCGCGTTAATTGGATTAATATTTTCGCCATCTAAGCATATAACCAAACATATGATCTAATATTGTGATTTTTATGGCATTTAAATAAGTTTATTTGGCAAAGATATGGCGTGTTTAAGACGAAAATACATATTTAAATTTATGGGAGGAAAACTAGATTGATACTCTAAATCTGTATAGGAACTGTAAAGGGGCTACTTGGTTCGGCATAAATTGTTATATGTTTACATGTAGATGATAAATTATATTTGGAAACAAGTAGCCTTCTCACAGTTCCTATAAAAATTTTAGTTACAAATCTAGTTTTCCTCCCATAAATTTAAATATGTAATTTTGTGTTTAAGAGGCTATAACTTTGCCAAATAAATTGATTTAATCGCCATAAAAATCTCAAAATTAGATCATATGTTGGTCTATAGGCTCAGATGGCGAAAATATTAATTCAATAACTGCGCTAGCTTTAACGGGCTATAAAAAATGCTAAAAATGCTATAAATCGAAAAATGTCTGTCTTTAGAGGCCAATTTAGACACTTTCCGCTACTAATATAGCGGCTATGATTTTTAAAATTTGCATTGATATGTACTTTATCGCACTTAGTTCATAAATTCAGATAATTATGCCTAGTGTGGCCTCCATAAATCCTAGAGTGCCAAAAAGTCGACTTTTTGGTTTTTCCGCGATATCTTGGAAAGAAGAGCTGATGGAACAAAACCAATGATACAGTTTTGTTCAGTGAAGTCTATATTAACATAATTTGTTAAAAATAGACCTGCACCAAAATCACTGTTGGGCTGTGTAATCTATTTCCTTATTTCGTTAACCCGTTTTACGCCGCACTGCACGATGATTTCACAAGTAACTTTTTTTTTATACCCTTGCAAAGGGTATTATAATTTTGCCCAGAAGTTTGCAACGCATAGAAATATTCATTTCCGACCCTATAAACTATATATATTCTTGATCAGGGCGACGAGCTGAGTCGATTGAGCTTTGTCCGTCCGTCTGTCTGTTTCTACGCAAACTAGTCTCTCAATTTTAAAGCTTCTTATAGCTGCCATAGGAACTATCGGTCGAAAAGTGGTTCTTTGTGAGAAAACTTTTTTGTTTTTAATGTAAACGCCTTCCGCTTCGCCAATTATTAGTTTTATACGCTTTAACACAGATTCAGAAGTTTTTGTCAAAATCGGATAACTATATCTTATAGCTGCCATAGGAACTATCGGCCGAAAAGTGGGTCTTTGTGAGAAAACTTTTTTTGTTTTTAATGTAAACGCCTTCCGCTTCGCCAATTATTAGTTTTATACGCTTTTACACAGATTTGGAATTTTTTGTCAAAATCGGATGACTATATCTTATAGCTGCCATAGAAACTATCGGTCGAAAAGTGGCTTTTATCAGAAAAATGGTTTGTTTTAATGCTGACGTTCGTAAACTCTGTTGTATTAAAACATTTGCAAGGGTATTAAAACTTCGGCAAAGACGAAGTTAGCTTTGCCTTCTCGTTGTAGCTAGGATCACGAATGGTGAGACTGTGCGATTACTTGAAAAGACACTTTTGCTAGTTTTTAAAGTCTCCTTGTGCTTCTTTTTCCAAGGGTTGTCTTATTACGGACTATTTTCTTCCTTTCTTAAAAATAATACATGACTTTCATTATTTGTTTTGTAGAAGTATGTCTACATCTTAAAATATTAAATATTAAAATAATATTATTTTTATTTTGGTTTTATATATTTTGGGCAATTTGAGCTGTTTTAAAAACAATTGTAAGCGTCAAACCTGGCGAAATTTTATAAAAAAAAATTTTGAAGGAAAATATCAGTTTTTTCACAGAAATGGTTAACAATTATTTTGATAAGTTAATAATTATTAATTATAATTGTTGCACATCTGAAGTTTGGTTGCGTTGTTGCCTGCTACCGCATCGAAAAGTAGAAAAAACGATCTTTTTAGCACATACGGTGTTTTCACGCACAGGGGTCGATATTATTGTTATTTACAGAGTAGGGCAAGATGAAGGTTCTGTATTTTTCTTCTTATTATCTAACTTTTGACCAGCAACCGATTCGCCAACACGATCTTTAAATTTGTGCACCAGGACGGGTTTTTTTTTTAAATTTTTGACTTGTGAATAATAATCAAAATTTTTTCATTATGCCAAAAGTACGTATAAAGGGCCTGACTGAATATATATATTATATACCTTCAGGTGTAATTTTTAAAGGATTACTAAAAATTAAATTACACAGAAACTATAAGTGATATTAAGAAGCTGTTTTTTTCATTCGATAGGTAATTTTTGTTGTTTATGTTTAACCTGCGGTTGTTGTATTCTTTTCAAAGTTAACCAAAAATGGTTGCAAAAATTGTTTGATAAAGGATAATCTGAACTCAAAACTGAAGACGGGGTTTTGTTAAGAATTGATGTAATTCTGGTGTGAACTGGGATATTTTGAATCGGTCAATAAATGACGGAGTAATGGGGTTTCAAAGTCAAAGTTTCGAAAATCGACTTTTTTCCCCCTGTATTGGCCCTAGCTGCGTTATTTTTTGACGGATCAAAAATATCATAGTTCACACCAGAATGGTGGGTATTAGGAGCACTTTAAAAATAGAATTTAAAAAATCGGTCAACAAGTACTCTTTAAATCTTTGCAAGCATTTTGGAAATAGTGGTTCCGAGATAATCACATTTAAAGTTCCGGCATCTGTTTTCGATAAAATAATAATTATTTTTAATAAATGTAGAAATTGGATTTTGTGCATTTGGGTATTAGCTTTCACCGAAGTTTTTATACCCTTGGAGAGGGTATATTAAAATTGTCCGGATGTTTGTAACGCATAGAAGGAAGCATCTCCGACCACATAAAGTATATATATTCTTGATCAGCATGACGAGCTGAGTTGATATAGCCATGTCCGTCTGTCCGTCCGTCCGTCTGTTTCTATGCTATCTCCTCCGTCAGTTTTAAAGCTATCGCAACCAAACTTTGCACGCTCGTATTATTAAGTTTTCAATGATTTTACATAATTTCAACAAGGTTTGTCGAAATCGGACCACTATATGGTATAGCTGCCATACAAAAGTTAGGTCTGAAAAAAAGTCTTAGTGAGAAAAACTTTTTTGTTTTCAATGTTATCGCTCCCAACGCTCGTATATATAAGTTTTCAATGATTTTACATCATTTTAACAAGATTTGTCGATATCGAACCACTATATAGTATAGCTGCCATACAAACTGCCAGGCATATATCAAGCTCCAAGGGTATATAAACTTCGGTCGAGCCGAAGTTAGCTGGCCTCTATTTTTTATGTTGTTTATAAAGTTTTTGAAAAAAAAAAAGAAAAACTTAGAATTTCTAAAAATACGAGGGTCGATGAAAACAATTCGGGAAAAATAATTGTTTTTTTATTTCTGTAAAACTGAGTTTCGGATCTACTTAAAAGCTTTAAAGGATGTTTATAAGATCCTAAGCAAATACAAAAATTTAGAAAAAAAATTTCTGAAGGTATACACTGTATACAGTACAGTACAGTAAGTAACTAGGTTCAAACCTTAAAAATTGTAGCTCTGAAAAAAACATTAAAAAAGGCAATCTGAAGAGCAGCTACCAGGAAAAAGTGCTCGTATATAAAAGAAAACAAGCCGGCTGCCGTCAATCAAGTTTAACCTTTCATTAAAAAAAGAATAATTGCTTAAACACACGGTTTTTATACCCTTGGAGAGGGTATATTAAAATTGTCCGGATGTTTGTAACGCATAGAAGGAAGCATCTCCGACCACATAAAGTATATATTTTCTTGATCAGCATGCCGAGCTGAGTTGATATAGCCATGTCCGTCTGTCCGTCTGTTTCTATGCTATCTCCTCCGTCAGTTTTAAAGCTATCCTAACCAAACTTTGCACGAAGTCTTTTGGTACAAATACGCTGCACATTTGTCGGAACCGGCCGGATCGGATGACTATAGCATATAGCTGCCATAGGAACGATCGGTTGAAAAACTAGTTTTAGTGAGAAAAACTTTTTTGTTTTCAATGTTATCGCTCCCAACGCTCGTATTTATAAGTTTTTAATGATCGGACAACTATATAGTATAGCTGCCATACAAAGTTTAGGTCTGAAAAAAAGTCTTAGTGAGAAAAACTTTTTTGTTTTCAATGTTATAGCTCCCAACGCCCGTATTTATAAGTTTTCAATGATTTTACATCATTTCACCAAAATTTTTCGAAATCGGACCACTATATAGTATAGCTGCCATACAAACTGTCAGGCACATATCAAGCTCCAAGGGTATAGTAGTAGTAGTAGTAGTAGAAGTTCTTCTTTATTAATAGAAGATTAAATATAGGCATGGCATTTTGCCGTAAGCCTTAAATTTAAGTTTTACATTTCATATTTTTTTTTTTTTTAATAAGCGAGAGCTACCGGAACGCCCATCTTTCAGAGCTACACCACCTACCTTCCCCGCTCGTCGCGAGATAGTAGATCTTTCACTCCTCAGGATGGAGTCCCGGGCTCCACCAATTAATAAACAGAACAAGGAAAAATATATAACAGAATTCTCTTTTAAAATGCTTCCTGCAGGATTTTTGCCCTGTATTTGTGAGCATCCAACAGGTATTTTGCTAACAGTCTCCAAGATTGCCCGTTTAGGACTGCTACAAGCTCTTCAAGTGTAAGGTATGCCTTGCCCCAAGAGCGGATCCTCAGTTCCTTCAAGATTGGACAAACTGCTATGAAGTGAGTCACATCTTCGCGTGCTCTCATGTTGCAAAGGCTCCACAGCTCATTTTCAACACGTCTGTGTGGTGAGTAGTTAAGCACCAGTACCTCTGTTCTTGCTCTGCAAATATAAGAAATGGTTAAATTTTCATAGTCTTCCCTAAAGTAATTGTTTTCCCCAAGGTCGTAACTTAAACGCTTGTACATCTGTCGAGAAGTGCTTTCGCTGGCTCGCCTGACATATTCCTCACGCGTTCTCTCGTAGATCGAAGCCAGTAGTGTGGATTGACTCTCTTTCCAGGTGTTAGGGTCGGCTAGGTCTAGATTCACTTCGTATTCAGAGGCCAGTTCTGTCCATTTTTGGAAGCATTGCGAAGACGACGCTATCAGTGCAGACGCTACCATATTCGGGTACCTGTCAGCTGACAAAGACATGATTTTGTTCATGTATTTGAAATGCGCTTGTAGTGTGTGAAGGGACATCTCAGGTAGGCCTGTCTCCAAATGTATCGCATATGTTGGCGTATTGTTTGGGAGATAAAATATTTGTTTCAGAAAGAATCTTAACAATTTTTCGGCGTCGTATGACTCCCATCCCCAGACTTCGGCAGCATAGCACATAATTGTTCTCGCCGTTGCCTGAAACATTTTGTACTTTGTACTCGCGCTTACATTTTTCTTCTTCATTAAGGCTTTCCATGTACTGTTTAGTGCTCTTTTGGACTCACTTAGTTTTAACTTAATGTGCTGTTTAAATGACATGTTGAAGATAACGTCACTCCAAGGTATTTGAACAGCTTTACCGTTTCTAGTTCTATATTGCCAAGTGTCCATTTCTCATCTCGTGCCAACCTCCCTCGGCCTTCTCGAATCATTGTTTTTTACTTTTCCGTGTTGATTTCCAGTCCCCATTTTAGGCAGTATCTTAGCACTTCATTGATCATCTCCTGTAGCATCTTGGGTGTTTCAGCGAGGATGACCATGTCGTCCGCGTACATCAGGATTTTAAATATATTCCCACCAAATTGCGCTCCTTCATGGAGTTATTGGAGATATCATTTACAAACAGGGAGAACAAAAGAGGGCTGAGAATGCACCCCTGCTTTACTCCAAGATTTGTTTTGAACCAGGGCGAAAGATTAAAACCATCCCACACTGCCGTTTCATTGTCCTCATAGAGGCTTTTTATTATATGTAGTATCTTTGTCGAGATGCCTATATCCGCTAGCTTGTGAATCAGGCGTTTCCTGTCTACTGAATCAAATGCTGCTTTAAAATCAATAAAAAACAGGTACAGTTTTTTGTTTGTCCTCAGAAAGTCCTTGCTTACCGAAATCAGCACGAAGATGCTGTCAATCGTGGAATATCCTTTTCTAAACCCAGATTGATTTTCGTGTAGTATTTGGTGTTCGTCCAAATACGATTTTATGCGGGCTAGGATTACGGACGTAAATGTTTTTAACAGAGTGTTCAAAAAGGAGATGCCTCTGTAGTTGCTCACTTCTTTAGGGTTGCCTTTTTTAAAGATTGGGTAAATTATGTTCTTCTGAAAGCTTTAAGGGGCACATCCGGAGTTAAAAATTTCATTAAAAGACTCAGTTAACTGTACCACAAAACCTTCTGAGGAGTACAGCAAAAATTCCGCTGGGACTCTGTCTTCTCCTGGCGCTTTTCCTACTTTATTTTAACTTATTGCAAGGCGCACTTCTGCAATTGTAAACGGTCTGTCCATTTCTGCTCTCTCGACAATCGGTAGATCAAAGATATACGGTGCCTCTACTTCTCTAAAAAGCAGGCCTTTAAAATATTCCGCTAAGTTTTCGGAAGTGACGTGTATACCTCTTTTTTCGTTTGAGCCGTTTATTTTTCTCACCATCTTCCAAAAATTTTTGCTATCATATATATTATCGAGAGCTATCTGAAGATATTGATTATAGAAGCGCTGCTTCTCTGCACAAAGTTGTTTATAATACCTATTCTCTCGAAGGTAGCTTGCTTTGCTTTCTGGTGTATTGTTGCGCGACGCCTGTCTTAGCCAGTGCATTGAACGTTTTCTTGCCTTTTCACATTCATTATCGTACCATGGTTCTTTGAAGTTTGTTCTATGCGGCTTTTGCATGCATTTTGCTGCTTCAGTAATGCAATCAGTTAAACGCTGGATACAATTTACGGGGAGTTCATAATGCGATCTAATCTCAGACTGTACTCTTCCTCGAGATTTGCCATCCATCTCAGCTTTGGTAAGAGTTTGTTAGTTTCAGCTTGTGTCTGTGCTCTTACACACGCTTCGATTTCTATTGGCATAAGATCCGAAAACAATTCCTCTGTTACCTTGAAATCCCTTACATGTTTATGCCATTCTCCCTGAATCATGCAGTAATCAATGGTTGTGCAAGCCTGGCCGCGAATAAAAGTAAATTTTCCTTCTGAGTCACCTTGCGATCTGCCATTGAGCGCTAGCAGATTAAAGGATTCTCCCAATTCCATGATTCTTGTTCCTTTTGTGTCCCTTGTTTTGTCTTTTGCTGCTCTTCGTGTGGCAGCACTTGCTCTTCTCTAATTCTTCCATTTAGGTCGCCAACTAGCATGGTATTTTGAATTCTTGCTTGTAGAAGAAAGTCGTAGAGCTGCTCATAATCATCCGACCATCTTGTGCAGTTGAGGTACGTGGGTATAATATATAGCATCTCTCGGGTCCCATGAATTTCCACAACTGTTCTGCTGCAAATATTTTCGAAAGAACAATTCACCGTGCATTTGAAATCTTTATGAATTCCATAAAGGCAACCTCCACTTGCACGCCCCCTTTCCGCCATCCTTACTGCTGGAATCCAGTAGAGCTCAAAATTCTGGAAATAATGCTCATAGTTTTCCATGTTGTTTTCAATAAACGTCTCATATAGGAAGAAGATTTGATATCTGTTAATCATTTTAAAAAAGTTGTTTTGGATTAGCTTACTTTTAAGACCTGCGATATTATAAGAAAGTATCCTAAACGTAACATTATGTGTATTTTCTAAACTTATACTATCTTGGGTGGGAGCTTGGTTTATAAAGTTTCTACTACTCCTTATTGGTTTTTTTAAACCCGGGCCCGATTAAGCAGTGCTGCGTAAGTCAGCGGCCACAATGCTGTACCAAATAACTCTTTTAGCATTGGTTCTGCAGGTTGCCCTTTGTGCACAAGATTTTTAGCGGCATCAAAATAGTACCATTTTCCATCAACATTTATTTCATCGCTTTTAACGAATATTTTAAATCTGCCGTTAAGTGAAATCAAATCTTTTTTAAACTGCAGCAGTACAGCCTTATGCTCTTGTCTTTCTACGATGAGGTCTTTTTCAATGAAAATTTTCGAACCCGCTATTAACTAGCCGTTCTTAAGCGAAGCGTTCACCATTGAGGAGGTTTCCAATTCTGCAATAATTGCAACTGTATTGCCTTTTTTAAAAATGATCCGTGTGTCTCTCACGTTGGCTTCCGGTACCTTCAGTTTAGTGCGGAGTAGCTCTCTAACACCATCCACTGATGCTTGTTTCTTCTGGAGGCCTTTTACAATCAGATTTTTATTTCTGCTCCAAGGGTATATAAACTTCGGTCGAGCCGAAGTTAGCTTGCCTCTATTTTTAAACTTTTAAATCAACTTTTTTATACCCTTGAAGAGGGTATATTAAAATTGTTTAGATGTTTGCAACGCATAGAAGGAAGCATCTCCGACCACATAAAGTATATATATATTCTTGATCAGATATATAGCTGATATATATAGCTGTCATAGAAACGATCGGTCGAAAAAGTAGTTCTAGTGAGAAAACTTTTTTGTCTTCAACGCAATCGTACCCAAACCTCGTATTTATAAGTTTTATATGCCTTCACATAATTTCACCAAGTTTTATGAAAATTTGACAACTATAAAGTATAGCTGCCATACAAAATATAGTTTTGAAAAAACGTCT
The DNA here is from genome assembly GCA_018904275.1 of Lordiphosa clarofinis. NCBI lineage: Eukaryota > Metazoa > Arthropoda > Insecta > Diptera > Drosophilidae > Lordiphosa > Lordiphosa clarofinis. The sequence goes on along the minus strand of JAEIGQ010000039.1, from coordinate 1,579,951 downwards.
TAGTAGGAAAAACTTTTTTGTTTTCAATGCTATCGCTCCCAAACTTGTTACTGGTCAATATTATATGCTAACACACAATTCTGCCAAGTTTGATTCAAATCGGATGACTATAGCATATAGCTGCCATAGAAACGATCAGTCGAAAAAGTAGTTTTAGTGAGAAAAACTTTTTTGTTTTCAAAATTTTGTCAAAATTTTGGTGCCATATAACAAACTGGCAGGCAGATATTAGCTCCTGGGTATATAAACTTCGGTCAAGCCGAAGTTAGCTTGCCTCTAATTTTTCAATATGTAATGAAAAAATCCCAAAATAATTTTAGTTTAAAACAAATGATGAAGTTACATGCATTTTTTAAGTAAAATACAAAATTTACAGAACGGAAAAATATAGATTTTTGGCGAAGTTATGTTCGAAAAACAAAACAATCAGGCCTGTTCCCGTTTCAAGTTCGATCAAATAATGCGAAATCGAAATTGAAAAATGTACTCTGTTCCAAAAACCGAATGTGATCTTCTTCAACGTCAAAACCCCATTTATCTTCATTCGACAATTTTGATCACAAAAAGATTCGCTTGAATTCTTACATTGGGCTTGTTCAGTAGAATAATTGTTCCCTGAGCAGATATATAAAAAAAAAATTGCATCTAGTAGTCTTTGCTGTTGGAGGTAGCAATATCACTTTAAAGTAGCACACTATTTCTTCGATACATGCTCCTGTATCATGATATCCCAAGTTGGCCATTATGATGCCGCATCACTCGAGTTCAGTATGAAGATTATTGCAAATTTATATTGCAATAATATGATTTCCAACTAAACGTCTTAAATGGATTTCTGATTACCTTAGTTCTAGAATCCACAAAGTTTAGGTCAATAAGTGTCTTTCCCACAATAGCCCCTGCTCTCAGGACAACACCTCAGGACCGAATTTAGATATAAATTAAGATAAAAGTATTGTTTCAGTATTATCCGTTAAATTCAGCATTCAATTCCATGCCTAAAATGGCAAATGTTATAATAGACCAACACAGTTATAAAAAACCATTCTGCCTGTGTTAAGTCTAGGACCGATATGCCTGTAGGGGAAGCCATGTTTTTAAAACCAAATTCTTGCAAATCAGTTCTGATTTCATTACTGAGCACTGCTGAAGAATTCAGTCACCACTGTGGACCGTCTAATAAAATAAGTTAATTGCTCGTTAAGTTAAAAATAATAAAATAAGTTAAATTCAATTCGCAATATCTATAATAGGTATTATTATATTCATCAAGATCGGATAATAAATAGACGAGTTCAAAAATTTTGCTTACTTTTCGGATGTCCCCCCCAGAAACACAGAAACGTTATTAAACATTTCCTCCCATGAGTAACGGGTATTTAAAAGTCGGTTAGAGCCGACTTTAACGCTCTCGTTTCCTTTTTCATTCAATATTCTTCGGAAGATATTGACTGCGCGGAAAAGCAAATGTTGGCCCGACTATGACTTTTCAGCAAACAATTTTTGAGTTTAATTATAAAGAGAAAAAACTCGTAAAAACGCATTTTTTGGTTTGGATGAAATCACAAAGTTCCATTAATTTCAGCTCTGTACTGAAATAAGCAAATGTTTGTTTAGAACCGATCAATTTTCAGTTTCTTTGTACTCTCACAGAGGTCCGGCTCGGACTCCCGAGAATACTGGAGATTTCGACTCTAGAACGGTTTGCAGACCTCATTTTAGGTATTCATTTTGAGCCTACTTCTTGTAAAGTGCGGCACTTACAAAGTAAGATCTGCTGATTTTTTTAATTGTGCTCTGGGGTTAATCATATTTGTATCGTTAGAAAGCTAAATGTCTAACCTTTCAGCCACATGAAATTAAGCATGCAAACCGAAAGGGAACATTTTCTGCTTACTTTGCTATTTTACTTCCGAGAAAAGAACGCGATATAATCGGAGATATGGAGCTTACAGAGAAAGTCCACTTGGATGACGGTTACTATCAAATCAAATCAATGTTTAATGCCACGTTAACGCGTTGTTTTCGCAAAGCAGATTTCAGACACCGTAACCGCACACTTTTTCAAACTGATTGGTAATATCTCGATTCCGATAATACGCCTGAAATTGCTTTTCAATGCCGCACTCGAAAATTATGTTCCAAATGTTTTATCGAATGTAAGTAACACGCCGCCTATGTTTTTTTTAAATTGGTAATTGGTGAATTGTTCTTTGTAGTGTCCCTGAAGACGGATGCCGATGTGCATCCGAAATATATTGGACCTCGAGCCAGCAATCATCAACTTCCAATATCCTATATTTCAAAAATGCTACTATAGTTATCAAACTTAAAAGATGAAATTTTCAATTTTTGAGAAATGCTAAGTTTAAGTTATTAAGCATTATATAGATGAGAACTATCAAAGTTAGGTGTTGAAAAGCCATGTACAACTGATACCTGAACAGCTGGAACAGCAAGTATAGACTAGTCGAGGCAATTTGTTCAAGTCCTCGTTTTTTTGACCTTTCCAAAATTTTAAAACATTTGTTGATGTACACAATTGTCGAAGGAATCTATAATATCACTTACAGATTTTATATATGATGTTTCTTTATTGCTTTCTATGGCTTTCATGAACTTCTCTTCTTGCAATCAGAAGTTGATTCATTTAAAAGTGAATTTTGAAAACTTTTATTTAGAATTTCTTTTTGGATCTTCAGCAGGAGTTTACAAAGTTAAAAGACACGGGTCTAAGAGCACTGCAGCCAATATTGGCACTGAGCTTATAATTAAAGATCGTTTATCGAATTATTTACAGTTTGTGCAACACAACAAACTCTTATTACAGAGTTCTCCTGGAAATCTAATGAGGTAACTTGGTCATAGTCCAAATCAAGAAATTCTTTAGATGCACATGAACAACCTTCATAAACAGTGCATTCTTCATAGTTGTATTCCTATCTGCTCTGAAGTTGTTATTCAAAAAATCTCCCTCTCGATCCAAATTCGCTTCATTATCGACGAGGAGTCAAAAATATAAAAAATATATGACCCAAAAAAGCCGAACCGAACCTGGGACCGGTCGGCAGCCTTGAGTCTTACATCGAATACTAAAGTGTCATTGCAATTTGAGAAACTCACCATAATTTCTCCGACTCAACATGGAATGTCTTTATACTTTGATCAACCACCTTGAGTTTACATGTTTCATTCGGCATGGCTTTCTAGAAATGCAGCAAACTGGTGATTATTTTACAGACCTCAGCAAAACGTTTGATTCGGTTAATCAAATTTTGTTCTTGGATAAACTTCCATCCAAGAATCAAATGGATCTATATATATTTGTCAAATCGGAATAATCGAGTCTTAATTAATTGTACATTATCTAAAGTAGGGAATGTGTCTTCTGGTTTTTCTCATGGGAGTCATTAGGGCCAACAGAATAGCTGTTCCCTGAGCAGGTATCATAAGAAATGTTGTATCTTGTATTTTTTGCTGTTGGATCGATTAGTATCACTTTAAAGTAGCAAACTATTTCATTGATACATGCTCCTGTATCATTATACCTCAAATTGCCTATTATGATGAAGCATCACTCGATTTCAGTTGGAAGATAATTGCAATTTTATACTTGATCATGGAGCAAGTTGTTCGACTAAGCTCGGTCAATGTGTTGAAGCATGATATCGTCCGCCTACAATATTGGTGCCAAAACAATTCGTTGCTCTTTAACCATTCAAAGTGCAAACGCTATAAATTTTGAGCAAAAGTGTGCAACAGGGAGAAGGAATCATTTCCGACCCTATAAAGTAAATTTTATCTCGATTAGCATCTACACCTGAGTAGATATAGCCATGTCCATCTACACTTGAAAACGCTTGTCTCAACGGTTAGCGACTTCGACCAAACTACGCAGATCAGCTTAAAAACATTTAATATTACCCATGACCGTAATTGAGAGCGGTAATATTGAGAAAAACCAGTTTTTTTTCATAAAAACCCATTTTTCGACCAATCATTTGTATGGCAGCTCAAAAAACAGTCATCCAATCCGGTAGGTTTCGACATATTAGCAGCGTGCAGACAAAAGAAGACTCTGTGCAAAGGTTCCGCTCGCTAGCTTCAAAACTGCGGGACTAGTTCGCGTAGAAACAGTCATTGGTTATATTAAATGTTTTAGGCTGATCTGCGAAGTTTGATCGAAGTCGTTAACCGTTGAGACAAGCGTTTTCAAGTGTATCAAAACTTCGACACAGACGAAGTTAGCCTTGCCTTTCCCGTTTCAATAAAAAAGTACCAATGATAAGTGTTTCGAGAAACCAGATCTTAAATCGAGATAAGTGGTTTAATAAAAAAATGCCAGCCAATTCAGGTTTTTGCTTGCCTGAAGTTTTCCTTTGTAGTTCTATGCCTTAATTAATTACTTAACTGTATTTATTTTTCCGGCTTGCCCCTCAATTCACCAACAAAAGTCAAATTCCTTGGAGACCAACGAAACAGCTGGCACTGCCCTCAACACTGCAGTTGCCGTATGCCCGACGCTGGAAATTCAAGATTTGGCTAACGGATCAGCGCAGGTCGTTGGTGCCACCAGTATTCTTAAAACGGAGCACGAGCATAAGGAACGCTTTATTGAAGTAAGTGTAAATATATCTTTGCATCTGTGAACAGATGATGTGTAATATAATACTAATTGTCGCTTGTGTCTTTTACCCCAGACTTCAAACCATTGCAGCAGCAATGGCGAGGGAACTAATATCGTACGTATCCAATCAATTAACGCTCCAAAGTTTATGTTCTTATTCTCTTTTTTATTTTCCATATTGCAGTGTGATAATGGCAATGTAGAAAACAAGGTAAGTCTTGATCAAGATAATCTTTTAGGACTAATGTTCTGGGCATTTGCATAAAATTGTCAAGAATTGTCACGTTGTTTGCAACGCATATCACAAAGTATTCATAATCATCAAAGATCTGCACGAGTGCAGCGCAATTCAAGTGTGTTGCCTTCGTACCTAAATTTTTTATACACTTGAGTGTCTCCAACCACTGGGAAAAAATGTATGCAGTGGAATGGCATATTTGTGCTTCAGGTATTAGTGCCAATAATACCCGAGAGCAATAAGAGTTATGATTTACTTGTGAGTGTGCTGTGTGTGTGCGACTGCCAATCGCAGACGAAATCAACATGCCGCGCCGCTCGAAGATGAAACAACCACTTTGATATACGATCGACCAAGACACTCAGTCGTAAAAAATACCAATAACAGGAGCTCGTTCTAGACTGTAAAATTTCAAGGGTCAATAACACCGCATACGCATTTAAAATAAGAGTAAGAGTATTGATGCATTCAAGAAAACAAGCGCTCTTGCAAATATCTGGTCAGTATCAATAGCCAATTCGATGAAGCCCTGGATGTCCGTCCAACCGTTTATCTCAGAAAATCTAGACCAACCAAAGTGACTATAATCCGAACTTTCCAAATTTATGACTTCCAAAAACAGTAACCTCAAGGATTTGCATACATGTATAGATATCATTTTTTTTAATTTATAAAGTATTTAACAGCCAGAAAGAAGCATCTCCGACCCCCTAAAATATATACAAAGATTCTGAATCAACAGCAGAGCCGAATCTTTAGAGGTATTTGTAGTATGAATATTTTTTCAGCTCATTCTGTTAACTCTACTAATTTAAATGTGGGCGGGTGTGGCGCAGCGGTTAGTGTGTCTGCCTGCTGTACGGCGCGAGGCGCCTCGGACCATGTAACAAAATAAGTTAGTTTTTTAGAAAAATAGCTTTTACACATCTGATCACCTTCACCAGCTATTGGCGCCATCTGTAAAGTAACTAGCCATGGAAAAGGTTCTCAAACTTTCGGACTCGGCGTTAAACTGTAGGTCTTTTTCTCGTGCGAAAAATTATAAGCACACACGCCAAGAAAAAAGCTTGGCTTGGTCCTCTGGGGCTGCAAGCCAATTTTAACTAAGTAAATTCAAATACAAGTGATGGAATAGGTGTATATATCAGCGATAGCCCTTGGTTTCATCCCGGGGCGTAAACATTTCGCTATTCACACGTACATGACCCGAACGCTTGCCGAAGCTGACACCGAGAGAGCAAAAAGCGTCATTCGCTCGACAGAGTTCGAAGCGATTAGGTCGAGGCAAATTCACGGAGCTTTGTTTTCGCACACTAATACTGTCTCGCTTTTTGGCCTCGCTCTCGCTGGCCATCGCTGGTATATATGCATTTCCATGATGACGAACGTGACCGTCGAAAACATTTTTCAATGTTCGGCTAGTCAAACTGTGTCATGCTGTGTTTGGCGAGAACCGAACAGAACAGTCAGCAACGGCAGCCTTATGCTCAGGTTAAATTGTGTTCACTTCAGACAGAATTATAGATATTTTCATTGATAGACCATAAGCTGAGTTCTACAATTCTATGTTTATTTTGTTAATTTCTGTAACAAAACCTTTATGAATAACCGAATTTTTACATGCACGCAATGGAAGTGGTATTGGAAGAGACACGCTGTGATTTGTAAGAGAAAGTCCAGCAGAATGTCAGCCGCCACATACATGGCAAATGGTATGACGGCCGGCGTATTCGAAATGGCACCAATCGCAAAGCAGGCAAACTCTCTGCTCGCTGTCTGCAAAATGCCTCGAGCGATGTGACTGGCCTTCAAATTAGACACATTTTCAAGAGCTTATTGAATTAAAACATGTTTTGGCATTGAAATTTAAAAATTCAATTAAAAAAGAACCATGCATAACTGCCAATTATTTTTAGCACGGAGTAAAGATCAAGTTTCTTCTCAAACTAACTGGTAAATCCTTAACTTCAGTTGCTTTAAATCAGAAGTGCCCATGCCTATTCTACAAACCACGCATATGATCTTGTTTGACGCAAATAAATAAAATGCTCTCTTTCTTTCCTCTCTAAAGTTTTTTTTGTTGGCGACAACACATACACACAAAAAATCGGGGTTCCCTTTCTATTTCATAAAGTTGTTCTTGCTTAAAATATATTTTGTGTATTTGTATTTCATTCCACGCTCATTCTGGGCACCTCTGCTTTAATTTGACTCTGATTGTTGACATAATTTGAATCCGCATTGTTGTCAGAGAACGATATTTTGAGGTGCTGCGTTCTTATGCAAGCGTGTAGCTTGTGTGTTCGGCAAGCCGCGCAGTTAATAAAGTTTCACACTCTATTCAAACTTAAATTATTTATTAAATTTAAGAAAAACTGATTTATAGGGCCTCGAAAAATTGGCCGTCTTGATTTGAATCTAACCAAGTTTACGCTCGAAATATCCAACAAAACTATTTAAAATGTTGCTATGGTATTCCCGTTAAAGGATATAAAGAGAAAAACCACTTACATTTTTTTTTTAAGTTTTAGAGATTTAATCCGAAACTCATTGCATATATTGGCAGTTTATTTAAAAATTTTGGTTTTCGGGGCGAGAGCGCGTCCACTAAATGTAGTCCGATCCGCAGCCAAACTTTTTATTATACCTATTGGAAACAAAACGATAGTTTTGCCGCCCGAGCAAAAGCAAAAATAAGAATCTCATATTAATAATTCTTCGAAAAAAATATAAAAAAATTTTTTTTTAATTATATCAAAAGTATGATTTTTGCCAAGCTTACGCACAAAATAAGACACATTTATAATTAAAATGTTGCTATAAAAAAAAAGAAATAACACAAATTTTCTTTCAATTTTTAGAGTTTAAATCCGAAACTCACCTTTATTTTCCATATAATTCAAATTTTCGATTTTGAGGGCGAGCGCACGTCCACTAAATGAAGTCCGATCGCTGCCAAACTTCTTACTATATCTATTGGGACTAAAACGAAACTTTTTCCGCCCGGTATTTTGAAATCTATTTTTAAGGGCCAGTCTATTGGACAATAATAACCCGTGCCGACTGGATACCAAACTTTTTACTTCCGATTTGCACTCTCCAGCGAACGCTGTATTTTCGTCTTGCACCACTAATAGAAACACATCGCGCGAAAATGCCTGTCCTGACTCTCCAGGTGCTCGGACACAACTGACCAGCCGCTCGTTAGTTAGCTAGGAACGCCCTCTACCGAATCCTGTCGGTGCGCAAAGTACAGTCGCGGCGGAAGAAAATCAGACCTATTATTTTCCGGACGAACCCTGTACATACCACTTTTAAAACTGCGTAATTTCACTGACATGTTGATTTGATTGAAAACAATATTTTTGATGTTTTGTGCGAGCTTGGTCGCTGTTTTATTGAGTTTTTTTCGGATCAGAATTTATAGTTGTGTATTCTCTAGCATATTACACTGAATTTGTTTTAACCAAATAACGAGAATTATAAAGCACATCGATTCATCTATTTTCGTCCTCATGGTTCGGATCAGGGTGTGGTTCACATTAAAAAAAAAACGAAGTTCCTGGGTTCGAACCGGCTGTATGATTTTAAGTATTTCTTCTTTATAGTAATGTTGCTGTAGCAGCATTTTCCCTCTCCGTTGTTTTGGTGCCCAGCGCTGTTTGATGTATGAGAGTTTCTGTCTATCTCTCTCTTTCTCTTTTGTTATTCATCTCTCTCACTCTATTTGTTGTGGGTACACAAACCAATTATTATTATAAGCATAAAGATTTTGTCATAGTCTGTGTCGAGCCAAATTTCTAACTGCGTGCATTGCCAAATTACAAAATTTTAAGATAATCAAAGATCACTTCACTGAGAAAGTTAATTAACCTTGCCTGTTCTACATGCATAGTTCTTACACACTAGTTGTGTGCAAAAGAAAAAGTAACAATAGACTTCTCTGGATCAAAGGGAGCAACATATCGACAAATTGTAATTTGTTGCAGGATTTTTTGCTGGGCTGCTTTCATACCGCTGACCAGAACTGTCTCAAATAAAATGCATTTCTGGCTACTTAGCCCTTCATACAAGAACGGGTTAACTTGTAAAGAGTTAACTAAGTTTTGGCAAATGCGTAATTTCAGGGTTGTTCCTGTTTCCGAATTCGATTGCTCGGAAGGATTGAAATCCTTGTGCCACAAAATATTTCTTTGTATCAGGTCTGTTCTCTGCAATTCTTCAAGGCCTTCTCATAAATTATTAGCAGCTTTCACAATTGTATTTCTCAATTGTATTGGTGCTGGAATCGAACCCTCCAGGGACAGAACATAAAGAAGTTTTCCAACTATTTAGAGCTCAGTTTTTATACTCTGTACCGAAGGTACATAGAGTATATTAAGTTTGTACAAAAGTATGTAACAGGAAGAAGGGATTATTTCCGACCCTATAAAGTATATACATATATTCTTGATCAGCATCAACAGCCGAGTCGATATAGCCATGTACGTCCATCTGTCTGTACGTCTGTCTGTCCCTCCGTCCGTCCGTCCGTATGAACAAACAGATCAAAACAGATGATAACAGATAGACGTTTGACATGTATGTATAGTTAAGTTAGTCATTAGTAATATGTGGGTATCGATTTGCCGAAGAAATGATTATGATCGGATGACGGTTCTCAAGTTATGAGCTGTGTGAGCGGAGACAGCGCGATTGTCGTCGCCACCAAAAAAATAGCTGCATATTGCAAAACCATTGTATGGGCGTTAGAGATATTATAGAGATTATATAGATTATAGAGATTATATAGGTCTTTGGTTAGATGTAGTCTTGCAAAGATTAAAGGTTATTGAATTTGTTTTCAAATCGGTCTATTAGGTTTAAATACAATGAGCTGAAATATTTAAATGCTGATTTTTGGCTCAACAAATTCAGAACAAAGAAAATAAACAAACACAACAAAGGACGAACTCAATATTTAAAAAAAATAGAGGCAAGCTAACTTCGGCTCGACCGAAGTTTATATACCCTTGGAGCTTGATATATGCCTGACAGTTTGTATGGCAGCTATACTATATAGTGGTCCGATTTCGACAAATCTGGTTGAGATTATGTAAAATCATTGAAAACTTATAAATACGAGCGTTGGAAGCGATAAAATTGAAAACAAAAAAGTTTTTCTCACTAAAACTAGTTTTTCAACCGATCGTTCCTATGGCAGCTATATGCTATAGTCATCCGATCCGGCCGGTTCCGACAAATGTGCAGCGTATTTGTACCAAAAGACTTCGTGCAAAGTTTGGTTAAGATAGCTTTAAAACTGACGGAGGAGATAGCATAGAAACAGACGGACAGACGGACGGACAGACGGACATGGCTATATTAACTCAGCTCGTCATGCTGATCAAGAATATATATACTTTATGTGGTCGGAGATGCATCGTTCTATGCGTTACAAACATCCGGACAATTTTAATATACCCTCTCCAAGGGTATAAAAATATACATGTAATTGGTCCTAGCTTCGGTATTTAACCATAGACTTTCTTCGCCAGAATCTTTTTATACCCTTGCAAAGGGTATTATAATTTTGCCCAGAAGTTTGCAACGCACAGAAATATTCATTTCCGACCCTATAAACTATATATATTCTTGACCAGGGCGACGAGCTGAGTCGATTGAGCTTTGTCCGTCCGTCTGTCTGTCAGTCTGTCTGTTTCTACGCAAACTAGTCTCTCAGTTTTAAAGCTATCGGGCTGAAACTTTGCACAGAGTCTTCTTTTTACTGCACACTGATAATATTTCGGAACCGACCGAATCGGATGACTATATCTTATAGCTGCCATAGGAACTATCGGTCGAAAAGTGGGTCTTTGTGAGAAAAACTTTTTGTTTTTAATGTAAACGCCTCCCGCTTCAGCAATTATTAGTTTTATACGCTTTTACACAGATTTTGAAGTTTTGATCATAATCGGATGACTATATCTTATAGCTGCCATAGAAACTATAGGTCGAAAAGTGGGTTTGGTTGAAAATACTTTTTTTTTTAATGTAAACGCCTCCCGCTTCAGCAATTATTAGTTTTATGCGCTTTTACACAGATTTGGGAGTTTTGGTCAAAATCGGATTACTATATCTTATAGCTACCATAGGAACTATCGGTCGAAAATTGGGTTTTATTTTGAACAATTTTTTTTAATCTCTGATCAATTAAAACATTTGCAAGGGTATATAAACTTCGGCAAAGACGAAGTTAGCTTGGCCTTCTCGTTTTTATTTCGGAGAAACGCAGTCCTTAAAGCTCGTAAGTTTTCGAAAAGTAAACACAAAACGAAACCGAACGTTTTACTATTTGCTTTTCCAATTCCAAACGATTTGGTTACGTTTTGATCTTTCAAACTCGGTTTCGAAGTCGGTTTTATAAACAGCTGGCTGGCTGCCCCACCAGCATGTTTATGTAAATCGATTTTAATTTACGAAGCCCTTATTTACAATTGAAGTCCATTAATTTTTATTTAAAACAGTATTAAATTTATATTTTTGAATATGTCGAATGAAATGTTGTCAAATATTGCTAAATAAACTAGAAAAAGTGCTGACAGATACACTAATTTATATGAAGCATTTATAGCAGCTATCGGTTGACGGTTGAAATCGACTAAAAATAAAGTGGAATTCAGAACAGTTCGGTTTGGGTTGGTTTAATAGCAATTAATTTTAATTCCGCTGACTCTGCTGCACAACTTTTGAAAACGACAGTTTTGGTCGATTTGCAGAATTCGGAACAGCAATCATTTCGATTTGCTACAATTCTACTCGTTTTCGGAGTTCGGAATAGGCCCGAATATTTTTGTATATTTTTCCTAGGAGTTTAAAAAATAAACTTCGAGAGATTCCGAGCAAAAAATAATTGTTTTCCAAATCTTTTTGCTTGTTTTATTTAAACTAAATGATTTTTGGAAATACTAAAACCTTTCGTTTCATATACTTCTGCACTCCATCTAAAGTTACTGAATTGATAATGTAAGTGTACATGACAAACAATAAAAAAAAAAAATAAATAAAATAAAAAAAAATTCACAAAAAAAGTTTTTTTTAGATCGATTTTCGAAATTAAAAATAAACTGGATCTGCCTGCTAGTATAAGAAGTTTATGTCACGTACATGTCAAACCTCTATCTCTTATCATCTCTGTTTGTTCATACGGACGGACGGGCAGACGGTTACATCGACTCGGCTGTTGATGCTGATGAGGACTATATATACTTTATAAAGTCGGAAATGATTCTTTCTCCCTATTATATACCTTTGCTCAAACTAAATTTACTCTGTATACCTTTCGTAAAGAGTATAAATAGTCTCTGAAGAAACTGTTTAAAGCATATATCGGATATTCCGAACGTCGCAGGCGTTTGAAACACATACATTTACTAAATGACACACGGGTCAACCCGCTTAGTGATGGTTTCAAAAAATCTAAAAAAAAAATTTTTAATCCTCGGTACTGAACCCTTGCACAGTGGTTTATTTTGTCCTTTTTTTTTGGCATAAACTTCAGTTTTAAAGTTATAGACCCCAAATTAGGTTTATAATCATATTTTGAGCGCCAAAGACAACTTTGAAAATTTTACTAAATTTTGACCAATATTTAATATAGCTGTCATATAACCAATCTGGCCGATTTGCCTCAACTTTGTTGTTTTTACGCTGTTGAACTTAAATTCAGAATGTTCCAGTATTTTTAGCTGCTACTACGACTTACGCAATCTTGTCAGGTTTGGACCACTATATGATATAGCTGCCATACAACCGATCTGGCCAATATGCTCAACTATTGTGTTATTTACGTTATTGAACTAAAATTCGGTTTGTATCCGTGTTGTAAGCTTCTAATACGACTTTCAAAATCTTGTTTAGCAACTTCGTTGGTTTTAAAGATATTAAACTGAAATTTGGTTTGAGCACGTATTTTAAGCTTCTTTAGCGACTTATCAAATATGGTTCCATTCGGCATATTATTTCATATTGCTGCCATATAACTGATCTCTCCGATTTGCTCCAACTTGACGCTATTGAACTGAAATTCGGTTCGTACTTTTATTTATATATTTATATTTCATACATATATGTAACTAGCAAAGGGCCCGTCGCGCTTCGCTGCGCATTGAACAATATCAGAATCAGTTTTAAGTCAATCGTGAGAGTCAAATATTTAACAAAGGGCATAGCAGAATAAGCATACAAAAACTGCCCCCACTCCGATCAGAACCAAAATTAAATATGTTGTTACCATCAATGAGAAACTCACTCTCCTAAATTTGTAGTCTTCTAATCGCTATTGGAGTAGAGTTATGAGGGCGGAAAGGTAAAACAAAAAACTCGTTTATCTTAAGAACCGCTTAACCGATTTGGATGGGTTTAATATATGTTGTAAGTGTCGCCAGACCAATGCAAAAAATAATTTTTGCACATTTTTATTGCCAATTCTTTGGCCCAAAAAAAATTATTGAAATTTTCAAATAATTCTTTTACGGTGTTATCATTTTGCTACATCGACAGTTTTTTGCTCGTTTTTTCATCAAGAGGTCTCTAACAACATATAATTTTTGCAAACACATCCCAAGTGTACCTCATGGTGAAATACTATTAAACGTTAAATTAGGAATTTTTATATATATTTAATACATATTAGGCACACTGTAAATCAACTTAAAAAGGGGAAAAAGGGGAAATTTTCTGTCAATTCTGTGTGAGTAGTTACAGTGTGCTCAGTATTATAAAATATATTTGTAAAACTGTTCACATGTTTTATTGGCATTCACTATGAAGATGGTTCCCGACGACCGTGCAAAAATTGTACATTGTTAAGGATTTCTTATTGAAAAAAGTAGCAAAAAACTATAAGAGTTGAAAACGATTTACACCGTGAAAAAATTATTTGAAAATTTTAATAATATTTTTTGTGCCTAAGAATTGGTAATAAAAATGTGCAAAAATAATTTTCTGAATTCTGTGGTGGACACTTATAACCAGGGCTCAATACCGGAACCAGAACCGGAACCGTTAACCGAAATAAACCGTTTCAAATCGCGTACCGGAACCGGAACCTGAACCGCTACAAAATTTTTTTTAAGAACCGAATACCGTTTACCGTTATTATTGGAACCGATAAAACCGGAACGAAACCGAAACTTTGCTACCGGTACGGTTCCGGTTTTTTTTTATACGCTGTACCTATTTATGTTAGGAGTGGGCAAAATAATGTAACTGAGAGGAATCATTTCCGATTTTATAAAGTTCTTGATCTTATGTATGTAGACAAAAAAAAAACAAAAGATTGAACAGTGCAAAGTATAGAAATGGCAATGACGGGTAAACAGAAGGTGTAGATCAAACAATTGCTAAATCATTCCCAAAATTTTTATGAAGATTTGATAGACTGCAATAGTAGAGGGTAAAAATATGTGGTGTAGACCGAACTGTCTTAAAAATCGGAAATTTACAAAATTACATGAGTTCAGAAAAGTATAAATTTGCAAAAATTCTTATATGAGTTAATGAGACGTGTTGATCAAACGGACCAAAAAATCGCAAAATCTGCAAAATTTTATAACGATTTTGATTCTTATGAAGACGGGTAAATCGACGGATGGGGAATTTTGCTAGATGAAGATTTGATAGATGGTAATTGTATGGTATGCTTTGCAATGCACGTCGGGTACATATTTATTAGAATTTTTTTTTTTCAGTATTAAAAATAAGTAGTACTTATATCGGTGAGTACCGGTACGTACCGGTATACCGAAATAAAAATCCGGGTACCGGAACCGAAACCGAAAACCGAAATTAATTGAAAACCGATAAAGAACCTTTATCCGAAACATTCATTTCGGGACGTACCGGTACTGGAACCGGAACCGAAATTCGTTTCGGGATTAAGCCCTGCTTATAACATATTTTTAACGCATTCAAATCGGTTAAGCGGTTCTTAAGATAAACGAGTTTTTTGTTTTACCTTTCCGCCCTCATAACTCTACTCCAATAGCGATTAGAAGACTACAAATTTAGGAGAGTGAGTTTCTCATTGATGGTAACAACATATTTAATTTTGGTTCTGATCGGAGTGGGGGCAGTTTTTGTATGCTTATTCTGCTATGCCCTTTAAAAAACTTTCTATAAATTTAAAAAACTTTCTATAAATTTGTTTCCTCTGTAGAGCCCAGAAATCGAATCATACATATATATGCTTGAAATTAACTTTTTACTACCTTGCCCACCCACACCCCACCCACTGCCCATCTACTTCTTACACAACTTCCACCCGTTTCCCACCTACTTTTCACCCACTTCTCACCTACATCCCACCCACTCATCACCCAATTCCCGCCCAGATCCAACCCACTTCTCACCCACATCCCGCCCACTTCCCGCCCACATGTAAATAAAAATGTACATGTTGGCTATACAGCTCCTACAACGGGACCAAGCCAAGCTTCCCACGATCTCTTGTCGTGTGTGCTTTTAAATTTTTCGCACAAGAGAAAGGGACCTACAGTTTAACGCCGGATCCGAACGGCAAAGTTTGAGAATTTGCTTTTTCATGGCTAGTTACTTCACAGCTGACGCCAGCAGCTGGTTAAGGTGACCGTATGTGTAAAAGCTATTTTCTGAAGAAAGAAAAAAACTTTTATTATTAGATGTTCAGAGGCGGGATCGAACCAACGACCTCCCGCCCAGCAGTCCAGCACACTAACCACTGGGCCACATACGGCCACACTTCCCGCCCACATCCCACCCAAATCCCACCCAAATCCCACCCATATCCCGCCCACTTCCCACCCACATCGCACCCAAATATCGCCCAATTCCCACCCAATTACCGCCCACCCAATTACCAACCACATCCCGCCCACTATTCTTCCTCTTCCCGGTGGACAGCCCGACGGTATTTCCAACATCGGAAAATGCAATCACTGATTATTTAGTATTTCATCCCTACAAACCGAGTTTCAAGTCAATCAGGTGAAAAATAGTTTTTTGCATGCAGAATTTTCCGGCCATTTTCCTCGTGGGCGGGTTTTCCGAAATTGGAAAAACACGTGTCGAATTATTTTGCGTACTACGTTTGCAAACCAAGTTTCAAGTCAATCGGATGAAAAAAAATTTTTACCATACAAACTTTTCCGACGCTTTTCCGACTTTTCCGGTCGGGATTTTCCGGAAGATTGGTATGCAGTTGTTGTTGAATTTTCAGATAGAGCTTTGAAAATGAGTTTGAAGTTGATCGGTTGAAAAACAAAAAAGTTTCATACAACAGTTTTCCGCGAATTTTCCGACTTTGGGGATAGATTTACCAAAATTTGAAAGTCACTTTGTTTATGTTTTATTATGTGTAACTTTGAAAATGAGTTTCGAGCTAATCGCTGGCAAAAAAGTTTCGCCCATACAACCTTGACCACCCACTTTCCACCCAGGGTGGGTGAATTTTCCGGAAGATTGGTATGCAGTTGTTGTTGAATTTTCATATAGAGCTTTGAAAATGAGTTTGAACTTGATCGGTTGAAAAACAAAAAAGTTTCATACAAAAGTCCGCGAATTTTCCACACTTCCCGGCAGAATTTTCCAAAATCCTTTCTTAGTATACTCACTTTCAGCATAAGATAAAACTACTGTGAAAATCTCATCTTCCTATCTTTTATGGTTTAGGCTGTTCGACGGTCACCAGTCAGTCAGTCAGTCAGTCAGTCAATTAGTCAGGTTGAACAGTTTTATATATATAGATATATCGCTCACTTACTTCAATACTGGCATAACTCAAAAAATACGATTTTTTACTTAATGATGCAGAAATATTCGCTGTATTGTGTTCTATTTTGTGCAAAAATTTTCGTACTGATATCTCTTCTACTTGCCATGTGATATGAGAATATGTCGCAATATCATTTTGCAGGTTCATTTTCATGTTAATGCAAAAACCGCCATATCTCAGTTGTCCTGCAGTTGATATTGAACAAACATACTTCGGCTTTCAGTTAAAACATCATATTTTCAAGTTTTATTAAAAGGCATTCTAAAGGGCATAGCAAAATAAGCTTACAAAAACTGCCCCCACTCCGATCAGAACCAAATTTAAATATGTTGTTACCATCAATGAGAAACTCACTCTCCTAAATTTGTAGTCTTCTAACCGCTATTGAAGTAGAGTTATGAGGGCGGAAAGGTAAAACAAAAAACTCGTTTATCTTAAGAACCGCTTAACCGATTTGAATGCGTTAAAAATATGTTGTAAGTGTCCACCCCAGAATTCAGAAAATTATTTTTGCACATTTTTATTACCAATTCTTAGGCACAAAAAATATTATTAAAATTTTTAAATAATTTTTTCGAGGTGTAAATCGATTTCAACTCTAATAGTTTTTTGCTGGTTTTTTCAATAAGAAATCCTTAACAATGTAAAATTTTTGCACGGTCATCGGGAATCATCTTCATAGTGAATAACTACTCACACAGAATTGACAGAAAATTTCCCCTTTTCCCCTTTTTAAGTTGATTTACAGTGTGCCTAATATGTATTAAATATATATAAAAATTCCTAATTTAACGTTTAATAGTATTTCACCATGAGGTACACTTGGGATTTGTTTGCAAAAATTATATGTTGTTAGGGACCTCTTGATGAAAAAACCAGCAAAAAACTGTCGATGTAGCAAAAGGCTAACACCGTAAAAGAATTATTTGAAAATTTCAATAATTTATTTTGGGCCAAGGAATTGGCAATAAATGTGTGCAAAAATTATTTTTTGCATTGGTCTGTCGACACTTACAACATAACAACAACCCATCAAAATCGGTTAAACGGTTCTTAAGATAAACGACTATTTTGATTTATCTTTCTGACCTCATAACTCTACTCCAATAGCGATTAGAAGACTACAAATTTAGGAGAGTGAGTTTCTCATTGATGGTAACAACATATTTAAATTTGGTTCTGATCGGAGTGGGGGCAGTTATTGTATGCTTATTCTGCTATGCCCTTTATAATAATTTTCTTGATTAACTGAAAACTAAAAGAACCATTTTTTCTAGATAAAATCCTTTGAGAACTTAAAAGTTTGAAGTTCAAACGTGTTTTTCTCAAAATGGATTACTTAAAACTTTCCCCCCATATAGTTACATTTTGGAAGTTATCTTTTATAAAGAATTTAAAATAACTTATTTTTTTTTATTTTTTGTCATCTTCCTCGTATTAATTTCTAATTTTTTCATAAATCCAATCTGACACAAATTTGTTGCTACGTCAAATATCGAAGAGGTCGCTACAACGAAACTTGAACGTCCCTGAATATTGTGGAATTGCGAGAAAATGGGGACGAACGGGGAAAAGGTGTTAATTAGCGATGAAGAACGACATTTATTTGTACAATTTGGCGTACTTAGTTTTTGTCAGCAGACGTTAGGTCGTTAGTTTTATTCCACGAAACACAGGAGACTCATGTTAATTTTCTACAAAAATACACATAAACTGGACATTAAACACAACTCGAAGACTAAGACTACACAAAAATGTACTATATACAGTGAGTACTACATACCTTGATCTTCAATTTCCATTATTTTCTTGATTTTGTTCGAAAAGAGAAAATTTTTATTTTCACGCACAAATGTTAACAAACTAATGTGGCGCCAATTTCTTAACCCTAAGCAGCTGATGTTGCAGTGTCGAGGCACCCATATTATGTCTATATTGAAATGCCGTGCGATCTCGTTAAGAGGTACGCGACAATCAGTAAACACGACATTGTTTGTATGTGAGTCAAGTGCATTGAGGGCGGCTTGACTGTCTGAGTATATAAATACGTTGCATTCTTCGACCATGAGTGTGCTGAGGTAGGTGGCTTCCTGGATGGCTACCACTTTCGCTTGGTACACACTGCAGTGGTCGGGAAGGCAATACGACAAGTTTAACTTTAGGTTGGGGGAGAAAACGCCGCCTCCTACTTTTTCGTTAAGCTGAGAACCATCAGTGTAGATGTTAATTGCGTTGGACCTGCTGTGGGTAAGGATTTCCCACTCATGGCGGCTAGGGATATAAATCTCATCTATAACTTATGTAAAATATGTGGTTAAAATAATTTTTTTAATATTCGATGTCGGTAGAAAGTTATAGCGCTTAGAATATTTGTGTATACATAAAAACACGCATATCCAAAAATATAATTTCGGTTACAACGGTTAGTTAAATTTTGCCTTGGCATTGAAGATTGTAATACGTGCCGAGTCCTTTTGAAATCTTTATTTTCGGAGCGAGTTAGTTCATTTGAAACTTTGCGCCGAAACACCTCCATTCAGGGCCGAAAATCGTGGAGATTGCAGCATTTTTTACCTCTGCGATCTTCAATGAAGGATTCGAAGCAATCATTAAGATCATCAATGTAATGGGCTGTCAGATTTGGAAATGAAGCTCACACTTATGTACATTTAAAGACGCAATAAAGAACGAGTGGATGCCAGAAGCGACCATGCGACATTTAACGACTTCTAAGAAGAAGTGCTTAAGAAATTGATTTTCGCGGCTAAAAATCAGCACGCATGAGCACTAAATTACCATGATTATGATAATACTGAACCACGATAAATACCATGGATGACCAATCCATGAAATTAATTTGAAAAAATTTTCGGAAATTTTGAAAAAAATTTCTTCTTCTAAGTTCTTTGTTAATGGTCATCCATGGTATGTATCGCGGTTAGTCACTAGAGTTTGGTCATAATTATGGTGATGTAGTTATATAAGATCTTTTGTGGCCTTGAAACTAGTTTCTTAAGTAATTAGCGGTTTTAATTCCACGGATAACCCTTAGCGGCGAACTGCGCGTATGCAATGATCCTTACATGGTTTTTTTCCTGTTTGTTTGACATTATAACTATTTTTGATCCTCAACGGTATTTTTCCGCGATGTGATGAGTTGTCGGTCACGAAAAGTGGTCTGAAACATTCCTTATGATCTTAACTGTATTTTTAACCATTGATCCATGGTATTTACCGCGGTTCGGCATTGTCTTAATCATGGTAATGCTGTTTTGTGTGGTCATTTTTGGCCATGGAAAGCAGTTTCTTAAGTAGTTCGCTTTTTTATTACCTCGGAGAAGCTGCGAATTGCGCTTATGCAATGATCCCGCCATGAATTATCATTTTATTTGCACTGTCTTTTTTTTTATTACTATTTTTTATCCTCTTTGGTATTATTTCGCGATTTAATAAGCCGTCAGTCTCGAAAGCTGTAGGTAAAGGGCGATTCCGAACCCTGAAAAGTAAACATGAGTACGGTGCCAAATTGACAGCTAGGTTATCGTACTCATTTGTAATCATACTCGGCGAGTAATTATCGATTACTTTTTTATTTACTTGTGCAGGTCTCTATAAGGTACAAGGGCCCGACTTTTCGTAGTCAGGGCCTGGGTCGAGCAAGCTGTGCACAATTTGTTCAGAGTAAAATGTTGTTGGAAATGTTTACACTTTTGACTGATCACATCGCGGAAAAATACCGTTGAGGATCAAAAATAGTTATAATGTCAAACAAACAGGAAAAAAACCATGTAAGGATCATTGCATACGCGCAGTTCGCCGCTAAGGGTTATCCGTGGAATTAAAACCGCTAATTACTTAAGAAACTAGTTTCAAGGCCACAATCGATCTTATATAACTACATCACCATGATTATGACCAACCTCTAGTGACTAACCGCGATACATACCATGGATGACCATTAACAAAAAACTTAGAAGAAGAAATTTTCTTCAAAATTTCCGAAAAGTTTTTCAAATTAATTGCCGGTGTGGTCATCCATGGATTGGTCATCCATGGTATATATCGTGGTTCAGTATTATCATAATCATGGTAATGTAGTGCTCATGTGTGCTCAATTTTAGCATCGAAAATCAATTTCTTAAGCACTTAGCGGTTTTATTACCACGGCGATCCCTTAGATGTGAATTGCTTTTGTGCATTAATCCTGGCTTGATTTTTTACTTGGTTGAAAGTAAAGTATGTTTGACATTATTTATATTTTTGAACCGCAACGGTATTTTCCCGCGATTTGATGATTTGTCAGTCCTAAAAAGTAGTTTGAAACATTCCTTATGATCTTCACTATATTCTTTAACATTGGTCATCCATGGTATTTATCGCGGTTCAGTTTATTCAAAATCATGGTAATGTAGTTATGTGTAGTCACCTGTGCCCTTGAAAAGCAGTTTCTTAAGCACTTAGAGGTTTTGTAACCATGCAGATCCTTCAGCTGCGAATTGCGCTTATGCAAATTCAAGGCATGATTTTTTTACTTGGTTGGGCATAAAGTTTTTTTGACATTATTAATATTTTTATCCTCTTTGGTATTATTTCGCGATTTAATAAGTCGTCAGCCGAGTGCTGGCTCCCAAACTGTGCCACCAAAATTAACCTTGCTAATATTTTTATTATTATTATTTTTAATTTTATTTTATTTTTTACGGTTTTTCGATTATAATCGTACGATGCCACGATGCCGACTACTACTCGGCACCGTAAAAATAAAGCATATCTCAAACGTAGTTGTGCACAAATTTCGTGCACAGAGGGCTGCTCACAATACTAGTCAGGCAAAACTGCTCAAGTGCTCAACAAAGTGAATACCCCAAGTGTTTTTAACCAATTAAATTTGTTTCGCCCAGGTGGACCTTAATTTTGGAAATGCCCATATATAGTTTATAGGGTCGGAAATGAATATTTCTATGCGTTGCAAACTTCTGTTCAAAATAATAATACCCTTTGCAAGGGTATAAAAAAACCGAAATTACAGGCATGTTCTAAATTCCACTACTTTTTGATAAGTAAATTGAACGCAATTTCGCTTCGGTTTTGTTTTTGTGTTCTCAATATTGAATGAAATTGCTCTCTTTTTACTTTTTTGCAATCCGCTGGACCAAGCGAGAATGGCACTAGATAAATAAGTGAGAAACCAGAATTCCAAGCGAAACGATCAAAAATGGAACAGTCGGAAATGAGAGAGGCTGACTTTTAGGTTTCACTCTTCGTTTTCGTTTGCACAGCCTAAATCTAGACACATTAAAAAAAATATTTTTGCAAATCAATTAAAGACTAGAATGCCAATTCAATTTCACTAACAATTTCTAAATTGATCACAGACTTAAGAAAAATTTACTTTATGTACATCTAACAACTGCCTGCAAGAGTGCGTAATTTAGCAATTACTTTTCATTCCACCGACTAAAAACCATTACGTTTAAAAACGAACCACTCTTTCGTTTTGGTGTTGCGAGAACAAGAATCAATTCCACTTTCGAAAGGTTGCCGTGGATGTGGAATTGAGAACACGCCTGCTAACTTCGGCTCGACCAAAGTTGATATACCCTTGGAGCATGATATATGCCTGCCAGTTTCTTATGTGGTTGCAGTACAATATATTCATCCGATTTTGATATATTAATATTAGACAATATTCATGACTGAAAAGTGTAAAGACGATACCATTGAAAACAAAAAATTTCACTTAAAATGTTCATATAATATGTCTTGTACTTTTTAAATGCCTATAAAAACCAAATTTTCACCTCCAGAGGATGCAAATCACCATAACATTTCCGCCCCGTGCTTAACTGCTTTAGTGACATTATTTTTTGACTCGTTACCAACGCTGATTCACCTTGTTTCTTATAAACGTTTGAGTGAATGTCTTAGGCCCATGAACTCGTCTATGAAAGGTTGCTTTAAAAATATCCTGCATTTGAGTGCATAATTTCACAGCCGAATTTGTTGGGTTTTGCTCCACTGCAGCAACTATAGCTTTTTTGTTCCTGACGAAATCAAAACTTCTTTATATTTCCGGTATTTATGTAATATTTTATACTGTTTCGCACACTTGTATATGACATCATCCAATTACGCGATATGTGTAGATTTTGATGAATTTCCGGACTTCTGGAGAAATCTCCATATCTCTGCTCATTTCTTAAAATCTGTAACGATATTTAGACCACTAATAACTGGAATTTCATCATTGACTAATCTTCTTCTTCTTTAATGGCCATTACAACCGTTCGACGGTCTAGGCCTCTGCGATTACGCTCTCCATTCGCTTCTGTTCTGTGCGAGCTGCCCCAGTTGGTCACACCAAGCTCGGCAATGTCTTCCCGCACCTGGTCTTCCCATCTTAGTGGTGGTCTTCCCTGCTTGCCGCCTCCATAGTCAACCGCCTTCGATTTATACGCCTTTTTTGCTGGAGCTTCTTCCTTTATCCTGGCGACATGTCCTATCCAGCGCAGCCGCTGCTGCTTTATGCGCTTGACCAGGCTGGTGTCCCCATAGAGCTCATACAGTTCGTCGTTTCTTCGAATGTGGAAATCATCGCCGGCTTTTAAAGGTCCATAAATCCTCCGAAAAATTTTTCGTTCAAACACGCCAATCGCAGCTTCATCCGCTGCTGTCATTGTCCATGCTTCTGCGCCATATTGCAGGACTGGGATGATAAGCGACTTGTACAGGGCTATTTTTATACCCTTAGAGAGGTTATATTAAAATTGTCCGGATGTTTGTAACGCATAGAACGATGCATCTCCGACCACATAAAGTATATATATTCTTGATCAGCATGACGAGCTGAGTTGATATAGCCATGTCCGTCTGTCCGTCCGTCCGTCTGTCCGTCTGTTTCTATGCTATCTCCTCCGTCAGTTTTAAAGCTATCTTAACCAAACTTTGCACGAAGTCTTTTGGTACAAATACGCTGCACATTTGTCGGAACCGGCCGGATCGGATGACTATAGCATATAGCTGCCATAGGAACGATCGGTTGAAAAACTAGTTATAGTGAGAAAAACTTTTTTGTTTTCAATGCTATCGCTCCCAACGCTCGTATTTATAAGTTTTAAATGATTTCACATAATTTCACTAAGTCTTATTAAAATCGGACTACTATATAGTATAGCTGCCATACAAAAGTTAGGTCTAAAAAAAAGTCTTAGTGAGAAAAACTTTTTTGTTTTGAATACTATCGCTCTCAACGCTCGTATTTATAAGTTTTCAATGATTTCACATAATTTCCACAAGATTTGTCGAAATCGGACCACTATATAGTGTAGCTGCCATACAAACTGTCAGGCACATATCAAGCTCCAAGGGTATATAAACTTCGGTCGAGCCGAAGTTAGCTTGCCTCTATTTTTGTTCTTTGCTTGAGGTCTTTGCTCTTGAACTCCCTACTTAGCCCATAGTAGCATCGGTTCGCAAGAGTGATTCTTCGTCGGATTTCCAGAGGTAGACGAAATCCTCCACAACATTAAAGTTGTACTCTCCCATTGTAACAGATTGTCCCAGTCGCAATGACTTTCTGTCCCCGGATACTAGGTACTTCGTCTTGTCCTCATTTACCGCTAAACCCATTAATCTAGACTCCTTCTCAATCTCTGAAAACGCCTTGCTTACTGCCCCTTTTGTTTTGCCGAGAATGTCAATATCATCGGCATATGCAAGTAGCATTAGATCTTTATGAACAAATCCGCCGGTTCTGTTGGCATTTGGGCACCGGCGCAGTATATATTCCATCAGTAGATTAAAGAAGTTACACGATAAGGTATCGCCCTGCCTAAAACCTCTTTTGGTATCAAATGGTTCGGAGAGGTTCTTTTCTATTTTGACGGAGCTTTGCGTACTTCTCAACGTCATCATGCAAAGTCGAACGTACTTTGCTGGAATACCTAAAGCAGACAGGGCTTTGAAGAAAGTTGACCTTATCGGTGTGTCGAAGGCTGATTTATAATCAAGAAAAAGATGGTGTGTTTGGATGCCTCTTTCTTAGGTCTTCTCCAGGATTTGTCGTAGTGTGAAAATCTGGTCTGTGGTGGATTTACCAGGTCAGGTCTAAAGCCACACTGATAAGGTCCAATCAGTGTATCAATAAACGGCTTTAGACGTTCACAAATAATGCGGGACAGAACCTTATATGCGATGGGGAGGAGACTGATCCCGCGGTAGTTGGCGCAAACTGCAGGGTCTCCTTTTTTAAAGATTGGATAGAGAACACTTAGATTCCAATCATCGGGCATGCTTTCGTCCACCCATATACGCCACAGAAGTTGGTGCATGCACCTTACCAATTCTTCGCCTCCAGCCTTGAACAATTCAGCGGGCAGCTCATCCGCGGCTGGCGACTTGTTGTTCTTTAGTCTTCGTATGGCTAAACAGACTTCCTGTTGGGTCGGCGGGTCTATCTCTATGTTGTCGATTGGTGGCATCGCTACTTCTCTAAGGGCGGCATCCTGTTCGTCATCGCCTCCCAGTAGGTTGGAGAAGTAACTTCTCCATTTGTTAAGCGCCACTTGCGGATCTGTGACCAGATTCCCCTGTTCGTCTTTGCATTGTGTGACTCTGGGCTTGAAACCTTCTGTTAATTGCTTAATCTTTTGGTAAAATTTTCGAGTCTCACTCATGCCCAATAACATCTCGACTTCCTCGCGCAAGCGCCTTTCCTGCTCATTCTTTTTTCTTCTAAATAGGCGCTTCTCCTCTTTCCTTTTCTTCTGGTAAACAATTTTATCAGCATCCGCTTTCGTCTGCAAAATTGTCTTGTAGACAGCGTTTTTCTCTGCAGTAGCGCGTCGGCACTCCTCATCGTACCAAGACCGCCTTTAAGGGGACTCGGAGTACCCCTATATCTCCGCGGCAGCCGCTCTCATGGAGTGTAATATACGATTCCACTGTTCGCCTATATCGGAAGGGAATGGGGAGGATTCCTTGAGCAGTTGGGCGAGTTTAGCTTTGTAGGCTTCGGAGGTCCCTTGTGATTGCATGTTCTCGAAGTTTAGCTTTCGACGTGTGCCAGAGCGTGAGGTATGTGCCACACTGAGCCGTGTGCGTACCTTGGCTGCGACAAAGCAATGATCCAAGTCTATATTGGCCTCTCGAATCGCGCGCACATCTAGTACACTTGATGAATGCCTTCCGTCGATCACAACGTGATCAATCTGATTTTGAGTTCGTTGATCAGGGGACTTCCAGGTCGCCTTATTAATGTCTCTATGTTCAAATCTGGTACTACTTACGACCATGTTCCGGCCCGCAGCGAAGTCTATTAGCCTCTCTACGTTACCAGAGGTTGTTTCATGAAGGCTAAAGCGTCCGACTGTCGAACCAAAAACTCCTTCTCTCCCGATTTTCGCGTCTTTATGTCGTGATCGGGGCAGCGCTCGTATAGTTGTTCCAGGCGCTCTTAGAATTCGTCCTTTATCGGGTCTTTCTTGTCTTCTGTTGGCGCGTGAGCACAGATAAGACTAATATTAAAATATTTTGCCTTAAGTCTGAGCGCGGCAAGCCGCTCGTCAACTGATGTAAAGCTGATGACGGAGTGGCGCAGGTTATCACTCACTGCAAGGCCGCACCCAAAAGCATGCCCGCTGTAGTAGATCTCCCAGGGAATGGTGTTTTCTTTTCTGTCTTCTCCTTTGGTAGCGTTATTATCTTGCGTCCATATCCAATCCATATCGTATATTCTGCAGTGCGGTAACGTCCGAAGAATATTTCTTGAGGACATTCACCAAGGCGATATCATCACCATCTCCGTTGAGGATGCGGACATTCCAGGTGCATATTCTCAAATCGTGGTCCTTAAAACGTTTGCGTGAGTCGTCGTCAGAGGGGGTTCGTATCCGAGGCATTGTAGTCGCAGTTTTCATTGGTGGAGATTTTTTACGGTGGTGGGTACCAAACCCGACGCACTAACCCTATATTTTATACCCTGTAGGGAAAGGGGGCGGGACGCCTCTCACGTTAGTCAGCAGCTTTGCGGATGCATCGCTCTGCTTCCGATGGTCACCACGAGGAGGTGTGAGTCGACTTGAGACGCAGTAGACCAGGATCACTCTGGGTTCGCCAAATTAAACCGATCAGAAGCTTTACCTGACCACATACGCCCCCGCTGTCAGAAGTAAACAAACAAGCAATTTTGAGAAGGCAAATGCAAAATGTATGAGGAAACCTCTTTGTTTTTAATAAATGAATTGGCAGAGGACGTGGTTTCGCAAGTAGCTCATGGAAATTCGTGCAAGGCTCTAAAGGCAGTACTGGTTGTTGCGGAGGAGGAGGAAAGCTTGAAAAGCCGCCACTCCAATAAGAAGATGCCTGCGTACACGTAGTAACCACCTCATCTGGTTACAAGACACCTTAAGCAATTTGTTGTCAAAAGTTCAAACCCTCCGCCAAAAAAAATATATCGATAACTTTGTTGCCTAAAAATTTTAACAAGTTCGTTCACCAGCAGACAAAAACTTAATTTTTTTTGATGATTTTTGTTAGATGATTGGTGTATGCTGCTGAACACGGCCATTGTTATGTTTGCTCAATATAAATTATATGTTTTTATTTTAGGGCAGAGTATTGACTTTTTTGGAAAAAAAAGGAAAAAATTTAAATATTAATTATATCGATATTTTCAAAGATATATATTAAATAGTTTATATATTTTCGAATCAGAAAATATCATCGATACGATATTTTGAAAATATTCGACAACCCTAGTCGAAACATAAATTTACCATTAAGACGGACTCCTGTTTTGACAGCTGCTAAATAACATAACGATGGTTTTTATTAAGAGTTACGCTAGCAATTAGTTCATCCAGGACCACGCAAAAAAGAGTCTGAACATGATCATTTTAATAAAGTGGTAATGGGCTAAGAGTAGAGATGGGCGAATAAGGACAATTTGTTCCCGTCCCGCCACGATCCCGACCACGGCTGTCCCGTCCCGATCCCGACCAACAAATTCAATCTTGTCCCATGGAAATCCCGTCGCGAGCACATCTAGTTATGAGTCCTTAACGATGCACGGGACATCATGCTGTTTCCTTAGTGTACCATTTAAGCAATAGTTTTCCTTCTTCTCTCCTTATTTCGTTTTCTATATATGTTATTATCCCGTTTTTCTCCACTTCTATCGTGAATTGTAATCTTGCGTGTTGCTTGTTTAATGTCGCTAATATCTTCTCTTGTTGATCCTTTTTTTCTGATACACAATATATCATCTACATATTTATATAGGTGTCTAATAAGTATTTTAAATATATATATATATATATATATATATACTATATTTTGTTTGTCTAATTCCTCTTTTGTATCGTCCAATATCTTGTTTATTACTACATTAGATATGGTTGGTGATATCGGGTATCCCATCGGCATACCAAATATTTGGGTGAAAATACTATTGTCAAAGGATACGTAGTTGTTTTCAATAAGTATGAAATCTAAAATTTCCCTAATAATTCCGTAATCTAATAATATAGATTTTATGCATGGATTTGATGCAGCTGTAAGCATTCTCCAACAAAGAAGAAATTTATGTCAAAGTGCGTCAAGACATGGTAAAAAAAAAAACTCAAAAAATGTCCAAGTAAAGTTTTTAAAAAATAGCGAACAGTTTAAAACATTTTATAAATTTTTCTTACAAAGAAAAAAATTATGAAATTTAAAAAAAGGTCGTTGAAAAAATTTTTCATAGAAAAGAGGGTCAAAGAAAAAAATGGTCTTGGTTTATTTTTGTAAAACCTATTTTCGGATCTGCTTTAAATTTATACAGGATGTTTATAAGACCCTAAAAGATCGTTAAGGGTACTGTATATGGGAATTTCCATGAAGTCGAAGGCGACAGTCGTACGCATTAAAGTGGAAACAAAAAGTAACTTATAGCACTTTCGAAGCACTTTTTTTTTATTAGTAAAGTAGAGAGTACACCTAGAGCTGATTCCAAGATTAAGCAAATTTAAAAGCGATTCGCACGCGACAAAAAATGGTAGTGGTGTTTTTGGCCTTCAGTATAAAAGCAGAACTTAGCGAAATCTGCCAAAACTATATAGTGAGACTTTTTTTAAAATGTTGAATAATTTTACAGTATATTAGAATTTATTTGATCGAAAAATTTTCTTTTTATACCCTTGGAAAGGGTATATTGAAATTCTCCGGATGTTTGTAAGGAGAAGGAAGCAACTCCGACCACATAAAGTATATATATTCTTGATCAGCATGACGAGCTGAGTTGATATAACGCTTGTATTTATAAGTTTTTTATGTTTAATTTAACCAAGATTTGTCGAAATCGGACAACTATAAAGTATAGCTCCTATACAAAAAATAGGTCTGACAGAAATCTTTCATATCTCAAACTCCAAAGATTTATAAACTTCGGACGAGCTGAAGTTAGCTAGCCTCTATTTTTTTTTTTTTTTCGAAATAAAATAGAATATGATACGCGAACTGCGAACGCGACAGTTTTTTCCATCATTATATTTAGGTTGTTTTTGTTATAATGCGAACCAGAAACTTGCAGTTAATTGCAGTCACAAATTTCTCAAGGTTTCTAATGCATTCTTTTTTAACTCTTTGTTACCTCAATCATTTATCAAAAAAAAAAAAAAAAAGGGGCAATATTTATGTCCAAATGAGAAAATTTACTTTAGCGAGGTAGTTAAACCGAATATTTCGAATTGGGGTATGAATAAATGTAAGATTAGTTAACATTAGTTCAATTTATATGTTTCCTCTTGAAAATATTAAAAACAGAGTGTTTTTGAGCACTTTTAAGATATTGGTCTTGGTGAACCTTTTGGTAGAAATGCCCATATGCATGTACCTGCAGAAATTTTTTTTGTATTTTTATACCCTTGGAGAGGGTATATTAAAATTGTCCGGATGTTTGTAACGCAGGGAAGGAAGCATCTCCGACCTCATAGAGTATATATATTCTTGATCAGCATGACGAGCTGAGTTGATATAGCCATGTCCGTCTGTCCGTCTGTTTCTATGCTATCTCCTCCGTCAGTTTTAAAGCTATCTTAACCAAACTTTGCACAAAGTCTTATATATATATAATTACGCTGCACATTTGTCGGAACCGGCCGGATCGGATGACTATAGCACATAGCTCCCATAGGAACGATCGGTTGAAAAACTAGTTTTAGTAAGAAAAACTTTTTTGCTTTTAGTGCTATAGCTCCCAACGCTTGTATTTACAAGTTTTCAATGATTTTACATTATTTCACCAAAAACTTGTCGAAATCGGACTACTATATAGTATAGCTGCCATACAAAAGTTAGCTCTGAAAAAAAGTCTTATTGAGAAAAACTTTTTTGTTTTCAAAGATATCGCTCCCAACGCTCGTATTTATAAGTTTTCAATGATTTTACATAATTTCAACAAGATTTTTCGAAATCGGACTCTACAGCTATACTAGCTGCCATAACAATCTGTCAGGCATATATCAAGCTCCAAGGGTATATAAACTTCGGTCGAGCCGAAGTTAGCTTGCCTCTATTTTTATACTCCGTACCGAAGGTACATAGAGTATATTAAGTTTGTGCAAAAGTATGTAACATGGAGAAGGAATCATCTCCGACCCTATAAAGTATATATATTCTTGATCAGCATCAACAGCCGAGTCGAAATAGCCATGTCCAGTAATTTACTGTATTAAGCTGTAAATGGGAAATCCAATAGTTACAGAGTTATGGCCTTTTTTCATTTCCCATTACAGCTTATAACAGTAAATTACTGGACACAAGAGCAAATTTTGAGAAAAAAATGAAGACAAAAAAAAAATCCCTTTCGCGGCAATTAATTTTTGTTTACTTATTTTCGCGATTTGAAGACCAAAGAAAAATGTTAAAATTTTTAAGTGTGAGTTATTTGAAAGTTTGGATTCAGATGTTAATTTTCAGATTTTTAAAATATTTTTATTACCAATGGCTTTGGATATCAAGCAATTGAAAATAATTAAATTTTTAAAAAATGTAAATTTTCAAATCGACTTTACCCGCGAATTAAGTATATTTCGCCAAAATGCTGAAAATACGTATATACTAGTTTACCACAAGGAATACGAAAAAAAATATTTCGATCCAAAAAAAATCCCAGTGAGCGATTTTTCATGGAATCACCCATATATTCTTGATCAGCGTGACGAGCTGAGTCGATTAAGCTTTGTCCGTCCGTCTGTCTGTTTCTACGCGAACTAGTCCCTCAGTTTTGAAGCTAGCGAGCTGAAATTTTGCACAGAGTATTCTTTTGTCTGCACGCTGCTAATATGTCGGAACCGACCGGATCGGATGGCTACTTCTTGTAGCTGCCATACAAATGATCGGTCAAAAAATGGATTTTAATGAAAAAAACTGGTTTTTTTTCTCAATATTACCGCTCTCAATCACGGTCATGGGTAAATATTAAATGTTTTTAAGCTGATCTGCGAAGTTTGGTCGAAGTCGCTAACCGTTGAGACAAGCAATTTTAAGTGTATAAAAACTTCGGCACGGAAGAAGTTAGCCTTGCCTTTCTCGTTTTGTTTAATTTGTAAATGAATTTCCGTCCACATGATTTCTTTGCGGTGTCAAAATAAACATCACACTGGAAACTTTGTCGAATTTTCTGACCACCATTTAAGTACATTATATTTATTTTGTAAAAGTTTTGGAAAACCTTGATTGATGCCATTAAGATGTTTGGTGGAAATACTAAAGTATTTGTATTGTCCTGTTTCTTTTCATATAAAAATAGACTTCATCTTCACTTCCAGACAAAATAGTTGGGTCAGTGCTGCTTTCCTCATTTAGTTGCAATTGAACAGAAGTGGATAAAATTCTTGAATATATATCAGTCAAAGCTGCTACCAAAGATTTATTTATATTATAGATGACGCATGTGAAACTAAAAACGAGTCTTTTTGGGAGCTGACATTGGATGCAAATTTTTGCATTTCGCTGCCTTTACGAGGATGCGTATGCTAAAACTTAGCTATACGTTTTCTAAATTAGTTATTCTGCTAAGAGCAAAAATTTATAGGTAATTTAGATGACACATGTGACGCAAATAACGATTTTTATTGGGAGCTGACATTGGATCACAAAAAAAAATATTGTATGAGATGCGGTATCTATATATGTATTGTCTTTGCTGCTACACATGTACTTTTCTGTTCAGAGATTAGCTTAACATTATAACGAGGGTCTAAGAAAATGCCACATAGGAATGCATTGTTTTCAAAGAGACAGTTCTCGTGTTTTTCTATTTCACTGAACAAAAGGTTTGCTAAGCCAAAAACCTTTTTTTATTTGAAGCTAACTATTCAGTTCAACTGCGTAAAAATCCGAGAAATCTAACTGCTCGTTTCGCAGTCTAGTGGCTGTACTCAGAACCAAAACCGTACCGGTACAACGTTTAGATTCTTTTCGGTCTTTTCGGTTCTAAAAATATCGGTTCTCTGATACCGGTGTACCAAAAATTAAGAATATCGGTTCCGGTTCTGAGTTTCAATCGGTTCTTTTCGGTATACGGTTCCGGTTCCGGATTGATTCCCTGATTAAAACATTTGCAATGGTATAAAAACTTCGGCAAAGACGAAGTTAGCTTGGCCTTCTTGTTTTTAATTATGTGAATAAATAATACAGTAAATTTTAAAATAATAAAATTTTTATTTTTGTTTCTTTTCCAGAATTCCGATAACTTGGTGGCTATTGTTTTTCCTTCAACGCCAACGCATGTTTCAAATACTTCACCATGTCAAGGGCAAGCTACCCCACGCAAATCCTCGGATTATCTGCAGTCCTTGGAATCAGGATGCTCGCTCGGTGACAACGACGTGTCGTTTCCGACTGTAATATTAGCATCATCTGGATCTGGAGTGCGTTCGGCAGGTGAATCACCGTTACTTTCCAATGACAATGGAAGCATTGTTGCCCCAGCCAGTGCACAACAACCTGTCGCTGTGGTAACAGCTGCATCGGCATCTTCTTCCATAGCAGCGGACGGTGTAAATAGCCATGGTGCTGCGATGCACAAATCTGTTTCGGAAAAGACGGGACATCCCATTATAGGTGTTACAACGGCTGTTGCATCACCAACACAGGTAAGCTTATTTAAAAATAACCAAAACAGTAATAACAGAAAAAGGTTCATCTATAATTTTCCGACCCCGTTAAAGGGGGACGTCTAAGTAGCTCAAAAAAAAAAGTGGATTTTCAGAATTTTTTTTGGCCCAATGGAAGGGCCAATCGAAAATTTGTAAATGAGGTATTATAGTGTGATACATTTACTCGAATTTACTTGTTGTATGAAAATTATTTAAAACCTTCATTTATATCAATTTAACGTGCTGCAAGGGTATATAAACTTCGGCCGAGTCGAAATAAGCATTCCTCTAGTTTTTTTTTGTTTCGACCACTTAATTACAAAAACAGGATTCGAATTGCATATAAGCAATTCAGTGAATTATGTTTATTTTATTTTAACGACAAATAGTTAATAACTATGTGTAATTTATCTATTGGATTACCTAAATCACTTTACTTGTGTTTTATTGTTTCAAGAGCGGTAATTTTATTTTTTGTTTACGAAAAGTGTCGAAGTAGTCGAAGTTAAGGGATGTTTTTTATTGAATTCAGATTGAGTAAAATAATTACCCTTAAATGGATTTTAATTTTTATTCAATACGATACGATAATACCAAAGATCAATATAATCTCTAAGATGCCGAACGCCCATATATTGGTTTTGCACTATGCAGCAATTTTTTTGGTGGCGACGAAAATTGCGCTCTCTCCACTCACACAAAGTTGAGAGCGTAAAAATTCTAAAAATAGAATTTACTTGCTTGTGTGAGTAATGCTTGAGAATACGTGTGCACACTTACAGTCGTCGGCTCTCGCTGTATGCGAACAAAAAGCGGCTGGCTCTATAGCGCTCTCTATCGGGCGTTTCAACAAAAATTCAAATAAGCGAAAAGCCACTTTGAAAAGCCAGCACCGAAAAATCGTGTGCAAAAAAATCGTATGGCGTTACTCATCTTCATGTTCTAATGTCTTTGATAATACAATATTCTCGTCCGAAATAATTCCAAGTCAGGCAGGATCATTGTCACATTGAATATGTTCGTCATCTATTAAGATTGAACCTCGCAAATTGTGACTTTCATGACATTTGAAATTCATTGCATTGAAAAATCTGTATTGCTTCTGGGTTTTCAATTCTTTTAAACTTTCATGCTTGCTTACGTTTATTAGAGCCTTGAAGTACAATCTAGTAGCATCGGCATTATATATGCAATCTGTGTCAGTTTGCGGAAAATGATTTAATTTAAAAGATTAAGTTAAATGATTTAAGTTAAAAGCGGCTCATTTGCTGTATTGTTTTTACTTGATTTTCTAAGCATCTTTGCGAACTTAATAGAATTTAGTTTGCACCAACGCTACGACCGCTCCAATCTGGAGCATAGTCTTCATTTAGCTTTAACGCGAGCTCCTGTGTCTTAGCGAGCAAGACTGGTCTATCAACAATTTCAAGGTGAAAGCGAATTAGGTTAATCTACTCTACGACAACAGTGCTGTCTTCAAGTGTTCATGTGTGCTATTTCTATTCCATTTCTTGTGAGGATTGGTTATAGCACCTGCTTGCAATGTTTTTAATACACCAAATGTTGCGGAGTAATAATTGTTGGTTTAAAGTAAATTAGAATCGAACTTTTTCTTCTCTTTCTCATCTGCTCAGCTATCAGGAACTGTGTTGCTTAATTTGCTTAAAACCGACTAAAATAGTACGCAGAAATTGAACATTTTATGTATAATGTTTGCTTATAAGCGATTTGCATACAAGCAATTAAATTTCTATATCAAATTTGTGCATAATGCTCTAAAATATTAAACTTTTGCATATAACCGGTATTTGCATACATGGGTATATCGAAGTCGCCCAACGGCGCAAATCGGAATTACATAATAGATTACTCATAGGTTACTTTGCCTTCAGTGTATTTCTTTGCCATGTGCATGGCCGCTTTGTAAACGGGGTTCGCACAGCCTGAATTACTAGTAATAAAGGATGTATGCCAGAGCCGAACTGCCAACGGACTCCCATTACGAATGTGTACATTATTATACACTTGAAAAGTGTATTATAATTTTGCCCAGAAGTTTGCAACGCATAGGAGGAATCATCTCCGACCACATAAAGTATATATATCAGCGTGACGAGCTGAGTCGATTAAGCTTTGTCCGTCCGTCTGTGCGTTTCTACGCGAACTAGTCCCTCAGTTTTGAAGCTAGCGAGCTGAAACTTTGCAGAGTCTTCTTTTGTCTGCACGCTGCTAATATGTCGAAACCGCCCGGATCGGATGACTACTTCTTGTAGCTGCCATACCAATGATCGGTCGGAAAATGGGTTTTAGTTAAAAAACCCCTATGTTTCACTATATTATACCGCTCTCAATCACGGTCATGGGTAATTTTAAATGTTTTTAAGCTGATCTGCGAAGTTTGGTCGAAGTAGCTAACCGTTGAGACAAGCCTTTTCAAGTGTATCAAAACTTCGGCACAGACGAAGTTAGCCTTGCTTTTCTTGTTTTTAAAATTGAAATGCAGGATGTTCGCAGTCTGTTTAGAATTCAACACACAATTTAGGAATCGTATGCTCAGCCGTAAAGCACTTGTAATACGATTCAATCTACTGAAGATGGAATAGTATACGGGTAGGCAAAGCACTTGTTTTACGATGTAATGTACTACCGAAAGAGATAAAAATGGGTTGCATTAGCACGTGCTTTACAGCCTGTATGAGTGGGTAATGATGTAGTAATGGAGTGGTTTTTATTTTAGTTTATTTTAAATGATTTTACTTAATATATAAATATTATTTAATGTATGCTTTTCCAAAGCATTGGGAAATACGGGGTCATCCGAGCATCGGCTCGTGTGTGGCACGAGTCGTTGTTTCTGTTTTTTTCGATAACTATCTCTCTGAAGAAAAGCAGCGATTGTATTGCATTACATTTTCTACAGGCGTAATGCATATTTTCGACAGAACACGTTGAGCTCTGCGCCGCTGGGCGGTTAGAGCTGAGTTTAACTTACGCTCTCGTTTCTTACTAGTTGGGTTGTTCGATCCTTTCTCAGGGTTATGTAGGTCGTTCCATCTGTTATTACAAATCCGTGAATTTTGAAAGGCGCCTTGATGAGGATACATGAAAAAGGTCATAATTTGTTCGGTTCAAGTTACAAGAGAAGATGTTAATTACTTACTACATGTCAATATTTTCGTATGCTTCTATTCTGGACATATAACTAATTTGGATTCTTTTTATTTTATAGCTTCCAAGAGTTGGTGTCTCTGTTGGCGGTGAAGCAAATGTGATGCCATCAACGGCAGTCTCCGCATCAGGGCAATGTGGAATTGGACTGGCAGCCACTAGCAATGATCAATCGATTATTTTTGGCACCAAAATGGCAACGCCACAGGGATTGGCCACAGTTGGACAACGGCAAGCAGTTCCATCATTGCCAGGAGTTTCGATCGGACCCGGATCGATGGCGACGGGGTCGATGCTGGGAGGCCCGTTTGGAGCGCGAGTACAAGCACCGAACGCTAGCTTGCCGATTCCACCCTCAACGTCTGGTGTTATGCTGGCCACTAGCATGAGTTCTAACGAGAATGTCGCACGATCTACCGCTCCTCCTATTGGCGTGGGAACACCAACGTCTTCAACACCGCCAACTGCTAGCATGGATATGCTAAAGAATACAACAGGTGTGTCTTCTCTGGCACCAACTACTCCAATCGTCAATGGCTTCTTTGGTGGATTTCCACCTGCGAGTGGTGTTACAACGCCAACGGTAAGCAGCACTGCCCTCTCTCGCATTTCTCCACATTCTGCCAGTAAGCTGATGACGACTGCCTCCGCTCCTATGCCAGCCAGTTCAGTGGCCAATGCAGTGTCTGCTAATGCCGTTGCTGCGGGCCTGAGTAAAGTTCCGTTCGGTGCAGGTGGTGCTGGACCACCATTGCTCTTTCCTGGAGCACCACCACCGCCAATGTCCCATGTGGCCGCTGGTCTGCCCATGCTGATTCAGGCTTCGCCTTATCGTACGCCCTATCCAAACTACTCATTATACACGCCGTATGGCAGCCTGACGCATGGACCCTACCTGCCTCCGGTGCTGCCCATGGCTTCGCCCAACACTGCGTCTTCGCCGCATCGCAGCTCAGATGCACGGGGAAGCCGGGAGTCGCCGGCAGCTCCACCACCACAGTCCTTCAAGGGACCGCCGAACACAAATTCTACGACACATCCAGGTGGTCCAGCGTCGGTGGCAGGAATGCGACCAATCACGCCACTTGGCAGCGGGAACATCATCACTAGTAGCGGAAGCGTCTCTCAGCATGTCACGACGATGGCTACTGCATCTGCGTTGCTTCCAATGAACTCGACTGGCCCTTCGTTAAACCATTCGCATGCCACACACTCTCATCATATGCCCATCTACGCTGCTGGTGCCTTTGGTATTGCCAGTACGGTGCCATCTACAGCGACTCCCGCGGGTCCATCGACCCTCGCCGTAACGTCGCTGGCATCAGGAGCTACGCCGCAATTGCTACCCCCTCCGTCAAATGCTCAATTGCTTCAGCAAACCGTGCATCCCGCGTCTCATGTTCCAGCTGTAACTCACTTGTTAACAACGCATCCCCAGTTCGCAACTCCAATACCAACACAGCATCAGCCACTGTTGCGATGCGGCAGCACAGCAGCGGTTGCTGGTAGCAACTTCAGCGCCTCAGTCCTCACCGTTCAGAGTTTGTCAACAGCAGTGACATGTACGTCGACATCATCCGCATCTACATCATCATCATCTGTGATTCAAAAAGTTATTTCCCCTAAAAGCGAAGCTCCCTGCAGCAAAGATCGGGATACCACTTACAGGTAATATTAAGCTTATTTAACGTTAACTTTTGAACTCGAAAACAAGAAAGACTTTCTTTTTGTACGCTTGCAAAATGTATATGACCTAGAAGTTTGCAACTCACAGAAATATTCATTCCGATCCCAAAAATTACATATATTATTGATAAGGACGATCAGCTAATTGATTGTCCCTCCTATTGTCGGTACCCTGTAGAAAAAACAAAATACTGTTCTTCACCTAGC
The DNA here is from genome assembly GCA_018904275.1 of Lordiphosa clarofinis. Lineage (NCBI taxonomy): Eukaryota > Metazoa > Arthropoda > Insecta > Diptera > Drosophilidae > Lordiphosa > Lordiphosa clarofinis. The sequence continues at coordinate 1,542,095 of JAEIGQ010000039.1, read as the reverse complement.
AGCAATGCAACAAGAAATTAAGTGATAGCAAAATATGTAAGGGTCGGGAGGGCCCCAACAGATTTTAGCTTCCAAAGAAGTGTTCGTTTGAAATACTAATTTAAACAAGTTTTGAACCAGTTGCAATTTTTACTCAGTCCAAACGAGACAGATGATGCTTGATTATTCTACTTTAACTAGTTCTATTATGCTAATTCTTGTCCAAATTAGTTATCCAAACTGATTTACAAAAGTCCTAGCAATTAATATACTCGGACAATCATCACAAGTTTGCCAAAGTTTCTTCTTACATTTGACTGGCAAGATTAAACTCGGCAAATGCGATAACAGTTTGACAAACAGTGTTCACTAGACCGGACATTTCTCCATACGATTTTCAACATGCGACGATCTTTGCACAACATGGCGCAAAAAATTCTGCATATTTTATAGAAAATTTATCAAAAATCCAAAATCAGATATATTGAGGTTTAATGGCCTCGAGAAGGCTTTAAAAGTTCCAATTTCTCCTCAATTTATCTTTGAATTGTCCATGTAGACAGAGACCTTTTTCAAAAGGTAGAACAAATAAGTTAAATATTTCATGTTAATTCTATGTCAATGGTGTTGTGATAAGCACTCTGGACTTTGAATCCGGCGAACCGAGTTCAATTCTCGGTAGAACCTAAACTTTTTTTTATAAACAACTAAATTTTTAGTAAACACACTATTTGTATAATCTACAAATGCATATTTGAATATGCCATTAATATTTTTCCTTTACAATACAAATTGTGTAGTTTGAATGCAATGAGGATATGCCATAACCAATAATCATCAATTTGGTGCCGTCCGATGGTGCTGAAAATGAGAAGGAAATAATTATGTTACAATTTTAACAAAATTTTGGTATAGACGTTAGCAGCTCAAAACCAAATAAGGGGAAATTGAACCTAAAAGCCTTCGAGGCCACCAAACCTCAATTCTAATTTTGGATTTTGATCAATTTTCTATAAAAATCAGAATTTTTGAGCCAGTGTGCCAAGAACTAACAAAAATTACTTTTCATATAAGGCATGTACGGTCTAGTGTTCACATTGCGTTCGGACAGCGCACAAACTTATCGAAAGCATGCTTGGTTAAACTCGTCAAATCGGTCGTCAAATGAGTTTGACTGCAAATAAATATGGCGTTCACACACAATTCAAACTTATTTTGCCAAATGTTCGCCATATTTGACAAATTTGTTTGACTGTGTGAACTTAGCTTTAGTTTCTGCCGTCAGTTCATCTTTTAGCCGCATGTGTGCTCGCACCCTTAAAGTTGACTAATTGCAGACGAAACTAAATTGTCCGACAGCGGAATTGAAGGCTAAATGAATGTATGGTCAGCTGCCTAGCATTGTATGCGTTGTATCGATTTACAGATTTACATGCCTAAATCTGTACACTAGACTGAACATAAACATATGGACATTTTTTCAATGGAAATGTTATATTCCTCAATGCGCAAACAGTTCGTAAAATTTTTTAATTACTGTAATGAAAAACCAATATTCGTGGCTTTAAAGTTGCTACATAATATTTCAATTTCCGTATTTATACTCTGTACCAAAGGTACACAGAGTATATTAAGTTTGTGAAAAAGTACGTAACAGGGGCAACGAATCATTTCAGACCCTATAAAGTATATATATTCGTGATTAGCATTTTATACCTGCAGGCCGATCAAGTTTGGAAAAAACATCATATCTCCCACAGTTGTGCAGATAGAAGATTCGTACCTTCTAGATATTGTTAGCATGCCTCGATTTGGGAATAAATAAAAAATATCGGATGTGCGGTTCTTGTAATGTAAAAATGGCCACACAGCTCCTCAAACGGGGCAAAGCCAAGCTTCTCTCAATCTCTTGTCGTGTGTGCTTTAAATTTTTTCGCACAAGTGTGCGGTTCTTAAGATATGAGCAAAATAGAATAATAAACCCCCCTCCCACGCACCCTCAACCAACACCGTATTTCATTCAACAAAGGCAGAGAGAGAGAGAGAGACTTAGAGATGAGCACAGTGGCAGGGTCCGACAACAAGACTTCAGAATACAAATAACAGTTTGATGGACAAACTGTTCAAACTTGTAGAAATTGGACAAAAATGGACAAGGATGCAAGAGTATACGAAAATTCCTAAGCAGCTGTTTATGAAAAATTTTTCAAATTGTGTATTGTAGAAAATAGTTTATTCTTTTTAATTTGAGGACCAAATATATAATCAATTAAAAGGCATCCCAATGGGATCCCAGGCACTTCCAGTTATAGCGAACATTGCTATAATGATAATGGAGGAACTTCTGAGCAAGACAATCAGAAAACTTAAGCACCCTTCAAGATTACTCACAAAATATGTAGACAATCTGTGTTCCATCACGAAAGAATATGAAGTTTACTCACTTGACTCATTAAACTCGTTTCACAGAAATTTAAATTTCACTATAGAACTGGAGGTTATGACAAAAAACCATACTTATCCGCCACAATAAACAGACATGGAAATCAGCTAAAAATAAAGTGGTACAAACGGCCATTTGCATTAGGCAGAATCATTAATTATCATTCCAAACACCCTAAAATCATGGTGATAAATACAGCAAAAGGTTGTATACAGCGGATTATCCTTCCGCAAATATTGCCCTTTAGCTATATTCATATAAAAATCAGATACCCTTTTTTGATCAACGAGCTAGTGAGCAACGAGCCCAAATAATAAGAGTTAAGAATTTAACATATGGGCATTTTCACATCTTCGAACGTGACAATCGTACGAATTTTAAAGCTTTAATTTGAAAAAAAAAAAAAAAAAAAAACCGTGCCAAAATACGGAATTGGGATTTTTTCTCCTCTTACAAAAAGGACAAAGTCAGCGAAATGCGTTCGAATTTTCAATTCTAAACTAACTAAAATATGATCTGCAATGATGTTACTATATATATAGCTGGGGTTGGCTAACATTTCCTCGGTTGCCGAGTACGGTCACACTTTGCGCGGTTTAAAAAATTTTACAATTTTAATAATTTAAATAATCGTTTAAATCAAACCTGGAAACGGCGAACCCTAATATAGAGAACAGCAAGGCGGAAGGCAACCTCAGCAATACCAAGAACGGACGGAATCACGGCGCACAGCATAAATCGGCAACTGGAGCAATTATCTGGCCCCAGCAGCCCCGGCAGACCAAACTAAAGCCACAAAAACAACCAAGTAAGCGGCGTATAACACTTTCCACTGAAAGTCCCAAGAAAAGCTTGGCTTAAATAAAAAATTAATTGCATACTCTCATGCTGTCAAAAATTTGGAGTAAAAATTTTATATTTGGTCAAACAAAAAGCATAAAACTTCTTAAATGGCTTTTGTTGGACACTCACCACCGAAAACAGATCGGACTGATGGTAGTCAACTGGCCGAGAGAACCATTACCACACCAGCGAATGTTACAAAGCAGACTTGTCCCTTAACGATCTTCTTAATGCTCTTAAGGACATGAATCGCAATGTGGACACAAAAATACATCGATCAGTGGCAATAAAAGATGATGTAGGCGAAATAAAAGCCCAACTTATTGGAGTATCTCAAAAAATTGAGTCTTTTGAACAGGAGTACCAAATGCTTAAAGCAGAAATCAGCCAATTGCGCCGTGACAGAGATACTGATCGGAGGGAGGTAACCAAGCTAGTTGATCAGAGCAAAAGAAGTCAAAATTAAGGGATTGAAAAGGGAAAAAGCGTCTAAGAAAGAAGTTGAGTCACTCTTACGTGAAAAAACGGATCTGCCTCTCTTAAAAGTCCGGGACACCAAAGCCATATTTTAAAGGAGTAACTCCGTAGGTATTGTAGCAGAATGTGAAACGACAGGAATGGCTACGGATGTAGTTAAAAACGGGAGAAAGCTGATAGGAACGAACATATACGTCAATACGGACCGAAGCGCAAAGAAAATGGAGCGAAAATCAGTGCTACTTCAGCTAAAAAGGTAGCTGACACTTGTAAACAAAAGCATTAAAATATTTGTGAAAAACGACAACAAGGAACTAATCCATAAAGGGCAAGCGGCAAACATACTCCTTTGTGAGATTTTTGGAAACGTCTGCAATGCTTCTATATTTTGCTACGAATCACTGCTTAACAAATCAAAAGAAGCAAAAAACGGCCAAATATAAAAAATACTCCTGTTTATCATAGTAAGAAGCACCTTACCAAGGAGATTTTAATAGAGAATAATAATAGTGTTATAACATTACCTTCCCCACACACTTTCGTAAATATAAAACTCTTGGCTTACAACATAGCGGGCCTTAGGTCTAAACTGGTCCAAAAACTGTTTTTTAAATACATAAACAAAGATATTATTTGCCTATTTTAAACTTTTGTCGAAAAAAATTAAGAGGAGTTAAATTAAACTACTTTAGCAAATATGAGCTACGATGGGTACCAGCGACAAGAACAGCCATAAGTGGTGGAACTTTACTCGGGAGTAAAACATGAGCTGAAAGAAAAAAACAAGTGCTGCTTTTTATCATATGGAGACACAGATGGCATCGAAATTGTTACGCATGGAAGGAGTTTGTGCATTCTGCCTACTTACCTAAACTGCAAAAAAAGAAAACCAAGATTATTACAAGATGTTCGATTCTATTGTAGAAAAAAAAAACAACATGATTATTGGCGATCTAAATGGAAGAATAGGAGACACACAATGCTATTCGAAAAATGAGCCGGTGAACAAATTTACATTTAAAAAAAGAAACACAAAGGACTGTGTAGTGGACTCCAGGGGGCAGAAAATAATTAATTTATGCGACTCATTTGACCTGACCGTGCTTAATGGCAGAACCCAAGGAGATGCTGAAGGATGTTTCAGTTTTACGCGCGGAGACTCAAACACCGTCATTGACTATTGTCTAATTCAAGGTAGTTGGCACAAATGCGTGAAAGATATCGAGATCCAGGAACAGATCTTTTCGGACCACATGCCACTAGCAGTACATATCCATATACAGACGGAACAAATAGATGAGTGCCCAAAACTGCTACCAAAATTGAAATGGAATAAAAGGAACGCAGCCAAATACAAAGAAAACTTAGAACGTAGCATGGAACACCTTGAAACAGCCCAAAAACATGACCTCAACTCACAAACTCCATAAAGAAAGCGGCTGAATTCATGCAAAAATCTGAATGCAAGTGTTTTAAGGAGGCTTGGAACGACGGCGAATGTGATCGAGCCAGAAAAGCAGCGATGAAAATGCTGAACAAAGCCAGGAGAACAAATAATCTCGAAGATAGGAGAGAATACCAGGAGCACAATAAAAATTACAAGCGACTTTGTGCAGACAAACAGCGAGAATATTACCCGCAACTGGAGCGCTCAATTGTCAAAATAAAAGACAGCAACGATTTCTGGTCAGCAGTAAGAAAAATAAACGGAACCTCGACACGATCACCAATAAAAATATTCTGTGATCAGCTGGCCACCTATTTTAAAGCCTTGTTATATGCAGAGGGAACGGATCTGTTGCAAGAAATGTCATCACTTTGTTAGGAAGTCCATGAGCTCGACAAAGAAATTACTTTTCGGGAAATTCACAGCGCTCTAGAAAAGACCAAAATGGGCAAAGCCCCAGGAGAAGACCGTATACCCGCAGAATTCATTGTAAATGCGCCAACAAACATATTTCTTGGTTTTGGCGACCTCTTCTTGGTTATTTTAGAAATAGTTGATAGCAGGCTCAAGGTCGTGAATATTTTATGTGCGTTATAATTGAATAAAACACACTTTGATTTTTGTCAACAAACTTTATAACAAGATTTCTAGGTGAATTCAACCACATTTTTAACTCTGGAGAAGTTCCAAAAAGCTTCACAAAAAATATTATCTCTCCTATATGGAAAAAGGGTCCTCCAACAAATGTCGAAAACTACAGCGGTATTTCGTTCCTGAACTTAATCGTGAAAACGTTTGCGTCAATCTTGCTAGCAAGACTTAATGCTTTTGTAGAGAACAAACAATTGCTCAGCGAGAATCAATCAGGCTTCCGTAAAGGATATTCTACTGTCGACAGCATTTTTGTACTGACATCAGTTGCAAACGCGTTCCTGGAAGAAAAGAAAAAATTGTATTTATTTTTTATAGACTTCAGAGCTGCGTTTGATACCAACCATCGAAGAAGCCTGCTAGAAAGATTGAACAAAATAGGTGTTTCAACAAAAATGTTCAAAGTATTGCGAAGCTTGTACACGGATAATGAGACTGCAGTGTGGGGTGGCAATACCCTTTTGGAGTGGTTTGAAACAAATCTCGGAGTAAAACAAGGTTGTTTACTAAGTCCACTGCTTTTTGCGCTATGTGTGGATGATATATCGACAGAGCTACCTGGGGGAGTACAATTTGGACAGATGAACTTTAAAATTCTCATGTACGCGGACTATATGGTCCTTTTTGCCGACAGCCCACAAGTCATGCAGAACATGATTAATGCCTCACATGCATATTGTCAAAAGTGGAGCCTGAGGATCAACACCTCGAAGTCTAAAGTAATGGTAGTTCGAGCAGGCAGAGGTCGTCTTGCGAAAACGGAAGAGTGGAGCTGGAATGGCACGGCATTAGATGTGATCAAAGAGTATAAATATCTAGGAATAACACTAACATCAAATATGTCATTTACCAAGCACCTAGAACAAAAGCTGAGAGACTCGAAAATAGCAATTAGCAGCACCTGGCGATCACTTTACTGCAAAAAAAAATAAACTCGAGAACAAAATACAGGATGTTTGAGGCCACATCAAAAGCAATTATATGTTATGGAGCAGAAGTCTGGGGTTATGCCAAATATGAAGACGTTGAAAAACTATTGCGATATTTCATTAAAAGAGTGTTTTATCTCCCACAAAATATGCCACACATCTAGAGACAGGACTTCCAGAAATGTTCGTACACACTGTAGGCACACATTTTCGCTACATAAACAAAATAATAAAGCTGCATGAGAATAGGCTGCCCTGTATTGTTGTAAATACACTTTTGGTCGGAAAATCACAATTCTTCAAATCATGGGAAAGTCTCGCTCGGGACTTTGGAATCCACCTGGACCTGGCGCAGCCCGATACTTGGAGCGTCTCTCAACGTGCCCTGCTACAAGCAATCGATGAACGAGCACGTCATAGGTTTGAAGCAAGCCAAACTCGCAACACATATAGGCAACTGAACCATAACCTGAAGGAAAGCAATTACTTCAAAGACGAATACGACTGCTGGACTATCTCAAACATTTTTAAAGCTCGGATAGAGATGCTGGCATTAAATTATATTCCCCACCATCAGAATGTTACTGAAGTATGCACTGTTTGCAATTTACGGAAGAGGGAGACGTGGCTCATTTCTGTGCGACCTGTCCAATATTTAAAGAGCTCCGAATCAACATATGGGGAAAATCTGTGCTCAATGAAATGGAGATGAAAACGATATTAAATGCATCAGAATGGAAAAGGCTAGCAAAATTTCTCATAGACGCAACCCGCTACCGAAAAAAAATTATTTACGAAAGCTTTTAAAATAATGTAAATTAAATTACATGTATGCTTCTAATTTAGAATAACTGAAATTATCTGTATGTACGTAAAATTTAGGTATAAAAATTTGTATAATTTTAATATGCAGACGGCCTTAATGCCATGCTAGTTCTATCACCTTCTTTATATGATAACATATTGTTCACAGAGCAAACTTTTGCAAAGAAAAATATCAACAAAATCAATAAAGAAGAAAACTACTACTACTACAATAGCTGGGGTTCGCTGAAATAGAAATGTTGTTATAGAACAGTTTTTGCAATTACTGTGGTTTCTATAACACTGCTCGCCAAAATGAGACTCGATTTTTCCTCATTGGACCAAAACAACACTTTCTAAAGTAACGAAAATCGAATTAAAAAAATTCTATCCACGCGTTATTGAAAAATGATCAAAAATCTATTTTTTCCATTTTTCCTCTACTTAAAGTCCCATAACTTTTTTGTTCTTTAACCGTTTTAAAAGCTCTAATCAAACTTAAAAAGACTGGGCCCAACGTTTTGTTCTCAAACAAACATGAGCTGGGGTGTGTGCTTTTGATGCTATGGGCTCAAATGTACAAAAAATAAATATATTTTTTTTGTCAAATTTTTAATTTGATCAAAATTAAAATGTAGATTAATAATAATATAGAGCTCAAAAACGAATTGAAACAAATAAGAGCAGAAAGGAAAAAAGACTCTCTATGGATTTGAAAAGACTTATAAGTCAGTCAAAACAAAATTCTCTAGAGGTTTTCGAATAAACGTTAGCATTTCATATTAAAGCTGTTTGAGTTTATATGTAAAGGGGCTCAAATATGCCCGGCTACTAGATTAGATGCCAAAATCGGAGAGATTTAAAACCGCCTGCTTAAAGCCAAGCAGATTTAATGCGTACGGGTTTACTTCCACAAAATCTAGTAGGCGGTCTTATTCTTCACTTTACCTTGCGTCACTAAGCGAACAGTTGTCGCTTGATCAGAACGATTGTATGCACGAAAAGCATGAATGTGTGTACACATTCGCTGAGCTGCTGCTTAACATTATTGGAACACAAGAAAAGTTTAAGGTTATAGAGGCAGCAATAGATCATCAAAGGCGGCACAGTGCGATTTAAAAACAAGTGAGAAAGTCGGTCAAGCCCGGCTATAACATACTCTGTACCTGGAGTAGGAGCTGAATGCAGTGCTGCTGCTGTGTCTCTCTCTATCTCAGTCTCTTTCTCTCTCTCTCTCGCTCTCTCTCTCTCTAAGATTGTGCGGTGTTGGTTGTAAAAGGGTGGGAGGGGGGTGGCGGGGGAGCTTGGTTCACTTTTTTGCTTATAACTTGAGAACCGCTCATCCGATCTTTATCATTTCTTCAGCAAATCGATACATTTTGACAGTTACTAACTATCTCTAGAAGGTAAGAACCATCTATCTACAAAACTGTGGAAGAAATTACGTTTTTTTCAAAATTGCGGGGGCGGGAGGGGGCGTGGTCAAAAATGAAAATAAACTTGATCTGCCTGCAGCTATAAGAAACATTTGTCCCATACATGTCAAATCTCTATCTCTTACCATCTCTGACAGACGGACGGACAGACGGACATGGCTATATCGACTCGGCTGTTGATGCTGATCAAGAATATATATACTTTATAGGGTCGGAAATGATTCCTTCTCTCTGTTACATACTTTTGCACAAACTTAATATACTCTATGTACCTTCGGTACAGAGTATAAAAACAGTTTCTGATCTCTTTGCATGTTTTTACTGCAGTAAATGCTGCAATTCTGACACTCAGTAGGACTCTTTAGACTCCAGAACTTCAGATATCATCAGCCTGTGCTTACGCCTCCAATGTGATTGAATTGTTAATTGAAACAAGAAAAAATTAATCATCTTTTGATGTAATTTTTGAAAGAAATCAAGAAAGTTGCATGCGAAATGTCACTTGAGTTGAAAATACCAAAATACTATACTAAGAATAAAGCATTTAAGAAGAAATAAGTTAATATTTAGTATACGACCGTTTAGAACAACCATTTTGGAAAAAATGTCCTCGATGGACCGCGAATTAAAAAGAATTATTATACTAAAAATTTGAGAATTCTTTTCGTCAAATGTCAAAAAATAAGAAAAAAATACAACTTAATCACAAAGATGCAATAGCATTTCCAAATTCATAAAGCTAAACAAATTAATGTACAAATATGGTTTAAGGGTATGACTATTTATACCCTTGGAGAGGGTATATTAAAATTGTTCAGATGTTTGTAACGCATAGAAGGAAGCATCTCCGACCACATAAAGTATATATATTCTTGATCAGCATGACGAGCCGAGTTGATATAGCCATGTCCGTCTGTCCGTCTGTTTCTATGCTATCTCCTCCGTCAGTTTAAAAGCTATCTTAACCAAACTTTGCACGAAGACTTTTGGTACAAATGCGCAGTACATTTGTCGGAATCGGTCGGATCGGATGACTATGTCGTTTAGCTGCCATAGAAACGATCGGTCGAAAAAGTAGTACAAGTGAGAAAAACTTTTTTGTCTTCAACGCAATCTTCCCCAAACCTCGTATTAATAAGTTTTCTATGCCTTCATATAATTTCACCAAGTTTTATGAAAATCGGACAACTATAAAGTATATAATAGTTTTGAAAAAAGTCTTTGTAGGAAAAACTTTTTGTTTTCAATGCTATCGCTCCCAAACTTGTTACTGGTCAATACTGGTCAAGTTTGATTCAAATCGAATGACTATAGCATAGCTGACATAGAAACGATCGGTCGAAAAAGTAGTTCTAGTTAGAAAAACTTTTTTGTTTTCAAAATTTTGTCAAAATTGTGGTGCCATATAACAAGCTGGCAGGCAGATATCATGCTCCAAGGGTATATAAACTTTGGTCGAGCCGAAGTTAGCTTGCCCTACACATTCTGCAAAGTTTTTTAATGGCTATTGGTTGAGCAGTTTGTCACTTATCCATTTTTTTTCACTCGCGATTAAAAAAAAATTACCTGCGGCGCATTTTCATTTTCTAATTTTACCTCCAAACTAGGAATAAAGACAGAAACTTAAAATACAAACAAAATTCGAATACGATACAAATTAGTATTATGTATCGATTTACCGAAAATGATACAGATCGGATGAGCGGTTCTCAACTAATGAGAAAAAAGGCCAGTGAACCAGTTAAAATGTTATGAATACAGTCTGTGTTTACAGAAACCGCTTGTAAAATCTGGACTTGAATTATTATTCGAAATATTGAAATTTTTTGGGATCGTAATGTAGAAATTCGACAGGGCCTTTCTATGTTTTGTGTGTGGGAGTTTGTGAAATAAAATCTAATATTTAAAACTTTTGCTAATTCTTGTTCATTTTTTACCCCAAAAAACAGTAATCGAAAATTATTTTATAAATCAAGGTTTTTTACTTTCACTCAGTCTGCTCCAGCATTTTAAACATTTTTTAGGCGGTAAAAGGCAGTTTTGCTCAATCTAAGATTCTTAATATTTCGATTTCGCTTTATGATAAAAATGGAGACGCAGTTAATTTACTTACTATGTGTTGCATGTTATTTAAAAAAAAAAATTGTTTGAAAATTATGCAGGAAATTAAGGACGAGTTTTAATATTTTGGCTGTAATTATGAAATCATTTCAAATCAAAAAAAGTTATCAAAGTAACTTTAACCACATACAGCTATTAAATTTTGCTACTGGTCGAATCTGAGGTCCACAATTGTTAAGAAAATTACCAAAAATAAAAGTCTCTTTTGTATGTGACTGCGTATTTTCTATTTCGGCATCTATTAGTCGAACAATCTGAGTAACTGAGTGCTTTACCCTAAACCTGTACAATTTAGATCACTAGAACGATTTGGAAATCTCATTGCTGAAATGGCCATATTGGTAAAAACTTCTATTAATTCTTTATAAGAATCATGGAGAGCGAAAATGTAAACAATAATGTATACCGAGAAAAATATGTCATAAAACGTACCGTAGCATTTGTTGGAAAACTTATCGAGCTTTTTTTGCATTAGATGGGATCTGCACGAAATATTTGCCAGGAGAGGTTCTATCTATTCTGAAAAGCATATTGTGCTACTATTGTGACTAAATTCTAATCATTAGACATCCGATACGAAAGCCTCTAGAGTAACCTTGAGTACAGCTCTTATGCCTTCAACATATTGTGCAGTCATTTTTTTTTGTGTCATTTCTCAAAAGGCAAGGCAAAAGTAAAAAAGTGGAGTGCAAGACTAAAAATTTTGACGACAAAAATGCTTTAATTGATGCAGTAAAAAACAATGCATGTTTGTGGGACATCACAGATGGCAAGCAACTGGACACCGCATTTACAAGAATAGCTTGGGAAGCAGTTGGTGTCCAGTTGAGATAAGGATTGCATATAATTACTTTGTATGGCTGCCTCATACTCCTGCAACAGACAATCTGGATTGAATCTGGCGTGGCGCTTGCGCAAATTGTCATGTTGTTTTGGAGCACGCCACAGGGCATGAATAAAACCATCTTGCGTGGCAGCGAAATGTGCTTCTGAGTGGCGTCCTAAATGATGTTTAAAATGGAGATGCAGACCATTTCCAATTCTGAAGTCTTGCTCACATTCATCATTTTAATAGCTGCCACATTTTATTTAAATCTTATAGTTAAATCAAAATGCAAATCAGCTGTCCAATTTATTTAATTTCCTTTTTTCGGTATATTTTTAATGTTATCTGGTCACACTGCCTTTTAATGTTATATAAAGGACGCACTGAACAGAGTCTATGAAACAGCTCAAGTACCACCTAGCTTCCTAAAAAGCATTCTGTACCCTATAAAAGCGGCTGCCCGAATGAAGTGCAAAAGTATAGATGAATTTCTTTCCTGAATGCCTCGATGAAGATTTTTGATTCAATGTTACTCGCTCGACTCACTAACTTTGTTAATCTCAACAAACTGCTAAGTTAGAACCAGATGAGCTTTAGGGAAGGATACTCAACAGTGGACAGCATATTTGTCCTCACGTCGCTTGCATTGATTTTAGAGCTATTTTTGGTACCATAAACAGAGCTCAAATCTTCTAGAAACTGGGAATCATAGGTGTATCGATAAGAATGATAAACATGCTGCGGAGCCTGTACAGCAACAAGACGACTACAGTGTGGGATGGGCGTAGATTATCCGAAGATTTTCAAACAAACCAAGGCGTCAAACTGGAATGTCTGCTCTTCGCTCTTTTCTTAGATGACATCGCTGCAGAACTTCCAGGAGTAGTCAAACTAGGTACAGATACCTTCAAAGTATTATTGTATGCCGACGATACGATTATGCTCGCTGAAAGCCCTGTAATACTACAGCAGATGATAAGTTCCACCCATGCTGACTGCACAAAATTGAGTTTGAAAATCCACTGTGAAAAGTCAAAAGTACTAATAACGAGAAGGCCAAGCTAACTTCGTCTTTGCCGAAGTTCTTATACCCTTGCAAATATTTTAATAAATCAGAGTTTACGAACGTCAGCATTAAAACAAACCATTTTTCTAAATAAAACCCACTTTTCGACCGATAGTTTCTATGACAGCTATAGAATATAGTCATCCGATTTTGACTAAACCTTCCAAATTTGTGTAAAAGCGTATAAAACTAACTATTTCCGAAGCGGGAGGCGTTTACATTAAAAACAAAAAAGTTTTTCTACAAGACCCACTTTTCGACCGATAGTTCCTATGGCAGCTATAAGATATAGTCATCCGATTTTGACCAAAACTTCAAATTTGTGTAGAAGCATTTAAAACTAAAATGCGAAGCGGAAGGCGTTTACATTAAAAACAAAAAAGTTTTCTCACAAAAACCCACTTTTCGACCGATAGTTCCTATGGCAGCTATAAGATATAGTCATCCGATTTTGACCAAAACTTCAAAATCTGTGTAAGATCGTATAAAACTAATAATTGGCGAAGCGGGAGGCGTTTACATTAGAAACAAAATTTCTTTCTCACAAAGACCCACTTTTCGACCGATAGTTCCTATGGCAGCTATAAGATATAGTCATCCGATCCGGTCGGTTCCGACATATTAACAGTGAGCAGTAAAAAAGAAGACTCTGTGCAAAGTTTCAGCCCGATAGCTTTAAAACTGAGAGACTAGTTTGCGTAGAAAGAGACAGACAGACGGACAGACAGACGGACGGACAAAGCTCAATCGACTCAGCTCGTCGCCCCGATCAAGAATATATATAGTTTATAGGGTCGGAAATTAATATTTCTATGCGTTGCAAACTTCTGGGCAAAATTATAATACCCTTTGCAAGGGTATAATAAAAAATAATAGAGTAAGACTAGCGCGCACTGAAGTTTGGAACCTTGATGGCGCACCATTAAAGGTTAAGTCTTACAAGTACCTGGGAGTCACCCTAACGACATGAGTTTCAAGAAGCCTCCGCTCTTAAATTAAAGGCCACACTATCAGCAATTGGAAGCACATGGAACTCCTTTCTAAAGCGCAAGTATGTAGACAGACCCCAGCACAAAATACAAAATGTACCTGGCCACAGCAAAAGCTATTACGTGTTATGCGACCCAAGTATGGGGGTGCTTTGCATATGATGATGTTGAGCAGAGCCAGAGGTATTTTATAAAGCAGATCTTTTATCTCCCACAAAACATGCCCAACTATGCAATTCATCTGGAAGCTGGCCTACCGCTACTATTTGCCTATACGCTGCAACTCCACTTCAGCTACATAAAAAAGATATTTGCCATGCCAGACCATAGATATTCAAAAATCATTGCAAAGTATTTGCTCGCAACTGAGTCTGAATGCTTTCAATGAAAATGCCTGGCACAAGAGTATAATACCACAATACCCACGGGACTTGTGGTAACATAAACCAAACAAAAAAAAATAGAGTTTAACGGGGAACTAACACTTGGGGATCGAAGCCAATGGGAGAAGCACCACTATGAAATTGTTAGAAGTTTAGAAATTACAATGCGGCATAGGTGCGAGAATGAATTAAGACACTCTGTCTGGAGAAACTCCTACTCGACACTAAATTTTAATATGAGAGATACCAATTACTTCCAAGATAGCTTTGGGTCATTGATGATATCAAATATCTTCAAGTTCCGGGTCGAAATACTGAGCCTCAACTACAAACCGCAACATCAGAATGAAGACATAATGTGCACACTATGTAATTTGCAAGAACGAGAGGATGTTTAGCATTTTGTGGCCAGATGCCCGGCTCTAAAGGAAATCAGAGCAGGCGTTCTAGGGAAGACACGGCTGAAGAAGAATGTAAAACTATCTGTGGAATATAGGCAAAATATAGTTTTAGAAAACTTTTAATATAATTTTAGAAAATTTTTAACTTAAACTATTATGAATCTTATGTTGCTTGTATTGTATTTATGTCAACGAAAGAATAAGAAGATAGAAAAACTAATACTATTAAGAATAATGTTAAAATAATCGAAACGGCTTTAGGCGGACGGCAAATTGCCAATCCTACAATAATCCACTATAAACATACTTCTACTACTACTAATAATAATTATACAAAATTGTTATATATTTTAATTGGACAGTAAAATCTATTTAAAATACTTTAAAAAGACCTCAAATACAAAAATCGGACATAAAGTTGATTTTTTATGAGTTTTTTTTATGTGAAAATAGACAAATATTTAGTTTTCTTCAGATACCGCTGTGACTGTATTTTATGACTTACAGTGAGTGGTTTTAATAAGCTCAGGAGTAAAATAATTTTAATATATCAATTATTTAGCAAAATGAATCAAATTTCATATTAACACTGAATCTTCAAAGACTTGAGAAAACTGTTGATAAGCAATGTTGCTTTGAGCTCATCTGTAGAAAGGACAATACAGGATCTAACTAGCCAGAAACACAGAAGATATTTTCGAACGTCGTCTGGATCTCTTGTGATACCCCTTAAATCATTGGACTATCATATGAAAAACTCTTTTTCTTCTAAAGCTCATTTTTTTCAAAACTTGTATGGCAATTTAAGCATTACAGCTGGGAAACTCTATTAGCACCTTCATTTTGTATTGCCAGTCTGAAGTAAGTAAAATACCGTATTTTAAAAGACTTCGTTGTGTTATCTCGTCCGTTAGTTTAGGGTAACATCAAATTATGCGACTCATACCTCGTAAGTATCACTTGGTTTCTGTATAAGCTAAAGTAATTTGAAAAGATGTCAGTCTGCCTGTTCACGTGACTAGAGCAACTGGTAAAACGCATGGAGTACTTAGACTACTTTCTTTGACTGACGAACCTCAGACAATTGATCGCAAATACTTTCTTGATACCTACACGGTGCTATGGTATTAGAATCAGGGTTGAGCCTAGGTACGGGTTCGAACCGAGGTTCAGGAATAACAAACTTAGTGCTGATTTCTCTTCTTGCAGATAGCTGCTATGTGTCAGATAAGCTCTCAATTTACTCTGTTGTTTGTAAGCTAATGTGACATATGGCTCTATGTGAAACAAGATGAATCGGCTCCTAAACATGTTATTCATATATGGAAGTTTAGAGGTATGATAATATCGTAATCATCTGATGTTTTAGCAGTCTTCAGGTCAGTACATCATGTAATCAATGAATGTTAGAGATAAAATGTACACTGCCCTCTATTTTGAGTGGTTTGTTTTCTGTTTGAAAGATACCCACATTAATAAATTTGGGGGAAAACCAAATCTAGACTACTTACGAATAAGAAGTCTATGATTGACCGAATCAAAAGCTTTACTAAAGTCAGTGAAGATGATTCAGTTTATAAATGATTAAGAAAGCCGCGACCAACTGAATTAGAAAACTCTAGAAGATTAGTCGTAGTAGATCGGCTTTTAATAAAACCGTGTTGACAAGGCGAGATGAGTGAATGTCATTGATGCTGCAGTTTCTCAGTGATCAGTTTTTAAAAATGTTTGGGAAAGCCCTGACTTTTGCAATGCCACGATAGTTCTCAATGTTCGACTTATTGCCCTTTTTTCCCTTTCAAATGGTTTGAAAAAAGCTTTATGTTTAGTTAAGGTCTGTGCAAAGACACAACTGGGAATCATGTCAGGGTCAGGAGCAAACGAATACTTTTTATTTATTTTTTGTTTAATTATTTATTACAAATAGTAGTAGTGTTACAAATAGAAAACCTTAAAGTTTATAACACTAGTCACAAAAGTAGAAAACCTTAAAGTTTATAACACTAGTCACAAAAGTAGATAAAGCAATGGAAACATGAACTTTGAATTAATATTAAGGTGGTTGACCCGTGTGATGGTTTCAAAAAATTTTAAATTTTGTTTTTCATAAATCTTATCTATAACTTGTGTAGAATATGTGGTTAAAATGATTTTTCTATAACCGATATCGTTAGAAAGTAATAGCGCTAAGAAAATACCACTACACATATAAACACGCATATAAAGGGGAATTTTTAAACTCGTTTTTCTCGAAACCACCTTTTTTTTCCACTGGTCAACATGGAATCTCAAAAACAACTTGACCGATCGCCTTGAAACTTATAGTGTATTGAGTATCGTAAAATTTTTATTGTTCAATATTTTTCAATTATCCTAGTTTAAATTGTACCTGCAGTCAAACAAATTAAATGGTTTTTTGATCACAATACACAAATTCATGATCCCCTTTTACTCATTTTAAATGAGTACAGGGTATACAAAAATGATGTTTTTGTTATGTGACGTCAACTAAAAACGAGAAAGGCAAAGCTAACTTCGTCTGTGCCGAAATTTTAATACACTTGAAATCGCTTGTCTCAACGGTTAGCGACTTCGACCAAACTTCGCAGATCAGCTTAAAAACATTTAATATTACCCATGACCGTGATTGAGAGCGGTAATATTGAGAAAAAAAACCAGTTTTTCTCATTAAAAGCTATTTTTCGACCGATCATTTGTATGACAGCTACAAGAAGTAGTCATCCGATCCAGTCGGTTCTGACATATTAGCAGCGGGCAGACAAAAGGCTCTGCGCAAAATTTCAGCTCGATGGCTTTAAAACTCAGGGACTAGTTCGCGTAGAAACAGACAGACGGACGTACAAAACTTAATCGGGCAAACAAACGAAAAGTTTAACGAACCGTTCGCGAAAGCTAAAAAACTATTCATATGTTTTGTAGCTGTTACTATAGTCAGGTAAAACGAAACCACAAACTTTATATTGCCGAAGAGCGCAAACGAAACGATTGGAATATTGTTCTCCCGACAGCTGCACTGCCTTGGAACGAAACGTATACTAAGAAATCGTTTGCGGAATGATCGGCTTTTAGTTCTACTTCGTCTGTGCCGAAGTTTTGATACACTTGAAAACGCTAGTCTCAACGGTTAGCGACTTCGGCCAAACTTCGCAGATCAGCTTAAAATCATTTAATATTACCCATGACCGTGATTGAGAGCGGTAATATTGAGGAAAACCTAGTTTTTCTCATTAAAATCCATTTTTCGACCGATCATTTGTATGGCAGCTACAAGAAGTAGTTATCCGATCCGGTCGGTTCCGACATATTAGCAGCGTGCAGACAAAAGAAGACTCTGTGCAAAATTTCAGCTCGCTAGCTTCAAAACTGAGGGACTAGTTCGCGTAGAAACAGACAGACGGACGGACGGACAGACGGACGGACAAAGCTTAATCGACTCAGCTCGTCACGCTAATCAAGAATATATATACTTTATGTGGTCGGAGATGATTTCTTCTATGCGTTGCAAACTTCTGGGCAAAATTATAATACACTTTTCAAGTGTATAAAAAACCAAGTGTATACAACTAGAGCAGCGAACGTTTTCAAACTATTCGCACTCGTTGCATATCGTTCCGATTCCCTTTGTCCGCAAATCAAGATGAGCGCATTTCGCTTTACGT
The DNA here is from genome assembly GCA_018904275.1 of Lordiphosa clarofinis. Taxonomy (NCBI): domain Eukaryota; kingdom Metazoa; phylum Arthropoda; class Insecta; order Diptera; family Drosophilidae; genus Lordiphosa; species Lordiphosa clarofinis. The sequence goes on along the minus strand of JAEIGQ010000039.1, from coordinate 1,523,620 downwards.
TTAGTTTGCTCTCACGAACGCAAACTGAACAGAACTCATTTATTTTTACAGTTACATTTTCTCGGGTTTTATTAGTATTTCGATCTGTGCAAAGAAAGAAACAAAACGATTCAGAAACGTTTCGTTTCGTTTGTTTGCCCGCTCTGATCAAGAATATCTAAACTTTAAGTGGTCGGAGACGATTCTTTCTATGCGTTGCAAACTTCTGGGCAAAATTATAATACACTTTTCAAGTGTATAAAAAGGTGAGATATGGGGGGTTGTGAGCCACCTTGCCAAAAAGTCTGTTTTCACTTTCGAAAAAAATGTGCAATGATGCGCAATAAGGAAGACGAAAAACGCTCAAAAGAAGAAAAAATAGAGGCAAGCTTGATATATGCCTTACAGTTTGTATGGCAGCTATACTATATAGTGGTCCGATTTCGACAAATCTTGTTGAAACTCTGTAAAATTATTGAAAACTTATAAATACGAGCGTTGGGAGCGATAACATTAAAAACAAAAAAGTTTTTCTCACTAAGACTTTTTTTCAGACCTAACTTTTGTATGGCAGCTATACTATATAGTTGTCCGATTTCGACAAGTCTTGGTGAAATTATGTGAAATCATTAAAAACTTATAAATACGAGCGTTGGGAGCGATATCACTAAAAACAAGGGTATAAAAACAACATTAATAAAAAAGGCAATCAAAAGAACAGCTACCAGGAAGAAGTGCTCGTATAAAACAGAAAACAAGCCGGCTGCAGTCAATCAATTTTCACCTTTCATTTAAAAAAGAATAATTGCTTAAAAACACGAATTTTAAACTTTAAGAATCACAACTCCCCACAAATTTTTGAAATGTCAAAAAATCGCTTCTTTTTTTTAAATGTAATGAAAAAAACCCTAACTAATTTTAGTTTAGCACTATTAATAATCAATGTTACATGCATCTTTTAACTAAAATGCAAAATTTACAGAATGAAAAATATTGATTTTTGGCGAAGTTATGTTCGAAAAACAAAACTATGATCACAACCCCATTTTCCCTTATTAAGGCTCCTAAGCTTGTAAAATCATTCAGGCATGTTCTCAATTCCACTTCCACGGCAACCTTTCGAAAGTGGAATTGATTCATGTTCTCGCAACACCAAAACGAAAAAGTTTTTCGTTTTGAAAAGTAATGCCTGTTAGTCGGTGGAATGAAAAGTAATTGCCAAATACGCACTCTTAAATCATGAAGTAAATTTTTCTTAATTCAGTCATCAATGTAGAATTTTGAGTGAAATTTAGTTGACATTCTTGTCTTTAATTGATTTAAAAAGATTATTTTGCTTAATGTGTCCATATTATGGCTGTGCAAACGAAAACAAAAAGTGAAACCTTAAAGTCACCCTCTCTCATTTTCGAGTGTTCCATTTTCGATCGTTTCGCTTTTAATTCTGGTTTCTCTCTTGTGTATCCACTGCCATTCCCGCTTTGTCCAAATGTAAAAAGAGAGCATTCATTCAAAATTGAGAACACAAAACAAAACTGAAGCGGAATTGCGTTTGATTTACTATCAAAAAGTAGTGGAATGGAAAACATCGATAGGTAATCGGTTAAATTAAATTTAAAAATTTGTTGTTGTTGTTCTTGCGGTTGTTGTTGTATTCCTGTTTAAAGTTAACCAAAAATTTAAAACTTTGGCCCGTGTTTCCAAATTGTTTTTGTGAACGGATTGCCTGAAAGTAAAAATGAGGTTTTGTTAAGAATTGATTTAAGAATTGATTAAATTATCAAAATCGGTAAAACAGTTCTTCAGAAATTGGGGTCAAAAAAATGGTAAAAAAAAATCAAAATAATTTTTTTTTAAAGCTGACCTATACGACAAGGATCAAATCGCAATAACCCACAAGCCAACATTCACCATGACTGCTTTGCTTAAAAATATGAAGAGTAATATTGCAAAGTTGGACAAGAATAATTTAATATACCAAATACAATGCGCTGAAGGCGGGACCAACATACATATGTAACAAAATATATGTTGGAACGACAAAATCAAAACTTAAGACGAGACTATCTGGACACAGGTCAGATATCAAAAGACGAAACGAGATCAACACTCTAAAAACAGCACTTGAGGCCCACTGTGCAGAGAGCGGACATTCGCCTGTTTTTGATACCACACAAGTATTATACAGCAAGAGCGTAACAACAATTAGCGTTTTACTCTGGAGATGTTGTATATCATTAATACACCAACAAATATTAAATCGGACACAGAAAACTGCGCAAGCACTTACTTCACCAAATCAAAAATTAGGTTTAATTAGTTTTACATCATACTCCGTGGCGAGCACGTGTTTCTTGTCCCATGTCAATGTATGTATAGGTTCGAATGTTGTTTACTTTTCTTTAGCTTGTTATTTATATCAGTTTTATGCCCGATATGGGCTCGAAATATATTGGGAAACAAAAAAGTATCCACCGTTTTTCATTCCTTGGATGGGACAGATGACCTTGAGGCCAAATAACCAACCATTTGGATTAACACAAATCATTCGCTAAAACCAAGATAAAATTGCGAACATTTTATTACCTATTTAAAATAGTTCGACTAAATAAAGAGAAAATTTTGGAATTTGTAAAAAAATAAGTTGGCTATACCTAAGTCATCAGATGCTCCACTGTTATTAAAAAAGAAAGTCCATAGTTATCTTTATAGCGTATGAGGTAAGGAGTATTTAGCAAAATTGGCTTAGCCTGTACTCGTCTATTTTTGAAGTTCTTTAGATATGTCAATCTACGAGAAAACCATGTAGGGCAACTAGAAGAGCGAACAATAGATACTTGAACATTTTCATTCAAAAAATGTACAGTGTGTTTTAAAAAAAATCACTAAACCATCATTGAGACTTAGGTCATCAAGACAGGACCAATCAACGAGTCCAATCAATTGGACTAGAAACTTTTTGAAATTAACGCCCTCGGCGAGGAGAAGCGGGGGCCTTTGGAGGAACCAATTGAATTGTCGGGTGATAAAGATCTAGAACTGATAAGGGGGAATTGCGGGCAATAGTTATAACACTCATTCATATCATTTGGGCGTTTCCACAGAGAGGTCCACCGAGAGCGAAACATTTTTTTTAAATGATTTCTTTTAACATGACAGTAAAAACAACAATTTAAAAAAATAAGATAACACAGGCCAACAAAATGACCACTTTTGTGAGGTCCAGCCGTATATGTATTAAATTCTGATCCCGTTTTGTGCACTGATTCCAAAACTGGTCTCGGTTTTTCTCCATCAGCTCTTGTTTTCAAGATATCGCGGAAAAACCATTTTGCAGTATTTTTGGCTTTTAAAAAATTATGGAGGTTACACCGAGCAGCAATATCTGTATTTATGAGCTCTATGCGACAGAATACATATTAAGGTCGCCCAAAAAAATCAATGGAGCATTATCAGCAAATCCAAAAGCGCCTAAATTGGCCTTTGAAGAGAAATATTCATCAAATTATAGCAAATTTTTCAAACTTAATCGCCGTGTACCAGCCATTTGGGGTGCTTGCATTTTAATGAAAACCACTTTAGCGTGTAGACCAATGCATCTTCTAGTTTGACAAATTTTGTTGCATTTAAATCTTCTTGATGGACAAAGTTATAAGCGTTTAATCCCGAAAAAATGAACTAAAATTTATGGCAGGATAACTAGATTGATACACAAAATCTGTATAGGAAATATTAAAAGACTACTTGATCTAACATAGACCTTACATTAATTGTCAAGCAAATGTACAATAACATTCAATCAGTACTAGATTTAAACCATTTTCCCCAAATTCATTTTTGCTGAACCTTGCGAGAACAACATAAAAATTTAATGAATTGGGTTACAAATGAGCCAAATGGGTTCCGCACTCACTATAATCTACGGATTAAGCCCCATGTGACTATTATTATTTTACAAGTTTCAACAAATGCCTGGCGGAAGGAGATTGTAGTAAAGACTCTATCTGTGAAGCGAATGTATATGTCGAGGAAGTTGACCATTCTTATTATTTGGAGAAATGCTCATTCACGCAAGGTAGTGCAAAAACTCGTTCCATTTCGCAAGCGAATAACTTTGTGAATCTGTCACGTCATTTGACGAATTTTTCACAGGAAGACCTCTAAATTAAATTATGTAAAAAAATTTCCACAAATTAAGATAATTTTTTGTTTTCAATGGTAAATTGAATTTTTCCATGATTCTGCTTCGGTACATTAAGGCATTTAAACTTACCAATATTTCTTTTTACGTTTGCCCTTGACATAACGGTGACTCCCGGAAATCTGCGAACCATCAATACACCATTTTCCAAAAGAATTTTTTCAACACCCCACGCACTCACACATTTTTAATTTTGTATATTTTTAATGAATTGTGCAACCAAATACAAAAAACACAATATGCAGTTCTTATGCCGATGTTTCTTGGCAATAAATAAAAAACAAGTTGTTGGAAAATGTGTTTTTTGGTTTTTTCAAACTTTTTATTACAATATATCTGCATTTTCTATTTTGTTAGCAGTCAGAACTGGTATGACAAAAATCCGTTTTTATGGCCCGTTAACACTTTCGCTTGACGGTTACCGGATATGACTGTCCCATCTTCCGCGATACCGAGCTTCCATAGTTCGTAAATCCTGGTGAAAACGTTCTCCGTGCTCCTCACTTAGATCTCAAAAACTCTCAGGAAATTTATTTAAGTGACTGTATAAGAAATGCATTTTAATGCTCATATGGCATCAAAAATTTTTAAAATTCAGTACGAATTCCAAGTTTTTGCACTACCTTGCATGAATGAGCATTTCTCCAAATAATAAGAATGGTCAACTTCCTCGACATATACATTCGCTTCACAGATAGAGTCTTTACTACAATCTCCTTCCGCCAGGCATTTGTTGAAACTTGTAAAATAATAATAGTCACATGGGGCTTAATCCGTAGATTATAGTGAGTGCGGAACCCATTTGGCTCATTTGTAACCCAATTCATTAAATTTTTATGTTGTTCTCGCAAGGTTCAGCAAAAATGAATTTGGGGAAAATGGTTTGAATCTAGTACTGATTGAATGTTATTGTACATTTGCTTGACAATTAATGTAAGGTCTATGTTAGATCAAGTAGTCTTTTAATATTTCCTATACAGATTTTGTGTATCAATCTAGTTATCCTGCCATAAATTTTAATTCATTTTTTCGGGATTAAACGCTTATAACTTTGTCCATCAAGAAGATTTAAATGCAACAAAATTTGTCAAACTAGAAGATGCATTGGTCTACACGCTAAAGTGGTTTTCATTAAAATGCAAGCACCCCAAATGGCTGGTACACGGCGATTAAGTTTGAAAAATTTGCTATAATTTGATGAATATTTCTCTTCAAAGGCCAATTTAGGCGCTTTTAGGTTTGCTGATGCTGCTCCATTGATTTTTTTGGGCGACCTTAATATGTATTCTGTCGCATAGAGCTCATAAATACAGATATTGCTGCTCGGTGTAACCTCCATAATTTTTTAAAAGCCAAAAATACTGCAAAATGGTTTTTCCGCGATATGTTGAAAACAAGAGCTGATGGAGAAAAACCGAGACCAGTTTTGGAATCAGTGCACAAAACGGGATCAGAATTTGTCATCAATAGGGCTGGACCAAAATGGCTGTTGGCCTGTGTAATGTATTAACAGTTTTTTTAGTTCCTTACCATAAGAAAATAGCACTGAAAAAATATTTCTATTTCACTGTTAGCTTTTTATACCCTTGGAGAGGGTATATTAAAATTGTCCGGATGTTTGTAACGCATAGAAGGAAGCATCTCCGACCACATAAAGTATATATATTCTTGATCAGCATGCCGAGCTGAGTTGATATAGCCATGTCCGTCTGTCCGTCCGTCTGTCCGTCCGTCTGTTTCTATGCTATCTCCTCCGTCAGTTTTAAAGCTATCGTAACCAAACTTTGCACGAAGTCTTTTGGTATAAATACGCTGCACATTTGTCGGAACCGGCCGGATCGGATGACTATAGCATATAGCTGCCATAGGAACGATCGGTTGAAAAACTAGTTTTAGTGAAAAAAACTTTTTTGTTTTCAATGTTATCGCTCCCAACGCTCGTATTTATAAGTTTTTAATGATTTCACATAATTTCACCAAGCCTTGTCAAAATCGGACAACTATATAGTATAGCTGCCATACAAAAGTAAGGTCTGAAAAAATGTCTTAGTGAGAAAAACTTTTTTGTTTTCAATGTTATCGCTCCCAACGCCCGTATTTATAAGTTTTCAATGATTTTACATCATTTCACCAAAATTTTTCGAAATCGGACCACTATATAGTATAGCTGCCATACAAACTGTCAGGCACATATCAAGCTCCAAGGGTATATAAACTTCGGTCGAGCTGAAGTTAGCTTGCCTCTATTTTTTAAATTTGTCGCGTGCTAAATGTCGCGTCCTACGTACTATTAAAGCTTATAAAAACAAAACTAATGTAAATAATTCAATATGATTGCACTCATTAAAAAGCTGTATTATTCCTCATTATTTAATTGTTAGCTGCTCAAAAATTTTTGTTTTCTGTTCGCAGTTTAATGACTTTTTCTAGATGCAGATTGATTTTTTGAATTTATATTTTAATCGTCAAATCGACTGAGTCTACCTTTTGCATTAAATATACTGCTACCAAAACTCTACCAAAGGCGTACTAATGTCGCGTTCGCGACTGTGGAAATGCCCATATACAAATACGAAATCTAGAAATCGGCCATTTTAACTAGGGATGGAAATAACTTTCTTAAATGACTGATCGAAAAGACCATTTACAAGATTGTTCTGGGGGCACGAAACTAAAGCAGCTGAATTATCGCAAGCTGACCAAGAAATAGCGGGAAGATTAAAATCCCCCCAGTCGACAGCATTAACATCTTTTGTGGACACAGGGGAAAGCAAAGTTGTAATTGTTTATGTTTGGATTAATGGGGTTATACTTCTTGCGTTTTTGAGATGTGCAAGGAAGTTTAAGGAAAACATACTGTGACTGCTGCGTCGTAAACTTATTGCAGAGCTTGTTGATATCAGAGTGTTGCCATTTTACTACTCCACAGTTTTGCATTCATTGCACACATACCGGGCAACGCCGGGTATAGTAGACTGGCCCTTTAAAATAGATTTTAAAATACGGGGCGGAAAAAGCTTCCTTTTGGTCTAAATAGATATAAGAAAAAGTTTGGTCCCGATCGGGCAACATTAGTGGATGCGCGCTGGCCCTAAGAAACTAAAACTGAAATATATCTGATGAGTTTCGGACTTCCGCTCTAATATATGAAAATGTTTATTTTAAGTGTAAGTGCTGTTTAATTCAGTTAGGGAAATATCTGACATATTACAAATCGAAATTTTGAAATCGAAAAAAAAATTTAATAAGGTATACATATTGTTTATATAATAAAACACATAAAGCTTACGGACTCTGTTTTTTATATGTTTCCAGTGGGATCTCGACAGTGCGCTCAAACATGTCTTCATCTGGAATGTCTAGTGTGCAGCAGGGGCTTAGCTTGGGCCCTGCTTTTTGCGGGCTTGTGCCAAGTCCCTACGGTGGGGTCTCTGCTACATCATCTACCACACTGCCATCGACCTCGCATTCGGTTCTGACCATAGCTGGTCCGAGCTTGGCGCCATATTCTCCAAAGACGGGGCTCTGGCTTAAGTACGATCAACGTTGCAATACAACATTATGACTCTAAATAATATTACTTTTAATTTACAGCTCTCCCGCCTCGACTATGCTAACGGCAGCCACGACTTGCACTTCATCGACCATAGTGGTGTCAAGTGGAAGTGCGCGACCAACTCCCCCGCCACTTAATGTGGTTGGTAGCGCGGCACCAGCGCAAAGAGCTGCTGGTAATGCAATTTCTCCACATGCTACAGTACATACCGGCGGCAGTGGTCAGATGCCTGCTTCAAACTTCCAGCCTGCATACTTCACAGCGCCCTTACCGCCACCGCCGTCCTCACCAGCAGCAACTGCCATATCCGCCATGCCTAATAGCAGTTCGGTTGCGCAATTGCCAATGGTGTCACACACATCGGCTGCCATCACAACGACGATGACGGCCACGACGACTACGGCAGCGTCGAGCGCAGCTGGCACGGCATCCTCGGCGGTCGCCACAGTATCGAATACACTTACCCCCACACCGCATCCATTTTCTGCAGAATCTCTCTTTCAGCCAAGTAAAAGTAAGCAGTTTCTGTATCCAAATTGTAGCTAAAAGCTAAGTTACACTCTTATCCTTTTACTGTTGTTCAGATGATCAAGCGGATTTGCTGCGACGCGAGCTAGATAGCCGGTTCTTGGATCGCTCTGGCTTGGCCGTGCCCCCAACACCGCCGTCTTCCACATATCTGCGGCAAGAGTTGCACCATCACCAACATCAGCATACGCATCTGCACCAGCACCAGCAGATGTTGCCAGCAACATCTATGTCAGCAACAACATCGGCAATGCCAAGCGCACCACCGACTCCAACGCAGATGTTTCCGCCGCCGCTATTTAAAGACATTCCTAAAATCGCCGCTGTTGATCCGCAGTTCTATCGCGCTGGCATCGGACTTCCTCCAGGATATACGGGCTACAGTTCAGCAGGTCTTCTGCATGCCGGTTTGGGGGGGCCAACTCCTTTTATGCCACCCAATCACTTGACTTCATTTGCTCCTAAGGTAAGACTTTCTTCCCAACGTTATGGTACTGGGCTTTGCAATTCTAAACCGTATACTTCCTATATCATTAGCCTTCATTAACACGTTCATTAATATCGTCTGGTCTATATGTCCCCAAGTTATATAACCAGGGTTGAACAATTGAGAAAGTTTTTGCAATTAGCAGTCAGACTTCTTGGGGTGTATTTTTCTTTGTATACCATATGTTTTTCCTTCTCCATGTGAGAGTACTAATCAAACATTAAGATTGGTAGCGCTGTTAACATAATACCCTTAATGGTAAGCTCAACCAACAGTCTGCTTTAAGGGGTTTTTTTTTATAAATAGCTAAGCATTGATTTGAAAGCATTCAAACTGAGACCATTCGCTTGCGCCGATCTGCTGACTATCGAAAGTTTTTTATTAATAATACACAAATCAATTTTACAGAACAGTCTCCGAAGAAACTCTTTCGCAAAAGTGTAATTATTTAGGGTGGCAATATTCGGACGAGGGCTTTAGCAAATTCTTGTTCCAATAAGAAAGACAAAATTTACTTACAAATATTGTATTTATCTATATATAGCTGTGCTTTGCTTTCATTTTAAATGGGACTATGGCAAGTAAAGATCTTGCCAAGTAGTATAGGGACAACTAATATTTATTTCGAAGAAAGTTTAACAATGTTCAGTCAAACAATAATTACCTAAAAGTACTTTACTTAAGATTAAGCTAATGGCGAACTCTGACCCGGTGGGACAAATTTATTGGCAATAGCCAGCTATGGTCCAACTCACAGCATTAGTGGTCAGAGTACGTACTAGCCATTGCATGAGGGTTTTAGTTGAGGAGTGACATCAGGGAGTTCTTTACGTCTAATAAAGAGCTATCAATAGAAAATATGTGATAGTACTCATTGTAAACCAGGCACAGGCAACGGAAGGGGTCTCGATGAGCATAGTTCGTTAGGCGGGGCGGTAGATAGATGGGCATATAATGACGAGTTGCTCTAAGTAGCACTGACAAATTAATTAGACTTAGGAGAGCAATTGAGTCAATCTCACCGGCCAGTAGCTTTTGGATGAAAACTACAGCATGGCAGATTCTTTTGGATTTAAGTGATGGGAGGTCTATTAGGCGCAATCTCTGTTCATAGGGAGGTAGGTGGATAGTGGTGTCCCAGTTTAGGCCACGAAGGGCAAAAATCAAAAACTGTTTCTGAACTGATTCGATTTGATCCTGGTAAATTTGGTAATGCGGAGACCAGAGGCAAGAACAATATTCCAGGTTTGGTCTCACCAGTGAGGTGTAAAGGAGTTTGGTGGTGTAGGGGTCATCGAATTCTTTGGACCATCTTTTAATAAATCCAAGGACGCTCTTAGCCTTGTTGCAAATCACAGAGATGTGACTGTTGAAGCTCAAATTGGGCTCAAATAGTATACCCAAATCATCGACCTTGTATATGCGATCTAGCGGTTCCCCATGAATGGTGTATTCGAAGAAATAAGGCTTGGTTCGGTGAAAAGTCATAATATTGCACTTAGCAATATTAAGGGGAAGACGATTCAGGCGGCACCAAGCACTTAGAGCGTTTAAGTCACTTTGTAATAGAAGTGGAGAAACTGGGTCGTCAAATGACGCACATAGCTTGAGATCATCAGCGTACATAAGTGCTGTTGAATGGGAAAGAACTTGCGGAATGTCGTTAATGAAAAGGTTGAATAACAATGGGCCAAGATGACTGCCCTGTGGGACTCCAGAGAAAACGTGAACGATTTCAGATACAGCAGACTTAAAACGCACACGTTGGGACCGATTGGAAAGGTATGATTTGACCCAGCGAAGGAAGTTGGGTGGGAGACCAACTAAGCATAATTTATATAGGAGTAAATTATGATTAACAGAATCAAAAGCTTTACTAAAGTCCGTGTAGACGACATCAATTTGCTTACGATGTAGGAATCCCTTATTTACTATTGTAGAAAATTCGAGTAGGTTAGTGGAAACCGAGGTAGGCGCAGTGGTTGGGGGACCACTATTATGCACTTGAGGAGGAGGAGGAGCTGGATGTATACCCGCAGTGACATTGGCAGTCGAGGTTGGAGCAGTGATGAGTGGTGTATTAGGCAATACCGTGTTGGCCGATGTTGCAGTGGAAGGAGCAGCCAATGAGGGAGTTTCATTCACAACATCAGTTGGGGCATCAACGGCAGGCGACAAGTCGTTATTGGAGCATTTATCTAACTCTGAAATTAAGAGCAAAGATTCGGAATTAAGCATGGACGGGCAGCATTCTTTGCTTGTTGGGGAATCGTCAACAATTTCCAGATTACGAAAATGCGATACCATGGTACCAAACTTAGTTTGAAGATCGCGGACTATACTGTAGGCGGCTTGGAACTCCAAATCAGTTTGCCGCATAAATGTCCTCATTTTCGATGCGATGACCATGCATTTCCAACAAGTCCAAAAGAGGCCAATTCCGTCTTTAAGAAGGTCAGCAATCCGGCCACCATGTGTTCCAAACGGAATACAGTTAGTATGGGCGACGTTAGGGCACAACCAACAATAAGCGAACGATTGACGCGAGGTAATCTTTCTATTGTAAGTACAATGTTCAGCGCAGCAGCTACCCATTGCACAAAATATTAAGAAAGATATAAGCAACAGAAAGAGTTTATGATATCCGTTTCTCTTAACGACGCGTAAATGAAGCGAGCACGACAAGAGCAGTCCAAGAGAGAGAGATTAAGGCAGGTTAATCTTTTGATATTAAGATTGACACACTACAATAGCAGTGATTGCCGACTACAATGTCATTTAAAAACATTTAGGACGCGATGGACCTCCTTTCCTAACCTGGTAAAAACATGCATGAGGCGAGATCATTAGACATATTTGCCGAACGGCAAAGTTTGATAACCTTTTTCATGGCTTGAGAAATCGATTCTGTAGACGTGGCATAGCGACATATCTCCGCCCAGTACATTTTGCCGGCGGAGATATGTCGCTTTTTTTCTGGCGGAGATATCTCCGCCGTGTTACAAACGACATATCTCCGCGCGGAGGTATGTCGTTTAAAACATCATATCTCTGCCATGTTAAAAACGACATAACTCCGCCGCGTTACAAACGACATATCTCCGCGCGGAGATACTACGACTAGAGCAAATTCCGCGCCAAAATTGATTTTTTTTTTTTTATATTTTGAAAAAAGTTTTAAATGCAACTTACAAGATCATTCAATTTTTTCAAAAAAAAAAATTAGTCTAACATATTTGGTTCTCCCACAACACGCATTTAAAGTTCACCTTTCGAACTCGACTTTAAGTAATTCATAAAATTCGCATTTTAATGTATGTTTGCAATCGTTTTTCATGAATATGAAACTTTTATGCGGATATGTGGCGATTGGAAGTATTACTTTTGACTATTCTTAGTTCATTCATTAGTATAAATAAAATTTTCATACAAAATATTTTTTTTTAATCTTTGGAAAAAGGTCCGAAAAAATAAATTTTTTTTAAATTGTTGGACATAAGGTATGAATGTCATTAATCAGCTGTTCTAGCATCTGTTTTGTTTGTTTACTTTCTTGATATTTGTTTACTTTCTTGATAGTAGACTAAATTTAAAAATTCTTTTCTATAAACAACCATGGAAAATGAAGCAGGCAGTGTTTAATTTAGTAATGTTATTGCCTGACGTGAAATGTCTATAAGAAGGTGGCAAGCCAGATCGGTAGAGGACAAAGAAATTGTTGCCCAAACAAAAAATCAAATTCAGAACGAATTCATGGAAAACCTAGGCTTACTTATTGATATCCCGAAACCTGGATTTGTAAGTAGTAACGATGGTAACACTGCTAGGGTATTTTTTCAAAACGCAGAATCGACTGCAGAGTTAACTAAGATAGACATCGATTTGCTTAAAAGAATGCACCCTATATTAATAGTTGTTTCATGCAACTGATGTTAATATAGTCTTGGAGACTGTTAGGCATTTTGTAAATTTGTACCCTTGGTACTTTTTGCATTAATTTTTTATTTCGCCCCCTCCCACCCCCGCAATTTTGAAAAATCGTTAAATCTACCACAGTTTTGTAGTTAGATTAATCGTTCTCTTTTGAGATAGTTAGTTATTAGCAATATGTATCGATTTGCCGAAGAAATGATAAAGTTCGGATTAGCGGTTCTCAAGCTATGGGCAAAAATAGTCCGCATTCCATTCAGCAAAGAGACAGAGAAAGAGAGCATCTTAGTGATGAACGCAGCAGCAGCAAATTTAGTAAACTTAGCGATTTGTTTATCAAAACTTTATAACAATCTTACCTCAGTAAAATTGATATATGTGCATTAGGGGGGGTCGATTTTTTTTCGACCAAAGCGTATAGCAAAAACGAAATCTACGGTCAATTCTAAGAAAATTTCACCAAGAAACCATGGGTCTAAAATGAATTCCTAGTCCGCGCAAATCGACTTCAAATATTTATGTTACTTTTTCCCAAAAATCAAGTTAGAAGGTCCTGAACACCTACTATAACATGTTCTGTATGCCCCAGAGCTTGCATTTATCTGAAAAATTTCATATAGAAGCCACACAAAGTGATACAGGTGTCAAAAAGTGATCCCAGTGCTGCCCATCAACGTTAAAGCGGTGCTACCTATCAAAATTTTTTGTTTTACGTATAACTCCGCTATTGATCATCCGATACAAACCATCTATCTCCAAAACTGTGGGAGATATGAGGTTTTTTCTGAATTGCCTGTGACATAAAAATTTGTTTTCCGGCAACTATAAGAAGTATTTGTACCATACAAGTCAAACCTCTATCTCTTACCATGTCAGAGATCTGTACTTTTGCAGGTATTTGGACAGACAGACGGACATGACTATCTCTGGTATTACATTTTTTTAGCTTGGGACTTTTCGACCTAACAAAAAGATGGATTTCCGGTAGATACTAGCAAAACAAATCGTTTGCACTAAAATACCTGCAGAAATCAGAAATATAATAACAATTGCTCAAAAGTATGGAATCAATGGGAGATTTGGTTATTCTCACTGAGGAAATAGTCGACAGTGACTAAGCCATTGAGTGAATGTGAAAACATTGATCCCCCGAATAACCGATTGACGGAATGCTAAGCAGCTACTTGACAGTCCTGGCAAAAGACATCTCAAGCAGAAATATTTTCCTATTAGCTACCAAATTATCTGCAACACTAGAGAAGCAATGTGTAGAAAGGATAACCCGGCTCGGTTCCACCTGAGAACTTGATTTGCTTTTCTTTGTACCATCTTTCAACGATTAACTGAATCAATTTGATTCTCCATAGTTGCTCGTTGACAACCCGAATGACTCATTAATTATATCATCTTCTTCAGTGACAAATTGGATCGTTGTTTTCACTTAAAAAAACTTAAATAGTGCATTCTAAATAAAATTCACCAAAAAATTTAATTTGTTGCTGTCAGGGACAACTTTTGATCAAAAAATTTGGCCGCTATCTCGGCCGGTATTGTCAGGCACATTTTCCGGCAAACAAATTTCGAATAAAACTTACCTTTTTGTTAAGGAGCTTTGGCGAAAAGTCAAAAGCTAAAAAAAAGGAAATAATACAGGAGATAGCCATGTCCGTCTGTTACTACGTTTATGCTATGAATTTCACGATTTCTTCAATTTGCAAAATCAAATTGGTTCCTGTAAATTCACAAAATGGCCAGCACATATGAGAAACAAAAGATCTGCCAACACCAACTAAACGTAAATTTGCCTGCGCCACGGCATTTCATGAATTGACGTCGAATTCAAAGTCAACTTTCGTGTGTAATCGAATTCATAAAATGGTGTTTATGCACGCACTTTCGAAAGCATTTCATGAAACGATTTTGCAAAATGAGCATAGCATAAACGTAGTATGCAAATATATCCATAAACCTGTAAAAGTACAGATCCCTGACATGGTAAGAGATAGAGGTTTGACTTGTATGGGACAAATACTTCTTATAGTTGCCGGAAAACAAATTTTTATGTCACAGGTTGCCACGCCCCCTTCCGCCCCCGCAATTCAGAAAAAACCTCATATCTCCCACAGTTTTGGAGATAGATGGTTTTTCTCCTTTAGAGATATTTTATAATCATGATTATTTATCGATTCGCCAAAGGAACTATGAAGATCGGATGATCGATAGCGGAGTTATACGTAAAACAAAAAATTTTGATAGGTAGCACCGCTTCAACGTTGATGGGCAGCACTGGGATCACTTTTTGACACCTGTATCACTTTGTGTGGCTTCTATATGAAATTTTTCAGATAAATGCAAGCTCTGGGGTAAACAGAACATGTTATAGTAGGTGTTCAGCGACCTTCTAACTTGATTTTTGGGAAAAAGTAACATAAATATTTGAAGTCGATTTGCGCGGACTAGGAATTCATTTTAGACCCATGGTTTCTTGGTGAAATTTTCTTAGAATTGACCGTAGATTTCGTTTTTGCTATACGCTTGGTACGTTTTTTTCGGCCCATACAAATCCACCCCCCCTAATGTGCATACCATATTTTGCTTAGTTATTTACATTCCCATTCTTTTTCATTTGTTACATTATTTTTTTTACAAAGGTATTGGACATTGAAATTAAAAAAAATTATATCCATATTTTATTTAAAACAATTTAGTAATAAACAAAAATAATTAAATATATTTTATTAGAAAATTGCTTAATGTGCATTTTGTAGTATTTTATTATTTTAAATGGAAACTAATCAATAATCAATAATTATCGTTTGCAGTAACGGCAACCGCCGGGGAATAGAACTAGCTAAGTTTTGTAAGACACTCAAATAAATATATTTCCACACCTTCACAATTGCTCTTAAGGGGGGACATCTAAGTAGCTCAAAAATAAAAAAAGTGGACTTTCAGAATTTTTTTTGGCCAAATGGAAGGGCCAATCGAAAATTTGTAAATGAGGTATTATAGTGTGATACATTTACTCGAAATTGTTTTCGGGTTTTTTGTATCAAAAACAAAATGGCGGTCGTGTATCATTTCTCCGTTGACCCTATTTTTCAGCTGGCCGGACACATAACTCAAGCAAATCTTAACCGATCGATCTGAAATTTTAAGAGTAAATCGGAAATACCTATGGCTATCGATCCACGTAGGATCCGACTTAATTTGAGCGCAGCTCATCAATATATTTGCTGCTAGAGTCCTTATCTGCCGCTTGGTGCTCTCATTTACCTTGGGAATCACACCATTGCGACTATTTTGGCAATATTTTTGAGGACTCTTTAAAAAGTTTGGTTAATGTCTTACCACGGCTGTTACTTAAACTGCGTTTACAGCAATTTTTATATCAGCTTTATACACGATTTTAATGTTTTATCTGATATTTTAGGGCTAGTTCTTTTGTAAGAGGCATTTTTTGCTAAAATAAAAGGTTGTCACTGTAAATACACTTGATCGTTATGTTAATAATATTGCTTACACACCTGTTCAATATTTTCTCACTATAATTGCCATTTATGTTGACGCTACTGTTCTTTAAAGACAAATATCTCAATTTGAACATATAATATATCAATTTTCTATGAAAAACTTAGATGTCGCGCTTGTTTCATATAACGATACCACAGATTAGGAGGTAATTAGAAGTTAACACTTGGCAAAGCGTCATGATGAAAAAGAGTAAGAAAGTGTATACTCAAACCAATGTACCGTTATTGGATTAAAAGAAATAGCACAAAAACATTGTGCACATATATCAATTTTACTGAGGTAGGTCTTATGACAAATTTTACAATTTATAGTATTTAAAGATATGTATAATTTGTCTGTACTTTCGTAAATACTCAAATTAAAATTTGTCAAATTTTGCGGTTCATAATGAAAATTTTGCGAATATCGCGTTTTTTTACCATTAGCTCCTCTGTTATAATAAGTTTGCAAATTTCGCGGTCTTTTTTTATCATTGAAATAAAAGCTATATGGCATATGTTCAAGTTTATGTTACCAAGTATCTTTTTTCTAAGCTTTATCTGAATCCTTTCAGCCATTTGTGTGTGAAAGCGTTACTCTTATAATAATTTTGCAAATTTGGCGGTTGTTTGGACCATTGAAATAAAAGCTATATGCCTATGATCAACTCTACTTTATCAATTATTTGTGTTCCTTAATACTTTTATTATAAATTTCACCCGTTTTTGGAGAATTCACAGATTTGAGATATAGCCTATGTCTCTTTCCTGAACGCCATGAACGTACAGTGAAAATTTTGTGGAGATCTGTTCAGCTGTTTAGACGCCCATTAAGACAAAATATACAAACACTCAAACATACATACATTAGCTGCTGCCATAACTTTTCGGCTGCCGAACAAATTTACAGTGTAATATCACATATAAGCATTTCCACAGCTACGAACGTGACAGTCGTACTATGTTTCTAGCTTTCAGCTTCAAGAGAAATCAAAGAAAAAAAATAGAGGCAAGCTAACTTCGCAGCTATACTATATAGTTGTCCGATTTCGACAAATCTTGGTGAAATTATGTGAAATCATTAAAAACTTATTAATACGAGCGTTGCGAGCGATAACATTAAAAACAAAAATGTTTTTCTTACTAATACTTCTTGTCAGACCTATCTTTTGTATGGCAGCTATACTATATAGTTGTACGATTTCGACAAGTCTTGGTAAAATTGTGTAAAATCATTAAAAACTTATAAGTACAAGCGTTGGGAGCAGCGATAGCATTAAAAACAAAAAAGTTTTTCTCACTAAATCTAGTTTTTCAACCGATCGTTTCTATGGCAGCTCTATGCTATAGTAATCCGATCCGGCCGGTTCCGACAGATGTGCAGCGTATTTGTACCAAAAGACTTTGTTGAAAGTTTGGTTAAGATAGGTTAAAAACTGACGGAAGAGATAGCATAGAAACAGACGGACAGACGGACATGGCTATATCAACTCAGCTCGTCATGCTGATCAAAAATATATATATTTTATGTGGTCGAAGATGATTCCTTCTGTGCGTTACAAACATCCGGACAATTTCAATATACCCTCTCCAATTATTGGATTTTGGATAGCACTTAGTAGAATTTTATTTAGTGTAAATGTTGGGAAATGTAAACAGTAAGGCCCCAAGATACAGGCAGACAAAAAGACATACGCAACGCGACAGAATACGGAAGTGGGCTTTGTCTACTATCACAAAAAGGCAAATGTCTGCGGAATGCGTTCGAGTTTTTGAATGCAACGCATATATACATGATCTGCAATGATGTAACTAAATATTTATAGCTGACACGGGGTTTATCGAGTTTTAGATTTCATAATAATAGCACTAAACAAGTGGTCGCGAACGTACGCGGAATAGAAGTCGACTTTGGCTTAATCTAGAGAAATGCAAAATTCTGCGAAATGGAACGGAATATTCTAAAGCTATTAATTTATTATAAAATAGGATTAATGTAGCTTTCCATTATAGAGTGTTTACACAGAAAAATATCTCGATTGGTTTTTTTTTTAAATTGAATTAATAACCGGTCGCGAACGTACGGTTAGAAAAAGCAGGATAAAAATTAACCGTTAATCGAATTTTTTGGTCTCTTTGCATTTTTTTTCTTCTTAATTGATTGCAATAAAGAGATTTTGTAAACATAGCATTTGTTTTGCATGTTTAATAACACAGTGCTACAAATTTGCAAAAATTGTAATAACCTGGGTATTGGCATAGCGTACGCTGTTGAGCAGGTCGCGTACAGCATTTCCTCATACTTGGTTTTCCTCGGGGACCCCCAAAATCTGAAGTTATGGCCCAAAAACCGCTTTTTACTATTTTACCGCAATTAAATAGATATAACTCGCGAATGGACCGTCTGATTGTTCATAACCTTATCAATTCCGATAGCCACGAGAGGGATCTAAAACATTATAATCAATGGTTTGGCTAATTTAACGCGATGGCTGAGAAATGCGGCATTTTCAACTTTTTTTGAGAAATTTGTTCTTTGACCATCACTGGTTTAACTATTTTATTCTAAGCTATTTTTCCTTAGAGTTTGTAATAAAAGCCCAATTAATTCTCCGTCGAACGGTTGCTGTCCCAAAGAATTTGGATACCGTTTGACGAAGTTATGCGCGGTTTTCTGAGTACACATCAACAATCTAGTATTTTTTTTTAGTGTGCTAACATATTTAGTTTTGCTTTTACATAATTGGCCCTAAAAGTAAACTCAGTTTTGTTTGGCGCCAGATTCAAATAATACTTTTAAGTATTTAAAATGCAAATTTATATAAACATGCATGTTTAAATTTCTTCTCAAATATTAACGGTCTCTGAATACTGTTATCTAGCATAAAGATAAATTGAGCTACGTATAGTGAGTAGATGTGGGTTGTAAGTGGTTGTTGTTATTTGTCAATGAGCTGAAATTGGCATATAATATAAAAGAGCCGTGCGCAGCAAGAATCGTATACAGGTAGGCACGGTTAAGGCTTGTGAAAAGCAGATTGCTCTCATGGCGCAAGCCTTACCCACGCCTGGACATATCTGGTCTTATGCAGAGAATTTAGCTGCGGGTTCTATTTAATAATAAACCCCTTTGGTACATAAGAAATTACTTTTCAAGTCTACAAATAAGGCCCAATGATAACTGTCTAACCACGATTGTAGAGAACCGCGATAAAATACCATGGATGACCGATGATGAAGAATATAAAAATCACTATAACAGGATCAACGAACCATTTAATACCAAATAAAAACCAAAGTGGACCGCGCCAAGTAAAAATGAGAAGAAAGTGACATCAGCTTGCACTTAACAGCGATGGGTAATGCATAGCTCGCTTCGGCCGCGACGCCCGGCCCGTTATCCTGTCTAAAAACTCAGCGCATAATAAATTGTGTAATTGGCTCGTTTTGAAGTGAGTTAAAACAAATAAATCCAAGAGTGTCAGCCCGCATAAGCACACAGCTGGCGACAGTGGTTCGTCCATCCTGTTATAGTGGTTTTTATATTCTTCATCATCGGTCATCCATGGTATTTTATCGCGGTTCTCTACAATCGTGGTTAGACAGTTATCATTGGGCCTTGTTTGTAGACTTGAAAAGTAATTTCTTAGGTACCAATATTATTAAATAGAACCCGCAGCTAAATTCTCTGCATAAGACCAGATATGTCCAGGCGTGGGCAAGGCTTGCGCCATCAGGTCAATCTGCTTTTCACAAGCCTTAACCGTGCCTACCTGTATACGATTAATATGCCAATTTCAGCTCATTAATAAATAATAACAACCACTTGCAGCCCACATCTACTCAGTATTGCTCAATTTATCTTTAAGCTAGATAACAGTATTCAGAGAACGTTAATATTTGCGAACAAATGTTGATACATGGAAGTTTATCTATATATAAGGTTGTCAAAAAAGTCTTGCGGCATTTTTAATGAATTTTCAATTGTTCATAAAATTGGTTATAATAATGCGATTTAAGTCAAATATGCGCCGTTTTGTTCGATGACGAGTTCCCAACGAGATGCCAACTTCATAATGCCCCTCTTATAGAAGCTCGCTTCCCTATTGGCAAAAAACTCGGAGAGCCAATTTTCACAGGATTCTCTTGTGACCAACTTCCAACTACCAGGCTCGTTCGCCATGGACAGAAATAGGTGGTAATCACTTGGTGCGAGATCCGAACTATACGGTGGATGCAAAAGAACCTCCCATCCGAGCTCCCGAATCTTCTGGCGCGTCACCAAAAATGTGTGTGGCCTGGCGTTGTCCTGATGGAAGACAATTCGGCCTCTGTTGATCAAAGATGGCCTCTTCTGCATGAGTGCTGCATTCAAGCGGTCCAGTTGTTGGCAGTACATGTCCGAATTGACCGTTTGGCCATAGGGGAGCAGCTCATAGTGGATGATTCCCTGCCAATCCCACCAAACACACAGGCCTTCCTGGCCGTCAATCCAGGCTTGGCCACCGTCTGGGCAGCTTCACCGCTTTTCGACCACGACCGTTTGCGCTTCACGTTGTCAGTTGTAAGTGACCCACTTTTCATCGCCAGTCACCATCCGCTTCAAAAACGGGTCGATTTTGTTGCGATTCAGAAGCGATTCGCATGCATCCATACGGGCAAAAATGTTTTTTTGCGTCAAGTCGTGTGGCACCCATACATCGAGCTTCTTTTTGAATCCAAGCTTCTTCAAATGGTTTATAACGGTTTGATGACTCATGCCCAGCTCTTGGCCGACGCTACGGCTGCTACTATGCCGGTCTCTTTCGATCAATTCAGCGATTTTATCGCAATTTTCAACGACAGGCCTTCCGGACCGAGGTGCATCTTCGATCACCTCTGCACCAGAACGAAAACGTTGAAACCATCGTTGTGCGGTGAATATGGAAACTGTATCGGGTCCATAAACTGCACAATATTTATTGGCAGCATGAGATGCATTTTTGCCTTTATCGTTGTAGTACTGTAAAATATGCCGTATTTTCACTTTATTTTGATCCATGTTTGCGACGCTATAACTCACGAACGACTAAAAACAAACAACAATAAATCAAACACGTGTAAGCGCGTGAAAAGAGCTTTCCAAAAAGCTCTAGCGTGAACCGATGCGACGAATACAACTAGAACTACACGCTTGCAAAGACAAGCTTGCGGAAATACCGCAAGACTTTTTTGACAACCTTATATATAAATCTGTACGCCCGACTGACAGACTGACATATTATCAAGCCACAGCGAAAACGGCTTATCGTACAGGTCTGATTTTTGGCATAGACCTTCGTTTAGTTATGCAGGCGCTCACTAAGAAAGGAAATTGGAAAATTTTTCTCCAATCTATTGAAAAAGCCAATGAAAAGTTTGTATGAAACATTTTTCACAACAACACTATTCACTCACTGCTTAGTACTCTCTATTTTCTCTGTAACTGTTGTCTATTGTCTCCGCACATAAATGAAACCAACAACAGCAAAGAGATAACAGTTGCGCTCTCAATTGATCTCAAATTTCTGCTCTCATTATCAAAACGCATGCAAGTAGTACCAACAACAACAACTACATCTGTAGTTGTGGGTGGGTGTGCGGCTGGGTGACGGTGCGTGGTTGGACACTCCCTATCGTTTGACTTAAGCTAAGTTCACACAGGCAAATAATTTGACAAATTTTTAGAAAATTTTGATAAATATTTGGCTAAATAGCCACGATTGCAAATTTTGCAGGACTTAAATCATCTTATATATATATATAAATCAAGCCACAGCTTAAACGGCTTATCGTAAAGGTCTGATTTTTGGCATAGACATTCGTTTAGTTATGCAGGCACGCACTAAGAAAGAAAATTTGTAAAATGTTTTTCCAACCGTCTGAAAAAAGCCAATTAAAGGTTTGCATGGGCAAATAACTGTTGTTGCGCTCAGGCAATTTTGTGGAAAATGTGTTTCGCTGAGAACGCGAGAGAGAGTGAGAGCGCGCTGAGTGCGTGTATATGTATGTGTGTGTGTTTTTTTCACATAAACAAGCAATAAATCCAATTAATAATGGCCTCATCCAATTGCATTTAATCTAATGGCATATACAAAACACATCGATAGTTTTAACAATATCTTGACCGTATATATCACAATAAAGGTTAAACTTTCACAAAGGTAGAAGCCAAAAATTGTGTTGTGTGTTTTTACAACAGACACAGCGGGCACCGTGCACTCTGTTGTTGTTAGAGGTGAGATCGGAAAAGTGATGGCACGCATGACGTGAGCAGTCTGCTAAAAATTAGTTGTCTCCTTATCTCATTTCCGAGTCTTTGTTAATAAACTAGGCTGTGAGTTGATAATCTAAGAGATTTATATCGATTGAATCGCCTAAAAATTCATAGCAACTTTTCGCAATGAAAAGTGTGTTTGAAGGAGAAAAAACAGTGTTGTCAAAACAGCTTTTTTTCAATTTAGCTTTTTGCAGATAAATAATAAGAGGGCAGCGGGAATTGTGACCTTTATTGAAAATATTATATATTTATTTTTTCCGATTTTAAATAAAAAATGTTAAATGTGCATCTAATATTTTCTATTTTTATAAATGAATTTTCCCTGTTTTGGTTGCCGCATAATAAAAACACATAAGTTGACATGTTTAAATAGTTACATATCCCACTGCGTTAATTTACATAAATTGATCAGAAAAGAATATCCTGGAGATCGAATATTAAACAAATGTATATTGGCGCGCACTTATAAATATAATGTCCCTTGACCCTAAATTCACTACATAGTCTTTCTGAAGAAGAATATGCTATAGTTTTTTCAGCATTCACAAGACAGGAAGGGAATAATTTGTAATTCTGGAATTTCCGCGCGACTTGAAAATTTGGTTGAGTCTAAGGGACGGGACAGGATAAAATTTAATATGTGTACAGGCAACTGGATTATCCACGCCTTACAGATTGATTTAATTTAATCAACCGTAAATTCGAAACTGTCTTAAAATTAAGCTAATGAAGCCAATGATACTAAAAAAGAAATTTCTTTTTAACAAATAGATTACATAAAAACACAATTTTCAGAGAGTTTTACCTTTTTTTTTTACTTACTACGATTTTTTTAAAACTTGGACGCGGACGAAGTCGCGGCTGGTTCAGCTAGTATAATATATATTTGCATATAAAGTATTTAAAAATATTATTTGAATCTGGCGCCAAATCAAAACTAAGTTTACTTTTAGGGGCAATTATGTGAAAGCAAAAACAAATATGTTAGCACACTAAAAAAAATACTAGATTGTTGATGTGTACTCAGAAAATCGCGCATAACTTCGTCAAACGGTATCCAAATTCATTGGGACTACAACCGTTCGACGGAGAATTAAATGGGCTTTTATTACAAACTCTAAGGAAAAATAGCTTAGAATAAAATAGTTAAACCAGTGATGGTCAAAGAACAAATTTCTCAAAAAAAGTTGAAAATGCCAGATCTGTAAGCCGCATTTCTCAGCCATCGCGTTAAATTAGCCAAACCATTGATTATAATGTTTTAGATCCCTCTCGTGGCTATCGGAATTGATAAGGTTATGAACAATCAGACGGTCCATTCGCGAGTTATATCTATTTAAGTGAGGTAAAAAAGCAAAAAGCGGTTTTTGGGCCATAACTTCAGATTTTGGGGGTCCCCGAGGAAAACCAAGTATGAGGAAGTGCTATTCGCGACCTGCTCTACAGCGTACGCTATGCCAATACCCAGGTTATTTCGCACTGTAGCACTGTGTAATTAAATATAAAAATGTCATTAAATTTTATTTTTCGGTCCAGGCTTACCATTTGGCGGAAATGCCCATATATAAAATGTTTATTGTGAACATACTTATACATCAAATAAATTTTCGTTTATCGAAATATTTGCTGGTATAGGAAACCCCGAATCCGTCGCACAGTGGGAGAAACGTCTGAGTTTATTAATAACTTCTGCAGAAACGATGCTATTTCTGAATGGATAGTTTTGTTATATAGATAAATATGTCAAAAATCAAAATTAATATAGAAATAGTTTTTTAATTTAGTGCAAATTTTTTATATATTTTTTTCTTATACTTGCAGGCAGATCAAATTTATGTATTTTTTTTTTCAATTTTTCCCATTCCCCTCCAGCCCCCGTAATTTTGAAAACACGTAGATAGATGATTCATTCCATCTAGAGATAGTTAGTCATTCGTAATATCTATCGATGTGCCGAAGAAATGATTAAGATCGGATGAGCAGTTTTCAAGTTATGAGCGAAAAAGTCCCACGAACCGAACATGCACTTTTGCACTTTTGTTTGTTTCGATTTTTTCAAAAGTCTAAATGGTTATACATGCGATTCAGATAGGGCTGCCTAAAAGCACTTGGTCCAGTGTCGAACAATTTGGCTAAACGCAAGTTTGAGCTTAATTCATTTAATTTAGGCAAAATATTTCCATTACTTATACATATTACAACTATATGTCGTCTTTAACTTATTGTTCACATTGGAAAACAGCACTATATTATATGAAATCATTAATATACTTAGGACTTGTCGATTGTTAAAATGCCTATCGAACTTGTCTGAACTTTCGCTATACGGAATTTAGAATATCACTATTTAGTTTTCTTAGGCGCGTACAAATCGCAGGTAATAGGAAAATAAATAGTTTATGGCCGTTTGCTCATGTTGCTGTTTTTGCAAATATAGGTGGATTTGCTGTATTTGCTTTGCTCATGTGAGTTTGAAATTGATGAAGATACCTACTAAAAAGTCATAAATTAACAATAATGATTATTTATTTTAATTTAATGGGTAACTTGTGTTATTCAATGTAAACTTAATTCAATTTTCATTTCACTTGCCAAAGTCGAGATGTAGCCTTTCGATTCCTTCCTGGTAGTCAAGAACTCAATTGATCATTTTATAAAGACAGGTTGCTATATACACAGAAGTGGTCTCATTTTTGATTTCGCAAACATGTGATTTCGAGAACAAATCTGGTCCAAAAACTGGTTTAAAATCTAAATAGATTTGCGATAGTGAATATGGGAGCTCGGATAATATTACACATTGCCTTTTCATAACCCACCAATCACCACAATCATATAAAAATCTTACGTCTATATATGCAGAACACTCAGTCGATACTATCTACGCCCCATTCCAATAATATTCCCACATCAACATCAAACATTGACCCATCCAAATCCTCACAGCCAAGCTTAATGGTACGTTTATATCTACATTTATATACCCAACAACTTCTTAAGCCTTGTAAATAATGTCCCTACTTTTTTAATTTTTAACAGAAAACAGGCCGATGGAATGCCATGCATGTGCGCATTGCGTGGGAAATTTATTATCATCAAAACAAGCAGAACTCAGACAAAGCTGTTTGTCCTCCGGCAGGAAGCTCTAGTTTTAACAGCAGTGCAAACGTCAATGCAGGCACTTCCAACACGCCTTTAAATCCATGTGGAATGGGAAGTGGAGCTGGTGGAGGCGGCAGCGGAAGCAATACTCCCGTGAGCAACGTTGGACCTTCATCGGTGTCTGGTGGTGGGGTCGTTGTAGGCAGTGGACCGACTCCGCCAAGTGGCATTAAAGCTTCACCGACGCTGGCTCTTAGCACAGCGTCACCGCACCTTCTCCATCGCGCAGGTGAACTTCCGACAGCAGCTGGGTTTGCCAACGCATTGCCAGGACGGTCCCCTTTCGAAACTTCCCCATTGGCTGCGAGCTTTATTGGAGCACCACCTAGTCATATTGGTATGTGGATTATTTTAAGCACTTAGAAAGCAAACATCTAAAATAACATTGACAGGCACGGCAGTTTCCCCATTTGGACGCTACGTAGCACCATTTGGATTCACCGGACTGACACATTTCGGGCGCGACATTTCCTTAGATGCATGGAGGTAAGTGGAATATATTTCCAAGTTTATATATCTAATTGGAGCGCCCGTTGCACCCTATGTTCACCGTGCTCTTGTTAAACAGCTTGTTCCATTAAAGGAATTTTCGCCACGCATACATTTTCTTCCCAATGGGATTGATATTACACAGTACGACACTAAAATCAAGAGTGTCCCGTCTGCAAAACACCCTGTACCAAGTAATGTTGTTCCTAAAGCAGCCCATCCACACACGAATTTGTTCTGTTCGCCGAAATGATCGTCGTTAGTGGAGGTGTTCGTGACAGGTGGGAACAGTTTTACGAACACAAATTATTTGTTGCTGGAATTAAGTGAATGCTCCCAAATGATCAATTAATGCTTTAAGCCATTTGTATCGCCATCTCGGTCATGATTTCCTTAGTTTTCGCTTTCATATTTTCATGTTAACTCGTTGAGATGTATTAGAAAATAATGTTCGTGAAAAACGGCTAACATGTTTGTGGAACAAATTCGAGTGTGGATGGGCTGCTAAAGGCTTTGATTTCCCAAGTTAATATTGAGCCAACTTCTTCAACTTAATATATTTTCATTGGCTTGTCGTGCTTCTTATAATTTTGACTGTTACTGTTTTTGAGACGCCTTCTTTTCGTTTTAAAATAATATAAATATATTTTTTTTTTAAATTAAGGGTACTGTAATCCTTCAGAAAAATTTTTTGCATTTTTTTTTAATTTGCTTAAACGTTCTATTAGAATCTTATAAACATCCTGCAAAACTTTCAAGCAGATCCGAAACTCAGCTTTCCAGAAATAAACCAAAACAATTATTTTGCCCGACCCTTTTATATGAAAATTGTTTTCATCGACCCTCATATTTTTAGAAATTCTTAGTTTTTTCACTTATTTGGTCAAAAACTTTATAAATATTTTTAAAATGTTCGATATTTTGAAAAAAAAAATTTACTTGGAAATTTTTGGAGATTTTATTTTTTACCATGTCTTGACGCACTTTGACCCAAATTTCTGGAGAACTGCGTAACCGATTTCGATAATTTTTTTTCTCGGTGAAAGCTAACACCCAAATGCACCAAATCCAATTTTTACATTTATTAAAAATAATTTTTATTTCAGCGAAAGCAGATGTTGAAACTTTAAGTGCGATTATCTCGGAACCACTTTTCCCAAAATGGTTGCAAAGATTTAAAGAGTACCTGTTGACCGATTTTCAAATTCTTTTTTTTTAATTGCTCCTAATACCCACCATTCTAGTGTGAATTAGGATAATTTTAATCGGTCAACAAAAAACGGAGCTAGGACCAATACAGTGGGAAAAAAGTCGATTCTCGAAATTTTGACTTTAAAACCCCATAACTTCGCCATGTATCGACCGATCCAAAATATCCCAGTTCACACCAGAATTACATCAATTCTTAACAAAACCCCGTCTTCAGTTTTAAATTCACATCATCCGTTCTCAAAAAGTTTTTGCAACAATGGTTTAAAGTTATTGGTTAACTTTGAACAGTAATACAACAACAACAAAATTTACGTATTTTAATTTAACCGATTACTTATCGAATGAAAAAACCGCTTCTTAATACGACTTATAGTTTTTAAGTAATTTAATTTTTTGTAAACCTTTAAAAAATGACACCTGAAGGTATACAGTACCCTCATGGAGCACTTGCAAAACTTCGATATTTTTGCTGGTATTCTCTGGCTGCTACATACAATTGCACAATTTCATGACCCTTTTCACGTTTATAAAGGGTACAGGCTATAAAAACCCGGCATTACTTCTTCTTCTTCTTCTTTATTGGCCTTCACAATCGTTTGCTCTGTGCGACCTGGCTTTGTCACACCAAGCTTGATAATGTCTTCCCGCACCTGGTGGTCTCCCACTCTTGCCGCCTCCACAGTCAGCCGTCTTCGAGTCACTCTCCTTTTGCTGTTGCTTTAAGCGCTAATTTTTTTGATTTAACAGTCCGTATGCACAGATCTCAGAGATGGTAAGAGATGGAGGTTGGACATGTATGGTGGGACAGATGGCAGATAAAGTTTATTTTTAACTTTTTTCACGACCCTTCCGCCCGCGAAATTTGGAAAAAACTCATATCTTCCACAGTTTTGTAGATCGATCTTTCGAAGAAATGATCGGATAAAAGAAACTCAAGTTATCAGCAAAAGAATGTTCGCTGCTGCAGCACTGCCGCAGCGGAGAGTGCGTGGACATGCCCAACCACGCCCATTTTTGCTTATTAACGGCTTTACTATTCACAGTATAAATCTTAGCTCTATATTTCTACCTGAAGTATTTAGGGCCACTCTCTCCATATATGTAAATGCAACCACTGTGCTCTGTAAGCATCATAGCCGAAGTAGCAATTTTATGCATTTTCATGCACAATAGACAGTTCACCACTAGAGATAGTTTCTAAAGGCAGATTTGGGATCAGCATGAAAAACTGGTCTAGAATCAGTCATTCTTTTATCATTTGAGGTCATGTGCTGAAAATGATTCAATTTAAAAATTTTGTCAAAATACCTATGCCAATCACTCATTAGAATTGGTTTATATTTTCAAACCCAAGCTGCAAAATTTGTACTACTCATGTTTTATCGAAAGCTTACCTTTAGGGTTGTCGAATTATCGATATCGAATAACTTTTGACGATATTTTTGTGAATACTTTTTTTTTGTTTTCGGAAAAAAAGTAAGCTTCCATTTTCTTGGATATTAGTAATATCAGTAGTACCAGTAATATTCAAGAGAACTCCTTCAAAAAACCTCCCTTTTTTGGCCAAAACTAACAAAAATACACACCAAAAATATGCTCAACAAGTATTCAATATCGATATTTCGACAACCCTACTTACTTTTCTACCATTATCCGATAAGAACGTCACAATTTTAGGTAATTTAAGATATAATGAGCCAGCTTAAAAATCCCAAATATAATGAACTGTTTATGAAAATTTCTTTGTCAAAATATTTATGCCCTCTTTGAGACATAATCCACTATGCTCTTAGTGTTTTTAAGTATGAGGCATTGGAATCATTTCTTATTGGTTCCCAGAAAAAAGCAAAAAGAATTTGATGAAAATGTATGCAAATCTATTACAAAGCAATATACATAATTGTTAAGCGTCCTCTGCAAATGGTATTTTGCACCGTGCACGATCTTTCTTAGCACTCAGAGCTAAAAAGTATAAATTTAGATTTTGCTATTCATACAAAAACTGCCCCCACTCCGATAAGCACCAAAATTAAATATGTTGTTACCATCAATGAGAAACTCTCCTAAATTTTCAGTCTTCTAATCGCTATTGGAGTAGAGTTATGAGGGCGGAAAGATAAATCAAAGTTTATCTTAAGAACCGCTTATCCGAATTGGATGGGCTTACTATATGTTGTAAATGTCCACAGCACAATTCAAAAAATAGTTTTTGCACATTTTTATTGCCAATTCTTTGGCCCAAAAAAATTATTGAAATTTTTAAATAATTCTTTTACGGTGTTAGCCTTTTGCGACACCGACAGTTTTTTGCTGGTTTTTCATCAAGAGGTCCCTAACATCATATAATTTTTGCAAACACATCCCAAGTGTACCTCATGGTGAAAAATAATTAAACGTTACATTAGTATTTTTCATTAATATTTTATACATCTTAGGCACACTGAAAATCAACTTAAAAGTGGGAAAAGGGGAAATTTTCTGTCAATTCTGTGTGAGTAGTTACAGTGTGCTCAATATAATAAAATATATTTGTGCAACTATTCACATGTTTTATTGGTATTCACTATTAAGATAATTCCCGATGTCACTGCAAAAATTTTACATTGTTAAGGACTTCTTATTGAAAAAAACACCAAAAAACTATAAGAGTTGAAATCGATTTACACCTCGAAAAAATTATTTGAAAATTTTAATAATATTTTTTGTGCTTAAGAATTGGCAATAAAAATGTGCAAAAATAATTTTCTGAATTCTATGGTGGACACTTATAACATATTTTTCACCCATTCAAATCGGTTAAGCGGTTCTTAAGATAAACGACTTTTTTGATTTATCTTTCGCCCTCATAACTCTACTCCAATAGCGATTAGAAGACTAAAAATTTAGGAGAGTGTGTTTCTCATTGATGGTAACAGCATATTAAATTTCGGTGCTGATCGGAGTGGGGGCAGTTTTTGTATGCTTATTCTGCTATGCCCTATAAAACAGAACAAAAAGCATTACTACTAGACTATCATGTGTCATGTGTCGAACAGTGTGAAGGCAGCCTAAGTTTTTAATGATTTCACATAATTTCACCAAGACTTGTCGAAATCGGACAAATATATAGTATAGCTCCCATACAGAAGGTCTGAAAAAAAATCTTTTTGAGACTTTTGAAACTTTTTTGTTTTTAATGCTTTCGCTCCCAACGCTCGTATTTATAAATTTTTAATGATTTCACATAATTTCACCAAGATTTGTCGAAATCGGACAACTATATAGTATAGCTCCTATACAAAAGATAGGTCTGAAAAAAATCTTTCATATCTCAAGCTCCAAGGGAATATAAACTTCGGTCGAGCCGAAATTAGCTTGCCTCTATTTTTTTGTTTACATTTTTAAAGTTTTTGTATGCCCTGTACCCATTGAAAATGGGTAAAAGGGGATCATGAAGTTGTGCAAATGTATATATGTAACAGGGACAAGGAAGCATTTCTGACCAGGGCTGCAAACCGGTTCGGTTTTTAAATAATCATTTAAGTCCCCTTTGCTACTGATTGTTTCTCACCAAAAAGAGGCAGCCCATGGTGAAATTAGGCAGCCTACTTTAATGACTTCACCTGGTATAATTCCACCATGGTTGTTTACATTGTTTAGAACTCAATAAACTTCAGAGAGATTTAATAATCCAAAATAAAAACGTTTGTTATTTTCCAGGACAAGTGCTTTGCAACGCAGTGTGGCATACCATCCAGCAACTGCGGCTGCTCCTACTGGTTGGCCCATTAAATCGGATGCGGCACTGGACAATGCGCGTCGTGAGGCGGAAGAACGTGAACGGGAGTTACGTGATCAGCGGGAACGCGATCGGCAAAGGCGTGAGCGGGAGGAACGCGAACGCAAAGAGAAGGAAGAGAAGTTGAAGCGGGAGCAGCAGGAACGCGAGCGAGAACGAGAGCGCGAACGCGATCGCAAAGAACGCGAGCGTCGAGAAATGGAACGTCGTGAAATGGAGCGTGAGCGAATGATACAGCAGCAGCGAATAAACGAGAGCAACAAGCAGGCTGCGGCACAGGCAGCGGCAGTGGCTGCCGCATCGGCACCTGTGCGAGATCGCTCTCCACATCGTAGCGTGGGGGAGCTTAATGCGGATATACGCATTAAAGAGGAACACCCGCGAACAAAAGAGGAGCAGGATGTTATGATGATGCGCGCTTCGGTGGCTGCTGTTGGGGGCGGTCCACGGTATCATCCCTCCTCGTTGGCAGCAGCGCAAGCAAATGCTGCCGCTGCAGCCGCCCATCACCATCATGCCAATTTCATAGCGGCGGGGCGACATGGTCTACCGCCACCACCATCTCATCTTTCCCGCTCCATGATGCCTCCTGGCCTAAGTGTCGGAGGTCCCCTCACACACTTTGCTCCACCTGGTCCGCCAGGCTGGGGTATGGATCCGTATCGGGATCCTTACCCTCCCATGCTGCGCTACAACCCTATAATGGAAGCTGCATTCAGGCATGAAGCGGAAGAGCGGCAAAAGGCTATGAACATATATGCGGCGCAGTCAGCAGCTCATTTGCGTGGCAAGGAGCCTAGCCCTATACCACCTCCTTCAGTAGGGACGCTAGGACCTCCACCTCCACATCACAGACTGCAGCAACCGCCCGGAGTGGGCGTTGTCCCTTCGGGCGCTCAGGCACCGCCACAACCACAGCCTACACCAACACAAATGTCTACGGGCATGGTGGTTGGAAAGGGACCGGGGCCGCCGCCCCCCAACATGGGCATGCCTGTCCAGCATATGATAGCTGTTGATGCCTTAAACCATCCATCGGTAACCACCAAAAAGGAACCCGACCATGCCATGGGCATTGTGGTTAGTGCGCCGGGCGCCGCCGTTGGACTTAGCTCTGGGCCCGGCGGCGTCTTGGGCATGTCACCGGCATCCTCAGTAGCGACTAGTCGATGATAAGCCAACCTAAACAGAATTACTATAAATAGCATATAAAAAGAAATTTCTAAAATTTCGAGCACTTCCACCCCATGTCATATACACAATACCCCTCCTTTATCCTACCTCTCCCCAGCACATCCCGAGCCTGAGAGAACACCAAGAAAGTAAGCGTAACGCTTTTGTAAACTAAAAACTATAAAAAATTAAATAATTATTAATTTATTTGTAATGTAACGTGGTAAAAATATCGATTTAAACGAGTATGGTTAAAGTGTAATGAATCAATTGATCAATTGACAAATGCATGCATTGATACATTGAGGGAGCAACGACTGCCGACTTTCATTCGCTTTGAGACTGCGACAAGCTGCTTCCCTCTTACGTCTGGCCGCTGGGGCAAACAGCACATAAATACAAAAACAAACTTTACTTATTTATAAAAACTAATATTATTAGTATTAACTAGACTTAGATATAGGCTCGCATATATAATTTTAGTGCATTTGTATTATTTGTATAATGTGAAACTGAAAGTGGGCGCAGAAGATGTGTCGTGGAATTAACGATAATTAGACTGTACATACATATGCATACGCAAAACAAACTCATAATTTTCGGTGTATGCTATCTTGCTGCAACTACAGATTGAATCGGATTATAACAGCTCATGATGCACGCATTAAACGTACGTGGATATACATCGAGTCGTATGTATATTTGTGGCAACTTCATTCCAATCGTGCATTGTGTTTGCTTAAAGACCTATTTTCATGTATGCCGTTGATGTAAAGAAGAAAAGAAAACGATAATAGAATCATTGCTAATAACTTACACTCAGTTGTTTTAATTCTACACGTAGTGAATTATAAGACAATGCAGAGCCATTAACAATGTTTTCTCTCGCAGTGAAACACATTTTGGTTCCTCATATTAGATGCATTGTAATTTAAAAGTTGGGAAATCAGTAAGTATAATTTTAAATGGAGTATCTCCCTTCTTATTACCTAACTTTTGGCTAGCAACTTATCAGGCAACACGTTTTTTAGGTTTGTGCACCAGAACTCGATTTAAAAAAAAAAAAAAAGGTTTTTTCATTTTGACTTGTTAATATTAATCAAAATTTTTTTCGTAATGCCAAAAGTAAGTATGAAGGAAACATGTTTGGTCACTTGCTTTTTTGATAGAAAAATGAATTATCTTTTGGTTATGTGACGTCAACAAAAAAAGTGAGATATGGGGGGTTGTGAGCCACTTTGCCAAAAAGTCGGTTTTGACTTTCAAATAGAATACTGCAATGATGCGCGATAAAACGGAGGAAAAACTCTCCAAAGAAGTAAAAAAACATAAAAAGGCAAACAAAAGAACAGCCACCAGCAAAAAGTGCTCGTATACAAAAGAAAACAAGCCTCATGCCGTCAATCAATTTTCGCTTTTTATTGATATTTCTTAATTCAGAATATGAGAAAAATTGTTAATTTCTTTAATTTTTTCGAAATTTCAAAAAATCACTTTTTTTCAATATGAAATAAAAAAACCCCAAACATGTATTTTTTAAAACTAATGATGAGGAAAGTTTCGTGCATTTTTCAACTAAAATACAAAACTTATAGAACGAAAAAATATAGATTTTTGGCGAAGTTATGTACGAAAAACAAAACTATGGTCACAACCACGGTTGCCACACTTGGTGTTTTTGCACCAAAACTGGTGTTTTTTTTCTTGTTGGTGCACTGGTACTTTTTTATTGAAATTGTCTCGTTTTGGCTCTTTTTTCTTATAATTGGCTTAAGCGAAAAAGTGGAAAATTATTCGAAACCTAAATTAGATCCAGGATATTTTTCGCTGTCAACACTAATTGATAGTTGTAAATATCTTAAAAAAATTTTTTTTTAGTATGAAAGATATATTTTCAAAATTCACATATAACTTAGTAGCTTTAATGTTAGCGACTTAAATTCTTATTTATGGCGCGTTGACAAAATTTGTGTTGGTTTGAATGCCCAACAATACATACATATATGGATAGCCAGTGTATAGAGAAATCCACAACTTTAAAAGTAAAGGAAACGATACCCGAGTTTTACTTGGAGCTGCTTCTTAAAGTAATGAGGCGGTCTGATTTTAGACGAGAAGATATTAAGTCTCTCAATATGATTGCACCAGCCAACGAAATTTGGGAAAAGAAACTGAAATAATGCCACTAAGTGAAAACTTGAAGAATTTATGTTAATCGGATCCTGTTGAAATTATTTCCAAAGGGCCATGTTAAAGTTGACAAAAGCTAAGTTACAAAAAGAAAAGATATTTCTTTATTTTGGGAAGAAGTGGCAAAAGTAAAAAATGGAATCTTTAAGGAATTAGTTGGATATATAAGAAATATATTTTCCATTCCACACAGCTTCGATTCGGTGGAGGGTAATTTTTTTGCCATAAGTTTAATAAAAACCAAATTAAGAAACAGACTTCAATTTTATTCAGTGTGAAACTCTGTTAGAATACATATACATATACAAATTATGTGTGGTCTAAAAATAACTTACAAATATAGAAAATCATTATATATACAAACAAGTAAGAGTGTTTCGGTCGAGTGCCCCGACAGCTTGAATTCCTTTTTCTTTTTAAATGAATTAAAAAAATAGGGAGGCGCACTTGCATATCTTTGGTGTTTTTGCTCGTATCTAATTGTGGTACTTTCCAAATGTGATACAAACTCGATGTTGGTAAAGTATACACCTACTTACATGCCAAAAACTGTGGCACTATATTTTACAGTCTCTGAGATCGACGCGTTCATACAGACATACTGACGGACATGGCTAAATCGATTCTGCTGTTGATGCTGATCAAGAATATAAATGTTTACCTTATGGGGTCGAAGGTGCTTCCTTCTTGCTGTTACATACATTTGCAAAACTTTGATTGTTATTACATGTACTTTTAAGATTTTTTGAAATTTGTTTAGGATTTAATAGTGAATATTGACTGTTTTGGTTATTTTAAATGTTAACAAGTTAGTTAAAAGGTACAAGAAAAATGTTTAATTTTTATTTGTATGTTTAAGAACACTTAAGAAATGAAATGGATGTGCGATTTTACGTTATTGACAAAAAGATATATTGAAATTATAACATGAATATAAGGAAGAAAAAAATGTTGGCTCTTTTTTATGAAAATGGTTCTTTTTTGAAATTTTTTTGGTGCATTATTTTATACTCAAGTGGCAACCGTGGTCACAACCCCCTGATTCCGTTCCGTTTATAAGTCAAAGCAAAAGCTCATGATCGCTTTTAAAAGTCGGCAACAGCAAAAGCACCACAGAAGTCTCTTGCATCTATTTTCTGCTTTTGCATTTTGCACACACAACAAAGCATTTACCGTTACTCGTCTCGGCTCTGTTGAAGGCAACAACAACGCGCTAAAAAATCTATGTTGTTGCGCTGTGTTAAGTTTTGGTACTTCTTAATTCCATGAAATGTGTCGTGGCGCCGGCGATTTGTTGTGTGACTTGAGAGAAATAACGCGCCGGACAAAATTCAAAAAGCAAAAGAAAGAAAGAGACGCAAGAACTTCTGCGGTGCTTCTGCTGCTGTCGACTTTTAAAAGCGATCATGAGCTTTTGCTTTGACTTATAAACGGAACGGAATCAGAAACAAAATCAAAATGAAAATTCATGAAGCGACGACTGCAGTCGCTGCTTGCTTTTGGACAAATATCGTTTTCTGCTGTTGGCTGCTGCTGGCGCTTTCGTGTTTTGCAAAAGCAGAAGCAATAGCGGACGAAATGAAACTTATGGCAGTTCTTTAAACACTGTTAGCCATGACCCACCGTCCGACGGATGACTAAAGCACATACAGTTGCGAAAAAAATTATAGAACGACTACAAGAGATTTTGTTCTTGATAAAAGAAAAAGGGCGATAACTGTTGCGATTTTTTAAAATTTTGATTTGTTATACCCTTGGAGAGGGTATATTAAAATTGTTCAGATGTTTGTAACGCATTAAAGAAAGCATCTATAAGTTTTTAATGATTTCACATAATTTCACCAAAACTTGTCGAAATCGGACAACTATATAGTATAGCTGCCATACAAAAGATAGGTCTGAAAAAAAGTCTTAGTGAGAAAAACTTTTTTGTTATCAATGTTATCGCTCCCAACGCTCGTATTTATAAGTTTTAATAATTTTACATAATTTCAACAAGATTTGTCTAAATCGGACCACTATATAGTAAAGCTGCCATACAAACTGTCAGGCACATATCAAGCTCCTCCGTCAGTTTTAAAGCTATCTTAAGCAAACTTTGCACGAAGTCTTTTGGTACAAATACGCTGCACATTTGTCGGAACCGGCCGGATCGGATGACTATAGCATACAGCTGCCATAGGAACGATCGGTCAAAAAAGTAGTTTTAGTGAGAAAAACTTCTTTGTTTTCAATGCTATCGCTGCCAACCCTAGTATTTATATGTTTTAAATGATTTCACATTATTCCAATATGATTTGTCGAATTCGGACAACTATATAGTATAGCTGTCATACAAAAGATAGGTCTGAAAAAAGTCTTAATATGAAAAACTATTTTGCTTTCAATGCAATAGCTCCAAACCTTGTCACTGATCAATATTTTATGCTACCACACAATTCTGTTAAGTTTGATCCAAATCGGATGACTATAGCATATAGTTGCCATAGGAACAATCGGTCGAAAAATTAGTTTTAGCAAGAAAATTTTTTTTTTCTATGCTATCGCTCCCAACCCTCGTATTTTTAGGTTCTCAATGATTTCACATGATTTCCAAAAGATTTGTCGAAATCGGACAACGATATAGTATAGCTGCCGTACAAACGATTGATCTGGAAAAAGTCTTAGTACAAATTTTTTTTTTTCAACGGTATTTGTCTTTATACTTTTCCCTTGCACTTTCGAAGAGTTTAATTGAAGAATTTTTTGCACAAGAGAAAGGAACCTACAGTTTAACGCCAGATCCGAACGGCAAAGTTTGAGAATTTGCTTTTTCATGGCTAGATACTTCACTGCTGCCGCCAATAGCTGGTGAAGGTGACCGTATGTGTAAAAGCTATTTTTCTAAAGAAAGAAAAAAACTTTTATTATTAGATGTTCAGAGGCGGGATCGAACCCACGACCTCCCGCCCAGCAGTCCAGCACACTAACCACTGGGCCACATACGGCCACAAGTCGCCGAAGTTAGCTTCCCATTATTTTTATACCCTGAACCCATTGAAAATCATGAAGTTGTGCAAATATATGTAACAGGGAGAAGAAAGCATTTCCGACCCTATAAAGTATATATCGCTCACTTACTTCAATACTGACATAACTCAAAAAATTCGATTTTTGACTTAATGATGCAGAAATGTGCGCGCTCTTCTGTACTATTTTATGCAAAAATTTTCG
Organism: Lordiphosa clarofinis; assembly: GCA_018904275.1. NCBI lineage: Eukaryota > Metazoa > Arthropoda > Insecta > Diptera > Drosophilidae > Lordiphosa > Lordiphosa clarofinis. The sequence continues at coordinate 1,485,912 of JAEIGQ010000039.1, read as the reverse complement.
TATTGCTATCTCTTCTACTTTCCATGTGAGATGAGAATATGTCGCAATATCATTTTCCAGGTTCGTTTTCATGTTGATGCAAGAACCTTCATATCTCAGTTGTCCTGCTCTCCATATTGACCAAACCTACTTCGTCTTTCAGTCAAAACAACATATTTTCAATGTTTATTAATAAGCATTCTAAATTTATAATATTTTACTTAATTAAGTCGAAACTAAAAGAACCATTTTTTTAGGTTAAGTCCATTGAGAACTTCAAACGTGTTTTTCTCAAAATGGATTATTTTGAGTTATGCCAGTATTGAAGTAAGTGAGCGATATATTCTTGATCAGCATCAACAGCCGAGTCGATTTAGCCATGTCCGTCTGTCCGTCCGTCCATCTGTCCGTGTGAACGCGTCGATCTCAGAGACTATAAGAGATAGAGATACAAGTAATTACATGTACATTGGTATAGGCCGTACGCAGATCAAGTTGGTTTCAGATTTATTTTTTGAGTATAAGTGTTTAACTCAGTGAAAGTGACTTATTTTTCGAGTGTAAGTGTTTATCTCAGTGAGAAACACATATTTTTATTTTTTTCGGTTATGTGTTTTTCAATAACACTTATTATTGTGAGAAAAATATAAGTGTTTTTTCATTCAAAGTCTATGGAACGGGCATTTTTAACACTAAATTTCATTTACAGCGATAAGGGCCTAAAATTAAACACAGAGAACTTAATTTCTGTAAAGTAGTTTCTTACCGCGGTTATACCACAGTGCTGCAGAGGTCGTTACAAGAAATTTGTGAAGGAAGTTTGACCTTGTGGGTAGAAAGCGCTTATGTAAGAATCAATGCGTAAGTGCAGTTCACAGCAACGGGACCTCCATGGTAATAAGACCGCTAAGTGCCTAAGACGCTGCTTTTCAAAACCACAAGTGACCATACTCAATCAACAATGCGAAAGCAAATAACAGTCATTAAAAAATGTCGCTCACACCCCGAAGAAAATCGAATTCACACAGAAATGCGAGCTTTATATATCATACCTTAATATATCACATAACTACATAGCCATGATTATGAGAATACTCAACCGCGATAAATACCATGAATGACCAATGGTAAAGAATAAGGTCAAAGTCATAAAGAATGCTTCAAACCACTTTTTGGGTATGACAATTTATCTTATTGCTGAAATATACCAAAAAGGACCAGAAATTGTAATAATGCCAGACAAACTCTACTCTCAACCAAAAGGAAAATGATGCGTATCGACGCCCGGCGCCAGCTGGGTGCAGACTCGAGACTCGCTCTGCACTGAAGCAGATGTCTGCAAACCAACTCGATTTTATAGCTTATATATAACTTTAAAGCTTTTTACTGTTTTTGTAGTTGGGCTGCTATCAAACTTAAGTTTCGTGTCTACCGCCGGTATAAAACATTATTCCCAATCACATCTACAAAGTAAATTATCATTACCATATCTAATAGAGCAATTTCACTTATCTTTATTTACTTTCGTTTTTCTGTTATACTTTAACTGTTATTAAAAGACACTTAGAACATAAATGTTATTTTTAAGTGTTATTAAAAGACATAAATTTTTCTCTCTACAGTTTTCGGTTAACAGATAACACAAATAACACAAAAATAAATGATAAAACTCAGTGAGAAACCGAAATTGCTTATGATTTTTGTGTTTATCTCAGTGAGAAACACTTTAAAAATTTGTGTTGAGAGTTATTCCGGACCTCTGCTTTCAGATAATCCCTTCTCAAAAAATTTTTGCAACTATGGGCCTATGATTTGAATTCTTGGTTTGAACAGGAATACAATAACAACCGCAAGAGCAACAACAACAACAAAAATTTCTAAATTTAGTTTAACCGATAACCTATCGAATAAAAAAACAGCTTGTTAATATCACTCATAGTTTTTCTGTAATTAAATTTTTTGCAAACCTTTAAGAAATGACTCCTGAAGGTATACAGTTCCCTTAAACTATGGAGAAAAGATTGAAACACAAGGACGAAAACGATCTGTGACCCCTCTTCATGTCAAATGTCTGATTCGTCAAGAAGGAGTCCATTAAGCCTGCTACCCAGCTTAAAAAAGAGCTTAAAATAAATGGGCAACATAACCTAAAAGCCTGCAGTCCAAGAAATGTACCAGGTTTTAACGCGACACACATTACTAAGCGCGTGAAGTTTGCCAGGGATCTTGCAAATTGGACATCCCAACAATGGAGGAATATTCTATGGTCAGATGAGTTCAAAGTGGTTGTTTCGTGGAAAGGGATCTCGATCATACGATAGACGTCCAAGGAACACACAATGTAGTGTAATGGTATGGGCCAGTTTCTCCTACTATGGAATAGGTCCAATACGTTGGATAAAAACCATCATGGATCAGCACGTGAACGTGAATATCATAGAGACATTAATGCTACCCTTTGCAGAATACAAAATGCCGGTCGTATTGGTCTTTAAACAATACAATGAGCCCAAACACACCAAGAAAGCAAAGGAATGGTTCAAGGCAAACTCTGTGAACGTTTTGGAGTGGTCTGCGAAGTCGCCTGACCTGAATCCCATCGAAAATCTGTGGTCCGACGTCAAGAAGGCAGTTGCTGCTTCCAAGCCAACCACTATCGGATCACTTTGGGAAGAAATTACAGAGTCCGGTCCAAAGCTACCCTAAAACGATGCCACGACTTAGTTGATACCATGCCAAGACGCTGGGCAGTTGTCATTGCCAATAAAGGACACTGTTTTAAATATTAAATGATAAATGTAGATTCACTATTATAAGTTTAAAATTGATAACTAACGAATTCGATACTAATTCGTAATTTTTTAAGTTTTAAATCAATCAACATGCCAAGCTACCGCATTCTAAATATAGTCGCTATGCTTCTATTAAGCCAGCGAAAACAGTGATTTGAGAGCTGAACAACATTAGCAACAGAGCACAACGAAATTCTGGACCTATCAAGCACCCACGGAATTGGTGAATGGAGAAACAGGATCAAAATAAAATTTATCAATCGCATAGAAACAGATGGAGAGCTGAAACAGAAAAACAAGTACATCAAGCTTGATATAAAACAAGTGAGAAAGTCGGTCAAGCCCGACTATAACATACTCTGTACCTGGAGTAAGAGCTGAATGCAGTGCTGCTGCTGTGTTTCTCTTTATCTCAGTCTCTTTCTCTCTCTCTCTCGCTCTCTCTAAGATTGTGCGGTGTTGGTTGTAAAAGGGTGGGAGGGGGGGTGGCGGGGGAGCTTGGTTCACTTTTTTGCTTATAACTTGAGAACCGCTCATCCGATCTTTATCATTTCTTCAGCAAATCGATACATTTTGACAATTACTAAGGTACGAACCATCTATCTACAAAACTGTGGAAGATATGACGTTTTTTCAAAATTGCGGGGGCGGGAGGGGGCGTGGCCAAAATTGAAAATAAACTTGATCTGCCTGCAGCTATAAGAAACATTTGTCCCATGCATGTCAAACCTCTATCTCTTACCATCTCTGAGATCTGTTTGTTCATACGGACGGACAGACGGACGGACGGACGGACAGACGGACGGACAGACGGACATGGCTATATCGACTCGGCTGTTGATGCTGATCAAGAATATATATACTTTATAGGGTCTGAATTGATTCCTTCTCTCTGTTACATACTTTTGCACAAACTTAATATACTCTATGTACCTTCGGTACAGAGTATAAAAACTGGAGTGAAACTTAGCAAGCCTAAACTATTTCAATGATGCCCACTTTCAGGAGACGATTAAAAATATAATGCTAGTTAGGAGCGAGTGTATCAAACTATATTTTATACCCCACATCTCGGAGCATGAAACAAATTGTACAATTTGTAACAGTAGAGTAAAAGAGGAACTGTGCCATTTTTTGAGAAGGTGTCCCATACTAAAAGAAAGAAGATTCGACATCTTGGGAAAAGAAGAGCTGAGTAACTCCGATATAGTAGAGATTTTAAAAGGGAACACATGGAAGCGGCTAGACAAAGATGTATCAACCGCGCTGGGCTAAAGATAGCGCATCTAAGATGGATATTTTTAAATAAAAAAAATTATAACTACTTACTATAAAGTACAGCAGATTCTAAAAAATTGGGAAATGAATTGCTGTAAACTATTATTCACTGTAAAGGGCAAATGCCAAGCCGAAGCGAACTCGTATATATTGCAAAATCGAAACATGTATCCAACCCTTGAAATAAGATTACTACTAATAGTAGTAGTATACCCTGACTTTAATTTAACAAGCCCTTTACACTTCTTACCGATGACAGCAATCATTCATTGGGAGCTGCGCTCATGCACGAACTACATTATGTGCTATGTCAGTCATGAATTGAACAGCACCATTGAAAAAGAACTCTTAGCTATTCTCTGGGCCATTTTTACGGCCGAAAATTCGTTGTTAAAACCGACCACCGTCCCTTAGTTTGACTTAACAACTTAAAAGAACCGAACGTAAAACTTCAAAAGTGGAAGATTCAATTGAACGATTACGATTTCAACCTAATATTTATAAAGGGCAAAGAAAATGTTTTAGCAGACGGTCTTAGTAGGATAGTCGACCCCGAAACTCCTTGCAATTCAAAAACGAATAATGACGAAAACGTATAATGATGAACCATTACAAATGAGCAAAATAGCACAAGATCTTCATGAATTTGAAACCGATTTAATACAACTATTTTTAAGTCAATCTGACGATGGTGAAACTGTACACAGCGCCCAATCTGTCTCAACTAATAGTTGTTGATTTGGTCGGCGCAAGGTCAGGTGTATTTTTTGTGCATTAATTTGATAAATAAAACACACCACTATTAGATGCAACAAAAAGGACACCAGCCCCAACTAATGATAGTCTGAACTTAAATAAAAATTTTGAATCTCGAATCTTCAAAATCTTTTACAAAGAAAAAAAAGGAAACACCTTGTAAAGACAAGCGGAAATAATACAAAAATATTAAAATTCTTGCAGGAAGTATATTCTGAAAAAGGCCTAATCGCAATACTTTCGATGCCGTCGGCAGTCGTCATCATTTTATTAAAACACAGTTTGTTTTTATCTTGAACATATTTCAAGATGCCGTTGGCATTCGTCATCAGGGAGAGAGCGTCCAATTTGTCAGCTGCGGAGTTTGAAACTGCTGACGTATTGGACGATGTTGCTCTCTGCCTGATGACGAATGCCAACGGCATCTCGAAATATTTTGGAGATAAAACAAACTGTGTTTTAATAAAAAATAAAGCACATAAAATATACACGACCTTGAGCCTGCCAACAACTATTTCTTTAAAAACTAATTTAAGAAAAGTAGCCACCTGAACATATGTGAATTGCCTTTTATTTGTATAATATTTCAAAAATTAAGATTCTTGAAACTTGTTGTGGGTTACATATACAAAGTTTGTGTAGTACACACACATAGTACACATCACCCTTAGCCTAAATCAAATCAGTGCGCAGAAAGATTCGTTCCGTAAATTGATTTAGTTTTGGGGACTATAGAAATAACACTTATGTTCCTAACCGAAAAGCAGCTTAATATATTGTTCCATTTTGATTTCGTTTACAATCAACAAATTTGTACTTTTCTGCAAAACCAAGTAGGCGTCACCTGTTTGTTCAGCGTCCTATATAAACGCTCCGCCGCATTTCAAACTCATTCAAAATAACCCATGATCACTTCTTTTTTTGGTGAACTTAATAAATTCCTAACAAATAGACTTGTTTGTTACGTTTCTTTTTGGTTTCGTTCTTCTGGAGTATAATTATAAGCTTTAGTCACGGAGTTTTACTTTAGTAAAATAGAATGAATGCACCTTATTTCAAAAGTGTGAAATGTGAAACACATTAATTGTATTTACAGCAGTTTCCACCTACATCCCACCCACCCACTTGCCACCCACCTCCCGCCCACCTCCAAAACAACTTACCACCCACATCCCATTCACTTTCCAGAGGGCATCCCGGCGGTATTACCAACTTTGGAAAATAAAAGGTAGGTAGGTAGGTATTACCGGCTGGCCCCATGTAGGGGGGGGCCACACATAGACCTTACGGTCCTTAGTGAGGCCGGGTGCTTTATGGTACCATTTCCTTTAGAAATCCTGTAGGATTCTTGACGTTTTGGCAAATGCCAATAGTTGTTTGGGGGAGCTCTTGGCTGCCTCTTCCAGAGTGGTGAAGCTTGGGGAGTGCAGATGTTTTAATCTTGTCGTGGCGATTGCTGGGCAGCTGCAGATGAGGTGTTCTAGAGTTTCTGCTACTCCAGGTTCCTTGCATTTCCTGCAGGTGTCTGCTGTCGTGATGCCTAGCTTTATCGCGTGAGCGGCTGCTAGGCAGTGACCAGTTAATATGCCTATAAGCAGTCTGCAGTCTCTTCTTTGGAGCTGCAGCGTATAGTGCGTGAGTTTTTTGTCTCTCTTATTGCACATAATTTTAGAGATTCTACAGCCGGTCGTGTTCTTCCACTTTTCCTCTGCTTCTTTCTCCGCTATCTCCTCCATCTTGCTGTATAGCGTCTGTAGAAGATAGGTATATTTAGTGTTGCTTCTCGGCTTAGTGCGACCCCGGCTTTTGCAAGAGTGTCCGCCATTTCGTTTCCATCGATGCCCTGGTGGCTGGGAATCCAGTAGATTTGCACCTTGCTGGAGGTGCTGAGGGAATCTAATGCTTCTCTGCTTGCCAGAACATTTTTGGAGTTGATGGCGTGACTCTGCATTGCTTTGATTGCCGCTTGACTGTCTATGTATATGTTGATTTGATCGTTTGGTGCGTGTAATTCTGCCAATTCGGCTGCTTTCCTTATTGCGAAAACTTCCGCCTGGAATATAGTGCAGTGGTTTGGCAGTTTGTAGGAGAGTTTCAATTCCGGTTCCTTGCAGTACACGGCGGCTCCGACTCCTGAGGCCATCTTTGAGCCGTCCGTGAAAAGGTGCATTGCTTCCTGAGCCAGCCCTGTACGCCAGTCTTCTGGTCCCAGTAATGCTGATGCGCCTGTAAAGTTGGTTTTTGGGATCATGTAGTCCGTGCTACTGTTGATCTCTCTGCCCACTGTGCTGTGTCCATAGCTTTGTAGAGCCATGGTGCCAGCCGCGCAAAGACGTTGGGCCGTCCTGTGTGCAGTGAGGCGTGCTTGGATGTCCAGGGGGTTGACACCTAGGATGTGTTCCAGTGCTTTTGTTGGAGTAGACCGTAGCGCCCCCGTTATGCAGACCAGTGCCTGCCGCTGGGCCTTTTCCATCAGCTTTAGATATGTGGACTTCTCTGTGGCTTGCCACCATACCAATATACCGTGTAGTAGTATCGGTCGTATAACTGATATGAAGAGCCAGTGTGTTAGTCTTGGTGATAGGCCCCAAGTGCTGCTTAGCATCTTCTGGGATGCATATAGCGCATTGGTTGCCTTTTTCACCCTTTCCTCCACATTGAGTCTCCAGGATAGTTTACTATCGATTACTACTCCAAGGTATTTTACGTTGTTTTTTGGCGTTAGCGGTGTTCCATTTATCGTGGGTGGAGTCCATTGCGGTACCTTGTATCTCTTGGTGAAGAGAATGAGGTCCGTCTTCTCCGCATTGATGCTAAGTCCGGCTTCTGTGGCCCACTTTAGTATCTCTCTGAGAGTAGAGTCCATGATTGAGCTGACAGTCGATGGACATTTTCCCATAATAATTATGCTTATGTCGTCGGCATATGCGGTTATCTTGGGTGCTTTCCTGCGAAATTTTTTAAGTAATTCGTTGACCACAAGGTTCCATAGAAGAGGTGACAGGACTCCGCCCTGGGGCGTTCCGCCGTGTGCCTCTCTTGTAATGGTTGTGGTACCCCACTCGGCTTGTACTCTTCTGCAGCTCAGCAGGTTATATATCCAGGAGTCCAATGCCGTGTGTATTGCTAGGGCTCTTAGGCTTCGCATTATTGCTTCTGTAGTGACGTTGTTGAATGCACCCGAAATGTCAAGGAATGCTCCCAGGGCAAATTCTTGATGGTACAGTGCCTTCTCGATGGTGGCTACTAGGGAGTGTAGCGCTGTTTCCACCGATTTCCCTTTCGTGTAGGCGTGCTGGTTTCCCTCCAAGGTCAGGTTCATACCTTCTCTTATGTGAAGGTCCAGTAGCTTCTCCATTGTTTTGAGCAGGAATGATGTGAGGCTGATGGGCCTGTAGTCTTTTGGTTGCACGTGACTGCATTTCCTTGCTTTGGGCAGGAATACAACGCGTGCTGTCCTGGGGACGATTGCGCATTTGATCGTTTTTAGCATGGCTGGGAATATTCCATCTAGCCCTGGGGATTTATAACTCGCGAACGAGTCGATCGCCCATCGGATCTTTTCTGGAGTGATGATATTGTCTGGGATGCTGACTTGTTGCGTGTGTAGGTCTTGAGGCGTATCTGCCTCAGTGACTGGAGTGCAGCCTGGAAAGTGCGCATCAAGTAGAGCACATGTCGCTTCCCTGCTGCTTTCTGTCCAGTGTCCGTCGTTCGTTTTTAGCTGACTCTGCATGGGTGGCTGCTTTGAAAGCAGTTTCCTGAGTCTAGCTGTTTCGGAGACCTTCTCTATGCTGGAGCAGAAGTTTCTCCAAGAGTTCTGTTTTGCCTTCCGTACTTCTTTTTTGAAGACGCGAAGTCTAATCTTGTATTCCTCCCAGATTATTTGCTCATCCGCTTGTTTGGCGAGTTTGAAGCATTCTTGCACGTCCTTCCTCTGCTCTTTCAGCGCTGGGGTCCACCAGGGGGGTCTGGTTCTCCTTTTGCTAACTGTGAGTTTGCAGGAGGTTTTGTATGCTGCGGTTAGGTTGGCTGTGAGCGTCTCCACGGACCTCTCAATGTCGCCTACCGCCTAAGGTACTTCACCCAGTCTGTGTTCCGGGGGTTCCTATAGGCGTTTCTGGTTTGGTTGTGGTTGAACTCGATCTTAAATTGGATGTACTTGTGGTCTGAGAAGGAGTTTCTATCAAGGACTCTCCATTCTGATGCCTGTGTACTATTCCCTAAGGTCAGAGTTAGGTCTAGGACATTGGCCGATGTTGGTCCCACATATGTGGGCACATCTCCAACGTTTTCTATTTTAAGGTTAGTTTGTAGGATAAAGCTTAAGAGTGACTCACCTCTGTCATTGATGTCTGGACTACCCCACACGGTGTGATGTGCGTTGGCGTCCGTTCCGACGACGAGTGGTTGTTTTCTCCTGCTCGCCTCAGCCGTTAAGTGTTCGAGCTCGGGCGGTGGCGACTCTCGCTCGTGTGCCATATAGCAGGATGCCAATAGTATTGGCTCATCATCGCGACCTTCCAGGGCCACAACTGTGAGGTCATCCGTGCTGTAATTAGACATAAGGTAAGCATAGATGCCTTTTCTTACCAGAATGGCCGTCCTTGCCTTACTTACTGCGGTGGGATAGAAAACGTTGTAGTTTTGTGACCTTAGCCCTGAGACCTTGTTCCCTGCCGCAATCCAAGGTTCCTGAACTAAGGCCACTTCGGCGGGCCCTGTCTCAAGGGTTAATAGGAGCTCCGCCGACGCAAGCTTGCTTTTATGCAAGTTGACCTGGAGGACCTTCAACTGCATGGTCGTTGTCGGCGTCCCCAGGCCTGGATGGGTCAACTACCATGGTTGCGTCCACATCCTCATCGTCCTCCATACTGGGTGGGTCAGCTGCTGTGGCTGATTCCTCATCCCTTTCGGTCTCTACCTCCGTTATATCGAGGCTGCTGGCTTTATCGACCATCTCGTCGATGCCCAGGTCTTTCTCGACCTCTCCAGCCTCTAGCGTGTGCTCGTTCTTGTCTTCGGGATGGCGCTTTTTGAGTCGTAGGTGCACGCTTCCTACTCCCCACGCCATCTTCCCGAATTTAGGGTAGAGCAAATCATCGGCCTCCTTGTTGATCTGGAGGACCATGTGCTGCCCGTTCTTGTCGGGCTTAGCAACATGCAGTACCTTCCAGTCAGCTGTTGGAAAATAAAAGCACAAATGAATTCTCATTTTGACCTTACAAACTGAGTTTCAAGTTAATCTGACGACAAATAGTTATATTGCATGCGGAATTTTCCGGGAATTTTCACGCCTGGGGCGGATTTTCCGACATTGAAAAATCACATTTTAAATTATTTTGTATTTTGTCCTTACAAACCGAATTTCAAGCCAATCGGATGAAAAATAGTTTTTTGCATGCAGAATTTTCCGGCCATTTTCCTCGTGGACGGATTTTCCAAAATCGAGAAAATACGTGTCAAATTATTTCGCTTACTATGCTTACAAACCAAGTTTCAAGTCAATCGGATTAAAAATAACATTTTTCCCATACAAACTTTTCCCATGCTTTTCCGGGTGGAATTTTCCAAAACCCCGCCTTAGTATGCACTTGCACCACTAACAGAAACTTCTGTCCAAATTACAGCCCTCTCTCTCTTACCGTTTAGGCTGTGCGATGATTGCCAAACAGTCAGTCAGGACACTCTCTTTTATATTTATAGAGATTGATCTTATTAGTGATATTTTAAATCACCGGCAGGAAAACAACTCAAGTCATTTAATTACTTCAGTTCCAGACATATTAGCGTTTTGCGGTTTGTCTACCAAAGACACTTTTAAATTAAACTTTACTTTTTCATGCTGGTAGTTAACAATTTTACCAATAAGTCTAATTCGATAGTTTTGGAAGAGCTGGTGATACCGAAATGATCAATGTTTTTTAAAGACAATTTCAAGAACAAAAATGCCCATAATCCCTGAACCAAGGCTACTTTGGTGAGTCTGGAAATGCAGTTCGGTGTGTTTTTAGGTCTTGCCTATTGCCTATATGAAGTTGTTATTGGGTGAATCAAAAAATGGTGCTTCATTCGACGGTTTTTAGCATTTCTCGGAAAGTTATGGCCGTCTCATCATAAAACCTTTTTTAGAGTACTAAGTACATCATAAGGATTACTCCTAATTTTTTTGAAAAATCACAAAATGGCCGTTTTTCACAAACCGCGACTTACATTTTTTATACCCGTTACTCGTAGAGTAAAAAGGGTATACTAAAGTCGTGCAAATGTATGTAACAGGCAGAAGGAATCATTTCCGACCATATAAAGTATATATATTCTTGATCAGCATCAACAGCCGAGTCGATATAGACATGTCCGTCTGTCCGTCCGTCTGTATGAACACCTAGATCTCAGAGATAGTAAGAGATAGAGGTTTGACATGTATGGGACAAATGTTTCTTTTATCTGCACGCAGATCAAGTTTGTTTCAAATTTTGGCCACGCCCCTTTCCGCCCCCGCAATTTGGAAAAAACATTATATCTCCTACAGTTTTAGATAGATGATTCGTACCTTCTTGAGATAGTTAGAAATTTGCAATATGAATCGATTTACCGAAGATATGATAAAGATCGGATGAGCGGTGCTTCAAGTTATGAGCAAAAAAGTGAACCAAGGATGAGCGGTGCTTCAAGTTATGAGCAAAAAAGTGAACCAAGCCCCCCCGCTACCACCCCTCCCACCATAAAAAAATAGCAATATTTTTTTAAATTTTTATTTATTTTTAGACCCATCAAATATTTAGTTACAGCCAACTTAAACAAAACATAAAGCATCGCTATGTCTTTTCATCCCACCATGGTAAACATCTGAAAAATCTATTAAAAATCGTTGAAGTCTGCGGTTTCATCCTGAAAAAAAAATTAAAATGTTTCGGAGACTATAAAAAAATAGTTGCCCACTTCAGAAATAATTACCCATATATATTCTTGATCAGCATGACGAACTGAGTCGATATAGCCATGTCCGTCCCTCCGTCGCACATTGGGGCGACTAGAGCAAATTCCGATTTTATGGAATTCATAAAATAAGGCATTTTAATATATGTTTGCAATCGTTTTTCATGAATATGAAACTTTTATGCGGATATGTGGCGATTGGAAGTATTACTTTTGACTATTCTTGGATCATTAGTATAATTAAAATTTTCATAAAAAAAAATAAATTTTTTTTTTTAATTTTTGGAAAAAGGTTCAAAAAACAAAATTTTTTTATTGTTGAACATAAAGAGCGCGATCGCTCTTTGAAATAAATTTTAAGCAAAGTTTCCTTCTTTGCCTTTTCTGAGAAAATTGAATTTTAGTAAGAGAAATCATTTTCAAAATTCAAATATCACCAGCCCTGGAACATTCGCGCACATGTTGAATGTCATTAATCAGCTGTTCTAACATCTGCTTTGTTTGCCAACTTTGCATACATTTTTATACCCGTTACTCGTAGAGTAAAAAGGGTATACTAAAGTCGTGCAAATGTATGTAACAGGCAGAAGGAATCATCTCCGACCATATAAAGTATATATATTCTTGATCAGCATCAACAGCCGAGTCGATATAGCCATGTCCGTCTGTCCGTCTGTCCGTCCGTTCGTCCGTCTGTATGAACACCTAGATCTCAGAGATGGTAAGAGATGGAGGTTTGACATGTATGGGACAAATGCTTCTTTTATCTGCACGCAGATCAAGTTTATTTCAAATTTTGGCCACGCCCCCTCCCGCCCCCGCAAAATGAATCGATTTGCCGAAGAAACGATCAAGATCGGATGAACGGTTCTCAAGTTATGAGCAAAAAAGTTTTACAAGCCCCCCCGCTACCCCCCTCCCACCAAAAAAAAAATGTTGCATACTTTTCGGATGGTCACCCTAAGGAACGCATGAACACTGTTGAACATGTTTTTTCATGAGTAACGGGTATATCGAAGTCGGTTAGAGCCGACTTTAACTTACGCTCTCGTTTATTCATGGCCCGGAAATAATGAGTTATGCATTGCTCCCAATTGGTCAATTAACCGAGGAGGCCCAAACAAACAGCATACACCATTATTTATATGGTAAGCTCTCATTCATAGCATAAGCACAAAGCAAAGAGTATAAAGATAGGAGAGGACGCTGAAATAATTAGTTTTTTACAAACCACACAAGAGTTCGAATCGTATTAAAATAAAACGAAATAGCAAAATTAACTTCGTCTGTTTCAAAGTTTTAATACACTTGAAAAAGCTTGTCTTAAATTCTTTCATAATTTTTTTTTTAATATTTACTATTACATAATGGAGTTACCTCTAGAATTCAACTGCACTATCATTTCCAGGTCAAAGTTTCTAGTTTACCGTTTATTTTATTTGAAATGATTTCATAATTACATCACAAATATTTAATTTCGCCCTTAATTTCATCCATAATTTTCAAACAATTTTTCGGCATAGCGACATATCTCCGACGACATATCTCCGCCAGAAAAAATCGACATATCTCCGCCGTGATCAATGGCGGAGATATGACGTTTTAGAACGTCCGCCGAAATCTCCGCGCGGAGGTATGTCGTTTTAAAACGTCATATCTCCGCCATGTTAAAAACGACATATCTCCGCGCGGAGGTATGTCGTTTTGAAACGACATAACTCCGCCGCGTTACAAACGACATATCTCCGCGCGGAGATATGACGCTTTAAAACGACATAACTCCACGCGGAGATATGACGCCTCAAAACGACATATCTCCGCCGAGTTACAAACGACATATCTCCGCCGCACATTGGGGCGACTAGAGCAAATTCCGCGCCAAAATTAATTTTTTTTTTTATATATATTGAAAAAAGTTTAAATGCAACTTAAAAGATGATTCAGTTTTTTCAAAAAAGAAAATTAGTCTAGCATATTTGGTTCTCCCACAACACGCATTTAAAGTTCACCTTTCGAACTCGATTTTAAGGAATTCATAAATTTGGCATTACTTTTGACTATTCTTAGTTTATTAGTACAAATAAAATTTTCATACAAAATATTTTTTTTTTAATTTTTGGAAAAAGGTCCGAAAAAATAAATTTTTTTTAAATTGTTGGACATAAGGTATGAATGTCATTAATCAGCTGTTCTAGCATCTGTTTTGTTCAGGGCTTAATCCCGAAACGAATTTCGGTTCCGGTTCCAGTACCGGTACGTCCCGAAATGAATGTTTCGGTTAAAGGTTCTTTATCGGTTTTCAATTATATCCGTTTTCGGTTTCGGTTCCGGTACCCGGATTTTTATTTCGGTATACCGGTACGTACCGGTACTCACCGATATAAGTACTACTTATTTTTAATACTGAAAAAAAAAAATTTTAATAAATATGTACCCGACTTGCGTTGCTACGCCGCTCACAACGCGATGGAGTGAAGCATACCTTACAATTACCATCTATCCAATCTTCATCTAGCAAAATTCCCCATCCGTCGATTTACCCGTCTTCATAAGAATCAAAACCGTTATAAAATTTTGCAAATTTTGCGATTTTTTGGTCCGTTTTAAGAATTTTATATAAGAATATAAGAATTTTTGCAAATTTATACTTTTCTGAACTCATGTAATTTTGTAAATTTCCGATTTTTGAGACAGTTCGGTCTACACCACATATTTTTTTTTGCAGTCTATCAAATCTTCATACAAATTTTGGGAATAAGAAAATTTAGCAAATTTCGCATTTATTTTAGTTGTTTCATTGTTTTTTTGTGTTTAATTGTTTGATCTACACCTTCTGAATACCCGTCATTGGCATTTCCAAACTTTCCAATATTTTGGACTGTTCAATCTTTTGTTTCTTTTGTCTAAATACATAAGATCAAGAACTTTATAAGGTCGGAAATGATTCCTCTCAGTTACATAATTTTACACACTCCTAACATAATTAGGTACAGCGTATAAAAAAAAACCGGAACCGTACCGGTACCAAAGTTTCGGTTTTGTTCCGGTTTTATCGGTTCCAATAATAACGGTAAACGGTATTCGGTTCTTAAAAAAAATTTTGTATCGGTTCAGGTTCCGGTTCCGGTACGCGATTTGAAACGGTTTATTTCGGTTAACGGTTCCGGTTCTGGTTCCGGTATTGAGCCCTGGTTTTGTTTGTTTACTTTCTTGATATTTGGGAGTAGACTAAATTTAAAAATTCTTTTCTATAAACAACCATGGAAAATGAAGCAGGCAGTGTTTAATTTAGTAATGTTATTGCCTGACGTGAAATGCCTATAAGAAGGTGGCAAGCCAGGTCGAAAGAGGACAAAGAAATTGTTGCCCAAACAAAAATCAAATTCAGAACGAATTCAAGGAAAACCTAGGCTTACTTATTGATATCCCGAAACCTGGATTTGTAAGTTGTAACGATGGTAACACTGCTAGGGTATTTTTTCAAAACGCAGAATCGACTGCAGAGATAACTAAGATCATCGATTTGCTTAAAAGAATGCACCCTATATTAATAGTTGTTTCAAGCAACTATGATATTAATAGAGTCTTGGAGACTGTTAGGCATTTTGTAAATTTGTACCCTTGGTACTTTTTGCATACATTTTTTATTCATGGCCCGGAAATAATTAATTATGCATTGCTCCCAATTGGTCAGTTAACCGAGGAGGCCCAGGAAGGACGAAACAAAGATTTCAAGCTTTACAAAAAACATTTTTCGAGAAAATGCAGTCGGGAAAAGTGCAACCTCGATGTTCTGAATAGAATGTTCATTACCTCGGATCCTCTAGTATCGAGGCATTTCAAGAGACAGGAAAAAAAATACAATAAATGCCAAAATCAGCTTTAGATCTTTAAGAAACTATACCTGATGTTGAAGAGGAGTACTCTAATTCAAGTGAAAGTAGCGATAAGGAATAAAGAAAATTGTTGAATATAATACAAAATTGGTTATGTTGTTTTTTTTTTTTATAATCATCTCTAAAGTCTAAAAAGTTTTGAAAATTTAACCCGATTATTCAAACGAAAACTATAGGATATACTCTTTTGACTGCGAAAAAATAATTTCAAGTCAGTCATATTAGCAAAGAATCGTATTGGCCAGTTTTTAGCTTCCTATGTGTCGAAAAAAATATTGCTAAAAAAAAAATTTTTCACTAAATATTTCCAACTTTTAATTTTTTTTAATACTTTAATCAAACTTTTTTTTGCTACACCGCTCCGATGAATTATGGCGCGATTTTGTCCTTTTCGCCCCACTGTGCGCCTCGTTCAAACGACATATCTCCGCGCGGAGATATGTCGTTTGAAACGCGGCGGAGATATGACGTCGGAGCTATGTTGTTATATTTTGGGTAGTTTTTTTGAAACGCGGCGGAGATATGACGTCGGAGCTATGTTGTTACCCCAATTTTTCGTTTAACATGAATTGCAAAATACATATATAAATTGACTGCGTTTTTATTCTTCTGAAATCTTAGGTTGAGCAAAAAAATGCCTTTTACCGTTTAAAAAATGTTCAAAAAGCGGGAAGAATTAACAAAAGTTCAGTGCGAAAAAGAAAGAGCGCCACAGGGAAATTTTTTTTTAAACGCGCGTGGTAAGGTGTTTATAAGTTTATGAACAAACCGCACAATTAAGACAGCTGGAAATAAGTCCCGAAAATATAAAATGAAATAAGGCCCTAAATGTGGGGTGTTATTTCATTATAAAACAATACCCCAATTTGAAGTATGAAATAAGGCCCCACTGCAATGAAATAAAGCCAAAAATTATTGGCCCCAAGTTTGGGATGTTATTTCATTTGAAATAAAACTAAAGTTTAAAAAAAATTGAGATACAAAAATCGCGACATTTTTTTGTCACAAATTTTCGGCTGCGGCGCTAAATTTGATTCAATTTTTTAAATTAAATAATGAAAATTTGATACAAAAAATCGTGAGACTTTTTTATTTAGCAAAAAAAAAAGAAAATATTATATAAAAACCAAAAAAAAACATATTAAAAATTTGTCCTTTTTCCTTATAAAAATGAAACGGCCCCAAAAATTAGTTAAGCGGTCGTATATCATTTCTTCTTTTGAGGACTTATTTCATTTTGCAATTTTATTTAGGAAATAATGTCCCAAAAACAATTTATCAAAAATAGTGATTTTTCTTTTCTATATAAATTGTTGGGGCCTTATTTCGCAAAGCCGTCAAAGAAACAAGTTCACATTTATGTAGAGCAAAACCGGACATGGATGACCGCCTCGACTTAAATGTATAATAATTTTTTATAAATAATTCGACTACATTTTTTCAAAATTGTTGTTTAGTAGGGTAAAATTTAGATGCTTCTTAGTATATCCCATGTGGGCCGGGGGTTTAACACCCAAAACACGAAATAGTTTGCGCGCAAACATTTGCCTATGTTTGTGCACCAATAATTTGAAGCAAATATTTGCCTAATGGGAACACATGGGTACAGTGGCGGATCTAGGAATTGGCTAAGGGGGGCTGAGGGCACTCAAAATCACTCAACATTGTTCGGATCTTATTGTGCTTCTCAGAATAGATACATCATCTCATACAAAAAGTCGTATGCTCTGAAGGTAATAAGTTTCCCAAGGTAAAAATAAAGAACTTGTTTTTTAATTTTTTTGAATAATTTTTATCTTACCTCTAGAGTGCAACTGCATTATCATTCACTCTGTGTACCATTGGCACAGAGTATAAAAAGTTTTTGGCCAATATATGTATATGCCTTGAGCGAAACCAAAACATGTTTCGGTTTCAGTCCCTAGTTTATAGGTAAAACTAGAAAAAAAAAAGCGCCGCAGCCGATTTTTTTAAGTCGCGAGTGAAGAAGGATTTTTAAGTGAGTATCCACAAACTGCTCAAACAATAAACATTGAAAAACTTCGCAGGATGTGTAGGGCATATTTTAAAATTTTCCCTTCAAGTAAAACATATTTTAAATCAAAAAACGTCGTACACGTCACTAAGACCATATTTGTACATACATTATTTTGGGTAGTTTTATAAATTTGGAAATGCTATTGCATTTAAGCTATGTGGTTAAGTTTTAACGCTTTCGGATTTTTTTTACAATTGACGAATGGAATTCACATATGTATTCTTAGTACAAAACCTGCAAATTTAAAAACTTTATTAAAAAGGAACCCGTGGATGACCTCCTCTACTTTGTTGTATAATAATTCTTTATAGTTCGCGGGCCATCGATGACATTTTTTACAAAATTGTTGTTTAGAACGGTGGTATACTAAATATTTACTAGTTTCTTTTTAGATGCTTCAATCTTAGTATACAGGCCTGTTCCGGTTTTCACTTTCGACAAAAATTGTCGAATTCGAGTTCGTTAAATATGCTGTTGCATAAAATTGATGTCAACGATCGGTCGTAATATTTCAACCCATATTCCAACGGTGTATGTTTGTAGGTATTTTTTACTGCTGATTAGGGTTGTCGAAATATCGATTCCATTGGATATTAGTAATATCAAAAATACTAGTAATATTCACGAGAATGTAAAATTGGCTATACAGCTCCTCCAACGGGGCCAAGCCAAGCTTCTCTCAATTTCTTTCTTTCGCACAAGAGAAAGGGATCTACAGTTTAACGCCGAATCCGAACGAAAAAGTTTGATAAATTGCTTTTTAATGGCTAGTTACTTAAAGCTGGCGCCAATAGTTGGTGAAGGTGACCGTATGTGTAAAAGCTATTTTTCTAAAAAAAGAAAAACCTTTTCTTATTAGATGTTCAGAGGCGGGATCGAACACACGACCTTCCACCCAGCAGTCCAGCACGCTAACCGCTGCACTATGGTCCCAATTCCCAAACATCTGGCCAAAAGTCGGAAAACAAAATATTTTTTTATTGACTTTAAATGATTGGAATAGTTGCAGTGGTACATCTAGTTTGTATTCTGACTGTTTTAAGGATAAAGTGTCCCCACCTGGCTCAGGTATGAACTGCATTCGTGAGCATCGAGCGTGCCTCATCGTTTATTCGTCATGCGTCGAAAATAACACAACGTTTAGAAGCGTATATATTCGCGAAAAATTAACCGATTTGGATCTTGAAAAATTGATTCTACTTTAGAAAGTAAGTACAATTTAAACGTATTGCTCAAAATTATTATTAACAATGCATGAAAAAGTGAACCATTAAAAAGAGTAGAGGATTTTTTTCGGTCACATTCTGAAAAATCGTGTTAAAAAAGCAATAAGTCAAAACTATCAGCAGATCCCACTCTCAAACGAACAAGAAATTGTTATTTAGAAATTCTTCAAAACATAGTCAAATACTAGCTGCCTTTAGCTGCAGGTTTAGTCATGGTGATTATTTTTGTGCGACAATTGTCGCGACATTACAAATATACACTGCTCGACAACACTCTCCCCCAATTCACCAAACCTACTTTTTCTAAAGTATTTTGGAAGAAATTGTCCGCCATATTGGATTCGCCATTTTGTTTTTCTAATTTTTGAATTTTTGAATTTTTTTGGGCTTCAGCCCCTATAGCCAAAGCCCCCCCCCCTGGATCCGTTACTGCATGGGATCACCCTCGGCCAATTTTGTTTGTGGGCTTGTGAGCTTGCTCTTGCAAGCAAATTGTAAGGGCCAACACGGCAAATATTAAAAAAATATATTTTTGGCTTACGCAATACCAAATCTAAAGCTGTTGCAGCAAGTAAAATTTAAATAAATCGCAAGACAAGAAATAAAATAAGTTCGTAATTAAATAAATATTTAATTATATATGGTACTAGCTATTTATCTATATATATAAAAGAAAGTCGTGTTAGTTACACCACTTATAACTGAAGAACGGCAGAACAGATTTGGGTAAAAATTGGTAGGGAGGTAGCTTAGAGCCAGGAGACGGACATAAGATACTTTTTATCCCGTTCGACAGCGTTCCCATGTGGAACATTCGCGGTTTTTTGTTTTTCATCCGATCAAGTTCAAACTCATTTTCAAAGATCTATATGAAAATTCGACCACAACTGCATACCAATCTTCCGGAAAATTGGGTGGAAAGTGGGTGGTCAAGGTTGTATGGGCGAAACTTAAGTTGCCAGCGATTAGCGTCAAACTCATTTTCAAAATTACACATAACAAAACATAAGTTGTAAGCATAGTACGCGAAGTGGTCTGTGGGCAAGTGTGTGGGAAGTGGGCGGAAAGTGGGTGGGATGTGGGCGGGAAGTGGGAGGGATGTGGGTGGGATGTGGGTGGAATGTAAAAGGGAAGTGGGTGGTTTTTGGCCGGGAAGTGGACGGGAAGAGGGTGGGAAGTGTGTGGAATGTGGGTGGCATGTAGGTGCGAAGTGGGCGGAAAGTGGGTGTGATGTGGCGGTAAGTGGGAGGGATGTGGGTGGGATGTGGGCCTGAAGTGGGTGTGCGTTGGTTCTATACTGTTGAAGGCGCGGCGAAGCGTGACGGGCTATTGCTAATGAAACAAAAGTATTCTTCCATGGTTGTCTATTAAAACTGACACGCGGACGAAGTCGCGGCGGGTTTTGCTAGTCCTATATAAACATAAATCAATCAAAAAAATAGAGGCCAGCTAACTTCGGCTCGACCGAAGTTTATATACCCTTGGAGCTTGATATATGCCTGACAGTTTGTATGGCAGCTATACTATATAGTGGTCCGATTTCGGCAAGGCTTAATGAAATTATGTAAAATTATTAAAAACTTATAAATACGAGCGTTGGGAGCGATAACATTAAAAACAAAAAAGTTTTTCCCACTAAGACTTTTTTTCAGACCTAACTTTTGTATGGCAGCTATACTATATAGTTGTCCGATTTTGACAAGGCTTGGTGAAATTATGTGAAATCATTATAAACTTATAAATACGAGCGTTGGGAGCGATAGCATTGAAAACAAAAAAGTTTTTCTCACTAAAACTAGTTTTTCAACCGATCGTTCCTATGGGAGCTATATGCTATAGTCATCCGATCCGACCGGTTCCGACAAATGTGCAGCGTATTTATACCAAAAGACTTCGTGCAAAGTTTGGTTAAGATAGCTTTAAAACTGACGGAGGAGATCGCATAGAAACAGACGGACAGACGGACAGACGGACGGACAGACGGACATGGCTATATCAACTCAGCTCGTCATGCTGATCAAGAATATATATACTTTATGTGGTCGGGGATGCTTCCTTCTATGCGTTACAAACATCCGGACAATTTTAATATACCCTCTCCAAGGGTATAAAAATTATAAATTGATGCTGATATCGTCTGTACTTTCGGTTACGACTTCCCATCATAATTGTTGTGTAATGTTATTGATGCAAAAAAATAGCATCCCTGCTAACATTTTCGTTTCAGTTGTCAAGCTTCAACAATAATTGTCACAGCTGACCAAGTAAATGCACGTCGCACCGTGGCCGGTTTCGCTGATTTAGCGTTGCGACAATCGTTTCTTTTGGACTAAAAAAGATATTTGAAAATTCCAAAGGAAATGTGATAGAGAATTTCAAGACCTTAAAATAAAACTTAAGTGCATTATTGTAGGTCAACAGGGCGACTCAGGATCGGCTGCCAAGACGCAGATTGGCGCAAGACAACATTAATTTTTTACAGTGTTTAAAAACGACAAGTTTTAATTTTATGACTGCTGCTTAAAATTCTAATTTGAAAATCTCAGTAGTCGGCGTAAAAATCAAAATCAGAAAAACGAAAATTGTAACTTAGGAAATCAAAGCAGCAGTCGGCCCTTAGAAAGTTTTTCATTTGATTGACTGCGACTTTTTGAATTATTGTAAGTCTATATCTAAGGTCCCACAGGCAAATAAAATTTGAACACATTGTGCAAACAAAGTTAGCCTTGAACAGTAAATGTTTGCGTAAAACAAATTTGGTGTTCCCACATGAGCAAATATTTGCTCTTAAAAAGTTTGCGCAAATATTTCCCCTCCGCCAATAATTTGCGTAAGTGTTCACTAGGGTGGACGCCGATAAAAAATATAACTGATACCATCTTAAACGATTACTTTTGAGGTGTGCATAATGAATTAAAAAATCAAAAAATTTTATATCATGTTTTAACCTCTGCGAAAAGCCTTCAAAGTTTCCACAAATATTACGTATACGACCCGTTCACCGAATCGAAATTCTGTCGACGAATTCTTTGTATCATTTTAAAAGTTGTCAAATTTGAATTTAATCGAACAACAAATAAAAATGGAGCAGGAATCGAATATATTTTTGGTTGGTAGACTAGGACCAAATTTTGACGAAGCGAGCCCATTTCCAACGAAGAGATGCGTTTTTTCCACGCTTTTATATAGGACTGAATTCTTAAGACTGCCCATTTCAGAAAGTGCGACTAGTGTGGCTCGCAAGTTGAAGTCAGCATGGTCCACGAGCGGGGTTTCAACAAAGGGCCATGTACGCATGAACGCACTGTCCTTCTAGTCAGATGCTACAGACATCAAAGTGAAAACCATTTTGAGTGTACATTTTGGCTACTATGGGCAATTTGCTAAACTCAAGAGATCGCTCCGTGGACATCGTTTTAAATCGATAAAGAGACAGAGCGCCAAACGAAGAAGAAATTAAAGATTATACCTGAAGAAGAATTTGCAGCATGTTCTTAAAATTGTCCCACAAACACAAACAAAATTGTAAAATACGTTGGCACAAGTGTAATGCAGTAGGGGGAGGTTACTTTTAAAGGGAATGAAATGAATTGACAATATTAAATAAAGAGTTTTTGATTTATGAATAATTTCCCTGTATTTTTTGCCCATAGTAGTATAGTAATCCGCACTATTTTTCGATCCTGAAGACGCTTAATTATAAGCAGCCCAGTAAAAGTAGACTATTCGCAGGAACGGCTGCAACCGTGATGCGCAACACTTCAGTTCAGTGTGGGACCTGACTTCAAAGATATCTTGATAGCCTCTTAATGAACGGCTAAAGCTTGCTTTCATCTCGAAGTAAACAGCGCAAAATAGTAGAAGTTTTGCCGTAATATAAAATTTTTACCAAATATATTAAGTATCAAATATATTTACCAACATATTGTGTCTGTTATATAAAAACATTTTTTATTGGTCATGGTACCTTCTTGTCAAATGTTATGACTTCAAACCAAGTCTACGCCAACTAATAAAAAATTAAAAATGTAGGCATGGGCAACAGTATGTATGAGTGATAAACTTTAAGTCCAAGTCGCAGACCCTAAACCTTATTTTTTCTCAAAAATTTGTTTTGCTATGCGTTTTATTTACAAATATGCATCGTTTAAGCGGGTATCAGTATGACGTTACATTTTTCCATATATAAAATGTCCGACCTAGTGTTCACACTGCTTTTGGCAAATTTTATTATACATTTCTTTGCCCAATCTACTAAATTTATAAATCAAGTAGGCTGATTTGGTTGAGCAAACAATATAATTTTTTTGAAGTAAGAACAGAAAAGGCATGGGCATGAACAGTCACAAAAATAACTGCTTAATGATTTTATGCTGCGGTACAGCTCCGCAATGGGTAATGGGTACTTGTGCAAGAAGAAGCAAAGAAGAAACAAGAGCGCCGCAGTGTGTGGGTTAGGCGAAGGTTGCTGCGTAAATCTCTTAAATGAGTTGCAATTGGAGGCTCTAGATCATTACAAAAATTTTTTGTGAATGAAAGCAGCAGAATTTACGCAGTTGGTAATATATAACTAACATTATATAATATAAAATTTAACAATAGTATATTTTATTTGTGTCTTGTTGGTCCAATGATTCAGCTTAAGGACACCATCATGCGCAATGCGATCTCGGCAACATGTCGTTTAATGGTCACACTGCGCTTTTTAGCAACTGGAGATAGCTATCGGTCATTGCAGTATGTTTTTCGAATTCCACACAATACAATTAGCAAGATTGTGCCTGAGACTTGTGCTGCAATTTTAAAGGTTCTCCAAACTTACTATCTAAAGATACGCATTTTTGTAGACCATAAACCCCTTGTTACTAAGAATCATGTCAGAATAAAAGCATATGCGCAATATGCAGCTAAGGGGTCTCCATGGTAATAAAACCGCGAAATGCTTAAGAAACTGTTTTTCAAGACCACAAACTATCACACATAACTGCATTGCCCTGTTATTGATAATACCGAACCGCGATTAATACCAAGGATGACCAAAGGTAAAGAACATAGTTATGATCTTAAAAACTGTTTCAAACCACTGTCTGTTAATGACAAATCACTAAATCGCGGAAAAATACCAAAGAGGATCAAAAAATGTGATAATGCCAAACAAACTTTACTTTCAAGATAGTGAAAATAGTGAAATGTCAGGATAAATGCATAGGCGCAATATGCAGCTAAGGGTTCTCCATGGTAACTAAACCGCTAAGAGCTTAAGAAACTGCTTTTCAAAGCAACAAATGATCACACATAACTACAATCCCCTTTATATGACAATACTGAACCACGAACCATATATGACCATTATCCACCATTTTCGCTTGTAAATTTGTATTAAAGCCTGCCGGTTGTAATGCATAAGCGTTATTCAAAAATAGTTCTAACAAAAATAGTCAATTTTGTGAAAATATTAGGTAGGGCACTGAATGCGCGTTCCACTGAGACCTGCGTGGCCGGCACAGCCAAAGCTACTTCAGCTGTCTTCGCCAGCTGTGGCTCTTTATATTGTTAAAATAAATAAATAAATAAATTAAAAAATAATTATAAGGTGCGCAATAGACTTAGTGATAATGCACTAGAGAACATTTTAATTGTTAAACTTAATTCTAAATTGCTAAAAGACATATACATTGAGAAAAAAAAAGTTTATTTAACAACTTGTTCTGCTGCATCTTGCCAAGCAATTGCACACTGTTTCGACTATCAGTATGATGGGAAGTTGTATCCAAAAGTATAGACGATATCAGCTGAAATTTAATTTTTCTTGAATTTTTCTTGCTGCTACAGCTTGAATTTTATATTGCATAAGCCAAAAAAAAAAATTATTTTTTTCAATATTTGCCTTGTTTGCTCTTACAATTTGCTTTCAAGAGCAAACTCGCAAACCCGCCAACAAAATTTGCCGAGGGTGTTCCCACGTGTTCCCATTAGGCAAATATTTGCTTCAAATTATTGGTGCACAAACATAGGCAAAGGCTACTTGGCAAATATTTGCGCGCAAACTATTTGGTGTTCCCACTAAGGGCAAACAAAATGGGCAAATATTTTCAAATATTTGCGCAAATTATTTGCCTGCGGGACCTTACCTTATCAAACAGTCGATGAATACTTCGACAGTCGACTCTCAGAGCTTTGAAAGTTTTTCAATTGATTGACTTATCTAAATTTTGTAGGGTCCAAATTTAATCTGTTAGTGTACAAATTTATATATTATGTGACAATATGGGATTATCTAGCTGACAAAATCTGCCGTAAATTTTGGGCCTCCATTAGCAAAGATATTTATTAAGACACCGCTACTGAAGAATGATTAAATCGCGAAATGGCCAATAAGAATCAAAAATAGCAAAAATCAAACCAAATCATCCCAAATGCGATGCGTGATCGCAATTCTACGTAAAAGGTTGCCCACTGTCAAAGATCCGCTAATTACTTCAGAAATTGGTTTTTTCCGACTAAAAATTTAAGTTCATGGCTGTATGACTGGACACACTAACACGCGATATTATTGCACTACAGACCAATGGTGAATGAATAAAGTTGAACTTTGAGCTCCAACCACCTACTTCAAATAGCGCTTAGGAACATATTATTTCACATTAGAAAAACCCTTACTAAACAATTATTAAGTCGCGAAAAGGCTAAGGAAAATCAAAAATAGTAAAAAATGAATCCAAATCACCTAGATACAATGCACATTGGGCGGAATGGCCTTATTTTTGGCATAAAGTCCAAAATTATTTTTTAATATTTTTATAATTTTTTTATTATTTCCGTTAAATAAATGCCCACCCTCAATAAAAAGATAAAAAACAATTTTTTTTGCCCATCCCTGGTGTTTGACAGCGCGTTGAATCAGCTGTTTGCGCAAGGCTAGTTATGCCCTGTATGTGTTGGAAATTTTGTAAATGTTTGACTATTAGTCATTCTTACAAGATTATATATAACTGCATTTTGAAATATGGAAAATTTTCATTAAGGTATGTAAAATATAGTGTAGAGTGGTTAAATTTGAGATGCTTTTGTTTCGTGTTGTATTTAATGTATTGTTGGAACATATTTCATGTAGAACCTAGCCTCAATAATTGTGTTTCGTGGAGCAGATCTAGCAAGATTACGCCGTGTTGCTGAAAGTGCTAATGTAGAAGTGTGTGTTATTGTGTTAACATTTATATAGAGCTGACAACTTAAGCGCATATTTGCGCAATTTCGAAATATTTTGACAGATTCAGACAAGGTCGATATTCGTCGTGTCAGTCACGCAAACTTCCAAAAGAGGCTATCGCGCTTTTGGAGTCACCCCCATTTGAGGTAGCAGACGGAACAGCAGATGATGACAACGAGTTTGAAGTTAAAGAACATTTTGCATTTGAGTTAGAAGTAGATAATGTATAAAAATAAAATTAAAAAATAAATTAACGGTAAAAAATTAATTCGAAATTAACTAAAAATACCAGGGATGCAAACCACTTGAAAATAAGTAGTGGTTCGGTTCAGTGGTTCACACAGTTTTCGAACCGCCGGTTCGGTTCATTGCATGGTTTTTGGGGCTTACTGAACCGCGGTTTCGGTTCGGTTCGGTTCGGTTCAATTAACTAAAGAAACATATTTGTGATACAAGTACTCGGATTATTCATTAACAAAGACTACGGTTTTCAGTTAATCGGGCTTGTACAAAATTACGAATTTGAAATCCTAAAACTTTACATATCAAGTGACGAAAACAACTTTGGTCACTTGATATTGTTTAGAAACTTTGACGGTTTAAAATCGACTACTGAAAGCCAAGCGGATCAAAACTGTCAAATAATTACAATTTTTTTTGATCTCATCAAGTAATCTCTGACATATTAGGCACTTCACATATAAACTTAAACAATTTTAATTCGAAATCCATAAGTTCATTCGGAAACCGACTTCGATCTGGGAACACACCCTATTAAACAATAAACATTTATTTCTTAATAAATTCGAAATTTGCTTTGATAGATGAGACTGGTTCTTTTCATGAAGACATTTCCATTTCAATAGTTATATTATACTTGTATATTTGATTTTCAAAACAACAGGGAATAATATAGATTTTAAAAAACCTAAATTAAAATCAATATGATGGAATTTTAGTTAAGACTTAATAATAATATATCTCTTAGTATATTTTCATCGATATTGAAAGACTTAAGAGCGTCTGACAAAACAATCGCCAATGTGGAAAATGTTCATTCTACTGACACTTGTGTGCGTGGAACTGCTAAGACTATTTGAGCTGTAAATATTCCAAAATTTAATATTCTTAGGTAAACGCTAACAATCGATATTGTACTTTTTCATGGAATTGAATCCCTATTACTGAGTTGTTTGGCAAGTATTTCCAACTCGATTTACTTATCGAGTTCAAAGAATTATCCAAATAATATTATTAACATTAAAGGAGATTTAGCTACCTTTTTCCTTCTTCTGATAGCAAGTTTGATTCCAGGAATCTAAGCAATCGAATTCAAAAACAGGCGGAGCTCTTTTTTCCAAAGAGTTGACAATTACTGAGCTATGTCGTCCTCCCTTTTCTTCAACATGAATTTTGCAGGCCTGCCAGCCATAGAAATACTCATACACATTTTCTGTTTCAAGCCAATCTCAATTAAAGATAAAAAATTTACTTTTGAGTTTAAAGTAAGTTTACCCCCAACTGAAAATACAATCAAGACTTGGCTAATTACAATCTTGGGTCCTTACCAAATTTAATAAGGTTGATGTTCTTAGTTTTTTTACAACTCTGCTTTTCCAAGTATTTTCGCAATATTGTAAAGCTAATTGCTGATTTTTCTTACTATTCGCAAGTAACTCAATACCTAGCTGAAGTAATTTTCGGTTTTTGGTTCGGTTCAGCATTTTTGAAAACACACCGGTTCGGTTTACGGTTCGGTTCCCGAGCGAAAAAAGCGGTTCGGTTCGGTTCAAAACCGGTTCGGTTCAGAACCGGTTTGCATCCCTGAATAATACAAATAGCACATATATGAAGTTTCAACTTTCTGTCTCTAATTTTGAAGTTTATGCCAAAAAATCGGCATTTCCGCCCACTGTGCAATGAAAGAGCACGAGTTTAATAATAGATATTCAACTAAACAAGAGCCGAAAGCATAATTTCTTCTCCTATACTCTGAGAAACTAATAGACGTCCACCTGGCCATAAACTCTTTTTTCTTAGCAAATCCACAGAGATTGCCAAATGGATAGAAATAACGCTTAAAGTAAAATAACATATTCGTAGATGTGTCGCGTCTACTCGCAGAATCGTCTCAATTAAGTCACTCCGCATGGAAGTGTCCTGACTACTTTCTCTGGTTTGTGGCAGTCAACCAACTGTACATTGTACAGAGTACACACATAAAACTTAAAATTTGCAGTGCATGTGATCATAAGTTTATATGGGTAATTGTTTAGTAGAGCCACCCCTCACCAAAAAATTCGAAAAAAAAATCCCTCCATAGACCTTGAGTTTACAAGAATTATGGTGTCTTCAGATCGCCTGGGACTTTCGCGGTTCAATGGTAAAAATTACTAAAAGTTGAGTTATTTTGATTAAAAAACGTATTTGTCTTTGTCTTAACTGTCATTTTGAAATGGTACATTATGATACATTATTAATTAGGTAGCACTGAGTGCTTCTTAAACATTATTATCGTCCTCAACATCATCTTCGTCATCGTCATCAGGATCCTGGGAATAAAAAACAATTAAAAAGAAGCGCAGACAATAATTAAAGGAGGCTTATTTTACGTGAGCCCAAGAGAGTCGTTTTATGTAGAGGGGCCTACTCCTCTGTAGTCCTCCTCGTGACTATCCTCCTCCTATAAATTAATCTGTTGTAAAGTGAAAATTTTTTTAAAAAAATCGCGCGATTTTTTAAAAAAAATTTTCGCCTGCGCCGCTTTTTAAAAAAAAACCCTTTAAGCTAACATTGACTTACCTCGGCAAATTCCACATTGTTAATTATGTTATTATTATTAGGATTATATAAATATCCAATTTTCAAAAATAGTTGATGGATTCTTTTTGTGTGGTCCGGGTATTTCTTAAAAAACTGAAACTTTGACAGGTAACCAATTTAGTGTATTTTTTTTTTCTACCAAATCTTGGTAACTGCGACCTCATGTCCCTCCATAGTCTTTCAATGTTCTGCGTGTGCGCTTTTGTGTCAGGATCGACATAGTTTTTAGAGTGATTTACTGATTGATGTCTAAATCCCTCTTCCTCCAGGCAATTATACGCCTTCCAACAATCTGACATAATAGTTGTTCCCTCACCGATGCGTTCCTTTATAATTGCCAGAAGAGTCTCTGTGCTGCGATCTTCAACTGGTAAAATAAAAAATTCTCCAGACTTACGTTCAATTCCCCCGAAGACCCACTGTCCTTCGACTATACGGCCACAGTTAAATTTGCGCTTTCCAATCTTTGCTTCGTCTATTTCCACTATTTTTCCATGACCTCCAATAACTGGACTGCAGTTCCTGATGGACCAGTCTATGTAAACCTCCCGAATGAAGTTTTTCCAGGCTAATATAGTTGGTCTGGACCATCCAAATTCCTTCTCCAAGAATTATTTTTCTCCACAAAAATGACAGTTAATGCAGAGAAAAATATATTTCTTAATCAAAATAACTCAACTTTAAATAATTTTTACCATTGAACCGCGAAAGTCCCAGGCGATCTGAAGACACCATAATTCTTGTAAACTCGCGGTCCATGGAGGGATTTTTTTTCGAATTTTTTGGTGAGGGGTGGCTCTACTAAACAATTACCTTTATATGTATTTATATTCTATAAACATTTTTATTGATGTTAATGCTAATGTATGTTTCTAGGAGGAGAGAAGGATATTTCCAAAGAATTGAGTGGGCCAGGCTCCTTCGTTAAATTTGATTTCTGGCCGTTTTGTTTATGAAAAATCCAGCACATAAAAGATGCAGCAGGCCGTCAGACCGACAGCAATATTCGAAAAAGAGTTGCCAGCTAATTTTAAGGCCTTTCGTCAGAATTCTTCAGTAACACCAGGTGCAAATTTGTTATGTACTACCGTTCCCAAAGCGTTCGTACGTTCCAGTTTACAAATCATATTTGTAATTGCATTCCGAAATCCGGCAACATTTTTGCATTCCTTCTTCGGCGCCATTGTGCACAAAGCAAATGAATTTTAAAAATTTTCCCAAAGGTTCGAACTGTTAAATTGCTCTTTCCAAATCAAACTAATTGATTCAGAATCCAAAAAACAGAAAATG
Organism: Lordiphosa clarofinis; assembly: GCA_018904275.1. NCBI lineage: Eukaryota > Metazoa > Arthropoda > Insecta > Diptera > Drosophilidae > Lordiphosa > Lordiphosa clarofinis. The sequence continues at coordinate 1,455,685 of JAEIGQ010000039.1, read as the reverse complement.
AAATACTGACGAAGCAGTTGCCTACTTGTACTTTAAAATTACGATATGGGCATTTCGATGATGTCGAACGCGACCGTCGCACAGATGTTATTTGACCGTTGGCAAACCACAAATTGCGATCATGCATCGCATCTGGGATGATTTGGTTTGATTTTTGCTATTTTTGACTCTTATTGGCCATTTCGCGATTTAATCATTCTTCAGTAGCGGTGTCTTAATAAATATCTTTGCTAATGGAGGCCCAAAATTTACGGCAGATTTTGTCAGCTAGATAATCCCATATTGTCACATCTATATATATAAAAAAGTTCAACCTGACTAATTGACTGACTGACTGGTGACCGTCGCACAGCCTAAACCATAAAAGATAGAAAGATGAGATTTTCACAGTAGTTTTATCATACGCTGAAAGTGAGTACTAAGAACGGATTTGGGAAAATTCTGTCGGCAAATGTGGAAAATTCGCGGAAAACTGTTGTATGAAACTTTTTTGTTTTTCATCCGATCAAGTTCAAACTCATTTTCAAAGATCTGTATGAAAATTCGACAACAACTGCATACCAATCTTCCGGAAAATTCATTCCGCTGGGTGGAAAGTGGGTGGTCAAGGTTGTATGGGCGAAACTTTAGTTGCCAGCGATAAGCGCCAAATTCATTTTCAAAATTACACATAACCAAACATAAGTTGTAAGCATAGTACGCGAAATAATTTGACACGTGTTTTCCCGATTTTGGAAAATCCGCACAAGAGGAAAATGGCCGGAAAATTCTGAATCCAAAAAAGTATTTATCATACGATTGGCTTGAAACTCGGTTTGCAAGTATAGAATACGAAATAGTTTAAAATGGTATATTCCGGAGTTGGAAAATTTGACCTGACGGTCGAAAAATTCCCGGAAAATTCTTCATGAAAAAAACTATTTATCATCCGATTGGCTTGAAACTCGGTTTGTAAGGACAAAAAACGAAATAATTTGAAATGTGATTTTTCAATGTCGGAAAAGCTGCCCACGAGGAAAATGGCTGGAAAATTCTGCGTGCAAAAACTATTTTTCATAGGATTGGCTTGAAACTCGGATTGTAAGGTAAAAATGAGAGTTTATTTTGTTTTTAATTTTCCGATGTTGGAAATATCGCCGGGATGCTCACTGTGAAGTGAATGGGATGTGGGTGGAAAGTTGTTTTGGAAGTGGGTGGTAAGTGGATGTAAGGTGGGCGAAATGTAGCAGGAAGTGGGAGGGATGTGGGTAAGATGTTAATGGGAAGTGGACGGGAACATGGCGGGAAGTGTGTGGTATGTGGGTGGCAAGTGGGTGGAATGTGGGTGGGATGTAGGTGGCAAGTGGGCGGGAAATGGGATGTGGGCAAGTGATGGGATGTATGTGGGAAGTGGGTGGGATGTGGGTGGAATGTGGCGGTAAGTGGGAGGGATGTGGGACGGACGTGGGTGGGATGTGGGTGGCAAGTGGGTGGAATGTGGGTGGGATGTAGGTGGGAAGTGGGCGGGCAGTGGGTGGGATGTGGGTGGGAAGTGGGTGAGATGGAAATGGGATGTAGATGGGATGTGGGTGGAATGTGGCGGTAAGTGGGAGGGATGTGGATGGGATGTAGATGGGAAGTGGGTGGGAATTAGGCGGGAAGAGGGCGGGAAGTGTGCGGTATGTTGGTAGCAAGTGGGTGGGATGTAGGTGCGAAGTGGGCGGAAAGTGGGTGGGATGTGGGCGGGAAATGTGCGGGAAGTGGGTTGGATGTGGGCCTGAAGTGGGTGGTAAGTGAGTGTGCGTTGGTTATATACTGTTGAAGGCGCAGCGAAGCGTGACGGGCTATTTGCTAGTAATATATAAATTTGTACACTAACAGATTAAATTTGGACCCTACAATATTTAGATAAGTCAATCAATTAAAAAACTTTCAAAGCACTGAGAGTCGACTGTCGAAGTATTCATCGACTGTTTGATAGACTTACAATAATTCAAAAAGTCGCAGTCAATCAAATGAAAAACTTTCAAAGGGCCGACTGCTGCTTTGATTTCCTAAGTTACAATTTTCGTTTTTCTGATTTTGATTTGACGTCGACTACTACAATTTTCAAATCAGAAGTCTATAAAACAGAAGCGTTTTCAAATTAGAGAAAAACTTGTTGCTCAGTTAATCAGAATTTTACAACTTTTGCTGCTGTGAGTAAAGCATTTTAAACACTGATTTTTTATACTCTGTACCAAAGGTACATAGAGTATATTAAGTTTGTGAAAAATATGTAACAGAGAGAAAGATCATTTCCGACCCTATAAACTATATATATTCTTGATCAGCATCAACAGTCCGTCTGTCTGTCCGTCCGTCCGTATGAACAAACAGATCTCAGAGATTGTAAGAGATAGAGGTTTGACATGTATGGGACAAATGCTTCTTATACTTGCAGGCAGATCAAGTGTTGAGGCACGGATTGAGGCACAGACGAATGATTAAAAAATCCAACAACTTCTTATAGCAATCGCATTTAATTGTTCTCAAGTTAATTTTAAACTTTATTCATTTAGTATTTAATATATATATTAGCGAGCGAACGCGAGCGCTTAAAAAAACTTTGTCTAGACGCCTGGCTTGCGTATCCTCAACTTACTGACGCCAATCGCTGAAGTTGCCACCTTTTCAATTTTGGTGCTAGGGTTGCATCGCTTTTAAGTTTGGCGGTTGAATTAAAATTTCGGCGGTAGCAGTTTTCACAGATCGAATCAGACGTTTCCACGCTCCTCCCATGTGAGGTGCAGCTGGTGGGTTGAAGCACCACTTTATTGCGTCGTACTTCATAATGATTTTGTCAAAGTCGATTTGCTTCAGTTCTTCTCTAACGGATTTTTCAGTCGCCTTGAAGTTTATGCCTTTTTTTTGGGATTCAGCTTATCTGCTCTACCTTGGACTTGGATGATACCTTTTTCATCGAGATAAACATTTAGAGCAAATAGTGGGCTTGATTTTGTTATGAACCAACCTGTATCTAGGGGCTATGCCGGCTGGCTCAGTCAACCTCAGGGACGGTGTCCATCCCAAAGCCCTCCGATTCACACAATTTACCTCCTATCGGTCTATGTCTACATCTACACAAACAAAAAAAACTTCACAACGTTAACATCTTCAAATAAAATTACACGAAATAGACTTTCCACCTCACATGACCACAAAAAGACAATTTTCTCTCCACTTCGTCCAAAATTGAATCCCAGTCCGAGATTCAGGCGTACCCACCCTACCTGCAGTGGAACCAGTCTCCATCTGCCCTATTGCCAACTCCTCAGACCACGTTAGGCCATGGCGGTTAGCTTTGGTTTCATCTCCCCCCTCCCATCAAACTTTACCAGATCATATCGGTTTAAACGTACTAACAAATATATTCAGATTCACAAATACTAATGACATCTAGGAATTTGAACTTACTTCATATTTATACATATATATATTTTTTTATATTTGTTAATGCTAGCAAGACACCCCTTCCTCTGCGATCATTACTAATTCTATAGGTTCAACCAGAACATGCAATTATGATTTCTTTTTTTAATAAAGTGAGGTATGTATATGATATATATAAAAAAAATGTGCAATATAATCTTAATTCTAACTTAACCTACCTAAAGAGCTCTTCAAGTATGTGTTTTCAGTTAGGTGGCACTTTTAATTGAAATCAGGGACCGTAAATAATAATCATTGCATGAATAGCTGGCCTATACGAGAGTGATTACGCTTACAAATATATATATGGGTGAGCAGTGGCGTACGCAGGGGGGGTGTTTTGGGGGTTGAACCCCCCCCCCTGAGATTTACAAATGCATTGGTGAGAATTCACTTTTCACTTTTTTGACGGATTTTGGCCTTTTTTTTGGTTTCTTTGTTTGACATTAAGTTAAGTTATTTTTGTTTCTTTTATCTGCATGTAAATCGATCTACGTCTACGTCTACATATATTTTTCTTTTTAAATTCCTTTTTTTCTCTTCCTTTTTTTTTTTTTTGATTTCCTTTTCTGTTGTTTTAAATAAATAATAAATTCATCCTGAGAAAGACATTCAATCGGTTGAGCTCTGATTTTTACTCCTTGTTGTTTGTTGTTGGCTTACAAGCAATAGCTCCTTTACTCACACAACCCGGGATTTGTAACCCGGATTGGCTCGCCTCGGAACGTACTCACTTTTTATTTTCCTGTTCCCAAATTATGCCTCGCTGCTACGGGGTTTTGTGAATTCCTTGTGCTAGCCCACAGAGAAAAAAAATGGCTTCGCTCCACTGACCGTGATGCACGCCTCCGCCAAGATGTTTGCTCCAAAGGGGAATAAAAAACCATCCACTTGCAGGGAAAGTGAGTCCAGCAAAAGAAATACGTGGGTAGACCCTAGGCGATCCGACCCCGCTGTAGAAAATAAAACTGAGTTAGCTGCCATCACTTGGATCACTACCACAAAAATTATCTACTCACTTCCAGCCAAAGTATAGCGCAGCAAATAAAAATTTCCAAAAAATAGATAAATTTTGAATTTACACAACTTGCACAACTTGTGTATAATTCAGACACAAGCAAGAGTTATTTATTTTCTTTTCTTGGTTTTTTTTTTTTTTGGTAAAGACTCGCCGCCAGCTTGTAACTGACTATTCCCTCAGCAACAGTCATCAGCCGCATTTATTAGGTCGGTCCATTTCCCATTCTGGCCCTGACCTACTCCAATGTCACTTTTGATTTGGGGTTAACGACCGATTCAGCTGCATTCAATTGCAGCTACCTCCCACTCACCCGTTTCGCCACTCCCGCCAAAAAAAATCTGTGAGCGAACCGGCTAAAGCTTTGGACTTCGACCTCCTCAAAAGTCCCGCTTCTTTAGGTGCTGCCACCCCGCGGCATCTAGAATCACATCTTCTTGGGGGCATTCGTCCTCTGACTGCCAAAGAAATCGAGGCCCTTTTATCCATTGGGATGCATCGGGTGCTTTGAAAAACTTGGTGGCTAAGTCAGCAATATTAGTCTTTGTTGGAACCCAGTGCCACTGGTTGGGGTTGGTATTATCCACAATTTCGCCTACTCTATGCATGACGAAAGGTTGGAATTTTCTGGGGTCCATTACTAGCCAGTGAAGGACAGTTTTAGAATCTGACCAGTATGCGCTGGAATCGACTCTGAGGCCTCGAGTGTTCATCACCTTTTGTGCTAGTCGTACTCCGATTACAGCGGCAAGAAGCTCCATTCGTGGGATGGATAGAGGTTTAACAGGAGCAACTTTACTTTTGGCTGCTACTAATACCAGGTCGATGTGTTGTCCTTTGTAATTTGGAGGTAACAGGCTGCAGCGTAGGCATGTTCGCTGGCATCGACGAACGTGTGGGGGTCAATACCGTCTGCTTCGGGGAGCAGTTTGGAGTAGTGACGAGGGAATTCCAATGTGGCTGCTTGGAGTAGTACGCTCTTCCATTGGTACCAGAACTTTAGAAGTTGTTCTGGTAGTTCCTCGTCCCATCCTATGCCTGAGCGCCACACATCTTGCAACAACATCTTAAGGCCAATGGTGTAGCACGAAAGTAGGCCCAAGGGATCAAAAATGGACATTAGCACCTGGAGAACCTCGCGCTTTGTTGGTGCAAGTTCTTCACTTAGGACATCTCGCTTTAGCCTCGAAAACCTGAAAATATATCTAAAAATGTCATTAGAGGGCTCCCAAAACATACCGAGGACTTTTTCAGTTCCTCCTATCTCTTTTGGAGATTGGGTGGTCATCTGGGGTTCTCCAAACTTTTCAAGGACTGCGGCTGAATTTGAAATCCAATTTCTTATGGTGAAACCGCCTTCAGCACGGATATCACGTACTGTAGATGCGATTCCTACTGCTTCTGCTTCATCTTTAAAGCTGTCGATCATGTCGTCAACATAGCTTTGGTAATCGCTTCAAATGCTCGTGGACTCTGCTGCTCGTGTTCCTTGGCATTCTTGTCTCGTACATAGTGAGCAATACAAGGGGCGCAACATATTCCCAAAGTCATAGCGCGCATGACGAATACCCTGGGGACTTTATGGCTTCTGCTGAACCATAGGAATCGTTGGACATGAATATCGCTTTCTTGGATGTTTATTTGGTAGAACATCTCAGCGATATCTGCACAGACAGCTATGCGGCCAACTCTAAATGCCATAAGAACGTCTGTCAGTGGGTTCAAATAGTCGGGCCCGTTCACCATAAAGTCGTTGAGCGATTTTCCGTTTGACTTTGCGGCGGCATCCCAAACCAATCTTACGTTATTTGGCTTATTTGGATTTAAAGCAATGAAAATTGGTAGGTACCAGATACGATCTGCTTTGTTGGATATTTCATCAGGCGTCAGCTCAGTTGCATATCCCTTGGACAGCAGATTGTCGATCTGCTGCTGTATTTGCTCATACAGTTCTGGCTCTCTATTGACTTTTGCTCGTAGACATTCTAGCCGTTTTAGTGCTGTTGGATAGCTTTCTGGCAAAGTGGCTTCCATGTCACGCCAAAGAAGTCCGACCTGATAGTGACCATCAATCTTTTTACATGTGTTTTCCAGTATTTGTACTGCTTTGTGGTCATCTTCGAAGTAAAGCTCTCGTGGTACGATTGGGTTGATGTTGAAGCTACCCTTTATTGCCTTGTCAATATTACTCCAATTGCAGTCGCAATGATGTATGGAAATGTTGGCTTTGGGATTGGTTGTACCTTGGATGCCCCATCCTAACATGCATTTGGAGGCAATGGGTTCGTTGCGTCTTCCTTCACGAATTTTGCGTGGTACGGCAAGAGCCCAGTTGTTGGCACCGATTAGTAGCATAGGGGCGGCGTTATGGTATGACTTTAACGGCAGGCCGTGCAAGTGTGAGTATCGCTTGCACAGTACATCCATATCGACGCTCTGCTTTGGAAGTGCCAAGTTTTGTACTGTATTTACATTGTTCAGCCACTGTTTTTTCCCATTTCCCACCTCCGATATTTGAATATGAGCCTTAACAGAGGCCTTTTCCATTCGGGTGGTTTCGCTGGTCTACTGTAAGCAAAGTGTCTCGTGCGTGGTGGACACCTTTAGAGACTGAAAAGTGCTTTCGTCAATTAGCGTGACGGAGGAGCCTTCGTCCAAAAAGGCGAATGTGTTTTTGGTCACTCCATTGCCATATAATGTGACGGGCAAAATGCGGAAAAATTGTTCGTCAATCGCCTTTTCCTTTTGATGAGCGCTGATTACTTCGGGTTTCGGTGTGCTTTTATGAAGTAGTGGGTGGTGTTTAGATTTGCAATTATCGACACCACAATCCTGGTTGGAGAAACATTTGCGACGGTGACCTTTAAGGCATTTGAAGCATGCCTTTTTGTCGTTTATTATTTGCTGTCTCTAATCTACGGATAGAAGCCTATACTTATCGCACTGGGCAGCGTGGTGCTCCGTAGTTTGGCACATTACGCATGGCAGCTTGTGGGCAGCTGCTTTGTTGGCTTCTATTTTGGAACCGGCGTCGCGCTTTGAATCTGCGTTTCGCTTTGGCTCTGATTGAGTTTGTGCGTGAGTGTTCACGCAGCTGGTTTTTGAAATTAGGCCCGGTACGACGGTGGATGCTGCTTCTGCTATTTTGAACAACCAATCGCTGAATGCTTTGACTGCCGGAATGGACTCCTCGCGAGGATGCATGGCCCAGTTCAGCTTCTGCTGGGTTGGCAGCTTTTTAATAAGCTCCCTGAGGAGCATTGAGTTGTTCAAGTGGGAAGCCAATTTGCAAGCTTCCATAGTGGCGCACGCATTGCGCACTGCCATTGCAAAATCAATTATTGATTCTAGCTTGTCTTTGTGGACGGTGATTTTTCTGATCTTCTCGAGCATCCGATCAAGGATTTGCTCAGGCCGCCCAAAAAACGTCTTCAAGGTGCTCATAACTTCCGGCACCAGCGATGGGATTAGCAATTTGTCACGTACTAGCTCGTACGCTTTTCCCTTGAGACACTTCTGGAGGCTTAGCATGTTTTCTACGTTTGAGTAACCTGCTACCATGCTGCTGTTCTCGTACATACTGAGAAACATAGGCCAATCCTCGGGATTACCATTGAACGTCGGAAGATCTCGGGGTGGAACTTGTCTTGCGGCTAGCTGGGATGAAGTAGGTTCAAATGTGGCTAGTGGTGTCATTTGCGATCCCTGCTGCTGTGCAAGCAAAATATATTTTTGTTCTATATAGTTTTGTTCCAATTTACGCTTCTCTTCCAGCATGGCTAACATTAAGTTATTGGTGATGAGAGCTTTGCTCGGCGGGAATATTTTCAGCTAGTTTCACGGCACCAAAAGACATTGTTGTTGCTGTAGCTTGGGAATGAAGGGCATCAAAATTGGGATGATTTGCTTGGGGCGGCGGCTGGATGTTGCCTGAACTACAGGCCGTTGTAGATAATGGAACGTTTCCAGATCCGTCGCTTGTATTCGATGTGGCATTCTGGGGCTTGTTTAACAAGTCCTTACTTGCTTGTCCGCAGTTTACGGGGGGTGGATTACAAAATCCGCAAGTCCATTCTCGTTCTGCAATTGAACTGTCGACTCCGGCACACGCGAAGTGACACCAGATTTTACATTTGTCGCATTGCACCCAGTTTTGGACGCCACCTTCGACTTGTGTCTTGTTGCACACAACACATACAGTTTTATCGCGTTCCATTGGACCCATTTTGACAGAATTCCTTATTTTTGTTGTATAATATGGTAAAGTTTGTAGCTTAGATTGCTTATATGTATGCAGTTTGCTAATTTTATTACACTTTTCAACTTTTGGATGTATTTCTGTCTTCTGGCAACGCTGTTCAGTGTATTGCGTGCGTGTATGTGCTATTTCATCACCTTTTTGCAACTGTCTATGCACGTTTGTACGCGATGTACATATGTATGACTTTTCTAGATGAGCCTCTTGGTCCTCACATATATAATTGTGTGTCTTTATTTAATTGACACTATTGATCACGATTACAGCTCTTTACACTTATGTTTGTGCAGGCTTAATAGCTCTCTACACGTATGTATGTGCAGGCTTTTTAATGGTGACTGTTTGTATATATATGTTGACTGTACATGGCACGGTTTTCCGGCTAAATGTACAGTTGTAGCATACTTGTAAAAATGGCAGAAGTGCACACACACTCACTTTTGCAAAGCCTTTTCTAAGAAATGCACGCAAACACACACACTCTTATAAAAGTTTTTTTTAAGAAATGTTGAAGCACGGATTGAGGCACAGGCGAATGATTAAAAAATCCAACAACTTCTTATAGCAATCGCATTTAATTGTTCTCAAGTAACTTATAAACTTTATTCTTTAGTATTTAATATATATATTAGCGAGCGAACGCGAGCGCTTAAAAAAACTTTGTCTCGACGCCCGGCTTGCGTATCCTCAACTAACTGACGCCGATCGCTGAAGTTGCCACCTTTTCAATTTTGGTGCTAGGGTTGCATCGCTTTTAAGTTTGGCGGTTGAATTGAAATTTCGGCGGCAACATCAAGTTTATTTTTATTTTTTGCCACGCCCCCTCCCGCCCCCGCAATTTCGAAGAAACGTCATATCTTACACAGTTTTGAAGTTAGACGGCTTAAACCTTCTGAAAATAGTTAGTAATTATCGAAATGTATCGATGTAATGATAAACATCGGATGAGCAGTTCTCAAGTTATAAGCAAAAGGTGAACCAAGCGCCCACCGCCTCCCACCCTTTCACAACCAACACCGCACTATCTTAGAGAGAGAGAGAAAGAGACAGAGATAGAGAGAGACACAGCAGGAGCACTGTATTCAGCTCATACTCCAGGTACAGAGTATGTTATAGTCGGGCTTGACCGACTTTCTCACTTGTTTTATTAAGATTTATGTACTTAAAAAATGTTCGCTCTAGAAACTTGGATGCACTTTTCGCTCTCCCATCAAAGTGGGAAAAATAGGTACAAAAGTAGTACTTCGACAATAACTCAAATAATTAGGTAGGTATTTCCGGCTGGCCCCATGTAGGGGGGCCACACATAGACCTTACGGTCCTTAGTGAGGCCGGGTGCTTTTTGGGGTACCATTTCCTTTAGAATTCCTGAAGGATCTTTGACGTGTTGGCAAATGCCAATAGTTGTTTGGGGGAACTCTTGGTCACCTCTTCCAGAGAGGTGAAACTTGGGGAGTGCAGATATTTTAGTCTTGTCGTGGCGTGTAACGGGTTACGAGTTAAGATCCAGGCTGATGGTCAGCATAGGAGAGAGCGCACGCGGATAATTTTCCGGCTCTAGCTCGTCGACAAGTGGGGTGGTAGTCTTGCTTCTCTCCTATGGTTGGCCTTTACATAGATATTCCTTTTTAAATTCGCGTGCTCTGACAAGCTATCACAAAACCGGAAGAGAAAACACTAACCCTTAGCAAAGGATAGGACAGAATGTGACTTTACCAAGACAGACACAAAAGCTGGTTCCTCAGATGTTTATGAGGCAGAACGCCCTCCCTTATATGGTCATTCAGCGCCAAGGAAAAAGTCCCAAAAAAAAAATTTTAATTCGAATGACCCCTTTAAATTAAAAAGACCTACAGGGGCAGCATGCTAGCAGAGATCAAATAAATTGGTATTTAAAACATTAAAAAGGGATTGATTTAAAAGTAGAAATTAACACTAGTTGTAAGCTTGGACATGGCAAAAAAAAAACTAACATAAAAGAATGAAATGATACGACACCAAAGTTTAGAATAAATAAATATATAAATTAAGAACTAAAAATTGTAATCAGAGAAATTGGTTAAAACTATAAAAATTAACTTTGAACGAAATTATTGGCAGGCATTAATGCCATTTAAATGAATCAAACGAAAATGGCTTGCTAATAAAAGATATGCAAAAGCACTCAATCAGTGGTTGATGTCTCCGCTTTTGCTCGAAACTTAGCGAAGCGTGTGAGGAGAAAGAACAACAATTGACCGAACTTTAATTCTGCATATTGAAATAAATATATGTTTTTGCTTGATTTTTTTTTTTGTTTAGTGAAAATTTCATAAATTTCATAAAAGTTTGTTGGTTGATTGATCACTTACTTAGTCTTGTTGTCCATCGCCGAAAGTACTTTCTCTGATGTTGAGACCGCTGTTCAATTTATTAAAAAAAGAAATTATTTAAATAAAAATAACTTTATGGCTTATTGGTACTCTACTATTAAACATCACTCAATAAACAAAATCACTCTCTCTCTTCTCACTCTTTTCACCTCTGCTTTCAACTGGCTTAGCAAAAAAAAAGGAATAAAAGAAAAAAATTTATGCAACGGCCATTAATTTTTGTTTATTCTCCTGAGGCAAAAAAATTATTTAAATCTGACAATTTATGAATTAAAATAAGTTACAGTCCCTTAGACTTGATTATTGGGACAAAAAAATTTTTTTGATTTTTCCATCAGCAACTTTGAGTGATGCTGCGTTTTGTTCGCACTTTGAACCTTAGTCGGTCTAACGATCAGCCGACTCCAATGTGCAATTGGTTTAGGCTTGACTTCTTCTGGGGGGGTAGAATTTCCGTGAACTTTCTCCCTTTCTAGAACTTTTACACAATTTTCCGACACTCCGATTAAAATGCGATTTGCCTATGTCAGTGTGAGCCACACTACACTCGATTGCAGACTGATCCTTCTCCCACGAAGACGATTGAGCAAGGCCGCGCTCATAAAAAGCACTCCAATTTGAGTGGAATTTTGCGACTCGTCGTTTAGCAGCTTCGAGTGCGGTGGCTGAAGTGGGGGATTTTGCGATTCGAAGAGTTCTTTCGCCTTTAGACTGCAGCAAAAAAAACAACCTCAATTTAAGCTTATTTCAGCTCAGCGTAGGGCTAGATTTATGATTTTGGTATAAGGCGCCAAACCTGGAATTTAATCCAAGTTAAATCAAGCCTCTTCTAGGGGACAGCGCCAAGGAAATGCCTTTCCTTTTTCTCCACTTGTACAGCTCCCTTTAGCAAGCAAAGACCACTCGCGACACTTTTACTTTTTCGTTTTTGACAAATTTTTACTTTGGCCAAGGATGAAAGAGGTCGGAGTTTTAAGCGCGCACACAACTGGTCTGGAGCACAATAAAAAGGAATAGAAAGACTAAGACGCCGAAGTTCTGGAGGGAACCTTTTACCACAGTGAGGTGAAAGTGGCTATCTTCAGAAAGAGGCACAATCAAAGTAGTTAGCAGATAATTTGTGCTCCTTGCCTTTTCTTCACTTTCCCCATTTCGCTAGCGATAGAGGGCGTTTTGTCTTTACGACATTCGAAAATTCAAAATTAAAACTCCAACGGTCAAAACCTGATATTCCTTACAAAGACAAGCGTTACAGGCAGGGTTCGTAAAATGCTCAAAAGATATTTTTCTGCCATGATAATTAACATCAATGAAAAAAAATTTTTATTTTCACACGTGTTACTTACAATTTTTTTCAGAAGAAAATAATAATTTTTTTCATGATATTATCACGAGAATTTTTCACGCGTGTTACTGACACGAGTGAAAAAAATTTTTGCTAGCATCTGTGAAAAAAAAATCCAGAAAATTTTTCACACAATATTTTTCTCGCGCGTGTGAAAAATTTTCAGAAATTTTTTTCATTGCAATTGTATTGGTGTGTATGTGAGACGCGTCGGCTAGCCTGTGCTCAGGCCGACTACAAACGGGGGTGGGTAAAAGGCACACACTCTTTGTGCGATCGAGCAGATTTGTTTAATGACCTGCCCACAGCAACAGCAGAACTATGGAGCTGTGACCGCAAATATCCACATTGAGTCCAAACATTCGACTATTAAATAGTAATAGTAAAAAGAAATTGTATTAATTGCGAATAAAATTCAAAACGAATTATTTGAAACAATTTTTTAAAGTACTCTAAATGAAAATACCAGGTTTGGCAAGACAAAAAATCAATTACATTTTACGCGGCGTCACCAGAAAAGTACCTGTACAATATGCATTTGTCTCTTTTTTAAAATGGTTAACTCTTACCTATTTTGACTCCCAGCCCATTGACGGTTAACTGGTAGCTGCGAAAATTGAAGTACGCCAATTTTTATGGCCCTCATAAAAAGGGATATGCCCTCTCATGCGTCACCATTGCTGACAGAGTTAAAGGTCGAATGTTTTGCTTCAATCTGGATATTTGCGGATATTTGCATAGTTCTGCTGTGGGCAGGTCATTAAACAAATCTGCTCGATCGCAAAAAGAGTGTTTGCCTATTACCCACCCCCCGTTTGTAGTCGGCCTGAGCACAGGCTAGCCAACGCGTCTCACATACACACCAATACAATTGCAATGAAAAAAATTTCTGAAAATTTTTCACACGCGCGAGGAAAATATTGTGTGAAAAATTTTCTGGATTTTTTTTTCACAGATGTTAGCAAAAATTTTTTCACTCGTGTTAGTAACACGCGTGAAAAAAATTCTCGTGATAATATCATGAAAAAAAATTTTATTTTCTTCTGAAAAAAATTGTTAGTAACACGTGTGAAAATTAAAATTTTTTACAGACTGAATTTTTTCTTTGTGTTAATATTGGGCGTGAAAAAAACAAATGTGTGTTATTTTACGAACCCTGGTTACAGGCGATTGCTGGGTAGCTGCAGATGAGGTGTTCTAGAGTTTCTTCTACTCCAGGGTCCTTACATTTCCTGCAGGTGAGTGCGTGAGCTATTTTTCTCATTTCTTGCACATAATTTTAGAGACTCTGCTGCCAGTCGTGTTCTTCCACTTTTTCTCTGCTTCTTTCTCCGCTATCTCTTCCATCTTGCTGTAAAGTGTCTATAGGGTGATAGATATGTTTAGTGTTGCTTCTTGGCTTAGTGCGACCCCGGCTTTTGCAAGAGTGTCCGCCATTTCGTTTCCATCAATGCCTTGGTGGCTGGGAATCCAGTAGATTTGCACTGGAGTGCTGCTTGCCAGAACTTTTTGGAGTTGATTGCTCTGCATTGCTTTGATTGCCGCTTGGCTGTCAACGTATATGTTTATTCGATTGTTTGGTGTGCGTGATTCAGTCAATTCAGCTGCTTTCCTTATAGCGAAGACTTCAGCCTGGAATATGGTTCAGGGGTTTGGCAGTTTGTAGGAGAGCCTCAATTCCAGCTCCTTGCAGTACACGGCAGCTCCGACTCCTAAGGCCATCTTTGAGCCATCCGTGAAAAGGTGCGTTGCTTCCTGAGCTAGTCCTGTACGCCAGTCTTCTGGTGCTAATGCGCCTGTGAAGTTGGTTTTTATTAGGGTTGTCAAATATTTCAAAAATATCTATATCGATATTTTTGGCTATATTCAAAAAGTATCATTTCGATATAAATATTTTGGTGTCAAAAACATCGATATTATCGATATTTTCGATTTTTTCAATAAAAAGCCGGATCTCGACTATAAAAATCTTATTTGAAAACGCGAAGCGTTTTTGCAATTTTTTTTTTATTTTGTTACAAACAGATTAAAGTAAACAAACAAGTTTTTACTGCTTCGATGCGAGGGCTGTTCCAAAAGTTATCGGCCGTCAAAAAGGGTGTCCGAAAAAAAGTTATAGTGCTGGCGGCCATGATTCCAGGTCTCCAGGATGTTTGAAATGAAAAGTAAAAATAGAGGCAAGCTAACTTCGGCTCGACCGAAGTTTATATACCCTTGGAGCTTGATATATGCCTGACAGTTTGTATGGCAGCTATACTATAAAGTGGTCCGATTTCGACAAATCTTGTTGAAATTATGTAAAATCATTCAAAACTTATAAATACGAGCGTTGGGAGCGATAACATTAAAAACAAAACAGTTTTTCTCACTAAGACTTTTTTTAAGACCTAACTTTTGTATGGCAGTTATACTATATAGTTGTCCGATTTTGACAAGGCTTGGTGAAATTATGTGAAATCATTAAAAACTTTTAAATACGAGCGTTGGAAGCGATAGCATTAAAAACAAAAAAGTTTTTCTCACTAAAACTAGTTTTTCAACCGATCGTTCCTATGGCAGCTTATGCTATAGTCATCCGATCCGGCCGGTTCCGACAAATGTGCAGCGTATTTGTACCAAAAGACTTCGTGCAAAGTTTGGTTAAGATAGCTTTAAAACTGACGGAGGAGATAGCATAGAAACAGACGGACAGACGGACGGACAGACGGACATGGCTATATCAACTCAGCTCGTCATGCTGATCAAGAATATATATACTTTATGTGGTCGGAGATGCTTCCTTCTGTGCATTACAAACATCCGGACAATTTTAATATACCCTCTCCAAGGGTATAAAAACGGGGTTATAATCAGAATAGATGTAGTTCTAGTCTGAACCTCGAAACAAATTTTGCGATTTTTTTTTCAAAAAATGGCGGCCATTAAAATATGAAAAATCGATTTTTGGCTCTTTTTTTTTAGTTTAGCGTCAAAAACGAGAAGGCCAAGCTAACTTCGTCTTTGCCGAAGTTCTTATACCCTTGCAAATGTTTTAATAAATCAGAGTTTACGAACATCAGCATTAAAACAAACCTTTTTCTAAATAAAACCCACTTTTCGACCGATAGTTTCTATGACAGCTATAGAATATAGTCATCCGATTTTGACTAAAACTTCAAAATTTGTGTAAAAGCGTATAAAACTAATAATTTCCGAAGCGGGAGGCGTTTACATTAAAAACAAAAAAGTTTTTCTTACAAAGACCCACTTTTCGACCGATAGTTCCTATGGCAGCTATAAGATATAGTCATCCGATTTTGACCAAAACTTCCAAATTTGTGTAGAAGCATTTAAAACTAATAATTGCCGAAGCGGAAGGCGTTTACATTAAAAACAAAAAAGTTTTCTCAAAAAAACCCACTTTTCGACCGATAGTTCCTATGGCAGCTATAAGATATAGTCATCCGATCCGGTCGGTTCCGACATATTAGCAGTGTGCAGTAAAAAGAAGACTGCAAAGTTTCAGTCCGATAGCTTTAAAACTGAGAGACTAGTTTGCGTAGAAACAGACAGACAGACGGACGGACAAAGCTCAATATACTCAGCTCGTCGCCCTGATCAAGAATATATTAGTTTATGGTGTCGGAAATTAATATTTCTATGCGTTGCAAACTTCTGGGCAAAATTATAATACCCTTTGCAAGAGTATAAAAATAGTAAAATTTTTTTTAAAATTATAATTGAGGTTCAGACCAGAATGGTGACAATTCTGCGTCGATTTCAGTTTTAATCAGTTCAGTTTTCATGGCCGCCAGTTCAAAAAAACGTGGTTTCGAGATAAACGCGTTTAAAATTTAAAATAACTTTTTTGGGAAAAAAAAAAACAAAAAATTTAAAATGAAAAAATGCAGTTCTAGAATGGTCACAATTCTGCGTCGATTGCATATTATTTCATTAAAATCGGTTTAGTAGAACTGGAGAAAAGTGGCTTGGCAGTCCGAAAAAATAGCTTTGAAAGTAACCAAAAATATTACAGATATTATATACTTACAGATATTAGTCGGCGATTCTAGCTGTATACAGCGGACCATACTCATCTTTAAAATAGCTGTTTTCAGCAGCAGCTCTCTTTGCTCTGTGTGCCATTCTGCCTTCTTTAGATGCGGCCGCTGCTCTAGTTTCGGAGCGATTAAGTCGGTAGTAGCATTGCGTAGGATACCCTTCGATAATTATCGATCAAAAGCCGATTAATAATCGATATCGATATGGGCGACAATAGCTTACCATTCAAATTCAATAACCAGCCGTTATATCACAGTTTTATTGACTGGAATTTTTTTTTTTTTAATTTCTCGTTTTAGCGAAAACATTGTTCGACCAAAAGGCTATATCTTCTAAAGTTTTTCGAATTTCAAAAATCCTTTTGGGGAGATTTTTTTAAAATATTCAAGCAACAAAAATCGCAAAAAACAAATCGAAATAAAAATTTTGCACATGGAGAATACAAAAGTTACTTTAGTTCTTAACTCTCACAAATTGAAATGGTAATGCAAATGGCATCACATGCGAAACTATAGATTTGCTGAAAATCTGGTTTCACATTATCCTTAGAAATATTATACTTTAATTCATTTGAGTGTACTATTTAAAAATACACACACACAAAAATTTAATTACTTAGTTTCCATATTTACTTTAACAGGCTCCAAAATTCTTTATCGCATCCACTACTAATGCCTGCCTTGGTTGATTTTTCGTCTAGAAAAATTTGAAGATTTTAAACATAATTATAATTGATTTACATTAAAGCTTCCGAAGATTGAACATGTACGATCCTGTTTATGCCCTTTTTATGGACTTACAAACATATGTAGATATAATGTGCATCACGATATAAATATCCACAATATTCTCAGAATTCAAAATCATGTATACTTAGATTTACTATTGATGAGCTGCACTTCAGCCAAGCATATCCATGCTTTTCTTTTAAGTGCGCTTTTATATTTGTTGAGTTTCCACTGGTCCCTAAAACTTTATTGGCAGTTTGCAATACGATTTCTGTGCATCATTGTAAGCATTTTACCTTAAATGTCCAGAGAACAGCCATTCGCAACAGTGCGATCGAACGCTAAAACAAAAAAAATATCACAAAAAAATATTCGATTTCCGATATATCGCCTCTAAAAAATATCCGATAATGGTATTCGTCATTTTGGTCAAAAATATCGATATTTCGATATATCGATAATATTTTCGACAACCCTAGTTTTTGTGTGACCATGTAGTCCGTACTACTGTTGATCTCTCTATAGCTTTGTAGCGCCATGGTGCGGAATGAGGTCATTCTTCTCCGCATTTATGCTAAATCCGGCTTCTGTGGCCCGCTTTAGAATCTCTCTAAAAGAGTGATGTCCATGTTTGAGCTGTCTGTCGATGTCGGCTTAGGCGGTTATCTTAGGTGTTTTCCTGCGGAATTTTCGAAGTAGTTCATTGACCACAAGGTTCATAGGAGAGGTGACAGGACTCCGTCCTGGGGCGTTTCGCCATGTGCCTCTCTTGTCATGGTTGTGTTCGGCTTGTACGTTTCTGTAGCTCAGCAGGTTATATATCCAGGAGTCCAATGCCGTGTGTATTGCTTGGGCTCTTAGGCTTCGCATTATTGCTTCTGTAGTGACGTTGTTAAAAGCACCCAAAATGTCAAGGAATGCTCTCAGGGCAAATTCCTGATGGTACAGTGCCTTCTCTATGGTGTGTGGGAGTGTAGCGCTGTTTCCACCGATTTCCCTTTCGTGTAGGCGTGCTGCATACCCTCCAAGGTTAGGTTCGTGCCTTCTTTTATATGAATGATGGAAGGAATGATGTGAGGCTAATGGGCCTGTAGTCTTTTGGTTGCTCGTGATTGCATTTCCCTGCTTCCTAGCTCCACCTGAAGTATGCTATAAAAATGGATTGTATCTATAGGACGATTGCGCATTTGATCGCTTTAAGCATGGCTGGGAATATTCCATCTAGCCCTGGGGATTTATAACTAGCAAACGAGTCGATCGCCCATCGGATCTTTTCTGGAGTAATGATATTGTCTGGGATGTTGACTTGCTGCGTGTGATTTCCGTCCAGTTTCTGTCGTTCGTTTTTAGCTGATTTTGCATGGGTGGCTTTAAAAGCAGTTCCCTGAGTCTTGCTGTTTCGGAGACCTTCTCTATGCTGGAGCCGTACTTAATTTTTGAAGACGCGAAGTCTAAACTTGTATTCCTCCCAAATTATTAGCTCATCCGCTTGTTTGGCGAGTTTAAAGCATTCTTGCACGTCCTTCCTCTGCTCTTTCAACACTGGGGCCCACCAAGGAGGTCTGGTTCTCCTTTTGGTAACTGAGTTTGCATGAGGTTTTGTAAGCTTCGGTTAAGTTGGATGAGAGCGTCGCCACGGACCTCTCAATGTGGCCTACCGAGCAGATACTCGTTGGCTTTGGTAGTTTTGATTCTACCGTTCTAAGGTACTTCACCCAGTCTGTGTTCGGGGGTTCCTAGAGGCGTTTCTGGTTTGGTTGTGGTTGAACTCGATCTTAAATTGGATGTATTTGTGGTCTGAGAAGGAGTTTCCGTCGAGGACTCTCTATTCTGATGAATGAGTACTATACCCTAAGGTCAGAGTTAGGTCTAGGACATTGTCCGATGTTGGTCCCACATATGTGGGCACATCTCCAACGTTTTCTATTTTCAGGTTAGTTTGTATGATAAAGCTTAGGAGAGACTCTCCTCTGTCGTTGATGTCCGAGCTACCCCATTACGGCGTGTTGTGCGTTGGCGTCTGTTCCGATGACGAGCGGTTGCTTTCTCCTGCCGTTAATTGTCCGATCTCAGCCGGTGAGGAATCTCGCTTGTGTGCCATGTAGCAGGATGCCAATAGTACTGGCTCATCATCGCGACCTTCCTGGGCCACAACTGTGAGGTCATCCGTGCTGTAATTAGACATAAGGTAAGCATAGATGCCTTTTCTTATCAGAATGGCTGTCCTTGCCGTACTTACTGCGGTGGGATAGAAAGTGTTGTAGCTGTGTGGCTTTAGCCCTGAGACCTGGTTTACTGCCGCAATCCAAGGTTCCTGAACTAAGGCCACGTCGCACTATGGTCCCAAATCCCAAAAAGCTGGCCAAAAGTCGGAAAACAAAATATTTTGTATTTACTTTAAATGATTGGAATAGTTGCAGTGGTACATCTAGTTTGTATTCTGACCGTTTATAAGGAGAAAGCGTCCCCACCTGGCTCAGGTATGAACTGCATTCGTGAGCATCGAGCGTGCCTCATTGTTTATTCGTTATGCGTCGAAAATAACACACCGTTTAGAAGCGTAAAGATTCGCGAAAAATTAATCGATTTGGATTCTGAAAAATGGATTCTACTCTAGAAAATAAGTTCAATTTAAACGTATTGCTCAAAATTATTATTCACAATGCATGAAAAAGTGAACCATTAAAAAGAGTAGAGGATTTTTTTCGGTCACATTCTGAAAAATCGTGTTAAAAAAGCAATAAGTCAAAACTCCCAGCAGATCCCACTCTCAAACGAATAAGAAATTGTTATTTTGACATTTCTTCAAAACATAGCAGGGTTCGTAAAATGCTCAAAAGATATTTTTCTGCCATGATAATTAACATCAATGAAAAAAAATTTTAATTTTCACACGTGTTACTAACAATTTTTTTCAGAAGAAAATAAAAATTTTTTACAGACTGAATTTTTTCTTTGTGTTAATATAGGGCGTGAAAAAAAGAAATGTGTGTTATTTTACGAACCTTGAAACATAGTCAAAAATTAGCTGCCTTTAGCTGCAGGTTTAGTCATGGTGATTATTTTTGTGCGACAATTGTCGCGACAATCGGACAACTATATAGTATAGCTGCCATACAAAAGTTAGGTCTAAAAAAAGTCTTAGTGAGAAAAATAGAGGCCAGCTAACTTCGGCTCGGCCGAAGTTTATATACCCTTGGAGCTTGATATATGTCTGACAGTTTGTATGGCAGCTATACTATATAGTGGTCCGATTTCGACAAGGCTTAATGAAATTATGTAAAATTATTAAAAACTTATAAATACGAGCGTTGGGAGCGATAACATTAAAAACAAAAAAGTTTTTCTCACTAAGACTTTTTTTCAGACCTAACTTTTGTATGGCAGCTATACTATATAGTTGTCCGATTTTGACAGGGCTTGGTGAAATTATGTGAAATCATTAAAAACTTATAAATACGAGCGTTGGGAGCGATAGCATTGAAAACAAAAAAGTTTTTCTCACTAAAACTAGTTTTTCAACCGATCGTTCCTATGGGAGCTATATGCTATAGTCATCCGATCCGACCGGTTCCGACAAATGTGCAGCGTATTTGTACCAAAAGACTTCGTGTAAAGTTTGGTTAAGATACGAGCGTTGGAAGCGATAACAATGGAAACAAAAAAGTTTTTCTCACTAAGACTTTTTTTCTGACCTAACTTTTGTATGGCAGCTATACTATATAGTTGTCCGATTTTGACAAGCCTTAGTGAAATTATGTAAAATCATTGAAAACTTATAAATACGAGCGTTGAGAGCGATAGTATTGAAAACAAAAAAGTTTTTCTTACTAAAACTAGTTTTTCGACCGATCGTTCGAAAGCAGCTATATGCAATAGTCATCCGATCCGGCCGGTTCCGACAAATGTGCAGCGTATTTGTACTAAAAGACCTCGTGCAAAGTTTGGTTACGATAGCTTTAAAACTGACGGAGGAGATAGCATAGAAACAGACGGACGGACGGACAGACGGACATGGCTATATCAACTCAGCTCGTCATGCTGATCAAGAATATATATACTTTATGTGGTCGGAGATGCTTCCTTCTGTGCGTTACAAACATCCGGACAATTTTAATATACCCTCTCCAAGGGTATAAAAACTTTTTGTTTTCATTGTTATCGCTTCCAACGCTCGTATTTATAAGTTTTTAATGGTTTTACATAATATCAACAAAATTTTTCGAAATCGGACCACTATATAGTATAGCTGCCATACAAACTGTCAGGCATATATCAAGCTCCAAGGGTATATAAACTTCGGTCGAGCCGAAGTTAGCTTGCCTCTATTTTTATACCCTTGGAGAGGGTATATTAAAATTGTTGTTTTTAATGTTATCGCTCCCAACGCTCGTATTTATATGATTTTAATGATTTCACATAATTTCACCAAGGCTTGTCGAAATCGGACAACTATATAGTATAGTATAGCTGCCATACAAACTGTCAGGCATATATCAAGCTCCAAGGGTATATAAACTTCGGTCGAGCCGAAGTTAGCTTGCCTCTATTTTTTTCCTTATTGTTGGACATAAAGTAATCGCCCGCGCGCGATCGCTCTTTAAAATAAATTTTAAAAAAAGTTTCAATATTAAACTTTATGTCCTGAAAAAGTTATCGTGCCCTTTTTTGCCTTTTCCGAGAAAATTGAATTTTAGTAAGTGAAATCATTTTCAAAATTCAAATATCGCTAGCCCTGGAACATTCGCGCGCATGTTGAATGTCATTAATCAGCTGTTCTTACATCTGTTTTGATTGTATACTTTCTTGATATTTGCGAGTGAACTAAATTTGAAAATATATTTCTATAAACTACCATGAAAAATTAAGCAGGTAGTGTTTAATTTAGTAGTGTTATTGCCTGACGTGAAATGCCTATAAGAAGGTGGCAAGCCAGATCGACAGAGGACAAAGAAATTGTTGGCCAGACCAAAAATCGGATTCAGAACGAATTCAAGGAAAAATTAGGCTTTCTTTTTGATTTCCCGAAACCTGGACTTGGAAGTAGTAACTATGGTAACACCGCTAGGCGATTTTTTCAAAACGCAGACTTGACTGCAGAGATAATTCAGAAGCACATCGATTTGCTTAAAATATTGCACACTATATTAATAGTTGTTTCATTTAAATATGATATTAATATAGACAATTTCAAAAATTATGCCTTTGGAAACTAGGCATTTCGTAAATTTGTACCCTTGGTACAATATGACGCCGACTTTGCATACAATTTTTTATTCATGGCCCGGAAATAATTAATTATGCATTGCTCCCAATTGGTCAATTAACCGAGGAGGCCGAGGAAGGACGAAACAAAGATTTCAAGCTTTACAAAAAACATTTTTCGAGAAAATGCAGTCGGGAAAAGTGCAACCTCGATGTTCTGAATAGAATGTTTATTACCTCGGATCCTCCAGTATCGATGCATTTCAAGAGACAGGAAAAAAAAAATAAATCAAATGCCAAAATCAGCTTTAGATCTGTTAAAAAATGTACCTGAAGTGCAAGAGGAGTACTCTAATTCAAATGAAAGTAGCGATGAGGAATAAAGGAAATTGTTGAATATAATACGAAAAAATTATATAATTATAATTATCTCTAAAATCTAAAAAGATTTCCAACGAAAACTATAGGATATACTCTTTCGACTGCGAAAAAATAGTTTTAAGTTAATAATATTAGCAAAGAATCGTATTCGCCAGTTTTTAGCTTCCTATGTTTCGAAAAAAAAATTTTTCGCAAAAACAAGAAAAAAAATTTTTTTTTAATTCTTAAAAAAAAAATTTCCACTAAATATTTCTAACTTTTAACTTTTTATTCAATACTTTAATCCTCTAAAAAAGATGGCATCAACAGTTTTTTGCTAAAGGGCTCCGATGAATTATGGCGCGATTTTGGCCCTTTTCGCCCCACTGTGCGTCGGCGGGCCCTGCCGCAAGGGTTATTAGGAGCTCCGCCGACGCGAGCTTGCTTTTATGCAAGTTGACCTGGAGGACCTTCAACTGCGTGGTCGTTGTCTGCGTCCACCGGCCCGGATGGGCTACCATGGTTGAGTCCTTATCCTCATCGTCCTCCAAACTGGGTGGGTCAACTACTGTGGCTGATTCCTCATCCCTTTCGTTCTCAGCAGACTGTACTGCCTCCGTAATATTGAGGCTGCTGGCTTTATCGACCATCTCGTCGATGCCAAGGTCTTCTCGACCTCTCCAGCATCCAACGTGTGCTCGTTTTAATCTTCGGGATGGCACTTTATGAGTCGTTTCATATTATTCTGATATGAAGTCTTAAAAGTCGTATAGGATGTATATTCAAGACCCTAATAAAACTTTGAAGCACATAAAAAAAAAAACAAGAAAAGGCAAAGCTAACTTCGTCTGTGCCGAAGTCTTGATACACTTGAAAACGCAACGGTTAGCGACTTCGTCCAAGCTTCGCAGATCAGCTTAAAAACATTTAATATTATCCATGAACGGTGATTGAGAGCGGTAATATTGAGAAAAAAACAGTTTTTCTCATTAAAACCCATTTTCGACCGATCATTTGTATGGCAGCTACAAGAAGTAAACATCCTATCCGGTCGGATATAAGCAGCGTGCAAACAAAAGAAGACTCTGTGCAAAATTTCAGCTCGATAGCTTCAAAACTGAGGGACTAGTTCGAGTAGAAACAGACAGACGGACAGAGGGACGGACAAAGCTAAATCGACTCAGCTCGTCATGCTGATAAAGAATATCTAAACTTTATGTGGTCGGAGATGATTCCTTCTATGCGTTGCAAACTTCTGGGCAAAATTAGAATACACTTTTCAAGTGTAAAAAAAAAATTTCTGAAGGTTTAAAAAATTTACAATATTGCACTTTTAAGCAGGGACTGCAAATAACAGTTATGGAGAAAAAAAAAATAGTACAAATTTATTCAAACTTAAGGACCTATATGACCGGGGGAGGCACCAGAATTCATTTTTTTGGTCAGCTATTTTAAATGGGCATAAATTTATGTATCCAATTTTTATCGAAAAAATTATTTTTAATATATTTTTTTTTTAATTTTTATATAAAAATTTTTTTGAAAATAATTATTTTCAATTTTTACAATAAAAATTAAAAGTAGCAGAATAAGCATACAAAAACTGCCTCCACTCCGATCAGCACCAAAATTATATATGATGTTACCATCAATGAGAAACTCACTCTCCTAAATTTGTAGTCTTCTAATCGCTATTGGAGTAGAGTTAATAATCTTAAAATCTTATAACAAAAAATATAACGTCAATATTTACTGGTAATATACAGGGGTGTGCTAGAATCTCTAGACATTTTCCTATAAGCGATTGCACTTCGCACTAAACTGGGACTACTTTATTTGCGAAGTGCGAAGAATCGGACCGCTTACAAGATTATGTCGAAGGAAAACCGTACGCTACAAATCTACTTGGCTTTGAGCAGGCGGTTTCAAATCGCTTAACTTTTGTCATCTAATCTAGTAGCCGGGCATATTCGAGCATCTCAACATATAAATTCAAAGAGCTTTAAGCTAGGTACTGAGACACTCGAAGTTTTGTCGGAGCTAAAATTGTTTGATAATTTCCTGAGCCGCTCAGAAAATGTAGTGTGACCAAAAAATTCAGCTGTGGTTTATTTAAGAAATTGGCGGGCTAATTCAAATAAAATTAAAGAGTTAAGAGAATTGATATAGAAAGTCACTGGGAGAAATTCAAAGGTCATAGGCAATGCCATGGTAAATTTCATGGATGCATTTTGTGTGTGGCTGGAGGGATAAGCAGACCCCTAAGATATACTGCTATAGCGAATACCTAAAGGTAGCAAGGGGAGCGGCTGGAGCGACTGGAGCAACGGAAACTACCACATAAAGCCGGAGGAAACACTCTATAATGGGCTATGGACTCAGGTCTGTTTGGCCGTGGGCTGTGGAGGCTACGGAGGTTTGGACTCCATTGGCAGTGGGGTTTAGTATAAAAACTGTGGAGACTCCATCTAACTTTGGTGAATTTTCCAAAATTTAAGTTCTCATCTTGCTTTAACCAGCAACAGGGGTTGTAGCTTTGTGTTGCTAGTATAAATGTGCCCATTAAACGCGAACTTGACGTGCTGAAGAAAAACTGGGTATGAGGTGTTGCTACCTGATGCCTCCAGTTTCACAATTTATTGGTCCCAGTCCCAGGCTATATGTTAAAGTTGAATTTCGTTCCACTGTGTTATAATTATTTTTAATTTAACTAATTATTATTATTTATAATATACTTATTTAATATTATTATTTTATTTTAATTAATTTTAATAATTTAATATAATTTTAAAATTATTTTCCCACTTTTCTTGGAGGCTTTTTTAGGCTTACGTTTTTTAAAACTCATAACTATTATTTACGGTCCCTGTTGAGTTTGGAATTTGATATAGATTTACTCGAAAGCCTCTGAACTAAATTAATCGCAATTAATATGTACATTGTGTAATTAATACCTTTAAGTTTCAAAGACTTTGCGAAAACAGTTTACTACACCAAGTACCCGTGGTGCCCAATATTGTGGACATTGCATAAAATACTGGTTCATGGATCTCAAATAATAACAACATCGGTTGCCCCGGTAGGTTGTCTTGAATGCATCGGAAGCGCGCAAAATCTATGTACATAAAATGCAAGATAGTTTAAATATTAGTATTAGTTTGGAAATTTACAATTCTGCAAAATATTTTACTTTTTATCGCAGATTATAGTAAGAAATCTTTTCGCACTGCAACTCCCAATTCAGACACAAAATGGAAGAAATGTTGAATTGGGGAAAATAAACAGAAATGTGTTTTCTTGATATTGCAAAATTCAAAAATACTTAAATTGAAATACAACTTTAAAACAAAATTAAACAGCTTGGTAGTTTCATTTGTGTCTGCCATGACTCGAACCCTCGATTTTTATACCCGTTACTCGTAGAGTAAAAAGGGTATACTAAAGTCGTGCAAATGTATGTAACAGGCAAAAGGAATCATTTCCGACTATATAAAGTATATATATTCTTGATTAGCATCAACAGCCGAGTCGATATAGACATGTCCGCCTGTCCGTCTGTCTGTCTGTATGAACACCTAGATCTCAGAGATTGTAGGAGATAGAAAAAAAAAGTGAACCAAGCCCCCCACAACCCCACCTCCCACCCTAAAAAAAATGTTGCATACTTTTTGGTTGGTCACCCTAAGGAACGCAGGAACACTGTTAAACACGTTTTTTATGAGTAACGGGTATATCGAAGTCGGTTAGAGCCGACTTTAACTTACGCTCTCGTTGGATTTGGAAACTGTCATCATACCCACTCCAAATTAAAGCTTTAAAAACTGGAGTCAAACACTTAATATTAATGGCAGCCTAGGTACTAACATATTTTCTCTTCTTCTAAGTCTCTCACTTATAAATATACCAGCTGTTTTAAACACAAAACGAAGAAGTGAAGTTTACTTTTTTATCGATCTACAATCGATCTTCACCTTCTTTTTACCCGAATACTTAGCCGTCTTTTTGACAATTGCCAACTATTCCCTCTTTACGATAATCTACACTTATAACAAACATATCCTTTTCTTTTGAGTATTGCAGTGAAATAAAGGTCAGCTAAATTTAAAAAATTATTCTTTCCAAAATATGACTTTCGCTTTTAGAAACACCTCATATATTAGCAGCGATTCACTAAACAGAGATTCCGAATTTGATTCCGACGATGCTGCAATATCCTTCTCATTTGAATTAGAATTGTGAGATAATTAAATTTTTTCATATTGTTTTTTTATTGTTAAAATCTATTTTTATACACTTGAAAAGTGTATTATAATTTAGTTTACAACGCATAGAAGGAATCATCTCCGACCACATAGAGTATATATATTCTTGATTAGCATGACGAGCTGAGTCGATTAAGCTTTGTCCGTCCGTCTGTCTGTTTCCACGCGAACTAGTCCCTCAGTTTTGAAGCTATCGAGCTGCACAGAGTATTCTTTTGTCTGCACGCTGCTAATATGTCGGATGCGACCGGATCGGATGACTACTTCTTTTAGCTGCCATACAAATGATCGGTCGGAAAATGGGTTTTAGTTGGAAAAAAATGTTTTGTTCTCAATATTATCGCTCACAAACATGTTCATGGGTAATATTAAATGTTTTTAAGCTGATATGCAATTTAAAGCTAACGTTATGAAAGCTTTTCAAGAGTATCTAAACTGTCGCTAACCGTTATTTTGGGACTGGAGTGATGCAGTGACGCTTTTTCAAATGTATATCTAAACGTTCTTGTCGTTGTCACAGAGCGCCACCTCGTTCACAAAAGTGAACATTGAAATGTTTGTGAGCTGTGAGCCAGATCCGCATAAATAAAGTAAACAACACCGGCAACAATTAAAAAAAAAAGAATAGAGAAGTCATAAACTATTAATCGCGATCGCCGTGTGGCCATGCAGTGGAATGCCGATTCGATCCCTTATTGCATCCGTGGAGGAGTCGGAATGCCTCTGGAATTTGACCACTGCCAATTATAAACATCGCGATGCCAAGGAGTCTGCCTGGAGCAGCATTGCCGATCAGCTTGCCGTCACTTAGAAAGACGTTGTCGACAAATGGAACAGTTTGCGAAACACATATCGAGTAAGTGTACAATTCAATACATAAGCTACCCGGCATGAAATTTTTTATTCACATTTTTGCAGACAACAGACTTGTGGTTCTTGGATAACAAGGTGCTTTCTATCTAAAGCACCAACGCAATGAATTGACTTATTGTTGCCTTTGACATTCTAAACTTGTGTGAGAGGGATGCCAACTCTGGATCCTGAAGCCGAATAGCGCAATACGTTGTCTGCTTTCTGATAAGTGGCGTTACTCAGCATACGAGCTGATCAAAAGTGGCTGCATCCATGCGCACATAATTTTTAAGTTTGTGCGGAATACTTCGCAACTCTCTGTTGAACTTGGCAAACATGCCTTCTTCCCTTCGAGTCAAATTAATTTTGTCGATCCAGCAAGAGCGCTTTGGCTTGGTTCATCATTATTGTCATCTTCGTATCATCGTCCTGCACCCACAACGCCACAACAGCTCGGGCCACTAGCCCTTTCGCCTTTCGCGCTTTCATTTCTTGCAGATAAAAAATTTAATTTAACATAAATATCATCAATAAATGATGCATATTTACCTTTACCAAAATTTTTAATTCGCAAAAAAACAAAACAAGATGGCCACAGTGTGCCTTAAAAACGAACTTGATCGATATGCTTGTCACAGGAAAAATAGTTCTAATGAGCTAGTTTTGAGCTAACTCATTGCAATCAGCTGTTCAATATATTCTTGGCACAAACGTGCCACCCTCCGGCACAGAAACACTGTGACGCCAAATGAGTACTGGTGTTCACATTGAAAAGTACTCATTCCTGTGACACGCGATTTCTGTGACAAGCCATTTGTCGTTCACATTGCGCTGTGACACTGTGACACTGAAACGTGCCGCGCTGTGCCCCAATGTAAACCCGGCCTTAGCTTTGCCTTTCCTGTTATACGGCCTGTAAACTTTAGTATTTTGCAGTCAAATTTGAAAACGTTGTATAGAAGGCGACAAATATACCTGCAGCTACTAGATCAGGAATAACAAAACTCGGAATTGTGGCGGCAGCTGAAACCGATTGCCTAATCTTAAATGAATTTAAATCGAGAGCAAATTGCGACGGGACCTAGTAGCCTCAAATTAACTTGACACTTACGTTTAAATTTATACAAATTGCATACGAATTTCACATGTTTACACGAAAATCGAGTCGGAATTCGGAACAGTCCCCAATATTTAGTTTTAATTAACAATGTGCTTTCGAAGCCGTTGAAGCCTAAAGCCTAGTATATTTATTTACAATTCCACCAAAGAACTGCCAAAACGAAAATAACAAAATTCTTTTGTTTTGGGACAGTGTGACCAGATTGTAAGATGTATGTATGTAAAATGGTCACATTGCCCAAAGCGTTGTTTTTGGCTTAATTTTAAATTATAAGTTTCACAATCAATAAATACAAATGGTAATCATGCGTTCTCATACCACCCCTGGCTACGGGGCCTGAGACGTAGATATGACACTTTAGTAATGATTAAATTTATAATTATTACCCAGTTTATATTTGGCTGAAGTCTCACTGTTTTTTGTAGTTTGCTTTAAAAATTGCGCTCAATTATGATAGGAAACTTATTCAAATTTCCCCCGACTTCGCATATTTGTGTATCGACAATGTGCGATACCTCTTGAAATAATTAAAATTAATTATTCAGGGAGCTATCGATAAAAACACAGAAAATACGGCTCTAGAATTTTATCGGTATTTAATCGAGACCTTTTTGTTGGAAGTGTTGACTGGAAGAGTTAAAGCCCAAATAAATATGTTTGCTCCTCACTTATATTAAATAAATTCATCTTTTATTTTTACTATTGTTTAACGGTATTTTGGTAGTACTTATTTCTATTACATTTACCATTTTTAAAAATTGATTCATTGTTTAATTTTAAGATGTCCCTGTCTCTCTTCTTTTCGTGTTCGTGCAATTGAATATGAAAGGGATGGATAATTAATACTGACCAGGGTTGCCAGTTGATAAAAAAATAGTAGTTAGTTTTGAGTGGAATGAAAAATCGGTATTCCTTCGTCTGCAACATTTGGTCACACTTGTTTGTTTTGTGATAGTTTAGTTTATTGTGACGATTTGACGGCCTATACACTTTTATGTAAACGATCGTTTTTATTTATTAATTTCTTTTATGAAAAGTGTATGTATGCAATTTGAGAAGGGCTGAATAAAAATGTTTTCCAATAAGAACGCTCGATTTAACATATTTGCAATGGCTTTTTACAATGAAAATACTTTGCTTACTTGTGTAGCGCTCAATAGCCTGAACAATCGTTGTTGCCAGGTGTCAAATTTTAGAGCTGCATATTGCAAAGAAAAAAGTGGAATTAAAATTGCACTCTTCGAATCGTCACACCCCTTGTTAAAGTTCATGTGCATTAAAAATGACTTACATTACATTTTTTTGGTGTGTAACAAAACAAACTACATACATACATATGTACGTATTTTAAGACGTTCTACCTCTGAACAGTTTTATGCATATAAATGTATGTTAATTATTACCATTAATAACTGGTGTATGTAGATACCAATTATGACTCGACCCGATAATAAAACAGTTACATACAAGTGAATAATAAAACAAATAAACTCAAATAGGTCAAGTGAGAGATTTGCACACACACAAATGCAATAATATACATATGTACATACATATGGTCGTATGTTTGCGTATGCTTGTTTATAAATGTTATATTGCAAGCTCTTCTCACTAGCCCGGACTGCTAAATGATTCATCCCCATATATGTATGTATATTATGACTGAATATTTCTTTGAAATGTATATTATTTGATTCAAAAATCTTGAGTACATTTTTTGTAAAAAAATATTTATCTTTGTCGCTACGTGACATGTCGAACGTGACATTTTTTCCATCATCATATTTATGTGGTTTCTGCTAAAATGCGAAGCAAAAACTTGCAGTTAATTGCATTGGCATAGTTTCTCATAGTTTCTTATCTTCTATAGATTCTTGTATATCCCTTTGTACCATCAGAAAGATTTTAGATAGCGAAAATACATGTAATCTATAGTCACTTTTTGGCAAAAAATTAGGCAAATTTAATGTAAAAATTAGAAATTTGCGCTAATACGGTCGTGAAACCGAATATATCCAATTGGGTTATTAGTAAATGAAAGATTAGCTTACATTAGTTTAATTTGATTGTTAGTGTTTTGAACTAATTAAATTTTGTTGGCCCAGGTGGACCTTTTTTTGGAAATGCCCATACTCAAATTGAATCGAGTATTTTGGTTTTGGGTCCTTATGTGTTGATAAAAGATTATCAGGCCTGTTACCGTTTTCGATCGATCGATTCTTAGAAATCCCTATTCATACCAATTCCGATCAATCGAATTCGGATTCGGGTACAGTCCTGTTTATATTGGTTTATATTTGTTATGGTATGCCGGTACGAGCAGGCAGTATTGCCAGGCAAGCCGTTTAACCGCTCCCCTGCCCCATCACAAGCACCTTTTCCGTACTCTTCATTTCAGTAATATATGACAATTTCTCTTGGAACCACTTTGCAAAAGTTTACCATTGTACGTGGTTAAATTTAGAACCGTAATATAATAAATAAAATTTATTATAAATTTTTGATAAATTTTTCATACTGATGTTTTTGAGATTACATGACAAAAATGGCCATAACTTCCTCAATTTTTAAGCTACAGATATGTTCGAGCACTCAAAATGTTTGGAAAAGATGCGGCTTTCACATATATTTTTTGAGAATTTTTGAAGGATGGGTCTTTTTTGCTAAACCAAGTTTTTTGAAAATATCCTTTGTTTTTCAAGAAAGGTAAAAAACCGGAACCGTATACCGAAAAGAACCGATTGAAACTCAGAACCGGAACCCGAACCGGAACCGAAATTTTTTATTTTTTTTTATACCGGTATCCGAGAACCGATATTCTTGGAACCGAAAAAACCGAAAAGAACCTAAACGTTGTACCGGTACGGTTTCGGTTCTGAGTGAAACCACTAGACTGCGAAGCGGGCAGTTAGGTTTGGTGAATTTTTATTTCAATTTGGCTCAATTGTTAGCTTCAAATAAAAAAGATTCTGGCTTAGCAAAACTTTTGTTCTGTGAAATACAAAATCGCGAAACCAGTCCCTTTGAAATTAATGCATTCCTATGTTGTATTTTTTTAGACCTTCGTTATAATGTCAGGCTAACCTCTGAACAGAAAAGTACATGTGTAACTGCTTCGACTGATATGTATATTTTCAAGAATTTTATCCACTTCTGTTCAATTGAAACTAAATGAGGAAATCAGCTCTGACCCAACTAATTTGTCTAAAAGTGGAGATGAAGTCGATTTATTTATGAATTTCTAAGAAAATAATCAGAACAATACAAATAGTTTAGTATTTCCACAAGACAGTTTAACGTATGATGCCTGATCAAAGTTTTCCTGAGTTTAAAACGTTTACAAAATAAAGATAATGTACTTAAATGGTGGTCAGAAAATTCGACAAAGTTTCCGGAATTGTATGAACTATCAAAAGTTATTCTTGCTGTGTAGAACATTTATTTTCCGGCGTGAAGTTTATTATGACTCCGCTAAGAAATCATATGGACAGAAATACATTGACCGCTATCATGCTTCTATGAAATAATCATTAATTTACCTTCTTTGTTACTAATTTTTAAATAGTTTAAAGTAAATTCATAATTTATGTACACATACATGTGTACTGTTGCTTACCCACTTTGATTGGATTAAGTTTTAAATTTCTGTTGTTTTTACCGGTCCATACCGGTACGTACCGGTACGATACCGAAATAAAAGGATACCGGAACCGAATACCGAAAAAGTAGCAGAACCAAAACTGAACCTTTTACCGAAACGTTAGTTTCGGTACGTACCGGAAGCGGAACCGAAATTCGTTTCGGATTGATTCCCTGATAAAAACAAAATGGCTGTTGTGTATCATTTCTCCGTTGACCCTATTTTTCAGCTGGCCGGACACATAACTCAAGCAAATATTAACCGATCGATCTGAAATTTTAAGAGTAAATCGGAAATACCTATGGCAATCGATCCACGTAGGGTTTTTTCGATATTTTGATTTTTGGCAAAATGGTGAGTTTTTGAAAAAAAATATGCGTTTAAAAAATTCTTAAAAAAATTAAAAAAAAAAAGTAAGCAAAATATCGAAAAAATCCTACGTGGATCGATAGCCATAGGTATTTCCGATTTACTCTTAAAATTTCAGATCGATCGGTTAAGATTTGCTTGAGTTATGTGTCCGGCCACGGAAAAATAAGGTCTACGGAGAAATTATACACGACCGCCATTTTGTTTTTGATACAAAAAACCCGAAAACCATTTCAAGTAAATGTATCACACTATAATACCTCATTTACAAATTTTTGAAAAAAAAATCTGAAAATCCACTTTTTTTTAGCTACTTAGATGTCCCCTCTTAAGCCGTTTTCGAGTTATTGAAAATATAAAAAAATCACAATATTACACTTTTAAGCGTAGAACTTCCGCAAAAGAGCTCCAAAAAAGCTCATATTTTGGG
The DNA here is from genome assembly GCA_018904275.1 of Lordiphosa clarofinis. NCBI lineage: Eukaryota > Metazoa > Arthropoda > Insecta > Diptera > Drosophilidae > Lordiphosa > Lordiphosa clarofinis. The sequence goes on along the minus strand of JAEIGQ010000039.1, from coordinate 1,422,235 downwards.
GTTAAGCTTTTCTTATAATAAGCTCCCGTTGGGCCAATTATCATCCAATTCGGAGACATCATCCCAGAAAAAAGTTTTTTTTGTATGGAATGCCCCATATATTCTTGATCAGCATCAACAGCCAAGTCGATATTGACTTGTCCGTCTGTCTGTATGAACACCTAGATCTCAGAGACTATAAGAGCTAGAGCTACCAATCTTGACATGTAGACTTCCTATGTCTGCACGCAGATCAAGTTTGTTTCAAATTTTGGCCACGCCCACCTCCGCTCACACAAATATAAATGTTGAATAACTCCCAAATTTTTTAAGATAACTGTTTATAACTATATTCCCTGAAATTTACAGCAATTTCGGATAATAAATTGCCGAGTTAAAAAATGTTGCATACTTTTTGGATGTTCACACCTCAGGAACGCAGGAACACTGTTAAACATGTTTTTCATGAGTAACGGGTGTATCGAAGTCGGTTAGAGCCGACTTTAACTTATGCTCTCGCTTAAATATAAAATATGTCATCTGCGCTATTAGCTCATTACCTACAAGTTGGTTTGGATTTCGTTCAGGCTTTAATAATTTTTATCAATTTATACAATATTTTTGCAGTAAAATGGCTGAGCGTCGTGGCACAAAAGCGTTGGAGCACTGGTGTCGACGCGTGACAGATGGATATAATGGAGTTAAGGTTGAGAACATGACGACCTCATGGCGAGATGGGCTTGCATTTTGTGCAGTTATACATCACTTTCGTCCGGACCTTATGTAAATATGAACAATTAATATTAGGTATTATTTAGATTGTATAGAATGTTCTTATGTTTGATTGGTATAAAAAGTGATAAAATAGAAAAAAGCCAACTTCGACTCCGCCGAGTTTTATATACCCTTGCAGCTCGTAAAATTTTAAAATAAGGCTTTAAATGATTTTAACCTCATCTGTGACCATTTGGCTGGCCATTTTGTTATATTGTAGCTGTATAATACATATATTCACCATACTTTTATTAAATATGGCAAAATTGAGTAATCTGTAAATATCTGGCAAGTTTGAAGCCGCTGCCATTCAATTCTGCGAAAGCATTGAAAACTAATAAATACAAAATTTTTGCGCGTTTGCATTATAAACAATAGGTATATTTGTTCTCTCTAAAATTTATTGTTCGACCGATCGTTCCTATGGCAGCAGCTACATAATAAAGTCATGCGAACCGGTTAGTTTCGACAATGTACAGCGTATTTTTATACCCTTGGAGAGGGTAAAATTTTACGGATGTTTGTATCGCGTAGAAGGAATCATCTCCATCCACGTAAAGTACACATTAGACTGGCCCTTAAAAATAGATTTCCAAATACCGGGCGGAAAAAGATTCGTTTTGGTCCCAATAGATATAAAAAAAAAGTTTGGGAGCGATCGGACTATATTTAGACCTCAAAATCGAAAATTTGGAATGTATGGAAAATTAGGGGGATGAGTTTCGAATTTAATCACAAAAACTAAAAAAAAATTTTATGTAGGTTAATTCTTTTTATATCCTTTTAGGGGAATATCATAGCAACATTAAAATATAAATGTGTCTTATTGTGAGCGTAAACTTGACCAGAATCATATCAAAAGAGTCAATTTTTCTAAATATTTTTTGGAATTTTTTTCGAAGAGTTAAGTGGACGATCTCAGAGATGGTAAGAGATAGAGGTTCGACATGTATGGGACAAATGCTTCTTATACTTGCAGGCAGATCAAGTTTATTTTTATTCTTTGCCACGCCCCCTCCCGCCCCCGCAATTTTGTTAAAATGTCGTATCTTCTACAGCTTTGTAGATTGATGATTTGTACCTTCTAGAGATAGTTAGTAATTGTCGAAATGTATTTTTTTTGATTTGCTGAAAAAATGATAAAGATCGGATGAGCGGTTCTAAAGTTATGAGCAAAAAAGTGAACCAAGCTCCCCCCGCCACCCCCGTTCCACCCATTCACAACCAACACCGCACAATCTTAGAAAGAGAGAGAGAGAGAGAGGGAGAGACAGAGATAGAAAGAGACACAGCAGGAGCACTGTATTCAGCTCATACTCCAGGTACAGAGTATGTTATAGTCGGGCTTGACCGACTTTCTCACTTGTTTTTTTTTTATGATAAATTAATAAATACGAAATTCTGATTTTTGCTCTTGCCCGGGCGGAAGAAGTTTCGTTTTGGTCCTAATAGATTTAATAAAAACTTTGCCAGCGATCGGACTTCATTTAGTGGATTTCTGTGCAGTCATCTTTACAACCCGCATATTAAAACAAGTGAGAAAGTCGGTCAAGCCCGACTATAACATACTCTGTACCTGGAGTAGAAGCTGAATGCAATGCTGGTGCTGCGCTAATCTCTAAGTCTCTTTCTCTCACTCTCACTCTCTCTCTCTTTAAGATTGTGAGGTGTTAGTTGGAATAGGGTGGGAGGGGGTGGGGGGAGGGTGATTTACTTTTTTGCCCATAACTTGAGAACAGCTCATCCGATCTTTATCATCTTCGGCAAATCGATACATTTTGCTAATTACTAACTATCTCTAGAAGGTATGAATCGTCTATCTTCAAAACTGTATCAGATATAACGTTTTTATACCCTGTACCCATTGAAAATGGGTAAAAGGGGATCATGAAGTTGTGCAAATGTATGTAACAGGGAGAAGGAAGCATTTCCGACCCTATAAAGTATATATATTCTTGATCAGCATCAACAGCCGAGTCGATTTAGCCATGTCCGTCTGTCCGTCCGTCCGTCTGTCTGTATGAACGCGTCGATCTCGTAGACTATAAGAAATAGAGATACAAATTTTTGCATGTACATAGGTATAGGTTGTACGCAGATCAAGTTTGTTTCAGATCTCGAAAATTGTATATTGTACAGGGTATTTTGAAGTCGAGATAACTAACTGCAACGGTCTTACTTGTTTTCAAAATTGCGGGGGCGGGAGGGGGCGTGGCAAAAATTGAAAATAAACTTGATCTGCCTGCAACTATAAGAAGCATTTGTCTTATACATGTCAAACCTCCATCTCTTACCATTTCTGAGATCTGTTTTTTCATACGGACGGACGGACGGACAGACGGACATGACTATATCGACTCGGCTGTTGATGCTGATCAAGAATATATATACTTTATATCAGAGGTCGCTTGAAACGGTCCCCCGTTTGACTGTGTCAGAAAACAACCGCTTTCGCGCGAGCACATTCAATAAAGGTACCGAACCGACCACCAACTACGCTCCCAGCTTCTTTTTGGTTGTGAGAGGAGAGAAACACATATTTTTTTTATTTTTTCTGTCAGGTCTTTCTCGGGCCCTTTTGGCAAAATTCACGCATTCTAAAGGTCTTCTTCGTATGTATGCATCGGTGTGTATGCTTACAGCTGAGGCTCGGCTAACAATATAAATGTGTGCGAAAAACTGTATGTCTTCTCTCGTTCTTTCTCACGCTGACTCGCTCTCTGTTTATGCATAAGACTGGCGCTCTCCTGAGTCTGCAACCTTTTGAACTGAGATTTTTAAAGTTCGGTCCTTGTGAAGACCGCATTTGATGAGCGATTGACTGCCTTGGGCCCGGTATGGGGTTGCTCTCAGACCGAACAGTGCTGTGTGATCAACGACAGCCACCGAGCAGTGAGCGAGGTTGCTGCTTAAATTCGGTTAAGGGAAGCCCGAGCCCGTTTTGTTTTTGTTCTTTTGGTCAGTGACGTGAGCAGAACGAACTGAACATTGGGTTGAGAGTTATTTACGAGCTATGCTTTATATACATACTATTTGTTACATACTTTTGCACAAACTTAATATACTCTATGTACCTTTGGTACAGAGTATAAAAAAACACCTTTAAGACTTGTCGGTTTGGCGGCAACTATCTTCCCAGGACTTGGTGCGAAATCCGACCAACCAACTCTATCTTCTCTGTGAAATTTTCGAAGCTTCGTGTTCCAATCGAGCGGGAATTTAAAGCTGTCATGGCTAGTGTTTTTCTAAGACACGTGAACAAATTAAGAGAAATAACGGTTCGTCAGCTGATTAGCAGTGATACGAATATCGATGAAGACATTCGCTGCGTATCGATAGATTCAACTATTTATCGGTATCTGTTAGCTAATTCTAATTATCATCTGAATCAAAAAGTACATTGATTTATATTTATTTAGACCTCATATATATGTATTAATTTATCATAAAAAAAAAAAATGATTCTGATCAAGTTTACGCTCGAAATATTCAACAAAAATATGTAAAAATGTTGCTATGGTATTCCCCTTAAAGGATTTAAAGAGAAAAACCACATAACATTTTTTTTTTCAATTTTAGAGATTTAATCCGAATCTCATCCCATATATTGGCAGTATATTTAAAATTTTTGGTTTTTGGGGCGAGAGGGCGTCCTCTAAACGTAGTCCGATCGCAGCCAAACTTTTTATTATATCTATTGTGACCAAAACGATAGTTTTGCCGCCCGGGCAAAAGGAAAAATCAGACAGGCCTGTTCCCGTTTTCGATTCCGATCAAATCATGCGGAATCGGAATTGTTAAAAGTACTCGCTTCCAAAAACCGACTGTGTTCTTCGGCTTTTAACTTCAAAACCCTAGCTACCTTCATTCGACCCTCTTGATGACAAAAAGATTTGCCCGAATTCTTTAATCGTCTCTTAGAAATTACAGCTCTTTCCAATTCCGATCAATCGAATTCGGAAACAGGAACAGGCCTGATAATCTTATATATAATAAAATTTCTTCGAAAAAAATACCAAAAAAAATTTAGAAAATCTGACTCTTTTGATATCTTCTTCTTCTTCTCTTCTTTTTTAAAACCTACCACAACCGTCACATAACTCTGTCTTATTTTATTCGATGTAGAGCCGTTTTAAAATGCGCTGTAGATTTTCAATTGAGTCTTCTTTCTCTATTTAATCTGATATGATCAACTTAAGCCTGCTTTTTCAGAGTTGAATTTTACTGTGCTGTGGTATTGGTTGGATTGTGGCCTATCATTATTACCGTCCTGAAGAACTGAAAGCGTTATCCAGTGGTGGCAACCAAATTGATGGAGTATCATCTTTATGCTTTAAGCCTAGTACGGAGGGCGTTCGAATTTTCCTTCAGCTGTCAAACTCCATATAAAAAAAATTGCTTAAGGAATTTTTCCTTGCCTCATTCCGATGTTTGATACGCAGAAAGCCAAGGAATACACACAAGGAATTTTGAGAGTTGCCATATCGATGAAGCGTGTGGACTGTATCAAACAGCTGATATTCCTTTCAGAGATATTGTGCAGTCATTTATTCCTTGTGTCAATTATCAAAAGGCAAGGCAAAAGTACAAAAATTTTATGTTAGTTATGACGACAAAAATGCATTAATTGATGCAGTGAAAAACAAAACATGATTGTGGCATCACGAATGACAAGCAACTAGACACCGCACTTACAAGAAGTGTTTGGGAAGCAGTTGCGCCATGTTGGAATCTTGTCATGTTGGAGGGCCAATTGAGCCATTTTTCGTTGTAGCGATATGTGCACCTGAGTGGGGTCCTCGCCCGGAATGATGTTCCAAATGGAAATAAAACAATTATAATTGGACTTATCCGGCCTCGTGCAGACCATTAGATTCTTGGCAACAGGCAAATCCAATTCTGAAGTCTTGTTCACATTCTTCAGCTTAACAGCTGCCACTGCAATTGCAACTTCATCCATGTTGTGCAAAGCGCCTCATTTTATTTAAATCTTATAGTTAGGTCAAAACACATATCAGCTGGCCAATTTATTTATTTTCCGTTTTCGGTATATTTTTTAATGTTATCTGGCCACACTGCCTTTTACATTCCACAAAAAGGAATATCAAGCAAATTTCTGGAAGGAAAATTCGAACGCCCTCCGTACTAGGCTTTAGGGCGGAAATTGCTGGGTCATGATCAAAAAATATATTTTTACAAATTCTAACGTAAAGTTTTGCTTTTAATTACAGAAATTTTGAACAATTGAAAAATGCAGATATTTATGAAAACAACTATTTGGCATTTACAATTGCCGAAAAGTATTTGGGTATACCTGCTCTACTTGACGCTGCAGATATGGCCGCCTATGATGTACCTGACAGATTATCAATTCTTACTTACTTGTCGCAGTTTTATAAAGTACTAGCCAAGACACAAAGTAAGTACATAAAATTACTAGTTACATTAAAATAACGTCAAAACGGACCAAATGAAATACATATGACACACTATACACTAATGTACATTTTTTGAAAGATACTTTTACGGATACTTTTTATTAGAGCTGGTAAAACAAACATGTCTAGCAACATCAATGTTTTCATATTTTGATAAGAAAAACATCGATGTGAAGATGAAGTTTAGTCTGAATAAATTTGGAAATTATTAAAGAATGTATTTAAAAACCAAGGAAATAATGGAACTACAAAAATCCTAAGGGAATGGTGAGATTTCCCTAAGCAGTTGGGCGAGTTTAGCTGTGTAGGCTTTAGCGGTCCCTTGTGATTGTAGCTTCTCAACGTTTAGCTTTCGACGTGTGCCAGAGAGTAAGGCAACTGCCACACCTAGGCTAAGACAAGGCAGTGATCCGAGTCTACATCCTCCTACATGGCTCCTCGCACGTGTAGTACTCTCGATGAATGCATTCCGTCGATCACAACTTGATCAATCTGATTTCGCATTTGTTAATTAAGGGACTTCCAAGTCACCTTATGGATGTCTCTATGTTCAAATCTGGTACTACTTATGACCATTTTCCTGCCCGCAGCAAAATCTATAAGCCTCTCTACATTCCAGTTTTTAGGTGAAGGCTAAATCGGCCGGGTCGTCGTCAGAAGGGGTCCGTATCCGAGGCATTGTAGTCGCAGTTTTCATTGGTGGAGATTTTTTACTATGGTGGGCCCGACGCACTAAGCCTATATATTGCTTCCTGTAGGGAAGGGCGGGTCGCCGCTCGCGTTAGCCAATTAACGTTGGTCACCACGAGGAGGTGTGAGTCGACATGAGACGCAGTAAGCCAGGATCACGTTGGGTCCACCAATTAAACCGATCAGCAGCTTTACCTTACTGCATACGCCCCCATTTGGCCCAGAAGATCTATGACTAGAAGTCCTGGACCCCCCTTAAATGCAAATAACTGCCACAATTTTGATAGAGTCACAATTTTAAAGTTACAACTTCGTTGCTTAATATATATTATCTTAGGCCTGAAATCTATATATTCTGAAAGCACATTAAGATCCGAGCAAAAACACAAAAGTTAGACACGAAACAGTTTTGTTTGTGGGAGCGGGGGCAACACTGTGCCTATTTCAGGCAACTATGGCGTATGAGTCAGTGTGCGCGAGCGTATGTATGTGTGTGCGTGTCAGTGTTTGACCGTGTGTTTCAATTGTACAGGGTATTCGAATTCGGGCCACTCGACTGCACAGCTAGTGACAGCTCGTTGCAGTCCTCTGGTGCACATTTTACACCACGACTTAATTTTGCCTTTCATTTCTTGAAAATGATGACAATCGCCCCGAAAAAAAAGTAAAACGAGAAGGCCAAGCTAACTTCGTCTTTGCCAAAGTTTTTAAACCCTTGCAAATGTTTTAATACATCACAGAACGCCAGCATTAGAACAAACAATTTTTCTAAATAAAACCCACTTTTCGACCGATAGCTTCTATGGCAGCTATAAGATATAATAATCCGATTTTGACCAAAACTTCCGAATCTGTGTAAAAGCGTTTAATTTTAATAATCGCTGAAGTGGCAGACGTTAACATTAAAGACAAAAAAGTTTTTTCACAAAGACCAACGCATCGACCGATAGTTCCTAAGGCAGCTGTAAGATATAGTCATCCGATCCGGTCGGTTCCGACATATTAGCAGTGTGCAGTAAAAAGAAGACTCTATGCAAAGTTTCAGCTCGATAGCTTCAAAACTGAGAGACTAGTTTGCGTACACAGAGAAAAAAAGGATAGTTTCTGATGATCCTCAGGATATTTTCGGTATCCATTTGGACTGGATAGTTAACTATCCTTTTTTGGGATCCATTGGATATTTTCGAAATCGATTTATTTTCGCTTAAAATGGATATATCAGAGAAAAAATATTTCATTGATCTTTTTTCTTCATCCAAAGGAGCTGAAAAATGTAAAAAGGATATTTAAAAAAATGGATCTTAAGTGGATATTTCGAATATCCTTTTTTTTTTCTGTGTAGAAACAGACGGGCGGACGGACGGAGAAAGCTAAATCGACTCAGCTCGTCGCCCTGATCAAGAATATATATAGTTTATAGGATCAGAAATGAATATTTCTATGCGTTGCAAACTTCTGGGCAAAATTATAATACCCTTTGCAAGGGTATAAATATATAAAATAAAAAAGTCTTGCGGTATTTCCGCAAGCTTGTCTTTGCAAGCGCGTAGCTCTAGTTGTATTCGTCGCATCGGTTCACGCTAGAGCTTTTTGGAAAGCTCTTTTCACGCGCTAACACGTGTTTGATTTATTGTTGTTTGTTTTTAGTCGTTCGTGAGTTATAGCGTCGCAAACATGGAGCAAAATAAAGAGAAAATACGGCATATTTTACAGTACTACTACGATAAAGGCAAAAATGCATCTCATGCTGCCAATAAAATTTGTGCAGTTTATGGACCCGATACAGTTTCCATTTCCACCGCACAACGATGGTTTCAACGTTTTCGTTCTGGTGCAGAGGTGATCGAAGATGCGCCACGGTCCGGAAGGCCTGTCGTCGAAAATTGCGATAAAATCGCTGAATTGATCGAAAGAGACCGGCATAGTAGCAGCCGTAGCATCGGCCAAGAGCTGGGCATGAGTCATCAAACCGTTATAAACCATTTGAAGAAGCTTGGATTCAAAAAGAAGCTCGATGTATGGGTGCCACACGACTTGACGGAAAAAAACATTTTTGCCGGTATGGATGCATGCAAAATCGACCCGTTTTTGAAGCGGATGGTGACTGGCGATGAAAAGTGGGTCACTTACGACAACGTGAAGCGCAAACGGTCGTGGTCGAAAAGCGGTGAAGCTGCCCAGACGGTGGCCAAGCCTGGATTGACGGCCAGGAAGGTTCTTCTGTGTGTTTGGTGGGATTGGAACGGAATCATCCACTATGAGCTGCTCCCCTATGGCCAAACGCTCATTTCGGACCCGTACTGCCAACAACTGGACCGCTTGAATGCAGCACTCATGCAGAAGAGGCCATCTTTGATCAACAGAGGCCGAATTGTCTTCCATCAGGACAACGCCAGGCCACACACATCTTTGGCGACGCGCCAGAAGCTCCGGGAGCTCGGATGGGAGGTTCTTTTGCATCCACCGTATAGACCGGATCTCGCACCAAGTGATTACCACCTATTTCTGTCCATGGCGAACGAGCTTGGTAGTCGGGAGTTGGCCACAAGAGAGTCCTGTGAAAATTGGCTCTCCGAGTTTTTTGCCAATAGGTAAGCGAGCTTCTATAAGAGGGGCATTATGAAGTTTGCATCTCGTTGGGAACTCGTCATCGAACAAAACGGCGCATATTTGACTTAAATCGCATTATTATAACCAATTTTATGAACAATTGAGAATTCAATAAAAATACCGAAAGACTTTTTTGACAACCTTATATATCCAACCTTATAAATCGCGCGGTTAAAAAAAAAATTGTTCGCCTGCGGTGTACTTTTATGAAGACTCACTTCCGACAAAGACCATAGCCGGATTTGTACACTGAAAAAAAAATCATGCCATTCCGGGATTTCCGGGACCATATAGTTACATTAAAGCTTAGTCTTGCTAGGATTAGCCTTGAGAAAAGGGTGCCCGGCTTCAGCACCAGGGCAGCCAGTGTTTGGATGAAACTTATTTGCCAAATCCGTGGTTGTTCCAATACAGGGGTAGCCAATCTTTGGAGTGGGCTTCCTTGCCTAATCCAACAGTCGAGCGTTTGGATGGTTGTGGACTCCTTTCCGCAACTATTTAACCCCAGTAAAGGAACAGTTCAATTAGCTTAGTAATTTTATTTAATACAATCCGAACTCTTGTGTGGTCTGTACAGAACTAATCGTTCCGCTGAACTTGTGTATGCGTCTTCTCTTATCTTTATGCTCTATGCTTTGTGCTTATGCTACGTGTACATGTAATTGTATGAGAGCATACGGTATAAATAATAGTGTATGTTATTTGTATATGTAACTCCCCCACAACAAGTTTGAAGAATCTTAATTTTTGAAATACAAACAAAAGGGTAGCGATTTTCAATGCGTTCACGTGGCTATTTTTCTTAATTTAGTTTTATAATTTTAACTTTGAAATTTATATTTTCTCTTGACTTGGTCTTTGTATATTTTCTTATTTTTCTCTTCGCTTGATATTAAGTAGTTTCCTTCTTGGCTATAATCTTCAATATACTTATACTTAGGATTTGATTTCCCAACCTTATGGTATTTTACATAATTGTTTCCAAAACTAGAGTTACTTTTAGTGTTTTCCTTTGGATTTGATTGCTCCTTATTACGTTTAATTGTTTCTGATAATTTTTGCAGCTGCTCTGAGCTTAGTAGGTTATTCAAAAAATCTATCGGCTTATATTTTGTAGTTGAATGAATTGTATTGTTGTAGTGCACAATTGCTTTAAATACTTTGCTTTGGGTAGTATCGTCGTTTTTGTTATCTGCGTTGAATAATCTAATATGTTCATTTAAAATTAAGTGCAGTCTTTCAACGTCTGAGTTTCCAGTTTTTTTGTACGGGGTAGTAAAATGAATTTCTATATTATTATCTATAAAAAATTGCTTTATTAAGACGATATTAAATTCATTGTCCGTTATTATAAGCTTCGGTTTCCCTAAGTATTGGATTCGTTCTTTTATTGCTTTCAACAAAGAAACCCATGACCTATCTTTTAGATAATGTGCAGTAGCGTATTTTGTGAGCTTATCAATCGTTGTAAGATACATGATGTTTCGTTGGGGAAACCAAATATCTAAGTGTACTGTTTCGTTATGTTTCGCAGGGGTTTCTGTAATATTTAGTCTATATTTTATGGGATTTCGATCGTATTTAGCGAGGTTACAAATTTTACAATTTTTAATATATTTTTGAATTTCTTTTTGCAGGTTTGGATAGTAGAATTGTTTTCTTTATTTCTGAAAAAACTTCGTTTATTCCTCTACGGTTATTTTTTAGATGTTCGTCCTCAATTATTTTCAAAATTTGTTCCTTATCTGTGATGTCGTCTAATATTAAGCAAGATCTTATTACTTTTAAGTTTCTATTGCATGCGAAATATTGTCTATAACATTCTTGAATTTTGACGTACAATTTGGTATCTTCACAATGTATTGCGATTAGACCTTTTTCAGGAAATATTTCCTGCAATAATTTTAATATGTTTGAATCGTTTCCGTTTGTCATTACAAGGTGTCTTATTTTTCCTTTGTACAAGATTTTAAAGGTTCGTGATTCGTTTTCAGATTTTTCTATTACCATTTGTATTTTATATATATTGAGAGCAATTTTCCGTCATTATACCCTTGCAAAGGGTATTATAATTTTGCCCAGAAGTTTGCAACGCATGGAAATATTCATTTCCGACCCTATAAAGTATATATATTCTTGATCAGGGCGACGAGCTGAGTCGATTGAGCTTTGTCCGTCCGTCTGTCTGTCCGTCAGTCCGTCTGTCCGTCTGTCTGTCTGTCTGTTTCTACGCAAACTAGTCTCTCAGTTTTAAAGCTATCGGGCTGAAACTTTGCACAGAGTCTTCTTTTTACTGCACACTGCTAATATGTCGGAACCGACCGGATCGGATGACTATATCTTATAGCTGCCATAGGAACTATCGGTCGAAAAGTGGGTTTTTGTAAGAAAACTTTTTTGTTTTTAATGTAAACGCCTTCCGCTTCGACAATTATTAGTTTTATACGCTTTTACACTGATTTGGAAGTTTTTGTCAAAATCGGATGACTATATCTTATAGCTGCCATAGGAACTATCAGTCGAAAAGTGGGTTTTTGTGAGAAAACTTTTTTGTTTTTAATGTAAACGCCTTCCGCTTCGACAATTATTAGTTTTATACGCTTTTACACAGATTTGGAAGTTTTTGTTAAAATCGGATGACTATATCTTATAGCTTCCATAGAAAGTATCGGTCGAAAAGTGGGTTTTTGTGAGAAAACTTTTTGTTTTTAATGTAAACGCCTTCCGCTTCGACAATTATTAGTTTTATACGCTTTTACACGGATTTGGAAGTTTTTGTCAAAATCGGATGAGTATATCTTATAGCTGCCATAGAAACTATCGGTCGAAAAGTGGCTTTTATCAGAAAATGGTTTGTTTTAATGCTGACGTTTGTAAACTCTGTTATATTTGTAAAACATTTGCAGTTAATTGTTTTTTGTGATAGTTTCACACTCGTCAGATTGGCTTGAAAATAGTTGTATTAAATCTGTTTCAAAATCATAAATATCTTGTTCTTTTTTGTTCATTTGCACTGGTTTATCAAGTTCCCGCCAAAATATATCAATATTAACGATAGGGATGGTTTCGTCATTATCCGTTTTCGAATTGGATGGAGTTTCGGGGTTGACTATCCTACTAAGTCCGTCTGCTAAAACATTTTCTTTGCCCTTTATAAATATTACGTCGAAATCGTATTCGTTCAATTGAATCTTCCACCTTTGAAGTTTTAAGTTCGGTTCTTTTAAGTTGTTAAGCCATACTAAAGTACGGTGGTCGGTTTTAACTACGAATTTTCGGCCGTATAAATAGTAGTGAAAATATTTTATGGCCCAGAAAATAGCTAAGAGTTCCTTCTCGATAGTGCTGTAGTTCAATTCATGACTCTTTAGGGTACGACTGGCTTAGCAGATTACTTTTCCTGCATGAGCACAGCTCCTAATGCATGATTGCTGGCATCGGTAATAAGTGTAAACTGCTTGTTAAAGTCAGGATATACTACTATCGGATCGCTTTTAATTAGCATTTTTAACTTTTCGAATGATTCTTTAAATATTCTGTGTCTTTCGAATCAATTTTAGAATTTTTTTTTCAAATATTTTATTAAGTGTCTTGCAATTTTAGAATAGTCTCTTATATAACGCCTTAGGTAGCTGGTCATCCCTAGAAAGCTTTTTATTTGCTTTTGCGTGGTTGGCAATTTTATTCCGTCGATTGCTTCGACTTTCTTTGGACTTGGCTTTAGTCCATCTGTATTTATTATATGTCCTAAAAACTCAATTTCACTCTTAACAAACTCACATTTGTCGACTTGGAGTTTTAGGTTTGCATTGGCAAGACAGCTTAAAACTTGGGTTAGATGCTCAACATGTTCTTCTATGGATTTCGAAAAAATGAGAATATCGTCCATGTAGACAAAGCAAAAACGGTCTATAAAGGCTCTAAGTATTGTGTTCATAAGTTTTTGAAAGGTTGCGGGAGCATTGCGGAGACCGAATGGCATACGCAAAAACTCGTAATGCCCATTGGCAGTAGAAAATGCCGTCTTTTGAATGTCCTCCGCGCTCATTTCGATTTGATAGAAGCCTTTAGCGAGATCCAGTATAGTGAATATCAGGGATGCAAACCACTCGGAAATAAGGACTGGTTCGGTTCAGTGGTTCACACAGTTTTTGAACCGCCGGTTCGGTTCATTGCATGGTTTTTAGGGCTTACTGAACCGCGGTTTCGGTTCGGTTCGGTTCGGTTCGCTCTTTATTCATTTAATTATCTAAAGAAACATATTTTTGATACAAGTATTCAGATTATTCATTAACATAGACTGAGGTTTTCAGTTATACTGCTATGTTCAAAGTTTCGACGGCAATTTCCATATAAAGGATCTTATTTCGTTTTGAAATTCTAAAACTTCTCATATCAAGTGGCGTTGTTGTTGAGTTGAAACTTTGACAAAATCGTCAAATAATTACAATTTTCTTTTGACCTGCTCAATCGAATGAATATCCGCTATGTTTTCATTAACGTTTTGAATTTTGTTGTATATTAACATTAAACGAGATTTAGCTACATTTTTTCTTTCTTCTGATAGCAGGGTTGATTCCTGGAATCTAAGAAATCGTAGTCAAAAATAGTTCGAGCTCTTTTTTCCAAAGTGTTGACAATTTTTCTCTTTTTTCAACCTTAATTTTTCATGCCTGCCAGCCATAGAAATACACATACTAATTTTCTAGAAAGTGAAAGTTCCATCACTAGGCTGTGTATAATTTGTGCTCCCGGGAAATTTAAAAATTAAATTAATCAAAGGTGTGTCAAGTTGCCTAAGTTGTTTCACGTTACTGGATAACCATAGAAGAAGTGCTGAAGCAACACAATTCGGCTCAACTCTTTACTGGAAAGAACCAAAATCATCTTCTGGCAGCGGAGCACCCAAGTCCTATACCAACAAAAGCAGTAAGTCTCAAGACAACAACAACACCGCCAAACCTACTGAGCATCAAACACAAAAAGTTCAAGCTTGGACTTTGGACTCCAGCTGATATTCAAGCGCGCACGACATAAGAACGAGGGAAAGGTAGAAAGCACGCAACAAGTTCATTGGCAGCATAAAGCGTCACTGCAAAGCTCTGGGTGAAAGCATTGGCTTCGTCTGCATTATCCAATAGATTCACATTTGTTATAGCATACCTTTTGGCGGATTCTTTTTATTAAGCTAAATGCAGAGAACGCCACCAAATGCATCTGCCGACATTGGCCAAGGCACATCTTGTATCTCTATACCCTCAGTCACAGGCGCAAAAAGGCTCCTCAAGGAAACGTCGCCAGATGCAAGATTAGACGAAGCGTGCGACACTGTGGGGACTATGAAATTGACGGATCTGATGGTGGTTATGTCTTCGCTTTTGGACGAAAAGTTTAAAAAAGGTGGCATCTAAAGAGGATATTTTGGACGTCAAAGCGAATATGGCAGAAATGGCAGCAAAAGTAGAACACCTAACGGAGGAAAACAACTTTTTAAAAGCCGAAATTCAGGAGCTACGTAGCCAGAAACAGGATGAATCAATTCGTCTTTTGAGAGTTGAAGATGAGGTTAAAAAACGAAACGTGATTTTTAGAGGCCTGGATTCGCACAAATACCCTGTGGAAGCAATCAAGTCGGTAATGACACAGAAGCTAAAGCTAAAGTCGGATTTTGTCATCGAGTCAGCTAGGAAAATAAGCGAAAAAGGTACCAAAATGACTGTTTTGGCGCAATTCGAGTCAATGACCACTGCACAATTAGTGCTAAAGCAATCCAAACTGCTTAAGGGGTCGACAATCTACGTTGAGAAGGATCTTAACAGCATGCGGCAGTTGCGAAAAAGTGCTATGCTCACACTTAGGTCGCAGATTCTGGCATCGAATTCCAACAAAAAAGTACTTGTACGCGATGACAGGCTTGCTATAGAGGATAAATGGTTCTACTGGAATACCCATGACGAGCTTATGCATAATGGTCAGCCTGCAGAAGAAACTTTGATAGAATTATATGGCCAAGACTACAGCTTCAACACAAAATATGAGGATTTAGCTCGCAGGGCAAGTGGCCAAGCAAAAAACTAACAATCCATCAAATCCAACACATACAAAATAAAAATGTTTCTTGTAGTTTTAAAATATTAGCATATAATATAGCTGGCTTAGCAAATAAGATACTATTTAAAGCTTTTTTGAATTTGTCACGTCCTATGATATTTTTGTACTTTTCGAAACTTTTGTCGACAAAAATGAAAATCTATTCGACGCATACTTCCCAAACCACCAACTCCAATGGATACCAGCGACAAGAAATTCGACTCGGGGAAGAGCTAGTGGCGGAAGCCTTTATGGAATAAAAAAATGCCTTCTTCAAAATGGCCAGTGTAAATTTGATCGGATCTGTGATACACGGGTGATCGAGGTGGTTGAGAACTCGGAATCGTTGTATATTGTTCCAGTTTATATAAATTGCAATCGATGGGAGAGAGATTTTGAAGCGGTATACGAATTGGGAATGGTATCTGGACTAAACAACCTCATGATTATTGGAGATTTTAATGCGAGGATCGGCAAAGACCAGGTGAGCACGCAGCCGCATTTCTTTGGGAATATCTTGGCAACCACGTATCGCAATGCAAAGGACTCAATTATAGATCGAAAAGGCCTCAAATTAATCGAGATGTGTGAAACGCTGCAGATGTCCTTGCTGAATGGGCGTACTATGGGTGATAAATTTGGAGAGTACACGTTTATCAGAGGCGAATCGAGATCAACAATTGATTACTGTTTGATTCAAGGACGATGGCATGATCTAGTATCTGACATGAGCATAGGCGAACATATTTTCTCCGATCATATGCCCATATCGGTCACTATGAAGGCGTCGCGGATGGATGAAGTACTGAAACCACAGCTCCTACCTAAGCTCCGATGGAAGGCTCACCTTGCACGTAAATATGCGCTTGAGCTTGACAACAAAAATGGTTGGCATAAATGACCTGTTGGAAACTGAGCCTGTAACGGCTATGGTAGAAATTATAAGGAAGGCGGCCGCACCTATGCAAACCCCGTCACAAAAGGTGCGAAACAGAGAGCCTTGGTTCGACTCCCAGTGTAATGCGGCCAGAAAATTATCTTTCGCTTGTCTACGTACGCTAAGAAAAAATGATAGCAAGTCAGCTAGAACTCAATACAGATACGCAGTATCGAATTTCAAAAAACTTTGCAAGCTCAAGAAAATCAACTTTTATAAAAATTTAGAAATTTCTTTAGACTGCACAAACAGTAGTCGCACATTCTGGTCACAAATAAAACAAATAAATGGAAATGTAAGCCAAAATAATATAAAAGTGGATTCATCGGCACTAGCTAGCTACTTTAAAGAACTGCTCTATGTACAAGATCAAGAATCGGAAATAAGCTACGCTATGCCCCTTACGATATCGCACCAGCTTGACCAGCCTTTTACAGTTCAGGAAGTATGGAGTGCACTTCTTGGCCTTAAGGACAATAAGGCCCCAGGAGAAGATAGGGTCTCCGTCGAGTTTTTCAAAAATGCCTCACCAACCTTTATTGAACAACTGTCACTTGCCTACGACCATATATTCAGTACCGGTGCCTTCCCAGCTTCATTTAAGAAGAGCTTGATATTTCCAATTTACAAAAAAGGAACTCAAACGGAAGCCAGCAACTATCGAGGTATCTCGTGTCTAAACGCAGTTATGAAAATTTTCGCAGGAATACTACTGGAGAGGATTACATCTTGGGTAAATCGCAACGATATATTGAGCGAATTCCAGTGCGGATTCAGGAAAGGCTACTCGACGGTCGATAGCATATTTTTACTGACCACAATTGCGAAGGCTTACATCCAAAATAAAAGCAAAATGTTCATATGCTTTATAGACTTTAAGGCTGCCTTTGATACGGTCAATAGACGAAGCCTCTTCTACAAACTGAGCAACCTAGGTCTATCCTCCAAAATTCTCAAGGCTTTGCAAAATCTATATGCCGAAAACATTGCAACCGTGTGGGACGGATCAAAACTGTCGGACTGGTTTGAAACGAATACCGGAGTTAAGCAAGGCTGTCTTATTAGTCCACTACTTTTTCGCTGTATATCGACGATATTGTAGAAATCCTGCCAGGCGGCGTTACTTTTGGCGGCCAAACCGTTAAAACGCTGATGTACGCTGACGATATGTGCATCCTAGCGGAAAGTTCGCAAATGCTTCAAAATATGCTAAATGCTCTTGGAACCTACTGTGAGCTATGGGGCTTGCAAATAAACACTGACAAATCGAAGTTTATGTCTATAGGACCACGGAGAAGTAGGCTAAGAAATGGGGAGTATCTGCACATAAATGGAAGAGCGTTAGAGAAAGTGCGGTCCTACAAATATTTGGGCGTCACAATATCCGATAACATGAACTTCTCGGATCACATAAAAGGGAAGCTTGGAGAAGCAAAATTGCAATAAACACTACATGGAGGACATTGCTTAGTAAAAACAATGTGAAGCCAAGTTGCAAATATAAGATGTTCCAGGCAACTGTAAGAAGCATCATGTGTTATGCTGCTGAAATTTGGGGTTTTCTCAGATTTGACGATGTTGAACGTTTGTTGACTTTTTCATCAAAAAAGTATTCAGACTACCGCAGAATACGCCAAATTACGCGATTTATATTGAAACTGGCCTTCCAACTCTGTATACTTATACACTGCAACTGCATTTTAACTATGTATCCAAGGTCATGAACATGCCGGAGAAAAGAATGCCTAGGCAAATAATGAGTCAACTGCTTCTTGAAAAAGTCAGTTTTTTGATGATTGGACCATCATTTCAAACAACTGCGGGCTTAACTTTGACTGGGACAATATACAAGGATGGCGTCATACTCAAGCAGAAGTCATAAAAAGTCTTTGTGAAGATGAGCGTGAACTCTTTATAAGCCGAGCTAGACAGAGCACCGAAAGGACCTCATATAATAAGCTAAATCACAACCTGGGTCAATCTAACTATTTTCAAGATAGCCTAGGAACAAACTGTATTAGCAATATTTTTAAAGCGAGATGCGAAATGATTGCATTAAACTTTAGGCCATACAGAAGGGACTTGGATGAAACCTGCAGCCTGTGTAATATGCGCGAGAAGGAAAATGTGGGTCATTTTATCGGTATTTGTCCTATCCTTAAAGAGGTTCGATATCAGCACTTCCATCGCATCACTTTAACCGAGTTTGAACTACAACGAATTTTAAATGGAGAAAATTGGTGCACCCTAGCATCCTTTTTAACAGAAGCCACAAAATATCGGACACAAATTGTAAACGAAGATTTTTAAGTTTTTATTTTATTATTATTTTTATTTTTATTTTTTTATTTATCTAAAATAGTCTGTAGAGCCGCCCTCATTGACGGAAGATCCACTATCTCGTGACGAACGGGGAAGGTGGGTGGAGTAGTCAAATGAAAGGTGACTCTCAGACAAGCATATATTTATAATTTTTTATATGGAAAAACCACCAAGAATCAACTGACGGTTTTAAATAAACCATTGTTGTATAACACATCGTTTTTATTATTGTAAAGCCAGCAAAAATATGTAATAACTCTGTTGATATTTTACCCTTACTCAATAAAAACAACACTACTACTACACTACACTACTACTAATTTTCTATTTCAAGCCAATCTCAATTAAAGATAAAAAGTTAACGTTTGAGTATTCAGTAAGTTGACCCCAACGGATAATAGAATAAAGACTTGGCTTATTACAATTATGGGTTAGCAAATTTAATGAGTTTGATGTTCTTAGCTTTTTTACAACTCTGCTTTTCCAAGTATTTTCCTAATATTTTAAAGCTACCTAGCTAAAGTGAACCGAACCGAACCATTTTATTTTTCGGTTTTTGGTTCGGTTCAGCATTTTTTAAAACACACCGGTTCGGTTTACGGTTCGGTTCACGAGCGAAAAAAGCGGTTCGGTTCGGTTTAAAACCGGTTCGGTTCAGAACCGGTTTGCATCCCTGGTGAATATTTTGCAGCCACCAAGCTTGTCAAATATTTCGTTTATATTGGGAATAGGGTATCGATCTTCGACAGTTTGTTCATTCATTTTCCTATAATCGACCACTATTCGCCATTTCTGTATGTATGAAGCATCTAATTTTTTTTGAACGAACCAAACGGGACTATTATAGGGACTATTCGAATGCCTAATTATTCCTTGTTTTAGCATTTCTTCTATCTGCCTATTAACTTCGTTTTTATGAGCTTCGGGATACCTATAGGCTTTTGAATAAATAGGTATGTCAGTTTTGGTAGTTATCTTGTGTTTTATTTCGCTCGTGAAGGTTAAGTTGTCTCCTTCTCTATAGAAAATATCTTCAAATTTGCTGAGAACAGTGTTGAGTAGCATTTTGGATTTGGAATCGAGATGATCCATGCGAATTAAATGACTCATGTTCACTTCAGCGTTGTTTATTTGTTTTGAGTTTTGTATATACAAATCTAAGGTAACGTTGTTAAGCATAAGTTTTTTCTCAGGGTAATTTATAATTGCATTCAAATCTTTTAGTATATTTCCCCCAATTATGCCATCGAAATTATGGTGAAAATTGTATTCCAAGAATTCGCACCAATAATTGTCTGTTTGGAATTCTTTAAATGAAGGAAATCTACAAAGTGTGTTTACTTTGATAATATTTCCCATGGCTTTGACCTCTACGTCGACGTTTACTCTCCATTTTGGATGGCAGACTTTTTCGTTAATGATGCTGAAATCCGCTCCGGTAATATATATGATATATATATATTATATTATATATATGATATATATATATTATATTATATATATGATATTATATATATTGAAAAAGAGATCTCTAACAGGAGTTTTAATTTTTATATGGGGTAAATTTCTGGTCCCTCTGATTGAAAATTTGCGTTTATTGGTTGACCTACATCCATAGAAGTAGGAGTATTAATATTATGAGAGCTATTTGAATTAGCTGACTGATGAGTATGAGTAGTATTAGTAGACATTCGGGAGTTACTAGAAACATTATCAGGGTTTTTATTATTTGAATTATTTCTGTTTACCTCGTATTTCTTAGAATACACACCTGATCATATTAATAGGTACACACCGGAATTTTTTAATTATAGATGGTTTTTTCGTACTTTTTAGTGTTGACAACTTTTTTAACTTGTGGTTTTTTGTTGTTGTCAATGTCTGGCTACACTATGACAAAGAGTTGAAAGAGGGGCTGCCCCGTATATCAAAGCTTTTCTATGAATTGCGAGTCCACCACACATTTCGTCTGATCATAATAATAGGTACAGTCTCCGATTCCCACAATTATCAAGTGAATTATTTTGTAATCAGTGATCTTTTGGTAACTAAAGGTAAATTAAGTATAGTTCCTGTCAATACAGAGGATTAAATAATTATTTTTCTTAGAAAAAATGGGTCGAAATTCTCATTGTACTAAAGAAGAAGCTCGATTGATTCTTAGTCTGAAAACAGAAGGCAAATCTTTGCGAGCCATTGCCAAATTAATGAACTGGTCTCATAATTTTGTTAAAAATGCATTAGAAAGAAAACCAAAACAGGAATCCCGTGGAAGGCCACTAAAAACAATAGAAACCCATGACCACTACATAGTAACTTTGAGCAAAAAGGACCCATTTAAGTCATCGAAGGCTATTGCAGCCGAAATTGGGAATTCAGTTAGTGCTCCAACTATCCGAAGACGACTACAAGATGCCAACCTACCAGGAAGAATTGCCAGAAAAGTCCCACTTTATGCGCAAAAAAATATCACCATGAGGCAAACTTTAGCAAGGGACCACAAAGACTGGGTAGGATTCACCGGGGAGAAAAAATGGAGAAACATATTATGGACCGATGAAACCAAGATTAATTTGTTTGGGAATGACTGTGAAAGGAATGTTCGACGCCCTAATGAAAGGAATTCCATCCACGGTTTACAAAAAAACAGTCAAACATGGAGGTGGCAATATAATGGTATGGGGTTGCTTCTCCTGGTACGGCGTAGGTCCAATTTATCAGACTTCGAACAAAATGAATGCTGAAGAGTACAAATCCATATTGGAAACAATTATGGTACCGTATGCTGAGGAAAATATGCCATTACGTTTCAGCAAGATAATGATCCTAAACACACATCAAGGCTGTTAGCTAAATTTTTCGAGGACCAAAAAGTTGACGTTCTGAAGTGGCCAAGCCAATCCCCCGACCTTAACCCCATTGAAAACTTGTGGGAAGACTTAAAAAAAAATTGGCAAAGCATTCATTTTCATATAAACAAAAATTATGGGAAGGTGTCCAAAAACTGTGGTGTGAGACACCAGTAGAGACCTGCCAGGGTCTTATTAAAAGTATGCCAAAAAGAATAGCAGAAGTGGCCAAAAATAGAGGTGGATACTAAGTTAGGAAATACTAATTTACCTAAAAAAAGAACACAAAATGGAAATTAAAATGTTTTTTCTTACCAACACATGAAGTGTACCTATTATTATGATCACACTGTAAACGTATCTGAAACACAAAATGATCTCTTTTATGTCATATTATTATCCTATGTTACAATTAAGTTTATTTTATTAAAAATAAATAGTTTAAGAACCAATGCGAACAAATTAAAAGTTTGAAACAATGAATAAAACTGTTTTCTGTTACCTTAAAGTAAGAGGTGATGTGTGTACCTATTAATATGATCAGGTGTGTATCTCCTATTTGAACTGCTGGGATTATCGTCGATCGGTTGCTGAGCTTCATTCGAAATTTGGTCATTGTTATTCTGACTATCATTGCTGAAGTTAGTTCTGAAACTAGTTTTATTAAATTTATTTTTTCGAATTGGCCCATAAAGTGTATAACTTTGGTGCCGGGCTTCTTCAATAATTTTATATGCGTCATCTAGTGATTTTGGATCTCTGGCGAAAATCATAGTTTTAGTAGGCTCTGGTAAATTCTCGCGAAAGACTCTAAGGGCCGTTTTCTCATGTTGCTGTTTTTGCAAATCTAGGTGGATTTCTTACACATACATGCAACGAAATGCAGCAAATCCACCTAGATTTGCAAAAACAGCAAAATGTGAAAACGGCCCTAAGTGCAATCCGATTAACTTCAGTTGTAGTGTAGGTATTGTCAGAATGTGTTAGTATTCGGTTGTGCAATCTGTTAGAAATTTCGTTAATCTTGTCATAATATTGCTCTATAGTCGACATGACCCTACACAATTTCCATTAGTTCATAGCTGTTTTCTTTTTCGCCAAAATGTTTTATCAAAATTTCTTTTAATTGATCCCAAGAATCCACTTTTGCATATCTGTGCAAAACAGGTCTTGTTAAACCAGTGCATTTGTTTTTTATATAGCTGAATAAAATATTTCTAGATTGTAAATCGAACGACTCAAATGATGGTATAATTTTATCAACTTGCTCTAGAAAATCTGGTAGCTGATTTTTATCTGAACCGTCAAAATCTTGTACAGCCTTAATACAATTTAAATAAAGGTTAAATGCCGCTAAATGTTCAGAATTCATTATGATGCTAGTAATTTTTTTACAAAGGTAGACTAGTTATTTAGGTTTGTTTCTTTTTAATTTGTCCCACTGTCGGCAGCTGCCTGCCCACGCATAGAAAACAGTAAATGATAATTACGTACGCCGAACACGATGATGATGGTCAAGCTTGAGGTCCAAGTCGACAACGTGTAACCTTCCGTTTGGGTAAATCGAGCCGGTAAATGATCATTAAGCCGTTGGTGATAAGACTTGCATGCAGCGTCCATAGGCTGTAGCTTGCGTGATGATCATTAAGCCTCTGCTGGTAGACTTACATGCGGTAAATTTTAGTGCCATGTGCTTTCGAAAAATCTGGAACGCTACTTTGATTGAAAAAATGCTGGGAAATGTGTAATCCATGTATTTCATTATCCGTGGTGTTTAAGAGTGGTTTTAATACTCTTCGCCAGTTACAATAAAGCTTAGTCTTGCTAGGATTAGCCTTAAGAAAAGGGTGCCCGGCTTCAGCACCAGGGCAGCCAGTGTTTGGATGAGACTTCTTTGCCAAATCCGTGGTTGTTTCAATACAGGGGTAGCCAATCTTTGGAGTGGGCTTCCTTGCCTAATCCAACAGTCGAGCGTTTGGATGGTTGTGGACTCCTTTCCGCAACTATTTAACCCCAGTAAAGGAACAGTTCAATTAGCTTAGTAATTTTATTTAATACAATCCGAACTCTTGTGTGGTCTGTACAGAACTAATCGTTCCGCTGAACTTGTGTATGCGTCTTCTCTTATCTTTATGCTCTATGCTTTGTGCTTATGCTACGTGTACATGTAATTGTATGAGAGCTTACGGTATAAATAATAGTGTATGTTATTTGTATATGTAACTATATCATGCCAAAAGAGTACTAAAAATGGGTTGATCCTGAATATTCATAAACCGTTCCCGACAGGAATAATTTAGGTACGGAAATATTTTCAAGCTTTGATCCCGGTTTTAGCCCAGCCGAACCTAAACTGATCTCTCTTTTCGAACATAACTTAGTCCCTTTCGAGAAAACATTCTATTTCACTAGAGAATGATTTGTTCCCGATATCCGAACTCAGTTTTGTTCCATTCGAGATAAAATTCTAGTTCGGCTGAGAATGATTTGTTCGCGATATCTGAACTTAGTTTTGTTCCATACGAGATAATATTCAAAAAAAATCTTTCCAAGCATTCCCTTATAAAAAAACCTCTTGTCTTCAGCTAGTTCAACAAGTGCTGTTATCACTGAATGCTGTGTATTTCACGAACTAGTTACTTTAGAAGTAATCGTTACGCGTATCTATGTCCAGAAGTAGCACATCAGCTACGTTGCTTTGACAGGCATTTCGACAATTACACACAAAAACGAAGATGGTGAGACAGAAGTCCAGCACAGAAACCAGCATCAAGGTCGCTAAGGTCATCTGATCGTAGCTGAAAGTGCGATTGAGCACATGTCAGTAGCTGATAGTTGACTAGCACTTGGGTGCAATTGGAGGGCGGCTTAGGTTGTTGTACAATGATCTCATGGTGTTGCACCTATAAAATAAAACATCATACATAAGACATCCATCCACAAACGATGCCACCGAAAACTCGCCTGCTTGTTGAGGCACAACGGAATGACCAGATTTTCGGCACTGTACTCATCTTGGCACCAGGAACATCTGTGGCACCAGACAGCCACTCACTAAATTAAATGTTAGGCTGATCAAAGCATTGACAATGCTGGCGAAGACTTTGGAAGGCAACAGATATACACAAAACAGTGCCTGAGTTTGGATGAGTGTTAGATAGACCAACACGTAGCCTAGAGGAATGATTCAACTTTTAAGTAATGTCCATTATTATCAATATAGATGCTTTTACTTACTCATATAGATGTAGATGCCTATGTCACTGTTATTAGAATAGGTTTAGTCTCCTGCCATGCTATCAGCGGGATGCAGACTCCCGTTTATATGTGAAGAAATACGTTGTAACTTATGGCGTATTTTTGCACTAAAACACTTATTCTGGCTAAAGGTCAGTGAACAATTTCTCCTCGATTACTTCAAAGGGAGTTAGTTGCATAGAAAGAGAACGACGCACGTACAAAGCTCAATCGACTAAGGCTAACTCAAATAATCACAAAAAAAGGAAAAAAAAAACTCTTTTCGGGTTTCGAACCCTAACATTTTTTATTAATTTGGTTTTTGCTACGCACATATATCAACTGAGCTACATACACTCATTATCATCATGCTTCGGAAAAATATATAAACATTGCGGTGGTAATGCGGTGCTTACGATATTCAAATGCGGTAGTAGGCGGTAGTACGATATTGAAATGCGATCATTGCGGTGATGCGGTGTTTGCGGTGTAAGTATAATACTTACTCATACCGCACTTTTTATAAGTATACTTAAAGTCAAAACGAGAAGGCCAAGCTAACTTCGTCTTCGCCGAAGTTTTTATACCCTTGCAAATGTTTTAATACATCATAGTTTACGAACGTTAGCATTAAAACAAGCAATTTTTCTAAATAAAATCCACCTTTCAACCGATAGTTTCTATGGCAGCTATAAGATATAGTCATCCGATTTTGACCAAAACTTCCAAATCTGTGTAAAAGCGTGTAAAACTAATAATTGCTGAAGCGGGAGGCGTTTACATTAAAAATAAAAAGTTTTTCTCACAAAGACCCACTTTTCGACCGATAGTTCCTATGGCAGCTATAAGATATAGTCATCCGATCCGGTCGGTAACGACATATTATCAGTGTGCAGTAAAAAAAGACTCTGTGCAAAGTTTCAGCCCGATAGCTTTAAAACTGAGAGACTAGTTTGCGTAGAAACAGACAGACAGACAGACGGACAGACAGACGGACGGACAAAGCTCAATCGACTCAGCTCGTCGCCCTGATCAAGAATATATATACTTTATAGGGTCGGAAATGAATATTTCTATGCGTTGCAAACTTCTGGGCAAAATTATAATACCCTTTGCAAGGGTATAAAAATTCGCTGCGTGTTGAACCTTAAAAAACGTGTTTAATTGTGTTTTGATTTATATACATACCTTCTGAGCTACGTACACACATTGCTAGCATGCTTCTCTAACTGTATTAAGAGTAAAAATTTTGCCTTTGATAACAAATATTAAAATGCGGTAGTAATGCGGTGTATACGATATTAAAGTGCGGTAGTAGGGGATAACACGATATTTAAATGCGGTAGTAGGCGATACAACGATATTGATAATGATGTGTCGAAATGTTCAAAAATAAATTGTAACAAAAATAGTTTTGGCTCTTCGTAAATGCGTATACGCATTGTACTTTGAATGTAGATACAAATTAGGTCGACTCATCTAATAAATAGAGGTATTTGAGGTTTCGAAAATTGCGATACACCGCTGCAGTTCTCTGGTATACACAACCAAGCCACAAATCAAACGCGCATTACAACAAAAACAAATGCAAGTATGTACACACGTTAATATGCATGCTACAAAAAAGAAAAAATTTGCGTAGATCACACATTTTGCTACCGCAACAACACATAAGTACATACAAGCACACACATACACCACCACAGCGATTAGAACACTGCACAATTTACTTGAAACTCACCTGCCAAATTTTGCACAACATGGTGCAAGTTGTTGTTTTCGCACCACCTTTTAATTCTTCATCCGCCATTTCACTTGTTTTCACTTTTGTCAACACTCAACTTCACTTAACTTCTTCTTGCAAGCGTCACAGCGAGAATAATGCCTAGCCAAAAATCGCTCGATGCTGCTGGCAAAAGGCAGATCGAACAAGGATGAGAGAAGCAAAGAGAGCGAATTTGCTTTTGCTCTCAGGTTGTACGCTATCTCACTCTCTCAATTGATGTTTACGTACGATTCGTGCCAAATACAACCTTTTTTGGAATGAAATGTGCCCAGTCGTACTTAAAAATTTATCCCTACTGTCGGGATCAAATCACACTTTTTAGGCGTGAAAAAATGAATCGATTTGCCGAAGAAATGATACAGATCGGATGAACGGTTCTCAAGTTATGAGCAATAAAGTGAACCAAGCCCCCCGCTAACCACCCTCCCATCCTAAAAAAATGTTGCACACTTTTCGAATGGTCACCCTAAGGAACGCAGGAACACTGTTAAACATGTTTTTTCATGAGTAACGGGTATATCGAAGTCGGTTAGAGGCGACTTTAACTTACGCTCTCGTTAGACTGAAAGTCGTTACCTACAAGATTCCGCGAAATTTTTAACAACATTTTTTTTAAACTTCTAGTTGAGGATCCACTTTCGTTTTTACATGTCCAATTGTCAAAACTTCTACATCATCTAAAACGGCCCCAAAAGTCTGTATTTAAAAAAAAAATAATTTTTTTTGTTGTTTTTCTTCCTTATGTGCTCAAGTTTTTACCAAAATAGCTGCTAATTAACTTTTTTAAGCTTTTAGAGCAAAACACTACGCGTTTTACTTGTTGTAATCCATTGAAAAAGAAAAAAATGGTTTTTGGACGTTTTTTTTTTGAAAATTCTGCATTTTATCAGCAAAAATGTTGCCAATTTAAAACTCCTAAGTTGAGATCATATGAGCCTAAACATTTAATATTTTTTATAATAATTAATAATAAAATAAATTAAAATAAAATAAAAATAATTACTCCAATATGATCTCAACTTGTTAAAAAATGTATTAGCATGTTAAAATAATTTATGCAGTTTTTAATTGCCAACATTTATGCTGATAAATTGCAGAATTTTCAAAAAACCGTCCAAAAATCATTTGTATCTTTATTCATGGATTACAACAAGTAAAACGCGTAGTGTTTTGCTGTAAAAGCTTAACAGATTAATTAGCAGCTAATTTGGTAAAAAACTTGAGTACATAAGGAAGAAAAACAACAAAATAGTGCTTTTTTTTTTTTGGTAATACACACTTTTGGTACTGTTTTAGAGGATGTAGAAGAAGGAAATAACGTGACTTATTTCCTAAAGGATATGGACATTTCCATTCTCATGAACCGTGACCGTCGTACACATTGAAAATGAAAAAAAGTCAAAATAAATCGAATTTTTAATTCATTTTTTACTGTATAAAATAGCTCTTAGAAAGCACTTTAATTAGTGTTAAAGTGTATAGCAAGTAAATTGACAAAATTGAAAGCTATTCGAACGTGACAAAAACAGAAGTGGTTTTGGGGAGCAGCAATATGAAGACAACTCTTAGCGAATCCTAACACAATAACTAAGCCCAAATAGTTTTAATATCTTCTAAATGAATAGTTCTTTGAAATGTATATTATTTGATTTAAAAATCTTAAGTACAGTTTTTGGAAAAATATATTTATCTCTGTCGATACGTGACATGTCGAACGTGACATTTTTTCCATCATCATATTTTTGTGGGTTTAATTTTTGCCACGCCCCCTCCCGCCCCCGCAATTTGGAAAAAATATATATTTCCTACAGTTTTAAAGATAGACGATTTGTACCTTCTGGAGATAGTTCGTAATTAGCAAAATGTATCGATTTGTCGAAGAAATAATACAGATCGGATGAGCGGTTTTCAAGTTATTAGCAAAAAAGTGAATCACACACGACGCTCCCACCCACCCTTTTACAACCAACGCCGCACAATCATGAAGAGAAAGAAAGAGAGAGTGACAGAGGGGGAGAGCGAGGGAGAGAGAGAGAGAGAGAGAGACAGAAATTTAGAGATGAGCGCAGCAGCAGCACTGCATTAAGCTCCTACTCTAGGTACAGGTTATATTTAAGTCGGGCTTGACCGACTTTCTTACTTGTTTTTCTTTACGAATGTAAATTTATTGCATAATTTTTTCTTATATATTGCAGATGGGGATAAAAAGAATATTGCAAAGCGAACCAACACAGATAAGCATACTGAGGAAGAACAATTGGCAAAAACTCATGAACCACCACCGAAGGTAAAAAAAATTTACTTATTAAATTTGTATACTCTGTACCAAAGGTACAGAAAGGTGCAAAACTATGTAACAGGGAGAAAGAATCATTTCTGACCCTGTCCGTCCGACCCTGTCCGCTTCAATTCGTGAAGCGAGTTCGTGAAACTAGAATGTTGATGGATAAATCAACCCGTGTATGTGTTCGTTCGGTGCGCTTGACAAAAAACATTGCTGCGATTGCTGAAACATCCATCGACGTCAACTCGCCATCGAACTCAACGATTGGACATTTCGCGCAAATCTTTGATGCGAATTTTGCATAAAGTCTTTGCCAGGAAGCCATACAAAGTTCAATTAGTGCAGCAGCTAAAGCCAATTGATCATCCGAATCGTCTACAATTTGAAAATTGGGCAGAAGATCGTTTGGCCGAAGATGGTGAATTTGACCGAAAAATCATATTTTCGGAAAATGCACATTTCCACCTCGGTGATTATGTCAATAAACAAAATTGTTGAATCTGGGGCTCGGAAAATGCGCATGTCGTCGTCGAGAAGCCATTGCAGCTCCCACTTGTCATTGTTTGGTGTGGATTTTGGTCTCGAAGCATTATTAGTCCATTTTTCTTTGAAAATGAAGAAAAAGCCACCGTGACCGTGAATGGTGAGCGCTACCGCGCAATGTTAAGTGATTAATTCTTCGAGGAAATTGAAGCGGAAGACTTGGACGATATTTGGTTTCCACAAGACCGCGCTACGTGCCACACAGCGCACGCCACAGTCGATCTTCTGCGCCATATCTTCGAAAATCGAATAATCAGTCAAGGACAAAGTTATGCAAACAATCCTGAAACAAATGATGAATTGAAGAACGAGAATCGAATTACAATTCCTGACATACGTGCCGAAACAATTGAAAAAGTTCTCAAAAATTGGGTAGATCGAATGGACTACTGCCAAGTCAGCCGTGGTGAACATTTGAACGAAATTTTTTTTCATAAAAAAAATGACATGAACCAACATTTCCAATTAATACCTTTGAAAATATCGAGCTGTTTTTTTATAGCAAAACTAAATAGTTTTTTTCTCACTAGAACTACTTTTTCGACCGATCATTCCTATGGCAGCTATATGCTTTAGTCATCCGATTTGGATGAAACTTAACAGAATTGTGTAGTAGCATATAATATTGATCAGTAAAAAGTTTGGAAGCGATTGCAATGAAAACATAAAAGCTTTTCTTACTAAGACCTTTTTCCCACCTATCTTTGGCAGCCATACAATATACATAGTTGTCAGATTTTCATAAATTGAGGAATTATGTGAAAGTAGAAAACTTATAAATACAAGGTTTAGAGACTTTTGCATGGAAAACAAAAAACTTTTTCTCACTGAAACTCGTCCCTATGCCAGCTATATGCTATAGTAATCCGATCCGGCCGGTTGCGAAAAATGTGGAGCGTTCGTGCAAAATTTGGTTAACAAAGCTTTAAAACTTACGGAGAAATATAATACAAACAGGCGGACAGACGGAAATGGCTATATCAACTAAGCTAATCACGATGATCAAGAATATATGGGGCATTCCATGATGCAACTATACAAGGTGCGGCATTCAGCTGAAAAATGTGGCCCAAGAGCTTTTGCTGAGAGAGCGAAAGAGAGGGAGGATGTCAGCGATATTCAACGGCGCACATGCACACAAATTAAATACATATGTGTGTGCATAAAAAAAATGCATGTACATGCGTAAGTATGTATACATTCTCTGTTGTGATGAAACAACAATAAAAACAACAAAATGACAAGTGCACGCAGTGCATAAAAATGTAAACATTTTATTTCCAAAAACACAACAACATGGCACTGCACTCAACACTAAATATGAATACATATTTTTTTTGCAACGCAGCAACATCAAACCAAAAACGAGATCAATTCGCTCTAAAAACCCACCCGCCAAATGTGCATTTAATCAACAACAAAAAGAATAAACAAGAGCAAACCATTTATTAATTATTAATACATTTTTTTGTGAAGCAGCAACAACAAAACAACTATGAGATCGCTTCAAAAAATCCACCACCAAAATGCACAACATAAAAATGGCAAGCGCACGACAAATGTCTCCCGAATACTAAAATTATGTGGCTCAAGCCGAGGCCGCAGTCGGCGATTGCCGCACCTTGTATAGTTGCATCATGAGGCATTCCATACAATTAAAGTTTTTTTCTGGCATGATGTCTCCGAATTGGATGAAAATTGGCACAAAGGGAGCTTATTATGAGAGCAGCTTTACCCCAAAGTTTGAGCTTTTTGAAGGTCTTTTGCGGAAGCTCCACGCTTAAAAGTCTAATATTGGTAATTTTTAAACAAACTTGATCTGCGTACGGTATATGATCTGAGATCGACGCGTTCATACAGACAGACGGACGGACGGACAGACGGACATAAATAAATCGACTCGGCTGTTGATGCTGATCAAGAATATATATACTTTATAGGGTCGGAAATGCTTCCTTCTCCCTGTTACATACATTTGCACAACTTCATGATCCCCTCTTACCCATTGTCAATGGGTACAGGGTATAAAAAGCCCTTTTAAAACAAAAAATTAAAATATGTTTTTTTACTTTTTTGAAAAAAAAGAGATTTTTTCAATTTTTTAAAAAAAAAGGGATTTTTTCAAAAAACTTAGTTTAGCAAAAAGGACCCATCCCTCAAAAATTCTGAAAAAAATATATGGGCATTTCCATAACATCGAACGAGATAATCGTACCAATGACCAATATAATCTCTAAGATGCCGAACGCCCATATATTGGTTTTGCACTATGCAGCTATTTTTTTGGTGGCGACGAAAATTGCGCTCTCTCCGCTCACACAAAGTTGAAAGCGTAAAAAAATCTAAAAATACAATTCACTTGCTTGTGTGAGTAATGCTTGAGAATACGTGTGCACACTTGCAGTCGTCGGCTATCGCTGTATGCGTATAAAAAGCGGCTGGCTCTAGAGCGCATTCTATCTGGCGTTTCTACAAAAATTCAAAGGAGCGAAAAGCCAGCAGCCAAAAATCGTGTGCGAAAAATCGTATGGCGGTACTCATCTTCATATTCTAATGTCTTTGATCGTACGCATTAAAATTTTTAAAAAAGTCTTAATACAACGGATTTTTATTTTCACAATAGGCGTAACTTATAGCTCTTCAATAGCTCTACAATTGATGCAAAGATTGATTTTGGAAAAATTTTTGTATTCAAGATAATCGCAAAAAAACAGCATGGGACAAAAACTGAAGTGGTTTTCGCGGGAACCCATTCAAACGCTGATTTCAGCGCGGAACATATCGCATCATGATTTTTGTGTGGTTTCTGCTATAATAAGTTTGCAACGCATATAAATATTCATTTCCGACCCTATAAACTATATATTGATCAGGGCGACGAGCTGAGTCGATTTAACTTTGTCCGTCCGTCTGTCTGTCTGTCCGTCTGTCTGTTTCTACGCAAACTAGTCTCTCAGTTTTAAAGCTATCGAGCTGGAACTTTGCACAGAGTCTTCTTTTTACTGCACACTGCTAATATGTTGGAACCGACCGGGTCGAATGATTATATCTTATAGCTGCCATAGGAACTATCGGTCGAAAAGTGGGTTTTAATGAGAAAAACTTTTTTGTTATTGATGTTAACGCCTCCCACTTATTATTATTTGTTGTTGGGAAGTGGTGCACCGCGACCAATTTTGGTCTATTGTGCCCCCTACTGAATTTACAACTCCCCTAGCAGCCCTAACTCCTGTACAAAAGTCAGGATTTTTGTGGGTTCTAAGTTACTGATATTGCTTGGGTGTAGAATGTGTTTCCCAAATCTGTTGAGTCTGCGCCTCGCTCCTTCTCTTCACAGTATCTGCAAAGCTGGGTGTTTGTTATTCCCAACTTGTACATGTGGCTCCTCAGTCTGCAGTGACCCGTGTAGAGCCCTGTCAGAATTCTGAGGGCATTCTTTCCTTGTTGGATTAACTTTTGGAACCTTTTGAGGTCGTGGTTCACTATTAATGCTTTAGCTTGTCTCATTCCCCTGGTGTTTACCCAGGAGGCTGATCTAAGCGTATTCTCTTCCTTTCTTAGAAGTTCTTTTATTGTGTGTTGGCTATGCCGCAGTAGGGTTCTGGCCCTACCATTGCGGTGGCTGCACCCTTGCGTGCCAGTTCGTCCGGCCAATTCGTTTCCGGGGATGTTGTTGTGTCCCGGTATCCATCGTAGGGTCAGGTTGTTCCTGCTGCCTAGTTGGTCTAATTTGTTCTTTGTCTCTAAGACTAGCTTAGAGGTGAACTTATTGCTACTGAGTGCTTTAAGCGCTGCTTGGCTATCGGAGAGGATAGCTATTTCTCTATTATGGTAGTTCTTCCCCATATTACGGTCTGCACAACGGGAGATGGCACATACTTCAGCTTGAAATATGCTTGTGAATTCTCCCATTGGTTCAGATATTTTCGTTCCTGGCCCTGCTACCCCAAGTCCGGTTCCTTGGGGTGTTAGGGGACCCGTCTGTGTACCACATAATTGTGTGTGGTTTCATTTTATGTGTCTCTTCAAGTGAGATCCATTCTCTCTTATTACTTTGGTGTACAGTGAAATTCCTGTCAAAGTGATACTCGGCCACCATCTCGTCTCTGGGTTGGAGGATTAAAGGGATTTCCTTTTCCAGCTTTTCAGAGTCTCTGAGGCTTACTATGTGGTTTCTACCCACTCCTTCTGTTGTTAATCTGAGCAATGTTGCTTTTTCTTCAGGCCGATGGTATGGTGGAGTGGTGTTAGCTCCATCAAAACCTCGATTGCCGCTGTCGGACAGGTACGCATGGCTCCAGTCATGCATATACATGCTAGCCTTTGCAGTTTTTTGCAACTGCGTCCTTACTGTGAGGAGGTTTGCTCTATCTCCCCACACGACAGCTCCATAAGTGAGCATTGGTCTCACAACCATGAGGTATAGCCATCGGAGTATATGTGGTGCCATGCCCCACGATTTTCCGGCTATGCTCCTGCATGTGAATAGTGCTCTAGTGCATTTACTGAGTGTATACTCTAAGTGCTTGTCAAACCTCAGCCTGTTGTCGAAGACAACGCCGAGGTATTTGACTTCTTTTTCTGGTGTAATGAGGCAGCCGGATAAGCGTATTGGCCTCATTCTACTTAGCTTGTATTTTCTAGTGAATGGTACTATAATGGTTTCGCAGGGTTTAGGTTGAGCCCAACCTCCTTGCACCAATTAGACGTGACATTCAGACCCCTCTGGACTATGTCACATAGGGTTTCCTCGTATTTTCCTCTCGCAACGATGACAATGTCATCAGCGTATCCTTGGCATGTTATGCCTAGGGAGGCGAGTTTTTCTAGGAGCTCATCCACTAGTAGGCTCCACAACAGTGGGGAGAGAACTCCCTGAGGGCATCCTCTAGTTGTGGTGACTGTGATGGTTTCTTCACCCGCCACTGCAGAGGCTTCTCTGCATCGTAGTAGTGAGTCTACCCATCTGCCTACAGTAGGGTTTATTCCTCTTCTGATCAGGGCATTCTTGACAGCACTATGGGATGTGTTGTCGAATGCTCCCTCAATGTCTAGGAAGGCGCATAGAGCCACTTCCTTGTCTTCTATTGTTTTCTCGAGCATCTTCCGAGTTGATACAATGCCGTGTCGGTCGAACGGCCTGCTCTGTACGCGTGCTGTGTTGGTTGGAGGGGTGCCTCCTTTAACAGCGTACTTCGTATGCTATTGTCCACTAGCTTTTCAATCGTTTTCAGTAAAAACGATGTCAAACTAATGGGTCTGAAGGACTTGGGGTTAGTTATATCCTTCTTCCCTGCCTTGGGGATGAAGACTACCCTTGCTCTGCGCCAGGCACGTGGGATATACCCAGTGCCAGACTGCTGGTGATGATCTTCCTGAGGATGGGTAGGAGTATGTCCTTTTTCCTGCAGGAATGCTGGATAAATGTTATCCGGTCCGGGGGATTTGAAGGGCTGGAATGTTCCAATTGCCCATCAAGTCTGCCTGCGGACACAACTTTCTTGGCTTCTGCCCAGTCGGAGCTGCGAGGCTGATAGCAGTGCTCTTGGTCAACACATTCTTCCGCGGGGATGTTTCCCGGGAAGTGGGTGTCCAACAAGAGACGTACTCTCTACTCGCTGCTCACTGT
Source organism: Lordiphosa clarofinis (assembly GCA_018904275.1). NCBI lineage: Eukaryota > Metazoa > Arthropoda > Insecta > Diptera > Drosophilidae > Lordiphosa > Lordiphosa clarofinis. The sequence continues at coordinate 1,387,067 of JAEIGQ010000039.1, read as the reverse complement.
ATAGGCATCATTAGCCTTTTTGAGCGAGATGTTGCCATCCGGGCTTTTCTTGGCCAGGACTCTATGTAATCTCGCTCCTTCTTCCGTGTCTTCTATAGACTCGCAGAATTTCCTGTAATTCTTTCTTTTGGCTTACCTAATCTCACTATTGTATAGTGTCAGGGCTTGCTTGTACTTATGCCAGTCCCCATTCTTTTTGGCTTCATTAAAAAGAATTCGGGATATTCTGCTGTATGCTAGTTTCCAATCTAAATTGGATAGTTCTATGGTCCGACATAGATTCCTCTAATGAGACCTGCCAATCCTTTATAAAAGGTTTAATTGACTTGCTGGAGAAGGTGAGGTCAAGGACTTCCTCCCTTACTCGAGTTACAAATGTCGGGACAGATCCTACATTACATATTTAGGTCGAGCCTGGATAGAAATTCTAGTAAACACTCACCTGATCGTTTACATCGGAGCTTCCCCATGCGACGTGGTGGGCGTTTGCGTCAATCCGACAACGAGCGGCAGGCTTTTGCTCCTGGTATTCTGCCAGGGCCGACACCTCTTGGGGGGGAACATTCTATCTCCAGGAAGTAGGCAGAGGCTATGACCGTGGTCTTTCCCTGCTTTACTTGGTGGTCGCTATCGCGACGCAGTCCCTGGAGAGAAATTCTGAAAGGATAGTATATTTAATATTCTTCCTTATCATTATACAGGCTCTGGGGAAGGCATGCCTTTGGTCCCAAATTACCGTGGATTCTCTCGTATACAGGCCCTTTATTCCCTCATTGCACCAGGGTTCCTGTATTAGAGCTAGTCCTAGGTGTTGTCGGGTGAACGTTCTAGCTAGGACGGCCGAGGCCGCCTTCGCATGGTGAACGTTCACCTGGACTAGCTTGGTGCTTTTGATGACTGAGGGGGAGTCATCATTGCGCCGAGTTATCTGCGCTATCTGGCGGAAAGCCAGGGCTGCTCTCGACGCCTCCGAACACCAATGTGGTGTCGGCTTCTTCGTCCTCATGGACTGCGAGCTCTGAGGCGAGCTCTTGTGAGGACATGGGTGCGTCTGCATCCTCCACCACCTCCATGTCCTCTACGGGGGATTCCCCGTCAAGCTCCTCGTCCTCAGCGACGTCCTCCTTATCTGTGAGGGGTTCCTCACACAGAGACTCGCTACTTTCCGCTTCGGCGGGGTGTTCTGCCTCCGTCTCTTGCTGATGGGTCTGTCCAGCCAGCTTCGCGGTCTTCTTGAGACCATGTACGGGGATCTTCCCGTACCTAAAATATAGCTGGCGACCCATCGAGACGATGGCCTGCATCGAGACTTCGTCGATGCCTATGACCATGAGGGCTCCGCCCCCTTGGTCCTTTCGTGACTTGACCCGCCACATGTCAGTCACGATGTTGTTTTGGTTCCTCAGCATTGTGAGGACCCATTCATCCGCTTTCGCGGCACTCCTTGGGAGGAAGACGGTAATGTAATGGGGCGAGGGGATATTCTCTCCCATTTTACCGAGAAGGGGTACTCCCTTCCATTCTGACAACCTTGACACGTTGCTCATCAGCCACTCCGCGGTCGTCTCATCGTTGCAGTCGATGATTAGATGACCCGGCCGGAAATGAATTCCTGCGAAGCTGATGGGCGTATCCCAACATGCCAGGAAGACTTCCTCCAGTATCGCCTCCTCAAGTGCAGATAGCTCCTCATGGTTGAGGTTGACCTGAGGGTATTCCTCAGGCACTACTGCTACCCTCACCTTTTTCGCAACGTCTGCATACGTTGCTTGGGGTGGAATGGGCACTGAGGGGGGAGTTACGCCCTTTCTTCACTGTCAGTTGCGCGCCTCTGCGCAGCCTGGACGTGCCGGGCCCGCCGTTCGCGTCTTCCTCATAGGCTACTGCCTGTGAGGGGGTGCTAGCCATGGCGTCTTTCGACGTCACTGCTGTGCACTGACGCTTCGGCGTAGCTGTAGGCGGTGTTATGTCCGCGCTGCTTCTCTTTGGGGCAGGGGTGTGTGGTTGCCCCTCTGATGCCCCAGTTCGAGGCTCCTTTGCCATCCGGAGGGCTTCCTCCGGTGTGTGGCCATGCTTGAGGTATCTCAGGTACCACTTGATTCTGGAGCCACAGAGGCCTCGACGATTTGGGTCATCTAGGCCTCCTGGCTGTCCTCTTGCAGGGAAGGAGTCCTGCTTGGAACGTTTGTCCCCATTGGGAGGTGGCCTTTGTCCTCCAGAGGAGGCGGGGCGTGTTCCCTTTGGGGGGAGGGGATGGTCCCTCTTTGTTCCTATACTCTTTCCTACCGCAGGAGCTCGGTAGGGGCCCCGTGGTGGGGTTCTACGCACTGGTGCGCGTTTCTCATCTCTTACGAGGCTTGGACGCTCCTGGTCCATCTGCCTCTCGTCAAACTGCCTTGCGACAGCGGTTGCAGGGAGATCCTGCTGAAATTTAACTTTATTAGCCTCCCACTTAAGCGATTATTAATATTATTTATACGCTTTTACACAGACTTAGAAGTTTTGGTCAAAATCGGATGACTATATCTTATAGCTGCCATAGAAACTATCGGTCGAAAATTGTCGAAATTGTTTGTTATAATGGCGATCTTAAACTCTGATATATTAAAACATTCGCAAGGGTATAAAAACTTCGGAAAAGACGAAGTTAACTTGGCCTTCTCGTTTCCAAAAAAATGAAGCAAGTTTAATGTCAAATTGAGAAAAATTGCGCTAGCACGGAAGTGCAACCGAATATAACCAATTTGGTCATTAGTTAATGTAAGATTAGCAGACATTAGTTCAATTTAGTGGTGCCCAAACACACACTAAATATAAAGCTTCACCATTGTGTGTTAGCAGCGAAACACGAAGTTAACGTAATTATGTTAAACATGGGCTACAAGCAAATAATCAAATGAGTGTGCGTGCTATTTATAGAGCACACCTATTCTCTCTCTCTATGTGTGTGTCGGCTGCGACGCCGGCAGAATTATGACTTCCTATCACATGTTATACGAAGATGACCCTTTGGGCACCACTGGTTTAATTTGATTGTTATCCTGGGAAAATTCTTTAAAGCTTATAGAAAAAGCTTTAAAAGACTAACCCAAAAAATAAAAGTCAATTAAAAAGAATAACTAAAACAATTCGCATTCATAGTAATAGTTTAATATAATAGTAATAATATAAAAAAGTAGCTTGTGATGGGGTAGGGGGAGCGGATATACGGCTTGCCAGGCAATATTGACTGCAGCTAGGAACAAGAAATGAAATACCGACAGCTGAAAACCTTGATTAATGTGTAAATGATTATTTGAAACCCATCAATGTTTTTTTGTTCTACAAAAGAACACGAACAGTGTGCAGAATATTTTAAAACCTGGTTCGAAAATTGTAAAACCATGAAAGTGTCGCTTAAGATTAATCATGAGGATGATTACTCACTTAAAGTTAAGACGACATCAAGAAGTGTAATTTCAAAAATAGTTATAATTTTTAAATCATCCAATTCAGAGACATCGTGCCAGAAAAAAGCTTTTTTTGTATAGAATGCTTTCGTAAGCTCTGGATCAACACTATAGCCGCACCTTGTTTTTTCAGTGTACGCTTAGAAACAGTGGAGTTAGGAAAACTTTGCGATTACCGTTTAAAAGAGCGTCCATCCGTCCGTATAAACAAACAGATCTCAAAGCTTGTAAGAGATAGAGGTTTGACATGAATATAACAAATGCTTCTTATTCTTGCAGGCAGATCAAGTTTTGTTTTCAATTTTTGCCTCCCGCCCCCGCAATTTTGGAAAAGTCATATCTTCCTCAGTATTGTAGAAAGTTGATTCATTCCTTCCAGAGATTGTTAGTCATTCGTAATATCGCTCACTAACTTCAAGACTGGCCTAACTCAAAAAATACGATTTTTGACTTAGTGTTTCAAAAATGTTCGCTGTGTTGTGCACTATTTTGTGTAAAAATTTTCATATTGATATCTTTTCTACTTTCCATGTGAGATGAGAATACGTTGCAAAATAATTTTACAGGTTTATTTTCATGTTAATGTAAGAACGTCATATCTCAGCTGTCAGCCAGTCGATATTGACCAAACATTCTTCGGCTTTCAGTTAAAACATCATTTTTATACCCTTGGAGAGGGTATATTAAAATTGTCCGGATGTTTGTAACGCAGAGAAGGAAGCATCTCCGACCACATAAAGTATATATATTCTTGATCAACATGACGAGCTGAGTTGATATAGCCATGTCCGTCTGTCCGTCCGTCTGTTTCTATGCTATCTCCGCCGTCAGTTTTAAAGCTAGCTTAACCAAACTTTGCACAAAGTCTTTTGGTATAAATACGCTGCACATTTGTCGGAACCGGCCGGATCGGATGACTATAGCATATAGCTGTCATAGGAACGATCGGTCGAAAAACTATTTTTAGTGAGAAAAACTTTTTTGTTTTGAATGCTATCGCTCCCAACGCTCGTATTTATAAGTTTTTAATGATTTCACATAATTTCACCAAGGCTTGTCGAAATCGGACAACTATATAGTATAGCTGCCATACAAAAGTAAGGTCTGAAAAAAAGTCTTAGTTAGAAAAACTTTTTTGTTTTTAGTGCTATCGCTCCCAACGCTCGTATTTATAAGTTTTCAATGATTTTACATAATTTCAACAAGATTTGTCGAAATCGGACCACTATATAGTATAGGAGTCATACAAACTGCCAGGCATATATCAAGCTCCAAGGGTATATAAACTTCGGTCGAGCCGAAGTTAGCTGGCCTCTACTTTTTCCAGTTGTATTAATAAGAATTACTTTATAATATTTTACTAAATTAACTCGAAACTAAAAGAACAATTTTTTCTGCGTTAAATCCATTAAGAACTTTAATCACGTTTTTCTCAAAATGGATTATTTTGAGTTATGCCAGTATTGGAGTAAGTGAGCGATATGTATCGGTTTGCCAAAGAAATTATAAAGATCGGATGAAAAAAGTACAAAACCCCCTCCCCAACAACCAGCACCGCATTTCATTCAATTTTTAAACAGCTGTACAGTCGACCATCGTCCTTTATGGTGTCTTGTTTTAAAAGTTATGAACAAATTACTAATTTGTCGAAAATATTATCGAAATATCGATATTTTTGCCCAAAATGACAAATATCACTATCGCATATTTTTCAGAGGCGATATATCGGAAATCGAATATTTTTTGGTGATATTTTTGTTTTAGTGTTTGTTTTAAGACAAAATGTTTAAAAGTTATTTAATTATAGTTGATGCACAGAAATCGCATTGAAAACTGTGCAATAAAGTTTTAGGGACCAGTGGAAACTCAACAAATATAAAAGCACACTTAAAAGCAAAGCACGCACTAAGAAAAAAATTCGTTCCAAATCTACCGAAATCAAGCCCATTCGTTGACAAAAGTAGAGTAATCCCGCTTTTTCTTGAACCGTGAACAGCGGGTGTCATATAAGGAACATTTTGTGCTCAACTTATGAACGGCTTGGGCATGATATAAGAACATTTTGTGCTCGCAAAATAAACGCTGAAAAAAAGTTTTTAAATGTTTTTATTTTGATTAAAAAATAAATTTATTTAACATTTTATTTTAAATTAGTTTTCTTTTTGATTTTTTTGTTTTTTTTTTATTGACTTTGTTATCTTACTCTCTGGGGATCGAACTCAGAACCTCGCGGCAAGAGTCGGCGTCGCTACAATCGCGGCTACTGACCTCGCTTAAGACGATGCGGCGAATTGCATTATTAAGGCAAAGCTTTTGTTGCCCGTCCGACTAGTTTTCTAGCACCGCCAATGAGGAAAATGGAAACAGCTCAAACACATTTAATGGCACGTTGTCTCTTATATATTTGTGATGATCAAATCCAGATTAAACTCAGCTCTAGCTATATGAGAGTAGTAGGTGGTATATATTTGTAGCGTATGTGGTAGTATATGGCGTAGCACTTGAGGTGGTAGCACTTTAAAAAACTGCAATTTGACTTAGGTTAGGTTTGTATACAATTTTCCATTAGCTTAGATCTTACCCTAGTCTTCGTCTCTCGACAGCGAACAAACAACTAAATTAGAGGCTGGCCACGAGGTTTGGCTTCACCTATTGCTTCTTGTAGTTCAGCGCAGCTGAATGTGATTTACTTATACATAAATGGATATAGAACTGATAAGAATGGCAAGCTCAAAGCAAAGAGATTTCAAACTGTAACTTCGCTGTGTGCTGCCTAACATAGTTTGTTGTTGTTGTTGTCTTTACTTGTGGATTGCGTTTGGTTTAACTAGCAGCTGTTTTGTTATTTTTATTTGTCTGCTGCTGGGCTTAAATTATTGGCAGATCTAAATTTCGGCAACATTCCCCTCCCAGTAAGCGGACGCAGTCCGCAGGACGGAGGAGCTTACTATTTAATTGCCGACATCAAGAACTGCTAACTTTACTGCTGGCCTGGATAGGATGCCATCCGATGTCTGGACCTTGGCACGCCTGACTTGGCCATCTTCAGCGGTTGTTACCTCGATGACTCGGCCCTTTGTCCAGGTGTTTCGGCGTTGATTTTCGTCGACGATCAGTACGATATCGCCGACAGCTATGGGACTAACCTTTTGATGCCATTTAGTTCTCCTGGTTATGTTTGGCAGCATCTCTTTGACCCATCTTTTCCAGAACTGGTTGGCGAACATCTCACTTTGGCGCAGAGTCCATTTGTAGTCGATTTGTTCCGGCTCGCAGAACGGCTTTTCGCCATTTGACGACCCGAGCAGCAGGTGATTCGGGGTGATAGCTTCTTGGTCCTCGTGATCGAGGGACACAAATGTTAACGGTCTAGAGTTGACCGTCATCTCCACCTCCATCATTGCCGTGAGTAGGCTCTCGTCGGTGAATTTTTGATTTGGGGCTATACGGTATAGTACAGCTTTTATGGAACGCACTAAGCGCTCCCAGGCGCCACCCATATGAGGGGCTGATGGCGGGTTGAAATACCAGGTTATTCCCCGCTGCGCCAGTTTTTGTTGCATCTCGGAGTCGTCCAACTGTAAGGTTCCTCGTAAAAAGGCATCTGACCCTCGGAAATTCGTTCCGTTGTCAATGAATATTTGTTGCGGGGCCCCTCGACGAGCTATGTGACGACGCAGACCCATAAGGCACGAATTTGTGCTTAAGCTGTGGACGATCTCGATGCTTATTGCTCGCATTGTGAGGCAAGTTATGAGCATGCCCCAGCGTTTGAGCGCCTTCCTGCCGTCGATGACTGTAATTGGGCCAAAATAGTCCACGCCCACGTGCGTAAATGCTGGCTTGAATGCGCCCAACCTGGCTCGTGGTAGTGGCGCCATCAGTGGTGGCACAGGCTGAGCATTTTGTAGCTTACAGTGTTGGCAGTTGCGGCGGATTTCTTTAAGGAGAGGTCTTAGTTTGGTAATTGAGTATTTTTGCCTCACCTCATTTATGGTTGTTTCGTGGTTGATATGGAAATACTTTTCGTGATAGTGGCGCACTATCAACTTGGTCACCCAATGCTTGGGTGGTAATGCGACTTGGTCCATTGGGATGCTCGTGTAGCGCCTTGCGCGGTTGCGTACACACATCACTCCAGAGTCGTCTATGTAGAGTTGGAGCCCCCACAGCGGGCTGCTGCGGCAGACTGATTTTCCTTTGGTGGTGGCAGCATACTCGTCGGCATAATATTCCAGCTGCATGGTTCGATATAAGAACCGCTGGGCATTGGTGAGATGATTCACCCGCAGACCTGTAGCTCCACCGATTTGGCGAATCTTATGGATAGCTTCTCTTTGTAGACAAGCCAATATGCGACTGCTCGTGACAGCCGAATCCAGTCGGAGTAGTACTCGTAGTTGAGCCGCGACATTTCTTCACGCATGTAAAGGAAACGGGGACGCAGCTCCTCCGTGGCTTCGTCTATTTTGGTTGTTTTTGCCGGCCATTCAGAAGGCGGCAATTTCAGGAAATTGGGTCCGTCGAACCATTGCGTGTAAGCATCAGGCCCGCGTTGGCGTTTTGTGGCGACGTCGGCCACATTCAATTTGCTCGGCACCCATCTCCAGTGGTTGAGGTCCGTGAGCTCAGCGATTTCGGCTACCCTGAACATCACGAATTGCTGATATCGTCGTGGATCTCCGGCGAGCCATGCCAGAACGGTTTTGGAGTCCGTCCATAAATGAAACTGCTGGATTTTGACCTCATGTTGTGTCTTGATGGAACTCAATAGTCGGGCACCGGTGACTGCTGCCTGTAACTCAAGGCGTGGGATGGAGAGTGGCCTCAATGGGGCTACCTTTGACTTAGCTGAAACGAGACGAAGAAAAACCTTACCCTCATGCTCGATACGAAAATATGCGACCGCAGCATAAGCATCTTCTCCAGCGTCCACAAACACGTGAAGCTGAATTTGGCAATCTTCGGCCACCAAGCCTTGGAAGTAGCATCGAGGAATTTTAACTTCGGCTATCAAGGGGAGGAACGATAGCCAAGTCTGCCACATGTCCCGCAATTCCGGTGTCAGATCCTCATCCCAGTCAATTTTCATACGCCAGACGTTTTGGAGCAGGATCTTGAGGTACATCATGATGCATGACACGAAGCCCATGGGGTCGAACACCGACATCAGGACTTGTAGGACTTCTCTTTTGGTCGGCGTTATGTTATCCGATATGATGTTGCGCTTTATTCGCACAAACTTGAGTGCATATGTGAATGCATCTTGGTTTGGGTTCCATTGCATACCCAATATTTTTTCGTGAGAGTGTATCTCCTCGTTGTTGTAGAATTTTTTCTCATCTTGTTTTTCAGAGGTCCCGTTTAGAGCTGACAAGACCAATGTTGAATTTGAACACCATTTATGCATGTGAAAGCCGCCACGTGCGTGAACTTCTCGGACTTCCTTCGCTAGTTTAATGGCTTGCTCTGGCGTGTGGCAAGAATCTATGTAGTCGTCCACGTAGTGGTGTTGTGTGATGGCTTTCGCAGCAGCAGGATACTCGCTGGCATGTGTGTTGGCGTTCATATCGCGCACATAATGCGCTATACAGGGCGAGCACGTAGCTCCGAATGTGAGGACGTTTAATTGGTAGACCTCTACTGCGCCTGTCTCCGAGTTTTGCCACAAGAAACGTTGGGCTCGGGCGTCTTCTTCTTGTACTGCTATGCGGTGGAACATTTCGGCTATGTCCCCGCATATACCAACTTCTCGCATTCGAAAATTGTACATAATTTTTAGCAGCGGCACAAGTAGATCTGGTCCCTTCATAAGGTAGTCGTTGAGCGATACGCCTGATGATTTAGCTGCAGCGTCCCACACCAATCTTACCCTGTCTGGCTTGTGTGGGTTTTGTACGGTAAATATTGGCAGATAACATACGTCTTTGGGGCTGTCGGCCAACGTAGTGGCGTCCAGCTTCTCGGCGTAGCCTTTATCGATGAGATTTTTTATTTGCCGGTTTAATTCGATGGCGAGCTGAGGGTTGTTGGCCATCTTCCTTTGGAGACATGTGAGTCTCTTTGATGCCGTTGCCAGGCTATTTGGGAATTGGCGATTATCATCTTTCCATAGTAGACCCACGGAATACCTGTCGGCTTGGTATTTAGTTGTATTTTCCAGAATTCGCAATGTTCGTTGCTCCTCTGGTGATTTAGCTAGTTTCTGGGGTACGTTGTCCTCAGAAAGCAGGCATCTTTGACCATTTCGTGTAGGTCGTGGTCGCAGTGGCATTGGTGAAGGTGGACTTTACCTTCTGATCTGCGTGAGCCACCATATACGGTCCATCCCAATCTTGTCTTTGCAGCAATTGGCTGCTGCCACTTTCCCTCACGCACTTTGAGCGAGGATATGAGGTTGGGATTGTTGACTCCAATTATCATTTGAGGGACTGCCTTTACGTAGCTTGGTAATGGCAGACCTTTAAGGTGCGGATATCTTGATTTTATTTGATCCGCAACCATTGTCTCAGCAGACATGCCCAGGCTTTTGACTGTGTGAACATCGTTCAGTTTAAATATTTTGGTGCCTGGACCCTGCTTCGAGATTTTTAGATTTAGCCGCCTGGATCGGGGCTCTTGGCGTTTGACTTCTCCGGTCCAGCTTATGCATAGGGGGCTGGCAATGCCTTGTTCGCCCAGCTCTTTGGCTAAGCCCTCCTCAAGGAGTGTAAGGGTAGACCCGTCATCCATGAAGGCGTATATATTGATCGACTTCGACTTCCCATGCAAAGTTACTGGAACGATTCGGAAGAAACTTTCTGCTACGTTAGATGCTGACTTACGATGGTTGTGGAGCGCGCTGGTCGTTAGTGCTTCTGTGCCCTTATGAAGGAGGCTGTTGTGATTTTCGTGGCACCCACTTACGACACAGGATATTCTGCTCCAGCACGATCCCTTGTGCCTTTTGAGGCACTGTACACACAGTCGGTTGGTTCTGACAGCTTCCCACCTGGCCGCCACGGTCATGCGCTTGAATTTTTCGCAAGCTGTGGTACTATGTGTATCCTCACAAATCGCACATTGTGCGCGTTGCTGATCTTCGGCCCTGCCAGCGGCATGTGTGTTGAGCGTGGCCTTTCGTGCTGATTTCTTGTCGGCTGTCAGAGCTATATTCGGGGTTGATACGCGGCATGCGGCATCCGCTAGCTCGAACAACCAATTAGCCAAATCCTGTAAGTTTGGGCACTCAATAGTTTTGGAGTGTATTGCCCAGTTCAGCATCATGTCTGGTCCCATCTTCTCGATGAGTTCCTGTTGTAGCGTTGGATTGTTTAGGTGTGCATCAAGCTTGGCTGCTTTCATTGTTGCACACATATTTTTGACCGCAAATGCAAACTCGATTAGTGGTTCTAGCTTGCCCCTTGGTGAAGGTAAATTGCGTACATTCTCAATTAGCACTTTTATTATATGTTCCGGGCGGCCGAAGTACATTTTTAATGTGCGTACCACGTCCGGCAGCAGATCTGGGAACAAAAGACTGTCTCGCACGGCTTCTAGCGCCTTTCCCTTAAGGCACTTCTGCAAACGGACAACATTTTCTTCATTGCTGTAGCCGGCGATCTTTGTGCTGGTCTCGTAAGAGCTGAGAAATAGTGGCCATTCCTTGGGGTCTCCTGTGAAGACTGGTAAGTCCCTCGGCAATGATTGTCGAACGGCCATCTGTTGTGAGGTTATGCCTTCCTTTTTGGCGGCCTCATCTTTGTTTTTTGTGCACGGTGCCTGCGGAGTACTGCAACAGCCAGGCTCCATCAAGTGCTTATTAGCTTGGTGTTGGCCCGCTCCATCCGTAATGGTGGGCTGCTGATGACCTGGTGTTGGTCCGTCTGACGGCACGTGCGCGCTTAGTAATTCGTACTTACGGCGCAAGTATTCCCTTTTGATACACATTTCTTCCTCCAGTTGCTGCAATAATAATTGCTGTTCCTCCTGCCTTGCTCTATCTACAGCCATCTCGCTTACTTTGTTAGGTTGGTTAACCGTAACACCTGATCCGTCCTCGGAGCATGCCGATGACGGGCGAGAAGTGAGGTTGTGTTCACCTCCAGCAGATGAAGAGTCATTTTGTAGGTTAAGTCGGATACAGGGTGTACACAACCGCCTGCTCGTGGTGGTGTCGTGGTCCGGTCCACAGCATGTGTAATGGAATTGGCTTGAACACTTTGAGCATGTAAACATCTCATCATTGTCCGGGGCGACACATATTTTGCAGCTGCTAGCCGATGCCATATCTGTTAGCTGCTGCGTGACCTTTTCGCCTCGGGTGACTCGTTCAATACCTTTCTCCGTTTTCTGGCTGCCACTACAGCCGGGAATTGTTGGGTTTATTTTTCACTCCTCTCCCGTGGGACTAAGAGTAGTTGTGGTTAAAGAACTGCGTTGCTTTCTTTATTTTAGGTTTTTTAAAGAATTGTTGCCCGTCCGACTAGTTTTCTAGCACCGCCAATGAGGAAAATGGAAACAGCTCAAACACATTTAATGGCACGTTGTCTCTTATATATTTGTGATGATCAAATCCAGATTAAACTCAGCTCTAGCTATATGAGAGTAGTAGGTGGTATATATTTGTAGCGTATGTGGTAGTATATGGCGTAGCACTTGAGGTGGTAGCACTTTAAAAAACTGCAATTTGACTTAGGTTAGGTTTGTATACAATTTTCCATTAGCTTAGATCTTACCCTAGTCTTCGTCTCTCGACAGCGAACAAACAACTAAATTAGAGGCTGGCCACGAGGTTTGGCTTCACCTATTGCTTCTTGTAGTTCAGCGCAGCTGAATGTGATTTACTTATACATAAATGGATATAGAACTGATAAGAATGGCAAGCTCAAAGCAAAGAGATTTCAAACTGTAACTTCGCTGTGTGCTGCCTAACATAGTTTGTTGTTGTTGTTGTCTTTACTTGTGGATTGCGTTTGGTTTAACTAGCAGCTGTTTTGTTATTTTTATTTGTCTGCTGCTGGGCTTAAATTATTGGCAGATCTAAATTTCGGCAACAGCTTTAGTAACTGAGAGCTTTTTGCTAAAGGCTTTTTTGCGTTGAATGTTTTACTTGGGCGGAAATAATAAAAGCTCAAGTCAGCGTGCAGGCGAATATTTTTTTCTTGTTTTTGCTTATTTTGTTTTTTTCTTTTTGTTTTTAAATATTAATAATTTTTGTACAATGCACAACATTTCTCAAAGCGCGATGTTCGCACTTCTGTTGTAATTAGTGTTAGATTTAGTAAGAAAGCTTTTGAGTGGTATTTTTCCGTGAACGTCGGGTTTGCTTTGTGAACGATAATTCACGAACAAGATCGTTCAAGTAGGAGCCCTCTTGTGCTGGGTTAAACCAATAAAGAATTTGGGATACTTTTAAAGTAAATATGGAAACTAAGTAATTGAATTTTTTGTGGGTGTATTTTTAAATAGTATTGGGGATGGACCCCACCTCTACTTGCCAACTACAAGTGGTTTTTTATTTGGATATGTAAAAACATTAAAATTTATGATCGCGTCTTTGTCAGAATAAAGTGAAACAGGATTTTCAGTAAATCTATAGTTTTGCATGCGATGCCATTACCATTACCATTTCAATATGTGAGAGCAGAGACAATACATATATAGATAGCGCATCTCATACAAAAATTTTTTTTTTGGATCCAATGTCAGCTCCCAATAAAAATCGTTATTTGCGTCACATGTGTTATCAAAATTATCTATAAATTTTTGCTCTTAGCAGAATAGCTAATTTAGAAAACGTATAGCTAATTTTCAGTATACGCATCCTCGTAAAGGCAGCGAAATGCAAAAATTTGCATCCAATGCCAGCTCCCAAAAAGACTCGTTTTTAGTTTCACATGCGTAATCTATAATATAAACAAATCTTTGGTGAGAGTTAAAAATTAAATAAAAAAATTAGTAACTTTTGTAAATTTAATAAATATTTATTAAATCAATATTTTTAGGCGCAGTCAGATTAAAGTTCTTATAACGCGTCAAATGACGCCTCAATTACCTCAAAAGACCTGTTCATATATCGATAATATCGATGTTTTTGACACTAAAATTTTTATATCGAAATGATCCTTTTTCAATATCGCCAAAAATATCGATATAGATATTTTTGAAATATTCGACAACCCTACAAATTAGTCAGCTGTTTGCTCGCACTTACGCTCTCAGAGTGCATTTGGGAATATGTCCGGCTCGCTCATCACAGGGGTTATGATTTCCAATGCGGAATCTTCCTATGAAGATAATTTAAAGCGGACTATCGCTTATCACCGCTCCAAATGAAGCAGCGTAAATTCATTGCTTCATGACTACTTAATTGATCTTGAGCCAGCTAAAACGTTTGATGATTTAAGCTCTAACATTATTTAATTAAGACTGTAAACTTTTGTTTTCTTCAATTTACGTACATGTTTTCAAGGCAAAATTATTTCTGAACCCCGGTTCGAATTCGAACCTAGGTTCAGCGACCTTGTGAACCTGAACCCTAAAACTTTCGCGGGTTCGAACCCCGGAGCAAACCCCTTTCGAATTTTTTGAGGTTTGCAGCCCTGGTTTGTATGTTTGCTCCTTTGTTACTCAATCACGCACAAATGGCGTAATGGATTGGGATGAAATTTGACACTCAGATAGTTGATAACCTGGATTTGAACATAGGCTACATAACTTTTATTTAAATGGTCTAAAAAACCGCGAAATTTTCAAAATTACTATAGGAGTATTTATTAAACCGTTTGATGATTAAATGACAATGCAGGAGTTTGTAACTAGAAAGTGTAGAATCAATGGTAAAAAAATCGCGGAATTTTCAAAGGATCTAAGCTTATTAGGAAGTTTGTATAAATGCCAGTTGAAGACGCATCTTTACGAGGTGTAGACCGAAAACCACAAAAATTGTCAAATTTTCATTTGAATATTTACGTATGACCTAAGATTACACTCGTTTACAGCATTTCCGATCCCAACCATTTGGCAGTCATTTCATATGTAAATCCCTTTGCTAAATCCAAATAATATTTAGTGGGGCCGTTTTCGAAAAAAATTGTGTAAAATTTATTTTACTGCTGGTCACTAAAAACTTATCTATTAAAAATACAACGCCGCTTAATTTATAAAAATCCGATCAAGAATAAGGAAGTTTTTGGCATTTTAGTAAAAAATGGAAGGTATCAACTTCAAGTAAATTGACTTAGTTTGACTGTTTTATGTTCGTCACAGGAGGCAAAGGTAACATTCAAACAATTCTATTTAAGGGCAACTATGACCTGCAAAATTTATATTGTTACTGGTTAGGTTATTTTGTGATTGACTTAGGTTGAAAAATAAATGTAAGGCGTCAAATTGGCTGCAAAAATTATCTTGATATGCTTGCGGGTATTACATATTTTCGACTCCGCTAACAATTTTAACGACAATGCAAGGAGCAAATCGATAATTTTTTAATACTCCCCCAAAAATGTTTATAAGTTTTGATTGTGTATCTTATATAACACAGTTAACACAGTTAAACTCAGATGGGAACACCTCATACCCAGTTTTTCTTGATCACGTCAAGTTCGCGTTTAATGGTGAAGGGAGTCACCACATTTGCTATACCAAATTCCCGACTTTAATGGACATGCGATTAGTACCCCGCCCATAGAAGTCTAACTTAGAAAATAGAGTTAATGGAAACCACTCGATAGAATTTTTTAGGCATGCTTACCAGTTAGAAGAAAATGATCAAAATTGTAGTTGTTTTTGTAGTTGTTGTTGTTGAATTTTGATATTACGATAGTGAAGATAGACGAAACTTTTTTAAACAGGTGTGAATGACATCGAAATTCACGCTCTTTTTCCCGGATAGATAAGAGTGATAATAACAATTTTTTTAATCAAAAGCGAAAGCGAAAATGGGAGCATGGCTGTATATGAAATTACATATTTCAGATCAATTACACTAGTTTACAAAATAATAAAAATTTCGCGATCCCGAACATCTGGTAGCAATTTCTTGTGTAATTCCTTCCGCTGAGTCCAAAAATCCAATCCGCAAATTTTTTTATTGGGTCGTTTTCGCAAAATCGCGGAAAAGCTAGTTTTTCGATTTGTGAAAAAGTACCTTAAGAAAAATACGTATATTGTTGGTACCGGTTCTTTCATCATGAAAAGGACATGCTTTCTTGGAAGGTAATTGAACGCCTCATCATTCGTTGTTACACCATTTCTTAATCCGGTGCTGGACTTCGGCGTTATAAAGGCTTTTGTCTGCAACTTAGCACTAAATTTATCAATTTTTTAAATAAAGCTAGATTTTAAGTGCGATTTTCACCACGAAAAAAATTGTGTAAAATTTATTTTATTGCTGGTCACTAAAGAGTTATCTATTAAAAATACAACGCCACATAGTTGGTTAAAATCCGATGAAGTATAAATAAGTTATTGGCATTTTAGTAAAAAAGGGAAGGTTTCTACTTCAAGCAAATTGACTTAGTTTGACTGTTTTATGTTCGTCACAGGAGGCATAGTTAAAATTCAAACAATTCTATTTAAGGGCTACTATGACCTGACAAATTTATTTTGTACCTAGTTAAGTTATTTTGTGATTGACTTAGGTTAAAAAATGAACGTAAGGCGTTAAATGGAATGCAAGGAGCAAATTGATTATTTTTCAATATTCCCCTAAAAATGTTTATAAGTTTCGATTGTGTATCTTATATAACACAGTTATCACTCAAAATAGCCTGGGAACGGGACCAATAAATGGCGAAACAAGACGCCTCAGATAGACACACCTCATACCCAGTTTTTACTGATCACGTCAAGTTCACGTTTAAAGGTGAAGGGTCACCACATTTGTTATACCCAATTCCCGACTTTAATGGACAAGCGATTAGTACCCCGCCCATAGAAGTCTAACTTAGAAAATAGAATTAATGGAAACCATTCGATAGAAGTTGTTAGCGGAGTCGAAAATAGGTAATGCCCGCAAGCATTTCAAGATCGTTTTTGCATTTAATTTGACGCCTTACATTCATTTTTCAACCTAATCCAATCACAAAATAACTTAACCAGGTACAAAAAAAATTTTGCAGGTCATAGTAGCCCATAAATAGAATAGTTTGAATGGTTACAATGCCTCCTACGATGAACATAAAACAGTCAAACTAAGTCAATTTACTTGAAGTAGAAACGGGAGAGCAAAACGGACCATAGAAATTTTCAATACCACTTGAACGGTAAAACTGAAATTGCTCATTTTTTAGATAAATGTTAATAGCTTCTACAATTTTCAGCAGATTTCGATGTATGAACACTTTTTCAAATTGTTATACATTAGGTTACATCATCCAAAAGAGAAAGAAATTTTAAAAATTTTTTTTTGTGTTTGAAAATAACGGTGTAACTTACAGTTTTTTTTTCAAATTTTTGATAAAAAAGAAACGAAATTCTCGATATCTTTGTAATTAGCACCTACAATAAAATGATTTAAAAACGATTGAAAGATAATTTTATTAGCTTTAATTTGGTGTACAGAACTTGTTCATAATTTATTTTAGAATTGAGATATTTGAAATTAAGTGAGAGGTCCTTTTTCAAAAATCCGAAAAACGGTAAATTGGGATTATCTCGAAATCTGTTCTACTGAGAAATTTTTAAGCTCCATATTCGGATTCAGCGCGTGATTTTAAATAAGGAATGACATCAAATTGTAGAGGATGAAAAAAAGTTTAATTATTTGTAAACTTGTGTTATTAATTTATATAGAAAACAAAAACTACTTTTTATAACCCTTGGAGAGGGTATATTAAAATTGTCCGGATGTTTGTAACGCAGAGAAGGAAGCATCTCCGACCACATAAAGTATATATATTCTTGATCAGCATGATGAGCTGAGTTGATATAGCCATATCCGTCTGTCCGTACGTCTGTTTCTATGCTATCTCCTTCGTCAGTTTTAAAGCTATCGTAACCAAACTTTGCACGAAGTCTTTTATTATAAATACGCTGCACATTTGTCGGAACCGGCCGGATCGGATGACTATAGCATATAGCTGCCATAGGAACGATCGGTCGAAAAACTACTTTTAGTGAGAAAAACTATTTTTTTTCAGTGCTATCGCTCCCAACGCTCGTATTTTTAAGTTTTCAATGATTTCACACAAATTCACCAAGGCTTGTCGAAATCGGACAACTATATAGTATAGTGCCATAAAAAAAAAAGTGTAAAAAGTAAGTAAATTTTGTTTTCAATGTTATCGCTCCTATCGCTCGTATTAATAAGTTTTTAATGATTTTACATAATTTCAAAAAGATTTGTCGAAATCGGACAACTATATAATATAGCTGCCATACATACTGTCAGGCATATATCAAGCTCCAAGGGTATATAAACTTCGGTAGAGCCGAAGTTAGCTGGCCTCTATTTTTATTTTTTATAAAATTTGGGGCGGAATTTCCTTTTTTGGGGCACTCAAAAGAAGAAATAAAATAATACCGCAAAACTAACTTTTAGTTTAATTTTTCTCTTAATCTACGCAAACTATTCCCTCAGTTTTGAAGCTATCGATCTGAAATTTTGCACAGAGTCTTCTTTTGTCTGCACGCTGCTAATATGTCGGAACCGACCGGATCGGATGACTACTTCTTGTAGCTGCCATACAAATGATCGTTCGAAAAATGGGTTTTAATGAGAAAAACAGGTTTTTTTCTCAATATTACCGCTCTCAATCACGGTGATGGGTAATATTAAATGTTTTTTAGCGGATCTGAAAAGTTTGGACGAAGTCGCTTACCGTTAAGATAAGCGTTTTCAACTGTAACAAAACTTCGGCACAGACCTTGCCTTTCTCGTTTCATACGCGTTTTTAATTGCTGCTAATCTTCATGATTATCTTAGGTCCTTTAATTACTGCTCCTTTTTACTTGTGAACAAATGTGAATTTTTGTTATTTTGCGATTTGTTTTTATTTTTATTTCTTCCTTTACTGTATTTACTCTTGTACTCTTGCCGTCTATTAAATCTTCATAATTATCTTCGGTTTTATGAAAAATTTTAAAATTTCCCAATATTTTAGAACGTTCACTGTACACTTCGCATTTGCCAACGCCTACGAAATTTTGGTAAATTTTGCGGTGTTGGACCATTATAAAATGTTCAACTTTCAAGATTTTTGATCTTTCGGTCTTCAACTTCTATTTAACCGTCTATATTGGTCATTTATCTATTTTTATACCTTCGCAAAGGGTATTATAATTTTGGCCAGAAGCTTGCAACGCATAGAAATATTCGTTTCCGACCCCATAAACTATATATATTCTTGATCAGGGCGACGAGCTGAGTCGATTGAGCTTTGTCCGTCTGTATGTCTGTCTGTCTGTTTCCACGGAAACTAGTCTCTTAGTTTTTAAGCTATCGAGCTGGAACTTTGCACAGAGTCTTCTTTTTACTGCACACTGCTAATATGCCGGAACCGACAGGATCGGATGACTATATCTTATAGCTGCCATAGGAACTATCGGTCGAAAAGTGGGTCTATGTGAGAAAAAACTTTTTTGTTTTTAATGTAAACGCCTCCCGCTTCGGCAAGTATTAGTTTTATATGCTTATACACAGACTTGGAAGTTTTGGTCAAAATCGGATGACTATATCTTATAGCTGCCATAGAAACTATCGATCGAAAAGTGGGTTTTATTTAGAAAAATTGTTTGTTTTATTGCTGACGTTCGTAAACTCTGATGTATGAAAACATTTGCAAGGGTATAAAAACTTCGGCAAAGACGAAGTTAGCTAGGCCTTCTCGTTTATAGTGATTTTTTCAAACTTTCACTTTAATCCGCCTTCATTTAAAAAGATGCATAAAATCCGCTGTCTAGGAATTGATTTTTCATTACAAGAAAAAGTGTGTTTTTAGTAATGAAAAGTAATTAAATACGGGAAGTAATGAGACTGTCTCTAACTGAAAACAAGACAAGTTTTAAATATTTATAGTGACACTTAGCTGAGGTTTTTAAGTGCATAGAGACATTAGAGTTCTGGTTCAACTCTGTGAAACTTTAATTTTAACAAAACACAACAACTTCTTAAAAGTCCAAATCCGTCTTGAAAAACAAAAAAAAAAACCAAATCCGACTTAGGCCCATTTTCTCAATGTCCGGTTAGGTAAACTTACCGGCAGGTTAGCCTAATTTGAGTGTCTCATGCTGTCTTTGACGAAAACCAGCCGGCAACTTTAACCGCAGCCTCATTTTGGGGTCAAATTTTAAACGGCCGGCAAGTTTCGATAAAACTATCGATACTTTCACTCGATAGACGACAGCTGTGTCGAACACTTGAATTATTTACTTTGCTAATTGCCAAACCAAAATGTTTATAAATAAACGAATTTGTTGCATCCCCGAAATGAAATTGGGAGGCAGACAGTGAGACAGGAAGAGACATGCGGTGATCTGGAATAGAAAGTCCAGCAGAATGGCAGCCGCCGCAGTGGCAGATGTCTTGATTGCTGCAATGGCAGTTGTCTTCACCGCCGCGCCGGCAAATTCGAAATGGCATCAATCGCAAAGCAGGCAAACTCACTGCCCGCCGTCTGCGAAATCGAAGGATCAACTAGGCCAACGGCCTTGTGATGTGGCATACTGATTGAGATCCAACTGCAGATATGTGTGCACCATAACGAAAATATTATCCCCACGCATTGCCAGCACCAGGAACGGTATCACCACAATGGCCAACATGGCGACAAAATCCCAGACGGAGCAACGGAAAATAATAATAGAGAGTGTAGAGAGGGGGTTAATTATTTAATGATCTGGATGAAGCCAATTATTTCCAAGATTCAGGTTGACAAATTCAGCATGTCATATAATTTTTGTTAGGACTACACATCAACTGGCTCTGCGATCTCATACAAGTGGTAGCTTCCTCATCATTGTGGGTGACTTCTTTGGAGTCAGACTTTCTAGGCGAACCGTGCAGTTATTCAAGTGTCCCACGATAGTGCATTATTGGCTTTCACAAACACACAGAGACTGATTAATTTGTGCTAAAATTTTAGAGTTCAATTAAATATTTTTAAAGATTACATATCAATAATAAAATCTTACAATTTTTATAAACCTCATTTTCCAATCCTGGGTCTAAGCGTGGGATTACCAATATTTTGGGAAATGGACTCCAGCGGTACTAGGAATGCCGCCACCACACAGTGGTCGATTCTGCCAATCTGGCAGGCAATAATTATAATTAGTCCGATTTTTATATATTTTTTTATCCGATAGTCACGACGTCGTGAGCGTGCAAAACTTTATATACAGGCCTGTTCCGAATTCCGAAAACGAGTGGAATTGTCGCAAATCGAGTTGATTGCTGTTCCGAATTCCGCAAATCGACCAGAATTGTCGTTTTCAAAAGATGTGCTGCAGAGTCAGCAGAATGAAAAGTAATTGCTATTAAAAGCATTAAAATAAATCGCAAAAATTATAAACTTATCAATTCAATAATGTTGAACATTTTTAAAATCGATTAGCATCACTACTTAAAATGTTTACAGTTAAAGTGTATATTAAAATCATTTTTTTTATAAACATCTATAAAATATTGCGTGAAAAGCAAAACCGAGCGGTCGTTTTCAAACCGAGCTGTTCTGAATTCCACTTTACGTTTTAGTCGAATACAATCGTCAATCGATAGCTGCTAGGGTTGCTTTATTTTAAATCAATTTATTCGGTCAGCACTTTTTATATTTTATTTCGCTATATTGAACCATATTTGACATCACATATTCAAATGTAACAATTAAAAACTGTCTTAAATAAAAATAAATTGACTTAAAGTGTAAATAAGAGCTTTGTAAATTAAAATTATACCGATGATGCCAACTCTGGCTGCTGTCGATATACACAAACACGCGCGCAGTCCAGTCAGCCAGCTGTTTATGAAAGCGACTTCGAAACCGAGTTCGAAATGTCAAAACGTAGCCAAATCATTCGGAATTGGGAACAGCAAATAGTAAAACGTTCGTTTTCGTTTCGTTTTTACTTTTTACGCTTTTTTAAGTCTTTTTGTTTTGGTCTGAGAAAAATAAAGTTTTTCTATTAGTTGTGAAGTAAGACTTGAATTTGACAAGAATTGGTATGTATTTAATAAAAAAAAATTGTGTTTGTCCTGTTCTTTTACGTGTTAGTGGTAAATCGATGTCGAACTTCGCATTTAATTTAGAGTACTGCTTCTAACACACCTGCGACTTTCGTGGAGTAGAACTTTTGATATTGGCCCGTATTGGTCTTCAATCTTTATGTGTTTATTAAAATAGTCAATTGTGAATCGTCCAGTGTCAAAATAACTTGCAACTATCCGCAAATTATCAGTTTATAACATTTTATAGGCAAAATATCAGTCTTGAGGAGCACTCCCTGCTCTTGGTTGAACCACAGCCGAAAAAATAATCCTAGGAATATAACAGATGATTTATTGCATGCTCTATTACTGTCTTCATATCCAATAATATCGTCCATATCAAAAAGTACTTCATAGTGCTCGAAAATATCATTTAACTCGATAAAGAGGCCGTATTACTTCAAGAAAATGTCTTAGATTTGAGGAACTCAGAAGTTGAATAACATTTATTTTTTTTTTATTAATATTCGAGTTCTTCTTATCATTATTTCAATGTAAATAATTTATGACTCAATTTTAAAATTTTCAAAATTAAAAAAAAAAATTTTTAATTAATTTTTAAAAATTAACATTAAAATTTAAATTAAAAATTTTTTTTTTGTTTATTAATTTCTTTTGCTTATACACAAATTTATAAAAATAGTTCCAAAAATAATACTTAATTATTTTATATGTTATTAATTATTGCCTGTCAGATTGGCACAATCGACCACTGTGCACCAGTGCGTTAACTTCTCGCTCATCAGTTGCAAATTCTTTACGTGACCGTTTTTTAAAGATCTGGACCTTTTCCCGTATCGCTTTCCAATTGCGATGAATTCCGGCTTGACCGGCATGCGGCCGTATCACTTTTCTTATTCTCCATAATATATTTACCAACCACAGAAAAGTTTTTCGCTCTTGGTCTTTTCGATGCTTTAACTTGATTTATTATTGCTAGCAAAATCAAAGAACTTTTTTTTTTTGCTAAATGATAACCAGCAACAGCAAAGAATTAAGAAAACCAAAACAAACACAGCTGATTCGTTGTGTTTGGCCACACTATGGCAGCAATCTATCGATATCGGGCGAACCTGCCGGTAAGTCTCGTTGAGAAAACCAAATGACTTACCGGCAGGTTATTCCGCCCGGCAAATTTGACCGGCCGGTACCTAACCGCAACTTTTGAGGTTTAAATTTGCACTAGTTTTGTCTCCAATTAGCTCGGCTACCCACACGTCTGCGCTCTTATCTTCTCTCTGCAGGGGTGGAAATTGGAGTGTATATTTTTAAACATGCATCGGTTTTCGTTTGTTGTTTATGCATAAACAGTTTTAGTTTATTTTCTTCTGTTTTTTTATTATTATTCTATTATACTTCCAAACTCATTGAGCTTATGTTACTTTTTAATGTGTACTTGCAGATGGCGCACGTTGTGGGCGTACCACGGCGTGATCCCTGTCAAAAATGTAAATTTCCAGTATTTTTGGCTGAGCGTATGCTAATTGGCAAGAATGTGTATCATCGTACGTGTCTGAAATGCGCACGATGCGACTCACAATTGACGCTGGGCAGCTTTTATGAAACAGAAGTTAACAACGAGTACTGCTGCGAAACTTGCCCCGATGAGGAGACTGGGGCCGCCGGTGGTGGTGATGATAATGATGTAGAAGTAGACATCGGCAGCAACAAGTTAACGACAAAAATCAGATGTGTTGAAGAAACCAATCTTAAGTCCATATCTGATCGTTCGGCTTTCTTTGAGCAGAATGTAGCCATCCCTCCAAAGACCAATATCGCCAGCAGTCGCGGCAATGACGGTCAAGAGGTGCTGGAGAGCAGCGTCAGCGATGAACAAAAGCGAAAGCATTTTATTGGGCGTGATGAAAATGATAGTGAAAAAAAGATTTATAGGAGTAGTTTAGCATTGAGCAACTTCTTGCAACAGACTGTCAACGAAACTGACAATGGTCCTACGAATGAATCGTCTCCATCTACGTCCCTAAAACGCTATACAGTAACCATAGAACAAAATCTACAAACGGTGGACACGCCAAGCAATGTTAAACCTAAACAGCTTGAAAGACAGAGCTTCTTACATCCCATAGTTAAAATAGAAGGGGAGGATAAAACGATCGATCAAACTGATCAAAACATCCCGCAGGATGCTTTGGAGACATCTGAAGTTAATTATGAATTTAAAAGTGATATGCTTAACACGACAAAGACTAGCGATCAATCGAAGGAAGAAGACAAACAAAGTCGTCAAACAGAAATTGAATCTGAGACTATTGCAATAGAAAAATTGCCACCGTTCATTGAGGAACGCCAACCAGTTAATCTAAATCCATTCGATACCGATGATAGCAGTGAAGAGAACGATGACAAAGCACTAAACCAACAATCAGATACTTCGTCAAATGCACCAGCCGTCAAGGCCGTTAACAAATTAAAAGCTGATAAGAATCGGAACCCGTTTGATAGTTCGGATGATGAAGTCGAATTGGAAAAACAAGGCCTGGGTGTTAAAAATTGCAAAATTCCGCCACCACGTCCCCCACCACCGCGAATTTCTTACAACCTTTCCAACGCAGATGCAGATATAGATGCAGATGCAGGCCAGCGTGGCGAGAGGAGGTCCAGCCTGTCACTGTCTAAAAACCAGAAGATGCCTTTGCCAACGCCGAGGACGAGCTTGTAAGTAGCGCGTATTTGTAAGTCACTGGGATTAGTTTTATTGATTTATTTATTACTAGCAAATAGCCCGTCACGCTTCGCTGCGCCTTCAACAGTATATAACCAACGCACACCCACTTACCACCCAATTCAGACCCACATCCCACCCACTTTCCGCCCACTTCGCACCTACATCCCACCCACATTCCACCCACTTGCCACCCACATCCCATTTACATCCCAACCACTTGCCCACATCCCACTTCCCACCCACTTCCCTCCCACATCCCACCCACATTCCACCCACACACTTCCCGCCATCTTCCCATTAACATCCCACCCACATCCCTCCCACTTCCTGCCACATTTCACCCACTTCACATCCTTCCAAAACAACTTTCCACCCACATCCCATTCACTTCACAATGAGCATCCCGGCGATATTTCCAACATCAGAAAATTAAAAACAAAATAAATTCTCATTTTGACCTTACAATCCGAGTTTCAAGCCAATCGTATGAAAAATAGTTTTAGCATGCAGAATTTTCCGGCCATTTTCCTCGTGGGCGGCTTTTCCGACATTGAAAAATCACATTTCAAATTAATTCGCATTTTATCCTTACAAACCGAGTTTCAAGCCAATCGGATGAAAAATAGTTTTTTCATGCAGAATTCTCCGGGAATTTTTCGACCGTCAGGTCAAATTTTCCAATTTTGGAATATAACATTTTAAACTATTTCTTATTCTACACTTACAAACCGAGTTTCAAGCCAATCGTATGATAAATACTTTTTTGGATTCAGAACCTTGACCACCCACTTTCCACCCAGCGGGGTGAATTTTCCGGAAGATTGGTATGCAGTTGTTGTCGAATTTTCATATAGATCTTTGAAAATGAGTTTGAACTTGATCGGATGAAAAACAAAAAAGTTTCATACAACAGCTTTCCGCGAATTTTCCACATTTCCAAAATCCGTTCTTAGTACTCACTTTCAGCATAAAATAAAACTAATGTGGAATTCTCATCTTTCTATCTTTTATGGTTTAGACTGTGCGACGGTCACCAGTCAGTCAGTCAGGTTGAACTTTTTTATATATATAGACTAGCAAATAACCCGTCGCGCTTCGCTGCGCCTTCAACAGTATAGAACCAACGCACACTCACTTCAAGTCCACATCCCACACACTTCCCGTTCACTTCCCGCTCACATCCCACCCACTTCCCGCCCTTTCCCGCCCTTCCCTTCCACTTCCCGCCAATTTTCCGCCCGCATCCCACCCACATACCACCCAGTTCCCACCCTCTCCCGTCCACTTCCCGCCCACATCCCACCCACTTCCTGCCAATTTCCAGCCCACTTCCCGCCCACATCCCACTCACATCTCACCCACTTCCCGCCTACATCCCACCCGCATATCACCCACTTCTCGCCTATTTCCCACCCACTTCCGGCCCACTTCCCACCTACTTCCCATCTACATCCCTCCAACTTCACGCCACATTCCACACACTTTACATCCACTTACCACCCACTTCCAAAACGACTTACCACCCACAACCCATTCACTTCCCAACCACTTCCCAGTGGGCATCCCGGCGGTATTTCCAACATCGGAAAATAAAAACAAAAATTAATTCCGATTTTGACCTTACAAACCGAATTTCAAGCCAATCGGATGAAAAATAGTTTTTTGCATGCAGAATTTTCCGGCCATTTTTCTCACGGGCGGATTTTCCGACATTGAAAAATCACATTTAAATTATTTCGTATTCTATCCTCACAAACCGCGTTTCAAGCCAATAGGACGAAAAATAGTTGTTTTCATGAGGAATTTTCTGGGAATTTTCCGACCGTTGGGGCAAATTTTTCAACTTCGGAAAATCACATTTAAATTTAATTCACCTACTTTAATTTCAAACCGATATTCAAGCCAATTGGATGAAAAATAGAATTTTGCATGCACAATTTTCCGACCATTTTCCTCGTGGACTGATTTTCCGACATTAAAAAATCACATATCAAATTATTTCGTATTCTGTCCTTACAAACCGAGTTTCAAGTCAATCGGGTAAAAAATAGTTTGTTTCATGCTGAATTTTCCGGCCATTTTCCTCGTGGCCGGATTTTCCGAAATTAAAAAAATCACATATCAAATTATTTCATATTCTGTCCTTACAAACCGAGTTTCAAGCCAATCGGATGAAAAATAGTTTTTTTCATGCAGAATTTTCCGTGAATTTTCCGACCGTTGGGTCAAATTTTCCAACTTCACATTTCAATTCATTTCACCTACTTTCCTTTCAAACCAAATTTCAAGCCAATCGGATGAAAAATAATTTGTTTTATGCAGAATTTTCCCGCCATTTTCCTCGTGGGCGGATTTTCCAAAATCGGGAAAACACGTGTCGAATTATTTCGCGTACTAAGCTTACAAACCAAAGTCAATCGGATGAAAAATAACATTTTTCCCATACAAACTTTTCCGACTTTTCCGGGTGGAATTTTCCAAAACCCCGTCTTAGTACGCACTTTCACCACCAACAGAAACTTCTGTGAAAATTACAGCCCTCTATCTCTTACCGTTTGGGCTGTGCGATGATTGCCAATTAGTCAGTCAGTCAGTGAATCAGTCAGGACACTCTCTTTTATATTTATAGAGATTTACTTACTTTTAAGATTTTCATCTTCTCCTCAACGGTTAGCAAATTTGACCAAACTTTGCAGATCAACTTAAAAACATTTAATTTTAACAAAGACCATGTTTAAGAGCTGAAATATTGAGAACAAAACAGTTTTTCTCACTAAAACCCATTTTTCGGCCTATTATTTCTATGGCAGCGTGCAGACAAAAGAATCGTCTATGCTAAATTTCAGCTCGATAGCTTCAAAACTGAAGGACTAGTTCGCGTAGAAACAGACAGACGGACACACGCTCGGACAAAGCATAATCGACTCAGCTCGTCATGATCAAGAATATATATATTTTATGTGGTCGGAGATGACGCCTTCTATGCTTCTGGGCAAAATTATAATACACTTTTCAAGTGTATAAAAATACGGTTTTTGACTTAAGGGTACTGTATACCTTCAGAAAATTTTTTTTATTTGTTTAAACGTTCTATAAGGATCTTATAAACATCCTGCAAAACTTTCAAGCAGATCCGAAACTCAGTTTTACAGAAATAAACAAAAACAATTATTTTTCCCGACCCTTTTATATGAAAGTTGTTTTCATCGAGCCTCGTATTTTTTAGAAATTCTTAGTTTTTTCACTTTTTTGGTCAAAAACTTTATAAATATTTATAAATATTATAACTTTTTTAATCAGGCTTTAGGTCATTTAAGTTAGGATTTTGTTTATAACTTGTCTAAAACAAGACACGCAAAACACCACAAAGGAGGCTGGTTGACAGTATAGCGCTATTTTATGAATACCAATTCAATCTTCAGCTGTCTCCGCCTGTCCTTAGTGTGTTGGTAGAAGGTACTTCATGACAGAACTGCTTAGACCGCTTGGAATCCCAAAGGCAGGCTTGTTGCAAAATCCGACAAAAATGGTTGCAAAGATTTAAAGCAAAGTTCCGCAGCGATAGCCCCGGGGGCACGCACTTACTTGCCGAATGCTTGCCGAAGTCATAATCTATTGTGTGTTCGAGAGAGACACAGTCACTTTTTAGCGCTCTCTGCTTTGGGAACCCTGATTTAAAGAGTACTTGTTGAGCGATTTTCAAATCATTTTTCAGTGGCGTAGCGTGTAGTTATTTCGCCCGGGGCGGAAGTCGATTTTGCCGCCCCCCTTCCCCCTTGAATAGTCCTAAATTTGAACCTTTTTTCTATAATTGCAATTAAGTTTTTCTTATTCTTTCTATCAAAAATTTTCTACGTAACATGAGGATGTATATTAAAGGAGCGAAATTTTTTTCGCAAAAAACCGCGGAAACGTTTTTTACATACCTTTTTAACCAAAATTTAAATACAAATTGACTTTAATGGGCCGAAACAAAAATAGTTTTGAGGTCGAACATGGTTTTCTAGTTTAATGGCAAATGCGTTTCGAAATTAGTTTTTTACTCCAAAAAAACTTTCCTTGTAGGGTGCCTGCAGAGGTTTTTACTGGAGGCTGATATAAGTGGACGAGTTGGACTACGTTTTTTGGAAACATAACATAACATAATCCGTTCGATCTCAATGGCAGTATAGTATTGTAAGCTCCAAAAATTCGGAAAATATAGCG
Source organism: Lordiphosa clarofinis (assembly GCA_018904275.1). NCBI lineage: Eukaryota > Metazoa > Arthropoda > Insecta > Diptera > Drosophilidae > Lordiphosa > Lordiphosa clarofinis. The sequence continues at coordinate 1,358,536 of JAEIGQ010000039.1, read as the reverse complement.
AAGTAGATGGACGTGAACTATGATGAATTTATGTAAAAATATTTATTCTTGTTTGATAACACTAGTTTACAGCCAAAAAAACCCATTTCTACTGAAAATTTTTTTTAGTGTAGTTTGGAATGGTGATCTCAAAAATCAATTTCAAAAAATTTTTCATGGCTCCGTTTTTAAAATATAATTTTTTTTTATTTTTTGGTAGGGGCACTTACATTTTAAGCCATATCTTACTTTATAATTGTCAGATAGAGTCAAGCAAGATAAGAATCGAAAGGTTATTTCGCTGCCGGTAATCGAGTAAAACATTGTTTTTAAATCGGTTCATTAGTTTGACTACAATATCCAAAAATATTTCGAAAAAATCGATTTTTTGCTCGAAAATTAATTTTTGGTCGCCTGGAAAAAATATAAAAAAATCCAAAAAAACTATTTTTATTTTTTCTACATAAGAACCGCACTTCTACGAAGAAAAACAGATATCGATGATCAAAATCTGTGAACAAAAACCGGATCTGTAAGCAATTTAGTGCAAAAAAATGTGATATTTTCCTGAATATTTTAAAATAAATTTTCGTTTGCTTCGACTTTTGTTCCGTTTTTAATTTTTATTTTTGTTTTGGCTTTTCGTTCACTTCATAATTTGACCAAAAAACGAAGAAAAGTACAATGTTAATTTTTGGAAACACACAATATACTCAAATTTGACTGTTAGTTCCTCTACTCAATTTGATCCATCTATGGTACGTGTTACACGATTTTCTTCACAAATACCGTATTTTCTTCGTAAAAGTGCGATTCTTAAGTAGAAAAAATACAAATAATTTTTTTGTATTTTTTTATATTTTTTCTAGTCGTTTAAAAATGAAATTTCTTGGATTTTCAAGCAAAAAATCGATTTTGTTGAAATATTCTTGGTTGTTGAATTCAAACTACTGAACCGATTTAAAAACAATGCTCCACGCAATTATTGGCAGCTCCATTACCTTTCGATTTATTTCTTACTTGACTCTATCTGACAATTATGAACTGAGATATGGCTTAAAATGTATGAGTACCTACCAAAAAAGTTTAAAAAATTAATATTTCAAAAACGGAGCCATGAAAAAATTTTTGAAATCGATTTTTTAGATCACCATTCCAAACTATACTAAGAAAAAATTTCAGGTGAAATGGGTCATTTTTTTTTTATTTTTGTAAACTAGTGTAATTATTCATTTATAATTTACACTATACATTGTTTTTTTTTTGTCCATGTAACAAACTATTAAAGAACTTATTCTGTATTGATTTCAAAGTATATTTGAAAACAACTTTCTGATTTTGCTCATTGGATAGAAATTTTTGGTTATTTTTTGTGATAAAAAAATTTTTTTTAAACTATTGTTCAGTTAACACAACTTTTGTTTCATAAGAAATTTTCAAAATTTTCAGTCATACACGCCTTCAAGCGAAGGTCACTGATGATATGGTAGAGATACCCTTGAAACAGCTGTATGACCAACTAGCTTCACTTGTGGTGTGTTGTGTTTCTCCTTTTTGGAGTTATGCGCAAGCATAACGAGACCTTGAGCCAGCTTAATATTGATGGTTTGAAAAATTGTTTGTTTTATTGCTGACGTTCGTAAACTCTAATGTATTAGAAGTTCTAAGTTCGAAGTTAGCTTGGCCTTCTCGTTTTAAATTGCTCCCAATACCCACCATTCTGGTGTGAACTAGGATATGTTTGATCGGTCAACAAATATCGGAGCTAGGACTAATGCGGTGGGAAAAAAGTCGATTTTCGAAATTTTAACTTTGAAACCCCATTATTCCGCCTTTTTTGACCCATCCAAAATATCCTAGTTCACACCAGAATTACATCAATTCTTACCAAACCCCGTCTTCAGTTTTAAATTCACATCATCCGTTCTCCAAAAATTTTTGAAACCATGGGCCTATGTTTTAAATTTTAAATTAACTTTGAATAGAAATACAACAACAACCGCAGGTACAACAACAACAAAAATTACTAAATTTAACCGATTACCTATCGAATGCAAAAAACCTCCTCTTAATATCACTTATACTTTTTGAGTAGATTAATTTAAAAAAAATGACACCTGAAGGTATACTGTACCCTTAATGACGCAGAAATATTCGTTGTGTTGTGTTCTATTTTGTGTAAAATTTTCAAATTGATATATCTATCTTATACTTTCCATGTAAAATGAGAATTTATCGCAATTTAATGTTACACTTCCTGCAGTCGATATTGCACAAAAATACTTCAACTTTTAGCAAAAACATTTATTTATAATAATAACACACACGCCAAGAGATTGAGAGAAGCTTAGCTTGGCCCTGTAGGAGGAGCTGTATAGCCAATTTAACATTTAACATAACATTTATTTATAAAATGTATATTTTACTAGATTAACACGATATTAAAAGAACAATTTTTTCCGGCTTAAATACATTGCAAACTTCTCAAAATGGATTGTTTGGAGTTATGCCAGTCTTAAAGTAACGAAGCGATATTACAAAATCAAAAACATAAGCCTGTGTGCTCTGTGTAATAAAGAACATAGACGGTGTAAAGTTCGCGTCAAATAATTGTCAGGCCTGTGCTTAGTTCGATTGACTGAGGAACTTACTTATTTTTTATGACTGACTTTTTAATACCCTTGGAGAGGTTATATTAAACTTCTACGTATTTTTTAATCAAATCTATAAACAGGGTTGTCCTTTCTTGCTAAGAACATTTTCCATCTTCTAGTTATGAGTTAATTTGATGTTTAAATGGAATTATTTGATTGTGTTACATGTTTTACGATGCATTTTTAAATTATAATTCAAATTTAGTCATATTCTTCAAAAATAAAATGCATAATTTAAAAAAAATTTGCGCCAATAATTAAATGTAACTTGGCTACCCTTAGCGCTTGTTGGTACTCAGAGAGCGTCACTATATGTAGAGGGCACCAGCTAAGGTTGAGTAGCTAGTTTGTTTGTCAACATTCGGTTGTTTTTGCGAAAAATTATTGAAACGCAAATTTTAATATTAAAACAATTAAAATATTTAATTCATTTGATGCAACCTTGCAGAAAAATAATGTTGATTAAATTTCCAATACCACTTTTACTTATCAAAATTGTTTTAGTGGCGTATTTCGTCAAATCTTCCAACAAAACACGAGAGATTTAAAACCAACCGAAAGAGATTTCTGTGACACCGAGAATTGGTTCTGGGTTGGAATTTGGTTGGAAGAGATTTCTGTGACACCGCTGATATTCTTGATCAGCATGACGAGCTTGTTTTGAACAAGTAAAAATGTTTGCATAGACGAGGTTAACTTAACCTTCCGCTATTTTCGATATAGAAAATAATTTTAACGGGAAAAAAGGGAATAATTATAAAAGATTGTGGAATACTAGTTAATTAGGTTTTTGCGGGGAGGCGTGGCAAAAATTCAACTCCATACATTTCTAACCTCTAGTTTTACCATCACTGGAATTTTTGATACGGACAGACTATTTCCTAAATTAATTAAGCGTTTGATAGTCTAACCACAATTTTTTTAATGCGTTTTTACATCCATAGATCACAATCTCGAACTTCTACGCCAGAATCAACGCCTCGACTTAGTTCGCGTTCTGCTGGCCAACAGCAAATAAGTCAGTCCACCCCTAAAGACCTACAAGATGCTCGAAGCCTGCAGCGAAATACCGATGGCCGCGGTTCAAGTACCTCGCTACCATCTTCAACTGGTGGCACAATTCGTTCTCGAAAGTTGCATCGTGCACCCGTTACACCAGCGGCACTTAAAGAGCTATTCCCTACAGCTCTTCCGCACGATCATAACATTCCACTTAGACTTAAATCTGCTGATTCGCACGAAACCCCGTTAAGCAGTCAAACTTCTCCGAAATCGAGTCAAAAGAAGCGCCCAGCTCCAGCCCCTCCGAAGCCTGCACGGTTAGATGCCGAATCTCAACCAACGACCGATCGGGGATCTACAAAATTATCAGAGGAAGCTAGCTTTTTCATAGAACCTGTATCAAACACTCATCGGCGGTTGATTCCACTTGATCAGAGTCTACTGTCTGACGACGGCGTCGAACTAAGTAATTGCGACGATGATCTAAAGCAGTGTGTCAGAGATGAGGAATCTGACGTTGTTTATCGACGTATTTTAATGCCCCCATCGATTGAAAGTCCATCGCAGAGCTCTAGTCCGCCGATTGCCCACAATCGACAGCTTGAAAAGCTAAAAGACAACAAGGAAGCGCAAAACCGCACGCGACAAACTCAAGACATTCGGCCACCTTCTAGTTCAAATGCCATCACTGCAGACTCACCGGCTTTCTATGATAAATCAATACATGGCAAGTGGAAGCGCCGTAAGGGTCCTGCCCCTGCTGTGCCCATCCCTCCGCGTAAAGTTCTACAGATGCTTCCCCTACAGGAGATACGGCATGAGCTAGAGATTATTGAAGTGCAACAGCAAGGACTGGAGAAGCAGGGTGTAATTCTGGAGAAAATGATTCGGGACCGGTGTGAGGGCTCGGGGGATGCGGTGGAAAAATCAATGGAGACGCCGGCCGTGTTGTCCGCTGATACCCATAGAGCCTCCTCTTCAACAATCGAGCATGTGCAAAACTCAAAGGAAGTGGAGGACCTTATATTGCAACTATTTGAGTTAGTCAACGAAAAGAATGAATTATTCCGTCGACAAGCAGAGTTAATGTATCTGTGAGTAGTTACCCAGATCTTTGTAGGATACAAAATTCAGTTTATTATTTTTTCCTAGCCGGCGGCAGTATCGACTGGAGCAGGATCAAGCGGACATTGAATATGAAATTAGGGTGTTGATGGGTCAGCCAGAGCGGAACAAGACCGACACAGATAAGGCGCGTGAAGAAATTTTAATAGCCCGTCTGGTTGAGATTGTCGAATTGCGTAATGATGTTATCGACTGTCTAGAAACCGACAGATTGCGCGAAGCTGAAGAAGATTTGGTAAGCTATCAAATTAAAAATGGGAATTAAATGTGCTGGGAAATCTAATTCTGATGTAGATGTGATTTAGATTTCGTAAGAGCTGCTCGCAGCAGCATGGTGCAATTAAACAAGTTGAAGTCATTGAAGTAGGCTGCCACTTTCTGGGGTACCAGTTGAGTGATGAAAATCAATGAGGATGTCAACGTGCGCTCACATGTTCATTAGGGTGTCCCAAAAAAAAAAGATGTATATGTTTTTCTTGCGTGCACCGGGATTTTCTGAAAGCTTAAAAGTATTATCGAGATTTTTTTTTCCAAATTTTTCGAAAGACGTTTAGAGGTCCCGCAAATCGAATTTTTTCCAAAAATCGGGCTTATGTATTGTTTCCGAATTTTACTTATAACTTGGTCAATAACCACGATTTTCTTAGTTTTCAAATAAACATTAAAAAAAATGTTCAAACTTTACTTTTATGAGCATAAACCATAAGTTTTGGCTTTACTTTTGTTGGTTTTAGGTACCATATATCTACATACATAAAGTGATAAGACATTGTTTGTGATCATCAGCGTACAAGGCAAACCGTAATAGTTATAAATTTTAAAATTTCACAATAACTTCCTATAGTGATCGGACATTGTACTAAGAAAGCATTTCCTCAACGCGGCTCCCATTGCTCTCCAAAACGAAAAAAACATTTAAATGCTGAAAATATTCACAAGAAGTGTGTTTTCTTGATATCGAAGAATAAAAAAAATTATTTTTGTTTAAAAATACAATTTGAAAAAATAGAGGCCAGCTAAGCCTTGGAGCTTGATATATGCCTGGCAGTTTGTATGGCAGCTATATTATATAGTAGTCCGATTTCGACAAATCTTGTTGAAATTATGTAAAATCATTGAAAACTTATAAATACGAGCGTTGGGAGCGATAACATTGAAAACAAAAAAGTTTTTTTCACTAAGGGCCGTTTTCTCTTTGCTGTTTTCAAATTAGTGGATTTACTACAAGACTTTTTTTCAGACCTAACTTTTGTATATCAGCTATACTATATAGTTGTGTGATTTCGACAAGCCTTGGTGAAATTATGTGAAATCATTAAAAACTTATAAATACGAGCGTTGGGAGCGATAGCACTAAAAACAAAAAAGTTTTTCTCACTAAAACTAGTTTTTCAACCGATCGTTCCTATGACAGCTATATGCTATAGTCATCCGATCCGGCCGGTTCCGACAAATGTGCAGCGTATTTATACCAAAAGACTTTGTGCAAAGTTTGGTTAAGATAGCTTTAAAACTGACGGAGGAGATAGCATAGAAACAGACGGACAGACGGACGGACGGACGGACAGACGGACATGGCTATATCAAGTCAGCTCGTCATGCTGATCAAGAATATATATGGGTGATTCCATGAAAAATCGCCCACTGGGATTTTTTTTGGATCGAAATAATTTTTTTCGTATTCCTTGTGGTAAAATAATATATACGTATTTTCAGCATTTTGGCGAAATACACTTAATTCGCGGACAAAGTCGATTTGAAAATTTACATATTTAAAAAATTTAATTATTTTCAATTGCTTGCTATCCAAAGACATTGGTAATAAAAATATTTAAAAAATCTGAAAATTAACATCTGAATCCAAACTTTCAAATAACGCACACTTAAAAATTTTAAAATTTTTTTTTGGTCTTCAAATCCCGAAAATAAGTAAACAAAAATTAATTACCGCTAAAGGGATTTTTTTTTGTCTTCATTTTTTTCTTAAAATTTGGTCTTGTATCCAGTAATTTATTGTATTAAGCTGTAAATGGGAAATCAAATAGTTCCAGAGTTATGGCCATTTTTCATTTATTAAAATTCACTTTTTTTTAGGAACTAACAATATCAGATGTTTCGGAATGTGAAAATGATTTGGTTTTAAGAAGATAGTTATTTTGTGGTTGAATAGAGTGTCCCTTGTATAGTTTTGCATTTCGAAAATCGTAATTTTAATAATTCTGTGGCCCTAGTTTAGTGATTTATGTTTCTGTATCTTACCGAGATGTTTGGTAAAAATTCGTTGACCCATTCATAAAGTTCCAGGGCAGGGGTAATCTGTTTATCGGTAATCATTTGAAGGCTTGCCCTTCTAACCATTCTTTTTAGTGTTTATCCAGCTCCATCGCAAGGCCCTTTACCGTGGACTGTTGCATGGAAAAGCCACTCCGCCGATCTGTTAAAATAATTTTTATGATGATAGACTTCACTATATTCGACCACAAAAATATTACCCTCTTAAAATTAAACATACTAAATCTGATATTGTTACAGAAAATTAATTTAAATAAATGAAAAATGGTCATAGCTCTGGAACCATTGGATTTCCCATTTACAGCTTAATACAGTAAATTACTGGATACAAGACCAAATTTTGAGAAAAAATGAAGACAAAAAAAAATCCCTTTAGCGGCAATTAATTTTTGTTTAGTTATTTTTGCAATTTGAAGACCAAAGAAAAATTTTAAAATTTTTAAGTGTGCGTTATTTGAAAGTTTGGATTCAGATGTTAATTTTCAGATTTTTTAAATATTTTTAATACCAATGGCTTTGGATATCAAGCAATTGAAAATAATTAAATTTTTTAAATATGTAAATTTTCAAATCGACTTTGTCCGCGAATTAAGTGTATTTCGCCAAAATGCTGAAAATACGTTTATACTATTTTACCACAAGGAATACGAAAAAAAATATTTCGATCCAAAAAAAATCCCAGTGGGCGATTTTTCATGGAATCACCCATATACTTTATGTGGTCGGAGATGCTTCCTTCTATGCGTTACAAACATCCGGACAATTTTAATATACCCTCTCCAAGGGCTCAACCTAAACCCTGCGAAAACCATTATAGTACCGTTCACTAGGAAATACAAACTAAGCTGAATGAGGCCAATACGCCTATCCGGCAGCCACATTACACCAGAAAAAGAAGTCAAATACCTCGGCGTTGTCTTTGACAACAGGCTGAGGTTTGACAAGCACTTAGAGTATACACTCAGTAAAAGCACTAGAGCACTATTCACATGCAGGAGCATAGCCGGAAAATCGTGGGGCATGGCACCACACATACTCCGATGGCTATACCTCATGGTTGTGAGACCAATGCTCACTTATGGAGCTGTCATAAAGCAAATGTAAGGGGGGAGATCTGGAGCATGGTGGAGTGGTTTGATGGAGGTAACACCACTCACCATCCATGGGAAACAATAGTGAGCCGGACTCAAGGGAAATCCCTTAATCCCACAGGACAACTGTACACCAAAGTAAAAGAAAGAATGGATCTCACTTGAAGAGACACATAAAATGAAACCACACACAATTATGTGGTACACAGACGCGTCCCTAACGCCCCAAGGAACCGGACTTGGGGTAGCAGGACCAGGAACGAAAATATCTGAACCAAGGGGAGAATTCACAAGCATATTTCAAGCTGAAGTATGTGCAGACCGTAATATGGGGAAGAACTACCATAATAGAGAAATAGCTATCCTCTCCGATAGCCAAGCAGCGCTTAAGGCACTCAGTAGCAATAAGTTCACCTCTAAGCTAGTCTTAGAGACAAAGAACAAATTGGACCAACTAGGCAGCAGGAACAACCTGACCCTACGATGGATACAGGGACACAACAACATCCCCGGAAACGAATTGGCCGACGAACTGGCACGCAAGGGTGCAGCCACCGCAATGGTAGGGCCAGAACCCTACTGCGGCATAGGCCAACACACAATAAAAGGACTTTTAAGAAAGGAAGAGAATACGCTTAGAACAGCCTCCTGGGTAAACACCAAGGGAATGAGACAAGCTAAAGCATAAATAGTGAACCACGACCTCAAAAGGTTCCAAAAGTTAATCCAACAAGGAAAGAATGCCCTCAGAATTCTGACAGGGCTCTACACGGGTCACTGCAAACTGAGGAGCCACATGTACAAGTTGGGAATAACAAACACCCAGCTTTGCAGATACTGTGAAGAGAAGGAGGAGTCCTCTGAGCATATACTAGTACACTGCGATGCCCTAGCGAGGCGCAGACTCAGCAGATTTGGGAAAAACACATTCTACACCCAAGCAATATCAGTAACTTAGAACCCACAAAAATCCTGGCTTTTGTACAGGAATTAGGGCTACTAGGGGAATTGTAAATTCAGTAGGGGGGCACAATAGACCAAAATTGGTCGCGGTGCACCACTCCCCCAACAACAAATAATAAAGGGTATAAAAAACGAGAAAGGCAAAGCTAACTTCGTCTGTGTTTTGATACACTTGAAAACGCTTGTCTCAACGGTTAGCGACTTCGACCAAACTTCGCAGATCAGCTTAAAAACATTTAATATTACCCATCACCGTGATTGAGAGCGGTAATATTGAGGAAAACCTAGTTTTTATACCCTTGGAGAGGGTATATTAAAATTGTCCGGATGTTTGTAACGCATAGAAGGAAGCATCTCCGACCACATAAAGTATATATATTCTTGATCAGCATGACGAGCTGAGTTGATATAGCCATGTCCGTCTGTCCGTCCGTCCGTCTGTTTCTATGCTATCTCCTCCGTCAGTTTTAAAGCTATCTTAACCAAACTTTGCACGAAGTCTTTTGGTATAAATACGCTGCACATTTGTCGGAACCGGCCGGATCGGATGACTATAGCATATAGCTGCCATAGGAACGATCGGTTGAAGAACTAGTTTTAGTGAGAAAAACTTTTTTGTTTTTAGTGCTATCGCTCCCAACGCTCGTATTTATAAGTTTTTAATGATTTCACATAATTTCACAAAGCCTTGTCAAAATCGGACAACTATATAATATAGCTGCCATACAAAAGTTAGGTCTGAAAAAAGTCTTAGTGAGAAAAACTTTTTTGTTTTTAAAGATATCGCTCCCAACGCTCGTATTTATAAGTTTTCAATGATTTTACATAATTTCAACAAGATTTTTCGAAATCGGACCACTATATAGTAAGGCTGCCATACAAACTGTCATATATCAAGCTCCAAGGGTATATAAACTTCGGTCGAGCCGAAGTTAGCTTGCCTCTATTTTTCTCATTAAAATCCATTTTTCGACCGAGCTACAAGAAGCTACAAGCCATCCGATCCGGTCGGTTCCGACATATTAGCAGCGTGCAGACAAAAGAAGACTCTGTGCAAAATTTCAGCTGGATAGCTTCAAAACTGAGGGACTAGTTTGCGTAGAAACAGACAGACAGACGGACGGACGGACAGACGGACGGACAAAGCTTAATCGACTCAGCTCGTCACGCTGATCAAGAATATATCGACCCCTGTGAGCGAAAACATCGTATGTGCCATTTTTTGCGAAATTGACATTTTGATGCAAATTAGTTCTTAATCCACTAACTCATCATCTAGTAAAATTATATAGCGATAACCATAACGGTTACGGAAATACAACAAGATAAATTTAATCGTATGTGACAATTATGAGCTTATTTCTTGTGTGCGAAATGATCGTATGTGCCCCACAAATTGTGGGCCACAATACTGATATTCAACAGTCTAGTTGAAAAATAGCTAAATTGGTAAATTTTCATAAAAATAGTTACGAGTTTAGTTAAATAAATTGATAAATGTTGCACATATAAAGATTAGTAGCGACGTTGCCAGTCACCGCATCGAAAAGTAGAAAAATCGCTCTCCTGTAAAATTTGGTTTTTGGCACATACAATTTTTTCGCACAGGGGGTCCATATTAGAGGTTTACGCCGATAGCTTGGGCGTCGGCGGCGGCGTAGGGGGTCAAGAAAAACCGGCGGCGGCGGCGTAGAGTTAAGAAAGAACCGGCGGCGGCGGCGGCAGATAAGCCGTCGAATTTGTCGGCGGCCGGCGGCGTACACAGTAACAAAAAAAATTTGTTTAATAAAATATATAGCAATTTGTATCATTTCTAAGTTTATATAATTTTCTGAAAGATTTCTTCATTTCTTCAATTTTCATTTATTTTCTTTATTAAACTTAAACTTAAGCTCTTTATCCAATAATTAAACAAAAATTAAATTTCAAGAAATTAAAATCAAATTAACGCTTTTTTTCTGAGATCATTGATTATGTTCTAGAGATGACACATTGGGAAATGGAGCTGAGACAATATCGCTTTTTTTATTCGATTACTAAAAAGCATCTAAAAAAATAGAGGTAGCCTACCTTCGGCTCGACCGAAGTTTATATACCCTTGGAGCTTGATATATGGCTGACAGTTTGTTGTGATGTGACGCAAATCTTGTTAAAATTATGTAAAATCATTGAAAACTTATAAATACGAGAGTTTGGAGCGATAATATTGAGAACAAAAACATTTAACTCACTAAGACTTTTTTTCAGACCTAACTATTGTATGACAGCTATACTATACAGTTGTCCGATCTATGTGTTCATACAGACAGACGGACATGTCTATATCGACTCGGCTGTTGATGCTGATCAAGAATATATATACTTTATATGGTCGGAAATGATTCAAAGCAAAGACAAAATGGATTCAAATTTGATAAAAGCTACTTACAGCGACATAAAAAATGGCATTGCCAAGTGTAATATGTGCGGAAAAGTAATTAAAACAAACGGTAACACGACCAAAATGGTGTCGCACCACAAACATGCAAGCTTGGAAATGGGAAACATGTTCCTTGCATTGCGCGTACAATCCACTTGGTGGTTGATGACACAGTGAAGGAGATTTCGTCATTTTACAACATTTTTGACATATTGAAGGAAAGCCATGCATTAATGGACCAGTTGCGAAAAGAATAGGCCGATGAGGAAATTCCGGAAGGTTGTATTAAGACTCTGCAGCAAAACGTTGACACGCGATGGCTTAATATGCTGACGTCCTTTTTGGGTCTTGCAAATAAAGTGGCAATCATTCTTATAAAAAGAGCCGAATATGTAAAAAAAATTACCAGAAATGCTATCGGCTAAAGAATTAAAAAAGAATTAAACATTTGCCGTTATTTTTGTAGCCTTTTTGAGCCCATTTAAAGATGCAACTGAGAAAATAAGCGGTGAATATTATGTCACTGTCAGTATGGTAATTCCGTTAATTTCACTATTATTCAACAAAATACGAGGGCATCCTTACTAAAGGGTAGCTTTGTAAACTATTGAAGAAAAGGTTCAAGCCACTTCAGTCCAACTAATATTTTAAGTGAAATGGGCATTTCTTGGTCCTAGGTTTAAAAAGATGTATATCATGCCAATCGGATCACAAGAGGCGAGTAATAATATTTTAAAAGAATTGTATAGTGCCAAGTTTAATACACTGAAAATGTTGCAAAAGAAAAGTTAAAAAATGTTAACTTTTTTAATCGATTTATTAAAAATGTGGTTGTAAAACTACTTTAAATTAACAAAATTGAAAAATATTTAACTATTGATTAGTAAAAAATTTAATTTCATTAAAATTATTTAATACTAAAAATATTTATTTTCATAATTTAATTAAATTTGCTTCATTTAAGGGGTATTCTCCATGTCGAGGCTGATTTATGGACCTTTTTTAAAAAACTCTTATTTGAAAACGCAAAGAGTTTTTCCAATTATGCTCGTCTTAATATGTTACAAACAGATTAAAGTAAACAAACAAATTCGATGCGAAACTGCTTCGATGCGAGGGCTGTTCCAAAAGTTATCGGCCGTCAAAGTGGGTGTCCAAAAAAAAAAGTTATAGTGGCGGCCATGATTCCACGTCTCCAGGATGTCTAAAATGAAAAGTAAAGGAAAGAAATAAAAAATAAAAAATGCAGTTCCAGAATGTTGACAATTCTGCGTCGATTGCATATTGTTTCATCAAAATCGGATTAGAAGTAGTAGTAGTCTTCGATAATTATCGATTAAAAGTCGGTTAAGTCGATCTGAGGCGACATCATAACCATTAAAATTAAAGAACCAGTCGTAATCTTACAGCTTTATGTACTCGAAATTTCTTTACTCCAAAATTTCTTGTTTTAGCGAAATCATTGTTCGACTAAAAAGGCTATATCTTCTAAAGTATTTCGAATTTCAAAAAATCCTTTTGGGGCGATACTCTCAAATATCCAAGCAGTATAAAAGTGGAAAAAAAATTTAAAAAAATTTTTCACATGGAGAATAGCCCCTTAAATCAGTATTACAACCAAATTTAAAAAAAAAATAATTTTAGAAAAAGTTAATTTTTTTTTTTGCATATTTCTTGCAACATTTTCAGTGTATTAAACTAGGCACTTTGGCATCAGATCCTGAGTCACCCTGCGGACCTACAATGATGTGCCTAAACTTCTTTTACAGCTATTGAAATTCTTTATCACCTTCCCATTAGAATTTTTCTACCCTTGGAGAGGGTACGTTGAAACTGTTCGAATGTTTGTATATAGCCATAAATACACTGCACATTTGTCGGAACCGGCCGGATAGGACGACTAGAACATATAGCTGTCATAGAAACGATCGGTTGAAAAACTAGCTTTAGTGAGAAAAACTTTTTTGTTTTCAATGCTATCGCTCCCAACCCTCGAATTCTATATAGTATAGCTGCCATACAAAAGATAGTTCTGAAAAAAGTCCTATTAAGAAAAACTTTTTCGTTTTCAGTGCTATCGTATCCAAACTTGTTACTGATAAATGTTACATGCCACAGGAACGAAAAAGTAGTTATAGTGAGAAAAACTTTTACATATTTATTTCTTCAATTTGGAAATACTCGCAAGAGTATACATTTATAAATATGTATTTTATTCGATTCATTTTGCTAATTACTAACTATCTCCAGACGGTACACATCGTCTATCTTCAAAACTGTACGAGATATAACGTTTTTTCTGAATTGCGGGGGCGGGAGGGGGCGTGTCCAAAATTTGAAATTAACTTGATCTGCCTGCAAGTATAAGAAGCGTTTGTCCCATACATGTCAAACCTCTATCTCTTACCATCTCTAAGATCTAGGTGTTCATACTGACAGACGGACGGACGGACAAACGGACATGTCTATATCGACTCGGCTGTTGATGCTGATCAAGAATATATATACTTTATATGGTCGGAAATGATTCCTTCTGCCTGTTACACACATTTGCATGACTTTAGTATACCCATTTTTACTCTACGAGTAACGGGTATAATTAAAACACTGCTTTTCCCAAATTCACACAAACTCTTAGAATGTTATGTCAGCAACAGAATATTGTCTGTTCGAAAAAATAAGAACTCAACGAAAGACCTACCAACCCAGCGACTAACTAAAAGGGACGCAGAACCTAAACTACCTCCAAAAGGAGATGGATTTCTAATAGATTTTAGATTAAGACTTGAAAAAATGTCATATTGCCCAAAATATTTTACTACCGGACGGAGAATACCAAATATTTTACTACGCGACGGAGAATACCAAATGAAGAATAATAACACAAGTCTTGGTGTGTTAACTATAACTAGTTCAAAAGTAAATCAAAGTTATATCTCAAGAATTACTTAACTGGAAATTTGGTGTAGGACCAAGTTTGGAAAAGTTCAAATGCTTAATATAAACGTGCTCATAAGATATATATCCTTACAATGCAATGGGCCCGAGCGTCGCTTTGGCTATAAAGTTCCAAACGGGCCAAGCCAAGCTTCTCTCAATCTCTTGGCATGTGTGCATTAAGTTTTTCGAACAAGAGAAAGGGACCTACGGTTTAAGGCCGAATCCGAACGACAAAATTTGAGAATTTGGTTTTCCATGGCTAGTTACTTCACAGCTGGCACCAATAACTGCTGAAGGCGACCGGATGTGTAAAAGCAATTATCTAAAGAAAGAAAATCACTTTTATTATTAGATGCTCCGAGGCGGGATCGAACCACGACCGCCCGCCCACAATGAATTAAAAAAAATAGAGGCAAGCTAACTTCGGCTCGACCGAAGTTTATATACCCTTGGAGCTTGATATATGCCTTACAGTTTGTATGGCAGCTATACTGGTCCGATTTCGACAAATCTTGGTGAAATTATGTGAAATCATTGAAAACTTATAAATACGAGCGTTGAGAGCGATAATATTGAAAACAAAGAAGTTTTTCACTAAAACTAGTTTTTCAACCGATCGTTCCTATTGCAGCTATATGCTATATATTTGTACCAAAAGACTTCGTGTAAAGTTTGGTTACGATAGCTTTAAAACTGACGGAGGAAATAACCTAGATACTGACGGACGGACAGACGGACAAGGCTATATCAACTCAGCTCGTCATGCTGATCAAGAATATATATACTTTATGTGATCGGAGATGCTTCCTTCTGTGCATTACAAACATCCGGGCAATTTCAATATACCCTCTCCAAGTGTTCAAATCAAACAATTTTTCTCACTAGGCAGCTATATGCTATAGTCATCCGATTTGGATCAAACTTGGCAGAATTGTGTGTTACCATTGTGTGGTAACATTGATTAGTAACAAGTTTGGGAGCGATAGCATTGAAAATAAAAAAGTATTTCTTACTAAGACCTTTTTTCAGACCTATCTTTTGTATGCCAGCTATACTATATAGTTGATCGATTTGGACAAATCTTGGTGAAATTATGTGAAATCATAGAAAACATGTAAATACAAGAGTTGGAAGAGATAGCATTGAAAACAAAAAAGTTTTTCTCACTAAAACTATTTTTTTAACCGATCGTTCCTGTGTCAGCTATATGCAATAGTCATTCGATCCGTCCGGTTCCGACAAATGTGCAGCGTACTTGTACCAAAAGACTTTGTGCAAAGTTTGTTTAAGGTAGCTTTAAAACTGACAGAGGAAATAGAATAGTAACAGACGGGCGGACAGACGGACATGGCTATTTTCCGTTGCGGACGTTACACACTGTAAACCGATTTTTAGTTAAAACTTTTAGTATATATTAAGATATCTTACAAACATAATGAGTAACTTAACTTTTTATACCCTTGCAAAGGGTATTAAAATTTTGCCCAGAAGTTTGCAACGCATAGAAATATTCATTTCCGACCCCATAAACTATATATATTCTTGATCAGGGCGACGAGCTGAGTCGATTGAGCTTTGTCCGTCCGTCTGTCCGTCTGTCTGTCTGTCCGCCTGTCTGTTTCTACGCAAACTAGTCTCTCAGTTTTAAAGCTATCGAGCTGAAACTATGCACAGAGTCTTCTTTTTATTGCACACTGCTTATATGTCGGAACCGACCGGATCGGATGACTATATCTTATAGCTGCCATAGAAACTATCGGTTGAAAAGTGGGTCTTTGTGAGAAAAACTTTTTTGTTTTTAATGTAAACGCCTCCCGCCACAGCAATTATTGGTTTTATACGCTTTTACATAGATTTGGAAGTTTTGGTCAAAATGGGATGACTATATCTTATAGCTGCCATAGGAACTATCGGTCGAAAAGTAGGTTTAACTTAGAAAAATGGTTTGTTTTAATGCTGACGTTCGTAAACTCTGATATATTAAAACATTTGCAAGGGTATTAAAACTTCGGCAAAGACGAAGTTAGCTTGGCCTTCTCGTTTTTTAAGAATTAATGCAAGCAAGAGGTAGGTTTAGGTATGCCTCTGTAAAGAACAAGCAAACCACCGTAGAGCAATATTGCTTATACATTTTGAAGCTTGAATATGGGCATTTCCACAGTCGCGAACGACATTTGTACGACTTTAAAGTGAAGCGAAATATAGAAAACAAAAATATTTTTGTTTTTCGTTTTTATTCTTTGGTAGAATTTTGGTAGCAGTATATTTAGTGCAAAAGATATGTTTAGTCGATTAGACGATTAAAATATAAATTGAAAAAGTTATGTGATTTATCACGCGACAAAAATGGGAGTCGTTTTCGACTTCATCTAAAAAAATTCATAAATCTGGGAATAGCAAACAAAAATTTTAAAGCAGTTAACTTTTAAATAAAGGGGATTAATGCTGCTTTTGATTAAGTGCAATGGTATCCAATTATTTACATTAGCTTTGTTTTTATAAGCTTCCATATTATGAAGAACGTGACATTTAGCACGCGACATATTAAAACGAGAGCGTAAGTTAAAGTCGGCTCTAACCGACTTCGATATACCCTTTACTCATGAGAAAACATGCTTAACAGTGTTCTTGCGTTCCCTAGGGTGACCATCAAAAAGTATGCAACATTTTTAGGGTGGGAGGGGTGTGCTCCCATAACTTGAGAACCGTTTATCCGATCTTTATCATTCTTCGGCAAATTGATTTAGTTTGCTAATTACTAACTATCTTTAGAGGTACGAACTGTCTATCTTCAAAACTGGGATATAACGTTTTTCCAAATGGGGGCGGGAGGGGCGTGGCCGAAATTTGAAATAAACTGATCTCGTGCAGACAAAAGAGCATTGTCCCATACGTCAAACCTCTATCTCTACCATCTGAGATCTAGGTGTTCATACAGACGACGGACGACGGACGACGGACGGACGGACGACGGACAGTCTATACGACTCTTTGATTGATCAAGAATTTATACTTTATAGGTCGGAAATGATTCCTTCGCCTGTTACAACATTGCACGACTTTAGTATACCCTTTTACTTACGAGTCGGGTATAAAAATAGAGGCAAGCTAACTTCGGCTCGACCCTTGGAGGCACCACAATTTTGACAAAATTTTGAAAACAAAAAAGTTTTTCTCACTAGAACTACTTTTTCGACCGATCGTTTCTATGGCAGCTATACGATATAGTCATCCGATCCGGCCGATTCCGACAAATGTACTGCGCATTTGTACCAAAAGACTTCGTGCAAATTTTGGTTATGATAGCTTTTAAACTGACGGATGAAATAGCATAGAAACCGACGGACATGGCTATATCAACTCGGCTCGTCATGCTGATCACGAATATATATACTTTATGTGGTCGGAGATGCTTCCTTCTATGCGTTACAAACATCTGAACAATTTTAATATACGCTCCGCAGGGTATAAAAAACTAACAACGAAACTGACTTATCTTCAGAATTCAGGCCAATTTTCTTTTAGTATGGAATCAGAAAGGCTTTAAATGAACAATGTTATTTATTTTAATTTTTGCTTTTCATGTCATATTAAAAAAAATAATTTCTTAAAAAAAATATTTTGTCGATCTTGGTGGACCTTTCTGTGGAAATGCCCAAATGTATCCTATTATTCCATTAACTAACAATCATTTGAATTTTGGAAAACTTTAAATTTCAGTCCTTGATTTAAAAATTTTCGGATTAGCCCACATATTTTATGTGATCGGAGATACTACCTTCTGTGCGTTACAAACATCCGGACAATTTTAATATATCCTCTCCAAGGGTATAAAAATCGAGTTAATTCAATTTTCCCAAAATCAGAATTGAATTGATTTTGATTTAATTCGTTTACAAAAAAAAGAATTGAATAGATTTTGTATAAATTCAAATGAAATAGAAAATTTGTATGTTCGTTCATTTGATTTAAATCTGAATTAACTTAACTTTATGTAAGGTCCCACAGGCAAATAATTTGCGCAAATATTTTAAAATACTTGCCCATTTTGTTTGCCCTTAGTGGGAACACCAAATAGTTCGCGCAAACATTTGCCAAGTAGCCTTTGCCTATGTTTGTGCACCAATAATTTGAAGCAAATATTTGCCTAATGGGAAAACGTGGGAACCCCCTCGGCAAATTTTGTGGCGGGATTGCGAGTTTTCTCTTGCAAGCAAATTGTAAGAGCAAACAAGGCAAATATTAAAAAAAAATTTTTTTTGTTTTGGCTTACGCAATACAAAATTCAAGCTGTAGCAGCAAGAAAAATTCGAATAAATCACAAAACCATGAAATAAAATAAGTTCGTAATTAAAAATGATCTGTACTTTCGGTTACAACTTCCCATTATACTGATAGCCGAAACAGTGTGCAATTGCTTGGCAAGATGCATCAAAACCACTACATAGCTTAAACAATTATTTGAAAAGACAAACAATCACACAAAGCTCGCTGCAGTCGAGTTCCACTACATACCAGGACATATGTATGAATATGAGGACGAAAAGGCCAAAAATGATCCTACAGAAGGTCACTTCTACAATACCCCCGGACCTTGTGGTTAAAATCGCGCTGAAAGAATGCCAAAAGTGTTTAAAGTGTGTCGGAGCATTCATGACAATATGTTTTCCATCAATTGCGACCACACAGTTCGGGAGGTTCCATAATAAATATAATAAAAGCCTACTGCAATTTTTTGCCATTCTCTTTGATTTGACGGAAACTAAAGAGAAATTCTTAATAACAAGGGAAGTCTACAAAAATGCGTTCCTTTAGATAGTCAGTTTTGAGAACCTTTAAACTTGCAGCACAAGTCTCAGGCACAATTTTGCTAACGGTATTGTGTGGAATTCGAAAAACATACCGCAATGACCGATAGCTATCACTAGTGGCTAAAAAGCGCAGTGTGACCATTTAACGACATGTTGCCGAGATCACATTGCGCATAATGGTGTCCTTAAACTGAATCATTGGCCCAACAAGACACAACTAAAAAATACTAATGTTAAATTATATATAATACAGCCTTAAAGTCTGCTGCTTTCATTGGCAAAAAATCATTAAGCAGTTATTTTTGTGATTGTTCATGCCCATGCCTTTGTTATGTGCTGGTACTGAGCCAACAGCCGAAATGTTTAATTTTTTGTTTGGACCGCCGATAAACGAAATTGGAACCAGGGGTGCGCACGAGTGGTTTACTAAGTCGTGCTGGTTCACTAGTTCCGAAGGGTTCAGGGAGTGAGCGGCTTAAATTCAAATTGTTACCTTCTTGGGCGAATACTACCCCAGAGGAAGAAGAAGGAGTTAGAAATTTAGAAAGTCATTGCCTAGTTTCGTGTAGATGTACTTATATGTGTCAGCAGAAAAATTCGTGTTATATATAAAATAAATTACTATCTCGGTAAGATAAAAAAGAATTTATTGAAGGTGTAGATATTAATTGAATGGTTTTAGGGATATTTTTTTGGAAAATTTCCGCGTAGAGAGCAGAGCAATTGTTGGATTTGGAAGTGGCCACCAGAGGACCCAATTTTCGCCCGGAGCAAATTGGCCACCCACCCTGGGTGGCCCCAGGTTTTATACCCCAAATAAAACCAAACAAAGACATGGCGTAGGGAAATTTAGTTTTTAAGTATTTATTTAATTTAATTTAATCCCTTTATTTATGTTATTAGTCCCATTTATATATATATATATTTTTTTTCTTGATTCGTCCCAGTGGTACCCTGGTTAGGAAAAATAATTAATATGTCTTAGGTGTTAGTGAATTGTTTATAAAGATACTAGTTGCCCGGCAAACGTTGTTCTGCCACATAAATTGTGTTTAGTCTATATAGCAAATAGCCCGTCACGCTTCGCCGCGCCTTCAACAGTATAGAACCAACCCACACCCACTTCAGGCCCACATCCCACCCACTTGCCACTCACATCCCTCACTTACCGCCACATCCACCACTTTCCGCCCACTTCGCACCTATGCCACCCACATTCCACACACTTCCGACCCTCTTCCCGTCCACTTCCCGCCCAAAAACCACCCACTTCCCACAATCCCACCCACTCCCTCCCACTTACCGACACTCCACCCACTTCCCATTCCATCCACCACTTCCCGCCCACATCCCACCACTTCCCGCCCACTCGCCACTTCCCCACTTCCACCACATCCCACCACACTCCACCCACTTGCCACCCACATCCCCCCACATCCATCCCACATACCACCACATCACCCACACAACAAGACCCTCGCGTACACACAACATGTTTTGTTATGTGTATTTTGAAAATAGTTTTGACGACGCTCTAATCAACCAACCCAATCGGAGATGGTATACTGTGGATTCATAGACTTGAAAGGTTACCGATAATAAGCAAAAAGTTCAACCGGATCCGACGGGATAAATTCAAAATTTGAGTACTCTTTATGTTTTGTTATGTGTAAATTGAAAAGGTTTGGAGCAACGCGAACAAGTTCGCCCATACAACCTCCACCCACTTCACCAATGGGGGTGAATTTTCCGGAAGATGGTATCAGTTTGTTGAATTTTCATAGATCTTTGAATGAGTTTGAGCTTGCGGATGAAAAACAAAAACCGCGAAGTTCCACTGGGAACGCTGTCGCGTAACTTTTTTTTCCCTCCCTCCACTCAACCTACCTTCCTACCAATTTTCACCCAAATCTGTTCTGCCGTTCTTGAGTTATAAGTGGTGTAACTAACTTTCTTTTATATATTATGTGTGGAAAGTGAAGAAAGTAACATGTTAGTGTAAATTTGTCAAGGGGGTGAGATGGCGGTCTGAATATCAGTGTCTGAGAGTTGAGGGGGTTGTCCGAGTTAGTGAAAGTCAACCTATGGCAGGGAGGGTAGTGTTCTGGCAAATAATTCCAGCAGTTTTGCCAATTGTTTTGTGTTTCGTGTGTGAGCCGTGACAGGCATCTGAAAATATATAAATTTTTTGTTGTTAGCCGACCAGTCCAGCTATCGAGGTCGTACTCATCCCTGAGTCAGCCGTAAGCTAGCCGGCGACCGATAGTTGGACCCGGGACAGAAGGTCGGATCGTAACAAATGGCGCCCAACTGAAAAACAAACAGATTGCTAGTAGTCGAGTATACTGCAAAGAAAATTTCAAAATCCGAAAAAGGGACTGTTTCTTTAGGAGCACCTCTCCAAGTTCAATCGTCTGGACCGCGGGTAAGATACCTTATCTAAGCCTGTTGCTGCCACGAGTGAAACAAAAGAGTAGAGTAGCTTTCCTGGGAACAGCCCTAATAAATATGATCCAGTGAAGCCCACGGAGATTTGGTTTGAGCTGGTCCCAGAGTAGAAAAGTATTGTCTGCTGCTGCGTTGCCGTTCAACACAGATTCTGTTAGGGAAAAATGGATGTCATTAATAATTTACGTGTTTCTATTTAATTTAACTTATACTTATCTGACAGAGCTAGAGACTTCCTATAAAGGCCGTGATCCATGCTCGATTCTTGAGAATCAAGGCACTTGTTGTCCGGCGGGGAGCCTCTGTAGAATCCAATACAATAGTCGAATTGCGTAGAAGGTATGGAACACTAGAAGCAAAATATAAAATGAAAGAACATAAGAATCCAGATGCTGATAGAAATGGTTTGTCATCTCACCCAAATATATGTATGAAAAGTAGCTGGAAAAAAGTATTAAATTAAAAACATGTAAATTATAGGTAGTTAGAATAGGTGAAGTATAGTATTGCGTCAAGTATACTAAGAGATTAGATTTTGAGAAAGCTCGTGAGACCGAATTAAAGACTCCAGTGACCACTTGTGTGCAGAACCAACGGAAGAACGCTGTATAGTAAGGAAAGAGCATGAACAGCATCAATCTAAGCCATAAGCCATAAACATGTCAGGAGGAGAAGAGAGAAAATTGGATAGCAGCCTGAATGGCACGTGTACCAAGGTAGACACTTGGCCAATTCCCGCAGCTGTTGAGACTGAATATTCGGCGCAACCAATCATTCCGTCAGAGATTGCGTCAGCGATCAACGTAGCTCTGTTTCAGGCACATGAAACCTTCCGGGCCGGGATGGCCACCGATTTGGAGATATTTAAAGCGCGTATTCGGCAAGATATGCTGGAATTTATGCAGGAAGTGGCTGCAACGATTAAGCAGGCCAAAGCTGAAAGGATATCGGAAGGTCAAATCGATTCAATACAGAAAGACTACTTACTGGATTTTAGAGATTGCCACAAAGGCGCTAGTTTAAAGATGACGCAAGTGGAGAGCAGAGTCGACAGCCAGAAGGAGAAGCTTACCTCCGAAAATCGAACGGAGAGCACGGACATCATTGTCTCTAAGCATATGCGCAGTAACGTGCGGAACCCAGTCGGCGTGGAAGAGTCAGACGAGCACTCGGTCCAGGGAGACGAACAGGACTATTTGGCCACTGCTAGCACCGTCAGTAAGTCCGGCCGTATGCAGCGCGAACCTCAACATTTGTGGATATATGGAAATGCAGAGAAGGCCAACAGAAGTCGGAGTAATCGGAACACCATGGAGGATCACAGGTCCAGCGGTGAGGCAGCCTACAACAACCTAGAGAATCATCAAATTGGTAAATTTGAAATTACGTTGCGGGAGAAAGCGGAGATGACAACCAACAGCGCGCAGAATGAGGCCACATCTTTGGTCAGACCGCAGAGCATTAAGGCTCAGACTCAGCAACATGTTGGTAACCAGTGGCAGATTATGCACAATCCGTTGCAGAAACATCAACATGGTTCGTCCCAGAGTCACCAAGCACATCATCGCCAGCAGCAACAATCAGCGGGGAAACCGATCGTGAGGTTGCCAATGGGTCGCCCGCAAAGTGGAGTTGGCGTTTCCTCATACGTGCCGCCGAGGGGCAGGCCGCCGGAGGATTTGATGGTCTTCCAACACCTGAAAGAGATGAGACAAGAGCTGATTATTGCCCGGCTAACTAAAAAGTGGCTTAATCCTCAGAAGCCACCTCTACACAGTACCCAGTATCCGCACCACCAACCACTTAATCAACGGCAACATAATTTGAAGCGTTATCCGGTAAGGATGTTGAAAATAGGTCTCCAGAAGCAATATCAGTTCGGTGGCTCCACTTATAACAGCCCAGAGGCCGACCACCGGAAAGTTCGCCAGCTCCGTTCGCTGTGGTTTGACCAAAGCTGGAGGCATTCCGAAGACGCAGCAGAAGAACCTAGTCGCCTCAGTACAAGGGCCAATCTCGGAGTCAAACAGGACCTACAGTAAGCGAAGACAGTGAATCAATTATTGCCCGGCTAACTCTTTTAGTTTCAAAACCAAAACACACACACACGCACACATGCATACCGACTCTTCCTGGCGCAGCTTAAATCTCAGGGTGTGGGCGATGGCCTACGTTGGGCTGGAATCCGGAGAAGATCCAAGGCGACAGACCGAACAGCACATTTTCCACTCCTGTTTGCTTCATGGATTCGGAAACCGGAGTGTGCTGTTATGTGCTGGTATTGAGACCACCCATTTGTTTTGTTTTGATCTCAATATTTATCGGCTTACACTCCGCCGATAAACGAGATTGGAACCAGGGGTGCGCACAAGTGGTTTGCTGAGTCGTGCTGGTTCACTAGTTCCGAAGGGTTCAGGGAGTGAGCGGCTTAAAATTTAAATTGTTACCTTCTTGGGCGAATACTAACCCAGAGGAAGAAGAAGGAGTTAGAAATTTAGAAAGTCATTGCCTAGTTTCGTGTAGATGTACTTATATGTGTCAGCAGAAAAATTTGTGTTATGTATAAAATAAATTACATCTCGGTAGATTTTGTTAAGTTTAGGGATTTTTTGGAAAATTCCGCGTAGAGAGCAGAGCAATTGTTGGATTGGCAGCGGCCACCAGAGGACCCAATTTTCGCCCGGAGCAAATTGGCCACCCACCTCTGGGTGGCCCCAGGTTTTATACCACCAAATAAAGCCGAACAAGGACACGGCACAGTAGGGAAATTAGTGTTCGTAGCGTACTAATGACGTCTCACAAAGGGTGGAAAAAAGTAAAAGTAAAGAGGGAGGAAAGTGGCCTATTTATGGTGGGTCAGGCCTACTAAAAAAAATAACAATAAGTACGGACGCCAACCACAAACAAAAAAAAATAATTATATAAATACCTCCAACCATAAGGACCACTTTAGTGAAAAAACGCCCCAAAACCTTCAGACGGATCTATCAGAACTCACCCCAAAAACACTATTAAAAAACTATCAAAAACAGCACAATATAACCTGAAAAATCAAAACAAACAACGAAAAAAATTTAAACAGCACACAACAGATAAAAAAAACGGCAAAAAAAGAAGAAACGCGTAAGGGAAACGTCAACCACAACCCTTAACGTTAAAAATACCAAACAAAACCAAAAATTTTTTATATTACAAAAAGGATGAGAAAAGACAAAACAAACCATAAAAAATCGTCAAGTAAAAAACACAACACAAACAAGAAAACAAAAAAAGAAAAACGAGAGAGAAAAAAAAATCAGGGAGAGGGGAAAAATGGGGTCAATGTAACATCAAAAAAAAGAAGATAATAAAAAAAAAAAAAAAAACAAAAAAACAAACCAACAAAAAAAACAAGACCAAAAAAACTAACCACAACAAAAGAAAAAAAAAAAAACAGAAAGAGAAAAAACAAAGAAAAAAATAAACAAAAAAAAAAGTGACAAGAACAAAAACAGAAAATCAACAACGTGACCGGTGTATAAGGTACCGTACGCACACCACCACAAGACCGTATAGTGAAAACAAATTTCAAAAACCGAATAAAAAAACGTGCAAACGCAACACACGAGAAAAACCCCCCACCAGAAACCGTCCACACACAGTGACAACAAGGCCAGAAAGCTTAGTAATATCTATAGTCAACAGAACCGTAACCCACGAATTCAAGAACAAAAAGCACAGCTAACCAACATTTTTTCACAAGAAACACCCACATTCTCTCCGCATATCAAAATCCCATCATATCTTTACCGCAATCTGCAAAACAAAAACCTTTTACGGCTTTGCCATATACAAAAAATGCAATCTGGCACAAACAAACTCCAAAGAATTTTAAACCCAATAAATACTCACAACCACGTGCGCGGCATCCAAGCTTTTCCAGCCAACTAATAGTGTAGTGAACACACGAACATTTCTCGGAGCACACTTATGTTGCCCCGTGTCGACGCACCAAACTTCGTTATTCAGAAGCCTAGCAAAAGTAGCGATTCCGCAAACGAACGATCGCTGTTGTTTTCGTTTCCAAGTTGTGTCTTTGCCCCGCTTTGTGTTGCTTTGCTCAACACTTTGCTCAAAATGCCCTGCTCCGCTTTGAAGCTTTCAAATTTCGACGACGATCGCCGAATCACCATTGTGTTGTCTTGACTCTGGTCCCCCAGCTAGCGCGCACAAAGCTTGGGCGCTTTTTTTCATTGCCTTTGTCTATGTTCTACCCAGCTTACATTTTATACGTGAATGCGGCAACTCGTCGCGTGCCTAGCAACTACAAAATTTTCGAGAAGCGGCAAACAGCCAAAAGCTAATGACAAACAACCTGAAGTGTTATACCAATTCAGACACTTTTCAACTATATTTGAAAACTAGATACATCTTTTGACACGTTCTCTTTCTTTTGTTAAAACTGCTTGACAATGTCACTTTCGCACTGCGGCGATGAGCCCAATTCATCAAATTTCACCGCATTTTTTGATTCCAGTTATTTGGGACGCATATTGTCAGAAATAGCACTGCCACCTTGCGTTTGACCTTAGTATGAAACGCCTGTTACCAGATCACAAACGTCCACAAACACACAAACACGCCAACAAAGGTTTGCGTAATTTGCTATATATAAACATCTTTTTTGCGAAAGTTCTTCGCTCGCAACCTTTTTGTCTCTTTTTTTGTCTTCGACGCACGCTTCAACGCAGTGAAACACAGAAAACTTTTCTCACCGAAACTTTGTATAAACCTTTACGTTTCATTCGATATTCTTTTACTCTTCCATGCCTGGGCCCATAACCTGTTGGCAGGTGTGACAGTTTTAGCCGGTGGTTATAATGTAAAAGACGAGTCGAACCACACGTTTGGATATAATATTCATGAGCATAACAAGGACTAACAGCTAAAGACAGCGTTGCCAAAGGCTGAACATTTATGTTGATTACATAAGATTGCCATACAACAATGCGGTCTGAATATCAGTGTCTGAGAGTTGAGGGGGTTGTCCGAGTTAGGAAAGTCAACCTATGGCAGGAGGGTAGTGTTCTGCAAATGATTCCAGCAGTTTGCAATTGTTTTGTGTTTCATGTGAGCCGTGACACTCTGAAAAAGAATTTTTTGTTGTTAGCCGACCAGTCATATCGAGGTATACCTCCCGAGTCAGGTAAGCAGCCGGGACATAGATGACCCGACAGAAGGTCGAACAACCTTCTCTGTTGTTACTTTAAAAAATTTATAAATATATTTATAATTTATAATTTATAAAATTTATAACTCGGGCACAATAGACTAAAATTGGTCGCGGAGCACCACGTTACCAACAAAAAATAATGCTAATAGCCTTAACTCGCTAAATAAAAAGGGTGTACTAATTTCGAGCAAATCTATGAAACTGAAGATAGCAAACTAGACGCCATAGAGTATTATTATTTTGATTATACAATACCAGTTATTTTAATTTGTTTCAGGCTTTTTCATAAATCGATAACTGTTAATACCAGAAGCTTTTGAAAGTTCTCGTCTCCCAAACATCCATGTTTGGATACGTTTAAAACTGATGCAACTGACGTGGCAGTGGTGTATTTACAGTGCCGCTCAACTAAATAGGCTTGACTTTTATTTAAGGTTTGAAACGTTGTATCTTCGTAACGAGCACTCCGGTTTGAGCGAAATAAATTTTGTTGTATAAAGAAATCAGTCATTTGTGAAATAGCAAAGTTTCTGTTCTGTTGGTTTTGTTTGGTTTTAAATCATTTTTATAATTTATTCAAAAAAAAAAATCACCATATTTTTTGGCTCAACTGAATAGGTTTGACCACTAAAACTATTAAACAAAAGTATATAAAGCAAAATTTCAAGGCAATGGGTAACTTAAATAACAAAAAACAATTTTTAAGCATTATTTAGTTAGTGATTGGTATGTTAATTATTTAAAACACTCGGTTTGGTAAGAAATCTTAATCTTTTTCAATTTCATTTAGTTAAATTGTTGACCAGTCTTTTTTAATTGCTTCAACTTGGGTCCCAGAATCACTAATGTTAATGTCAGGAAGGTAAGGCAGCCACTTGAGCAATTTAACGTTTTGATATTTAATCCACCGTTTTAAAACCGGAGCGGTATGGATGGGAGCGTTGTCGTGTTGATACGACAATGGAATATTACTATAAATCTCAGCAAACTGGGGAGAAGCCATTTGGAGCACAGTTTTGTACACATTTGCGTTCATCTTCGAGGTCACAAACTGGAGCTCGCATGTACCATAAAACGATATGGCTCCCCACACCATTACTACACCTGCACAAGAATAATGACGATTTAAAAAACATTCTTCCTTTCGCATATCGTGGAAAGAGTAATTATAGCCATCCGGACCATCGAGGTTGACCTTCTTTTCGACGGAGAAGACACTGTTCCACTCCTTTTTATACCCTTGGAGAGGGTATATTAAAATTGTCCGGATGTTTGTAACGCAGAGAAGGAAGCATCTCCGACCACATAAAGTATATATATTCTTGATCAGCATGACGAGCTGAGTTGATATAGCCATGTCCGTCTGTCCGTCTGTCCGTCCGTCTGTTTCTATGCTATCTCCTCCGTCAGTTTTAAAGCTATCGTAACCAAACTTTGCACGAAGTCTTTTGGTACAAATACGCTGCACATTTGTCGGAACCGGCCGGATCGGATGACTATAGCATATAGCTGCCATAGGAACGATCGGTTGAAAAACTAGTTTTTGTGAGAAAAACTTTTTTGTTTTCAATGCTATCGCTCCCAACGCTCGTATTTATAAGTTTTTAATGATTTCACATAATTTCACCAAGCCTTGTCAAAATCGGACAACTATATAGTATAGCTGCCATACAAAAGTTATGTCTGAAAAAAAGTCTTAGTGAGAAAAACTTTTTTGTTTTCAATGCTATCGCTCCCAACGCTCGTATTTATAAGTTTTTAATAATTTTACATAATTTCATTAAGCCTTGTCGAAATCGGACCACTATATAGTATAGCTGCCATACAAACTGTCAGGCATATATCAAGCTCCAAGGGTATATAAACTTCGGTTGAGCCGAAGTTAGCTTCCCTCTATTTTTCTACGTCATGTGTTCTCGGGCAAATCGAAGTCGTGCTTCCTAACGTGCATCATTGAGAGGTGGTTTTTATTTTATCTCCAATCTCTTCAATTGTTTAACGCTTCGAAAAATTCGTTTTACTGACACGTTTCACACTGTTCGACACATGACCCATGCCATCTAGCAGGCCCGCATTTCCCCATGAAATTCTATGATTTTGACAAGCTATTCAAGTTTAAAACAGAACAAATAGCAGGACTACTAGACTATCATGTGTCATGTGTCGAACAGTGTGAAGGCAGCCTAATATTAGATATTTTAAGCTGGCAAATGGGACCAGGGTTCGTAAAATAACACACATTTGTTTTTTTCACGCCCTATATTAACACAAAGAAAAAATTCAGTCTGTAAAAAATTTTAATTTTCACACGTGTTACTAACAATTTTTTTCAGAAGAAAATAAAAATTTTTTTCATGATATTATCACGAGAATTTTTTTCACGCGTGTTATTAACACGAGTGAAAAAAATTTTTGCTAACATCTGTGAAAAAAAAATCCAGAAAATTTTTCACACAATATTTTTCTCGCGCGTGTGAAAAATTTTCAGAAATTTTTTTCATTGCAATAGTATTGGTGTGTATGTGAGACGCGTCGGCTAGCCTGAGCTCAGGCCGACTACAAACGGGGTAAAAGGCAGACACTCTTTGTGCGATCGAGTAGATTTGGGTTCATTACGAATTTCGTAATGACCTGCTGCAGCTGTGACCGCAAATATCCAGATTGAAGCAAAACATTCGACCTTTAATTTTGTCAGCAATGGTGACGCATGAGAGGGAATATCCCTTTTTATGAGGGCCATAAAAATTGGCGTACCTCTGTTTTCGCAGCTACCTGTTAACCGTCAATGGGTAAGGTAAGAGTTAACCATTTTAATAAAGAGACAAATGCATATTGCAAATGTAATTGATTTTTTGTCTTGCCAAACCTGGTATTTTCATTTAATACAATTTCTTTTTACTATTCTATTTAATAGTCGAATGTTTGGACTCAATGTGGATATTTGCGGTCGCAGCTCCATAGTTCTGCTGTTGCTGTGGGCAGGTCATTAAACAAATCTACTCGATCGCACAAAGAGTATGTGCCTTTTACCCACCCCCGTTTGTAGTCGGCCTGAGCTCAGGCTAGCCGACGCGTCTCACATACACACCAATACTATTGCAATGAAAAAAATTTCTGAAAATTTTTTCACGCGCGAGAAAAATATTGTGTGAAAAATTTTCTGGATTTTTTTTTCACAGATGTTAGCAAAAATTTTTTTACTCGTGTTAGTAACACGCGTGAAAAAAATTCTCGTGATAATATCATGAAAAAAATTTTTATTTTCTTCTGAAAAAAATTGTTAGTAACACGTGTGAAAATTAAAATTTTTTTTCATTGATGTTAATTATCATGGCAGAAAAATATCTTTTGAGCATTTTGCGAACCCTGAATGGGACAAAATGAATGAAGTAGCAAAGTTAAGTCAATTCTGTTTTAAATCAAATAAATGAACATACAAATTTTCTAGCTCGTTTGAATTTATACAAAATCAACTCAATTTTTTTTTTGGAAAGGAATTCAATCAAAATCCATTCATTTCTGATTTCGAAAAATTGTATTAATTCAATATATGTCAATTCGATGCCTAATGATTCGCAGAATTGATTCAAAAATGAATCATTCATTTACAGCCCTGCCGCCCAGCAGTCCAGCACAATAACCGCTAGGCCACACACAGCCACTCAGGTAGTATTTAGTATAAAAAAAAGATCGCTCGCAAAAACTATTCAGTACCAACCAAAATCTACAACCGGTCATCAAAGGTCCGTACTCTATATTCTATACTGTATAGGACTATAAAATTTTAATAAGCACTGACTGACTCACTCTGTCGAATGAGTTTTCTTTTTATTAAGATATTTTTTTAAACTATATTCTAATCTAGCAATGTGTATGTTAAAACACATCAATATATATAAGTGCCTGCGTTTGTCACAAGGGTGGTTTTTCTTCACACAACATTGTATGCGTATGTGATAGGAATACATATTGTTCCACACGTTAGCACCTACCAGATGGTGGACCTCTTCAAGTACCCGACCCTTTTCAAACCGTGAATAAATCTAATAGTACAAATGACTTATTTATGATCAGCTGCGTTTAATATATAATATATGACTTCTGACGCTTAATGTGACTCGCCGTCCCGTCCTATGTTTGTGTTTAAACATTTACAATCTATAAAACCACAACAATGTGTACATTTAAGAACCTTTTTCTTTGTGGGTACTTATCGCAAAAAAAATTATTATCTCCTTTTTTTCTCAGATGTATTTATTATATATGTGAACCATTTTTACGCTTTTCGTTTACAGAGCATTAAGGAACGCCTGCTTATATACAATTCCAAACGGGAGACTTCTGCTGCACATAATAAATCAAAAAACACAACCGTCAAGTTGTCAAAAAAGGAAAAGAAACAATTGAGGGAAGTGAAAAAGTTGAGCAAGAGCAAAAATATTGATATTGATAAGGTAAGAGCAACTCGAATTATAATATAATAAATTTAATATGTTAATAGGTGTTTAAAATTGTATAATTCACAGGACGCCGATGAGTCCGAAATGAAACATGTTCTGGAGAAGGTCAAAAAGAAACGACACCTCTTTTTTTAAACTATGTAGCATAAAATGAACGGCCCATAGTAATCCCTTTTCCAGCCATATTGTCAATAGGTGTATTTGCAATCCAACATGTACAAACTTGTGATCTTTTACCTTTGTATCCCATGGCGTTCCTACAAAGAAAATTCCCATCCAGACTGTGGACAAGTCTATTGCCTTTTTAAATATCCGTAGTCCAGCATTATTATGAATAATGAAAAATATAAAAGATTTCAGCTTGTGGCAAGTATTACTTCCACTTGATTCTTTTTGTTATTTTTGATAAAAGCATAAATGTATTTTTGTAAAACTATTTTTTTCCTACAAATATATCATACTAGCTCACACTACCCGTCCTTGCCGGGTGAGCTGAAATTAAAAGGTTTTATTTCTGGGATGGAAGCCGGTTCTGAACCAAACCAAAACCAAACTATACCAAACCCTTAATAGGTTCCGGCAAATCTAAAAATTAAACAATTTTGAAACTTTTAAAGGAAGTGATAGTGCAAATAATAAATTCCTTCTTTAGCAGATTCTTTCTAGTTTGGTTAATACAGTTTCTAGTTTGTTTACCAAGCTATTGTACCTTACTTTTCTGTAGTGCGGCTGGGAGTCCGATTGAAAATCACTGTCTCTCCGCCTGTCTGTCTTTTTGTGTGCTCGCATAAACACACAGATCTCGTAGAAGTTAAGGTATAAGTATCCCAAAGTAAGGGACGTATACTTTTTATTCTTTCAGGCAGATCAAGTTTATTTTCAAATTTTGCCATTTCCTCCTGCCTCCTCGCAATGTAGAATAATCGGTATATCTCTCACAATTTTGTTCCCTCCTTTTAGACTTACAGTATTTAGTTAAATCAAGTTATGAGCAAATCAAAGTGCTTTTCTTACTTGATCAGTTTTCTTACTTGTTATTATTGTTGAAATTACGAATGACGCACATTTGTTTTTTACATGCGCAATATTAACACAAAGAAATAGTTCAGGTTGTACAAAATTTTTATTTTCACACGTGTTACTAACTATTTTTTTCCAAAGAAAGAATTGGTTCATGATATTAACACTAGAATTTTTTACACGCGTGTAAAAGTTTTTGCTGACATCAGTTCACGCGCGTGTAAAAATTTTCAGAAATTTTTTGTATTTTAACTTGTATTTGTGTGTATGAGACGCGTTGGCTTAGGCCGAGTACAAACGGGGGTGAGCATTCTTTGTGTGTGCCATTAAATATGAGATCGCTCCGAATTTCGTAATGAACTGCTTCCAATCCATGAGTCGCCTACAGCTGCGCTATGCAACTGTGTCCGCAAATATCCAGATTGTGGCACAACATTCGACTTTTAATTCGTCAGCAATAGTGTTGCATGAGAGCGAATATCACTTTTTAAAATATTGGCGTACCCCTGTTTTCGGAACTACCTGCCTATCTTCAATGGGCTGAGAGTCAAAATAGGTAAGAGTACTTTTCTGGTGACGCCGCGTCAATTGTAATTGGTTTTTTTGCCTTTAACATATCCAAACCTGGTATCTTCTTAGTGAATATTTAAAATTTGTATCAAATAATTTGTTTTAAATTTTATTAGTAATCAATACAGTTACTTTTTTTGTTAAGCTTAAAGGGCGGGTCACGAAATGAAAAACAACAACAACAATAATAAAATGGAAAATGAGCGCAGATAAAAAAAGGTTCTACCAGATAGCGTCGACCAATGACATTTTCCTGGGGCATTTTACGGAAGAGGCACACAAAAAATGACGGATGAGGCAATTACCGACATTTAATTAAATGTTACTGTGCTCATACTGCAGATTGTTAAAAGGCGTTACGATAAGAACAATTTGAACTATTGACTTCATTAAATAATATAATAGCTCACAAAATATGTAATTTGAGGTGTTGTTGTGTGTACGTTCGCTGTCTCATTTAACAGCATAAAAATAAGCACAAGGTTTCTTTGAAACTTTTATCGATAGGGAAAAGTGTTTTATCATGGTAATAGCAGCGGCTTAGCAGACTCTGTTAAGAATCTGCGGAATTTCGACTTTTACACAAGAAATTTTTCGCGACCCGTGAAAACCGATCTTAACAATTAAAATATTAAATAGTCGAATGTTTGGACTCAATGTGAATATTTGCAGTGACAGTAGCATAGTGCAGCTCTAGGCAGCTCATTGATTGGAAGCAGGTCATTACACAAATTGACTCGATCTCACCCCCGCTTGTACCCGCGCACAAAAGATTCGTGTAGAAAATTCTTTTTTACAGATGACAGAAAAGATTTTTACACGAATGATAGTAACACGCTCGTGCTCTCGTGTTTACAACATGAAACATTTTGTTCTGTTCTTATGAAAAAAATTGTAAGCAAAACGTGTGAAAATAAAATTTTTTTTTATGTTTAGTTTACAACATTTCCGATCCCGACCATTTGGCAGTCATTTCATATCGCTCCACTTACTTCAATACTAGCATAACTCAAAAAACACGATTTTTGACTTAATGTTGCAGAAATATTCGTACTAATTTGTGTACAATTTTCATGTTGGTATCTTTTATATTTTGTACACGAGATCAAAATATGTCGCAATATCATTTTACAGGTTAATTTTCATGTTATTGCAAGAGCGTTATATCTCAGTTGTCTTGCAGTCGATATTGCGCAAACATACTTCGGATTTTAGTTAAAACTTCATATTTTAAAGTTTTATTAATAAGCATTTTAATTTTATATTATTTTACTAGATTTACTCGAAAATAAAAGAATAATTTTTTCTGTGTTAAACCCATTGAGAACTTTAACAGCGTTTTTCTCAAAATAGATTATTTTGAGTTATGCCAGTATTGAAGTAAGTGAGCGATATGTAAATTCTATTGCTGAGTCCAAAAATGCAGTCCAAATAATTTTTAGTGGGGCCGTTTTTAAAAAATCGCGGAAAAGCTATATTTTCGATTGGGAAAAATAGTACCTTCAGAAAAATGGGTATATCTTCAGTCTCGTGTCTTTCATTATGAAAAGGTAATGCTCTCTTGAAAGGTCATTGAACGCCCCATCATTCGTTCATACACCAATTTTCAATACGGTGCTCCACTTCGGCGTTATAAAGGCTTTTATCTACAACTTTGCACTAAATTGATAAATTTAAAAAAAAAGCTAGATTTAAGTGCGATTTTCACCATTCACCATCACGATTTTCAAAAAATGTGTAAAATTTCTTTTGCTGGTCACTAAAGATTTATCTATTAAAATTACAACGCCACATAATTCATTAAAATCTGATCAAGAATTAAGAAGTTATTGGCATGAATACAAAGTGTTATCTAGAAAAGATAACTTTAATAGTATTAAAACAATATGAAGGGGTGTTCGTATGAAGCTGGCGTGTACTAGAGATTTGTTTTTATTGTTGTTTGAGACAATTTCGCAGAAGGAAGGTTTTCAAATTCCCAGTAATTTAGCCGTTTCTGGCAAAAAACATGAAAAAATTTTTCGAAGTTTTGGCACTTTTGAAGCACTATATGTAAATTTTTTGGGTCAGTATGTTCATGACTTTTTTTCCTCTAGTTTATATCTTTAACTTTGCCAAAGATATAAAAACAAAATTCCAAACGGTTTATGATATATGGACAGTTTGGGGTGAAAATATGTTGGGTATAAAAAAAGGACCTTTATCTTACTATTAAATATCGGGGTCCGAAGGCGT
This sequence comes from Lordiphosa clarofinis, assembly GCA_018904275.1. NCBI lineage: Eukaryota > Metazoa > Arthropoda > Insecta > Diptera > Drosophilidae > Lordiphosa > Lordiphosa clarofinis. The sequence continues at coordinate 1,323,315 of JAEIGQ010000039.1, read as the reverse complement.
AACCCGAAAACGACCTTAAAAAAGTTGCACAGTGTTATACAGGCCTGTTCCGGTTTCCACTTTCGACAAAATTTGTAGAATTCGAATTGATTAAATGTGCTGTTGCATAAAATTCATTTGGTTAATCAGATCACAATGCTTTGACTTGAATCCGTCGTGTAAAGAGTAAGTAGGAGCTGAAGGTTTGATACGGGTTTCCTTGGTTGTTGAATAGAAAAGAGAACATGAAAAAATTCGAATTGACTTTAGTGAAAACCGAAACATGGCATATAAACATTTTTAGGGAAATATTAAAAAAATAATCGATTTGCTCTTTGCATTGTCGTTGAAATTGTTAGCGGAGTCGAAAATATGTAATGCAAGCATATCAAAATCATTTTTATACCCTTACAAAGGGTATTATAATTTTGCCCAGAAGTTTGCAACGCACAGAAATATTCATTTCCGACCCTATAAACTATATATATTCTTGATCAGGGCGACGAGCTAAGTCGATTGAGCTTTGTCCGTCCGTCTGTCTGTCCGTCTGTCTGTTTCTACGCAAACTAGTCTCTCAGTTTTAAAGCTATCGAGCTGAAACTTTGCACAGAGTCTTCTTTTTACTGCACCCTGCTAATATGTCGGAACCGACCGGATCGGGTGACTATATCTTATAGCCGCCATAGGAACTATCGGTCGAAAAATGGGTCTTTGTGAGAAAAACTTTTTGTTTTTAATGTAAACGCCTCCCGCTTCAGCAATTATTAGTTTTTTATGCTTTTACACAGATTTGGAAGTTTTGGTCAAAATCGGATGACTGTATCTTATAGCTGCCATAGGAACTATTGGTCGAAAAGTGGGTTTATTTAGAAAAATTTTTCTTAATCTCTGATGTATTAAAACCAGGGTTCGGAATTGCTCGCGAGCGAGCCTCGCACTCGCCTTTTTTTCGGCTCTCGCTTGGAGCTGAGAGCTACTAATCGGGAGCCGGGATCCCTAAGCAGCTCTCAGCTCGTGAGCAAAAGCTCTCGGCTCTGAGCTGGGAGCCACAGTCCGAGAGCCGGGAGCTATCATTCGGCTCTCGGCTCGGGAGCCACAACACGTGAGCCGCTCTCGGCTCGTGAGCCCCAGCTCTCTGTTCTACGCTGGGAGCCACAGACTGTGTGGTTCGCAAGTTATTCTAACCTGTTTACCATGACTGTCGACTTTTTAAATCGCGAATTTATACCAAAGAGGATAAAAAATAGTAAAAAAAAATGAAGAACGTTAACAACAATCAAGTGAAAAATACTGTCAGGAAAATGCACGACCACCATTCGCAGCTAACGGATCTCCATGGTAATAAAACCGCGAATTACTTAAGAAACTGCTTTTCAAGTCCACAAATGACCACACATAAGACCATTGCCATGAATTTGACAATACTGAACCGCGATAATTACCATGGAAGACCAATGCTAAAGAATATAGTCAAGACCATAAGAATCGATTCAAGCCACTTCCCCCTACTGACAAATCATTAAATCGCGGAAAAATACCAAAGAGGATTAAAAAATGTGATAATGCCAAACAAACTTTACTTTCCAGATAGTAAAAAATCATGTCAGGATCAAAGCATAGGCCCAATATGCAGCTAAGGGGTCTCCATGGTAATAAAACCGCGAAATGCTTAAGAAACTGTTTTTCAAGACCACAAACTATCACACATAACTGCATTGCCCTGCTAATGATAATACCGAACCGCGATTAATACCAAGGATGACCAACGGTAAAGAACATAGTTATGATCTTAAAAACTGTTTCAAACCAATGTCTGGTAATGACAAATCATTAAATCGCGGAAAAATACCAAAGAGGATCAAAAAATATTAACAATTCCATACAAAATGTACTTCCTATCAAGGGAAAAATGTCAGGATTAATGCATAAGAGCCATTCGCAGCTAAGGGTTCTCCATGGTAACAAATCCGCTAATAACTTAAGAAACTGCTTTTCAAGTTCACAAATGACCACACATAAGACCATTGCCATAAATTTGACAATACTGAACCGCTATAAATACCATGGAAGACCAATGCTTAAGAATAAAAACGAACCTCTAACCTATAAACAAACCTCTTATTGTTCCGTATGTTTCAATTTAAACTTCTAAATAAATTATATTATCATTAGCAGGGCAATGCAGTTATGTGTGAATCCTGAAACAAATGATGAATTGAAGAACGAGAATCGAATTGCAATTCCTGACATACGTGCCGAAACAATTGAAAAAGTTCTCAAAAATTGGGTGGATCGAATGGGCTACTGCCAAGTCAGCCGTGGTGGACATTTGAACGAAATTTCTTTTCATAAAAAAAAAATGACATGAACCAACATTTCCAATTAATACCTTTGAAAATATCGAGCTGTTTTTTTGTAGCAAAATTAAATAGTTTTTTTCTCACTAGAACTACTTTTTCGACCGATCATTCCTATTTCAGCTATATGCTTTAGTCATCCGATTTGGATGAAACTTAACAGAATTGTGTAGTAGCATATAATATTGATCAGTGTTGGAAAACGAGCAATCTGAAATTATTATAGCAGCTTTTGCGAAAGCTCTGGAAGAGCTTCTGCCGCTTACGTAACTGATTTTTGAAATGCCCGTTGGTAGATCGCCCGTCCGCCCAAAACTACACAACGAAATGGATAATGCAAACATGATACACCAATGCAACTCGAAAAACGTAAGCGGGGTGTAGAGGTGGGCGCGGGCCGGGCTTTTTTTCGTGGCCCGCGGGCTTACACAGGCCCGGAGCGGGCCCGGGCCTTAAAATTAAGATTCGTGCGGGCTTCGTGCGGGCCCGGGCCTTAGCAAAAAGGCCCGGCCCGTAAAAGCCCGAAATTAGCCCGTAAAAGCCCGAAATAGGCCCGAAAACAATTTTGATTTGTTCGCGCTATTTTTGTTTATGCTCGAATTAGAACCGCCATTTATCGCATTTTAATTGCTTATCGATACTACTATCGATTTGCTTATACATATTTTACTTGTTTGCTCACTACTAATTCAAAATTGGCGTCCTATTGTGAAATTGATAAAACTTTGCAATATTTGCAAGTATTTGCATTGTGGTCAAAAAAATTATGTAAACTTTGCAGAGCTAGCACACTTGATTCCCAAATAATAACTGAGTTTAAAACAATGACCCTAAGCGCATTAGAAAAAAGGTTTCTTCCGGCAATCGCTCATTTGGTTGGGCTTTTCTTGATCCCTCCTTATACAGAGATGAATTTCCTCTCAGAGGAAAAAAGGGATTATGTGTTAGCTACGGTAAAAGCAATGCTCTTCGAATTTATAGGGGATCATGAATATAGTAGCGTTGATGATATAACTAATAACATAAACCCAAATAATTCCGAAAATGGAATGTTTAGACTTAAGTTATATAAAAAAACGAAAAGTTGAGAAAAACGCTATCGACATAGAGCTTGACAAATATTTGGCCTATCCAGCAGCTCCTGACACACATATTTTAGAATTCTGGAAAAATGCAAGGGACTTAAAATACCTTCCCAAATTAGCTCGGACCATTCTGGCTTTTTTGAAAAAAGTTTTTTCAACATCGGGCCATGTTTTTAAATGTAAAACGCACTAGGCTAAAATGCTCAAATTTAGAAAAAATTAAGTTTCGTGCCGGGCCGGGCCGGGCCCGGGCCTTGGTGAAAAAGTTTCGTGTTGGGCCGGGCCGGGCCTCTCAAAAAAGAGTTCGTGTTCGTGCGGGCCCGGGCCTCAAAATACAGGCCCGCGCCCACCTCTAGCGGGGTGTTCTGTCTCCCGAAGTATCTCTAAATGATCTAATGGTAGCTATCAATCAAATGAGCACTAATGTTGACTTGAAATTGGCGACTTTGGAAAGCACACTCGCGTCAAAAGAAGACATGTGTGAGCTTAAAAATCAATTGGGAACGGTGACGCAAGCCATACAGAAGCTTGAAACTGAAAATATTGCTATGAAATCGGAAATAGTCCAACTTAAGATGGATAGAGAAGCGGATAGAAGAGAACTGAATAGGCTGTCACAAGAAGGTTGAAACAAAAACCTAATAATAAAGGGACTTCTTTAAGGTAATGCAACCAAAGAAAAGATAGAAGACCTGATGCGAGACAAAATGGGAGTCCGCAATGCAACGGTTAGGGAAACCAGAATTCTATTTGAAAGGCAAAACAAAGTCGGCGTTCTGGCTGTAACGAATCACGTACGGGCGGTTTTTTTCGACTTTTGGGGCAACAGGCACGCTTTAATATCCGGCTATGTCTCGTCGGCTTGGGGTGGATATGTTGCTGCCTCCAAAGCATTGCCCTGATCATATTTTTCTCCTATATTAGTGAGCGTGCTTGCGACAATAAAAAGACTAAATTCTAACCGGAAGAGAACAAATAATCCAAACACAAACATTACACTTAACTCTTACACATTCGTATTTACAGCCACTGTTGTTGTTGTGGTTGCGCTGGCCCACCCTTCCTTGACCGTTCGCTCCTAAACGACTTCATAAATTCTGTGAACGATCCCTTCATCCTTCTCACAGGGGCAGCGTTAGCATGAGTTCAACCAAAATTAATTTAATTACGATACATTATAAAAAATTTATTGGCTTAAAACAGACAAAAACAAGTAGTATGTAGACATGTTAAAACTGCTGATTATTACGCTAGTGAAAGACTATTATAAAAAAAATTAAAGTAGATATTTCTAAAATTCAAACAAAATTTAAATTGATAAACAAACGCAAATCATCTGTTGTGCGTATGAGTATGGGTGTCTGATTGCTTAAATGCTTGTAACCTCTCCAGGCATAAATGCGAAGTATTCAAAAGCAAATGCAAAAAAAATACAACAAACGCCTAATACAGCGGTTAAGCGCAGGCGCGCAGAAGCATTAGAACGCGCACTTGTCTGCCGGTAAACTTAAAAGAGGAGAGTGGGGAGGTAACTCCTAGCGAGCTAGACAAAGCAACGGTATCTTTCATATGATTTTTTCGTTTCTTTTCTTTTGCGATTCAATGTTGATGTTTTAGGGTTTTAGCATTGGCAAAAATATATGCATTTAAATAATAAAAATTTGGGTTTTGAACTTACTTTTGGTTCTCCACAGTTGAAAGCGCTCCCATTGTAGATACCGCTGTTAAAAAAAGAATTATAATTAAATGCACATCTGCCTTGCCTCTATGCCGTTTTCTCCGATTCAAAGTCTTTTTGATTTTTATAACAAAAAAACGAAACAAAATGTTTATGCTTTTGCTGCACTGCCTGACATCTCTTTGAAAATTTGTTTACCCTTTTACAGGTTATTTGGCAGCAGCAAGCAGTCTCTCACACTCACTCGCGATAATAAAAATTATTTAAAAACGATCAGAAACAAAAAAATGATTTAAAACTATTTAAAGGCTACTATTAACAACTAATCCATGCGTAATGGTTTCACTTCGCGTCCGGGCTCAATTAGAAGATTTTAACGTATCAATTAAACGCTCGTCTCACACTTCCGACGCAAGCAAATGATTTCGGGCCACTGATTTGTATACAAAACTTTCTGCCTAGGCTTTGGGCATTGGAGGCGTTTGGTAGTTTAAATGTTAATTCGCTCTTTAGTGAGCCTTGCAGTCGCTGCAGGTTGAAGGGAAGCTTGCGTGCGTTTGATCCCTTTAGAGGCGATGGAAATCAACCTTCCTGGCTTCCGCTTGGGATGAATAAAATTTTGGGCGTTATATGACGCCAAATCCTCCTGTAAAGGCAAAGGAAAATTTTCCTCGTGAGCCTCACTCTGTCAATGACAATTTTTTCTCCCTCGAGTGATGGAGACACCCCCGTTTGCTCCAACTTACCCTGTTGGATCTGGCGTCCACAAAAAGATTGTGAGCGCGCCTTAAGCAGCTCCAAGTTGGTTCTACGCACACTTGTAAAAAAAAATGTCACTTTGGACTTTCCGGGTCCGAAAACTTTTGCTAATTTCTTATTAGTGAAACCGGTTGAATAAGAGAAGAAAAAAAATCAACTTTTCACTGCAGTGGCTTTTTGTGAATGCTTGTGGAGGCGTCCTTCTTCGCCCACGAAACCTCGGTGACGCTGCAGCCCAGCATCTCACCACTCCGCCATTGGAGCAGAGGGAAGCTAGACTCTGTCTCGCTTCACGCTTTCCTTTTCACCCTTGTGGGGGTGCATTGCCTTGACGACAACGGAACTTGCAGCCCAATCCACTCTGCATCCGAACGTGCACCCACACACTGATCCTGCTCGCGCACTTATACGGACGTCCTAATATGACCACCCATACCTATGCTTCTCACATGTATAGGCTCTTTTTCGCTGTTAAGCTTAAGCCTTCAACACGTCGCTCAGAGAGCTGCTTAACAGCAATGTGTGTGTGCATCGCTAACATACCTCTGTTATTCTTATGCAAAAAAATGTATCTACATAGTAGCTACAAGCGCCCTTACAAATCCCCCCCCCTGCCAAAATCAGACTGGGGCTCTGTAAAACCGAGAACCAAGGCTGATCCCGCTTAGCAAAGAATCATTGTCTTATGTCCTTTGCATGATATTTTCCCAGATAATGTCCCTGCAAATCTTCTAAGTCATAGTAGGCACTGCCCAGCTTTTTACGCACTCTCGCTTTGACAAAGCTAGGTCCGATTTAGCATTGTATCCGCAGCAAAAAATTACTCTGCTTGAAATTACGCCTGAAGACTTCTTGTCCCTCCTGATAATGAACATCCCGGGTTCTCAAATTATACTGCTTTTCATTTCGCTCATGCTGCTTTTGCATGATTTCGTTCGCCTTGGCTCGCAAATCTCTAGCGAATCCTTGCGATCAATGTGTATTGCTCGATCCTCTAGCAGACTTAACTTCCTCAGTAACGAGTATGTAGAGCCAGACGTTATCATTTGTTGTCCAAACACCATGTAATAAGGACTTGTGCCAATGCTGGAATGAATTGCCGATCTTAAAGCACAGCATATGTGGGTGAGCAAGGCATCCCAATTCTTCTGATCAGGATTGACATAGGCCCTGATTGCTGAAACTACCGATCGGTTGACACGCTCTGATGCGTTGCCTTGCGGAGAATGCACAGCTGTAAAGATGTGGGATATTTCATAACGCGACAGCAACTTGCGAAATACTTCTGACCGAAACTGAGAACCGTTGTCGGACACTATTGTTTCGGGCACCCCAAAAGTATGAAACAAGTCATTCTCTAAGTACTTGACAACAACATCGGCCGTGATCTTTTTAACAGCATGCAAGAAGACATATTTGGTCATGTGGTCTAAAACTATAAAAATCCCTATATTTCCACTGCTTGACCGCGGATAAGGCCCAAGGAAATCAATGAATAATCGCTGGAAAAATCTCTGCGATTCTGGAGCCTTTCCCAATGGTGGTCTTAACGCTTGGTTTGGCGCTTTCGAGGCCTTGCATGTTTCACAAGCATTAATAAAAGTCTTGACATCATTAGCTAATCCTGGCCAAAAATAGTATCGCCGCAGACGCTCTATTGTTTTGTGTATTCCTCCATGAGCGACTAAAGGATTATTGTGAGCCCTATTTAGAACATCACCAATGAGTTGCCTTGGCAGCCATAACTTCAGGTGTATATGTCATGGACTGGCTCCCCAACAGAATGCTCAGTACGTCTATAGACCAAACCATCGCTGATTTTCAGATCCGGAAGCTGGTTGCCCATAGCTTTTACTCGCTCTACTAAATCCGTGTACTCCTCGGACTTAAAATGCTCTGACTGTATGTCAACTATCAGGCCATCTCGAAAATCTATAGCCGCCACTTCCTCTTCGTGTACTCTTGAAAGCACGTCCGGTACCACATTAAGCTTTCCTCGCCTATGCTCTATCTTAAAGGAATACCCTTGCAATTTTAATGCCCATCTTGCTAAACGGGAACTTAAATCTGACTGAGACATAAGCCATTTAAGCGAAGCATGATCTGTGATGATGGTAAAATCATGTCCCTCCACATAAGCTCTAAAGTTTTTTAAGCAAACAATAGCTGCTAAGCATTCTTGTTCCGTAACGGAATAATTCTGCTGGGCCTTATTAAGTTTCTTGGATACAAACGCTATTGGACATTCATCGCCTTCATCCGAAAGTTGCACTAATACCCCGCCAACACCTGTCTTGCTAGCATCACAATGGATGTAAAATGGCTTGTCAAACTCCGCACTTTTTAGTACAGGCGCTTCACTTAACTTCGTTTTAAGCTCCTCAAATGCTTTGTGTGCTGCTGGCGTAAACTCAAACTTTCGCTTAGGTGTAAGAAGATCGGTTAACGGAGATGTTATGGATGCAAAATTTGATATGAATTTGCGGTACCATCCACATAGTCCTAAGAAGCTTCTTAATGCTTTGAGCGACCTGGGAACCGGAAAGTCGGTGATAGCAGCTATTTTATCCGGGTCCATTCGAATTCCCCATCTCCAACTATATGACCGAGGTATTTTACCCTTCTTGCACAGAATTTACTTTTTCCGATATTTATAGTTAACCCTGCCCTCTTGATTTCTAACGCCACTTCCCTGAGCACTTCCAAATGTCGTTCAAAATCGCTTGAAACAATAAGCAAATCGTCTAAGTATACGAATACTTCGTTTCGAAGATGAGGAGGGGATTACTTTGTCCATTAACCTGGACATAGTTTGGGTTGCATTGCAAAGCCCAAATGGCATCACTTTGAAGTGGTATAATGGTCTGCCTGGAACCGTAAACGCTGTTTTATCTCTTGATCCTTTATCTAAAGGGACTTGCCAGTAGGCGTCCTTTAGGTCCAGACTTGTGATGAATTCGGCCTTTGGAAGTCTGCTGATTATACCGCTGATTTGTGGAAGCGGATAAGCATCTTTTTCGGTTGATGCATTTACTTTTCGGCTGTCTAAACACAACCTAAACTTTCCTGGCTTTTGCACGATTACTATCGGAGACGACCAAGCGCTATCAGACTCTTCAATCACGCCTAATTCTAACATACGGTCTATTTCAGCATATATTAACTTTTCCATGGCCGGTGATACTGGGTAATGTCTTTGTTTTATAGCCTTCGTATTGCCTACGTCTATAATGTGAGTAATCAAATTTGTTTTTCCCAATCCTTGCTGAGCAAAAGATGGAAACAAATTGACGACATTGGACAGTCTTGAAGATTGAGCGCTTGTTAGCTCATGCTCTACCGATTTGAGATCCAGTTCCGAAACATTGGCCAATACTGGCAAAAGTTTGAACTTTTCCAAAAATCTATACCCAAGTATAAGTCTTGTTTAAGGGATGGCACAATATATATGCTTAAGTCCTCTGACCTTTGGTCATAGGTTACTTTAGCTTGAATTTTGCCAACTAATTCTTGTTTGTTTCCATCAGCCGTGCTTATTTTTGCTGATAATCTCTTAAACGTTCTCCCTTCCAGTAAAAACTGTTTAGCCAAGCTTCCACCAATGCAACTTATTGCTGCCCCTGAGTCTAGAAGACCATATACCTGCCTGTCAAGCAACTGTACAGTGACGAAAGGTCGCGGATCTTGATTGAGATTTTCTATAGCATTTATTTGTTTTACATGACCTCGTATCTTCTTCCTCTCCTTCCAAAATTCTCTGAGGCGCTTGACGCTGCGTGTGCGGCGCCTTTGCTTGTGAAAACTCCTATCATCTTTAAATTTTGCCAATTGTTCTAAACGATTGTGCAAAAACATTTTCTTTTCATTGTGTGTCAAAATCGGGTTTTTATAGGTTTCGTCTGGGTTACTTTTGGCCTCCTCTGTGCCAGGGCTTAAGAGCTCGGAGGGTCTTGGAGAGCACGCGGGGCCTTCGGTTTGTGTGGTGGCTTCTGCGTGCTCACCCTTGCGTTTTTTGCAGTGCATTTTGCACAGCTAGGCTTATAAGTGTTAGGAATCCCGCACCCATAACAGAATACTCTACGATCAGGGGCAATCTTGGTATCTGTGCCCTTCTCTGCGACAATTCCAACAAACCAGTGCAAGTGCCTCAATATCACCTGTTACTTCTCCTTCGCTTTCCGAGACCTCAGGATCCCTGCCTAACGCATCCTCTTCTAACTCTGCAACCTCACGCCTAAAAGGCACCTTTTTGGTGTAGCCATACGAGCGCTTAACATCTTCTAAAAATGCTTCCCTCTACATACTTCACGAAGCTGTGATACTGATGTAATATCCACATTGAGAATTTCGTGACGTATTTCGGGTCGAAGATTGTTCTTTAATATGCGTACAAGCTTATTGTTTGCAATAGGAGTGTCCATTTTATCCAGCAGAACGCTAACGCTATCATAAAAATGGTCGAACGATTCTTGCGCGTCTTGCTTTCGCTGCCTAATGAGCTCCTCGATGTCGCCATCGTCTCTCTCATCCTTAAATTGCTTCTTTAAAGCTGCGCACAATTGGAACCATGTAATGTGCCGAACGGTTTTGTGGTGTCTCCAAAAGAATTCATTGGCCTTTCCCTCGAATAATGAACTCGCATTTCTGCACATCACTTCAAAATTGCTTTCCAGCGTTTGATGTGTTAAAGCTTCCACGCGATAAATGAAACTATCAACTGACAATCCCGTGCCTGAAAACTTTAGTTTCCAGCTGCTCATTATGTGCCCCACCTTATCTGGTCTTTGAAGCAAATCTGAAGATATGCTACCTTCGTTTCTATCCATGGAGGACCTGCTCGACCTCTGCTGGAGTATTCTTCTCCTTGGACTATTTAATACTTCCTGTATGTTTTCTTGTTCACCTTCACCACGCCTATTGCGCGCTTCTGACTGACTATTGACAGACAAATTCATGCGCTGAAAGCAATCCTGAACATTTGTCTCAATCATTCGTTTCATTTGGTCCGCCAGGGCGCTTAGAAGATTATTCTGCATGATTTGTAGCGATTCTTCGCTAATAAGATTTGTTCTATTTGCCTGAGAATTTGTTGGTGTGCCTGTCAGTTCACCACTTCCTACTGTATTTAACGGGCTTGATTGTCTGCCTGCGATATCTCGAATTTGCGATCGAGTACTAGCGCTTATACTGGCAGGTTTTGCAATTGTGTTTTCAATACACTTGGTGTTACAGAGTGGACAGGTGGTTTTTTCCATGAAATGTGTCTTAATGCATAACGTATGAAATTCATGCCCGCAGGTTGTTGCATATTTAGCTTCTGAGGCTCGAATTCCTAGCTTGCAAATGTTGCATGTAATCCTGTCAGTGGCTGACCTCTCATCGTCTGAATGATCGATCCCCATGACGACAAACAGATTTTCTATAAATGAAAAGGTTTCTCTAGACCTAATTGTTTTCTAAATACTTAAAAAAATGCAATTAAAACTCTAGACCTATATACTTTCTAAATTTCTAAAAATAAATGGACGAAAAAATTTAAAATAAAATAAAATAAAATAAATAAAAAATGGATATGAATAAAAATCTCAAAGACAAAATATCTCATAAAATGTTGAACTCATTGCGTAACTTTGCTCCCTGTGAAAAAAATTTTCTAAAATGTTTTTGTGAATGTGTATGTTAGAAAGAAGAACAGAAAGGTGACAAACTCTTAGCATTCTGACGCATGGTTGGCTGCTAGTCTCGCTGACCGATGCAACATCCAAATTTCCTCAACATTGACAGAACGCGAATTTGTCTCGCTCGCAAGATTTTTTGTGGTCAATCAAGAGTTCGAAAACCATTTGATATGAATTTCCACCTCAACCATTGCTTGCGTACCAGAAAGAGATTTCTCTTGCTTTGTTAGTAGTGGTAAGAGCAGTTCGTAAACTATTTCCAAAATCCAATACTCAAAGACAAAAGAATTTTAAAGAACCTGCGCGAATGACCAGCATCACTCATGGTCAAATAGTCAAACCAGGATTCCACTAATTTGCTTTCCAATGATTGACTGCTGGTCAGTCTCACAGACTAGGCAAACCCTTTTCTCAACAATAGATTGTGGTCAGATGACAATTCACAAATTATTCATACTGCAGTCCATGCAATCTGATCACTGAGATCTGGTTTGAGAAAAAGAAGACAAAACAGAAATGAAAAAAGTTTGAAGTATTTATCTGTGAGTCTCATTCTAGCGCTAAGCAAAAGCTTTGCAACCAAAATAAGTCCACACGTTTGGGCGCCAAATAAGAAGAAATAATATAATCATAACTGTAACGAATCACGTACGGGCGGTTTTTTTCGACTTTTGGGGGCAACAGGCACGCTTTAATATCCGGCTATGTCTCGTCGGCTTGGGGGTGGATATGTTGCTGCCTCCAAAGCATTGCCCTGATCATATTTTTCTCCTATATTAGTGAGCGTGCTTGCGACAATAAAAAGACTAAATTCTAACCGGAAGAGAACAAATAATCCAAACACAAACATACACACTTACACTCTTACACATTCGTATTTACAGCCACTGTTGTTGTTGTGGTTGCGCTGGCCCACCCTTCCTTGACCGTTCGCTCCTAAACGACTTCATAAATTCTGTGAACGATCCCTTCATCCTTCTCACAGGGGCAGCGTTAGCATGAGTTCAACCAAAATTAATTTAATTACGATACATTATAAAAAATTTATTGGCTTAAAACAGACCAAAACAAGTAGTATGTAGACATGTTAAAACTGCTGATTATTACGCTAGTGAAAGACTATTATACAAAAAAATTAAAGTAGATATTTCTAAAATTCAAACAAAATTTAAATTGATAAACAAACGCAAATCATCTGTTGTGCGTATGAGTATGGGTGTCTGATTGCTTAAATGCTTGTAACCTCTCCAGGCATAAATGCGAAGTATTCAAAAGCAAATGCAAAAAAAAAACATAACAAACGCCTAATACAGCGGTTAAGCGCAGGCGCGCAGAAGCATTAGAACGCGCACTTGTCTGCCGGTAAACTTAAAAGAGGAGAGTGGGGGAGGTAACTCCTAGCAAGCTAGACAAAGCAACGGTATCTTTCATATGATTTTTTTCGTTTCTTTTCTTTTGCGATTCAATGTTGATGTTTTAGGGTTTTAGCATTGGCAAAAATATATGCATTTAAATAATAAAAATTTGGGTTTTGAACTTACTTTTGGTTCTCCACAGTTGAAAGCGCTCCCATTGTAGATACCGCTGTTAAAAAAAAGAATTATAATTAAATGCACATCTGCCTTGCCTCTATGCCGTTTTCTCCGATTCAAAGTCTTTTGGATTTTATAACAAAAAAACGAAACAAAATGTTTATGCTTTTGCTGCACTGCCTGACATCTCTTTGAAAATTTGTTTACCCTTTTACAGGTTATTTGGCAGCAGCAAGCAGTCTCTCACACTCACTCGCGATAATAAAAATTATTTAAAAACGATCAGAAACAAAAAAAATGATTTAAAACTATTTAAAGGCTACTATTAACAACTAATCCATGCGTAATGGTTTCACTTCGCGTCCGGGCTCAATTAGAAGATTTTAACGTATCAATTAAACGCTCGTCTCACACTTCCGACGCAAGCAAATGATTTCGGGCCACTGATTTGTATACAAAACTTTCTGCCTAGGCTTTGGGCATTGGAGGCGTTTGGTAGTTTAAATGTTAATTCGCTCTTTAGTGAGCCTTGCAGTCGCTGCAGGTTGAAGGGAAGCTTGCGTGCGTTTGATCCCTTTAGAGGCGATGGAAATCAACCTTCCTGGCTTCCGCTTGGGATGAATAAAATTTTGGGCGTTATATGACGCCAAATCCTCCTGTAAAGGCAAAGGAAAATTTTCCTCGTAAGCCTCACTCTGTCAATGACAATTTTTCTCCCTCGAGTGATGGAGACACCCCCGTTTGCTCCAACTTACCCTGTTGGATCTGGCGTCCACAAAAGATTGTGAGCGCGCCTTAAGCAGCTCCAAGTTGGTTCTACGCACACTTGTAAAAAAAAATGTCACTTTGGACTTTCCGGGTCCGAAAACTTTTGCTAATTTCTTATTAGTGAAACCGGTTGAATAAGAGAAGAAAAAAAAATCAACTTTTCACTGCAGTGGCTTTTTGTGAATGCTTGTGGAGGCGTCCTTCTTCGCCCACGAAACCTCGGTGACGCTGCAGCCCAGCATCTCACCACTCCGCCATTGGAGCAGAGGGAAGCTAGACTCTGTCTCGCTTCACGCTTTCCTTTTCACCCTTGTGGGGGTGCATTGCCTTGACGACAACGGAACTGGCAGCCCAATCCACTCTGCATCCGAACGTGCACCCACACACTGATCCTGCTCGCGCACTTATACGGACGTCCTAATATGACCACCCATACCTATGCTTCTCACATGTATAGGCTCTTTTCGCTGTTAAGCTTAAGCCTTCAACACGTCGCTCAGAGAGAGCTGCTTATGCAAAAAAAATGTATCTACATAGTAGCTACAAGCGCCCTTACATGGCAGAGATGGAAACAACATATATGGCAAAAGATATCCTAAAAAGCGGACGTAATCTAAGCGGCACCTCCATATACATAGAAAAGGATTTAAACAAAGAAAAGCAGGAACAGAAAAGAGGTCTATTGACATTAAAGAAGGAACTCGCAAAAATTAATAAAAATGTAAAAGTTTTTGTTAAAAATGAAAATATTAATATTGGAGGTAAATGGATGAGTTTTAATGAGCAAAACATTTTAATGTGTCAAGGCCAGCCGGCTGAAAATGATATTAACAGAACAGTACGAAAACTATTTCGCTGAGCATTTTTTATACTGGGAGTTAGCAGTAAGAACAGCAAATAGAGGACGAGCAAGTGGAGGGGTTTTACTCGGAATAAAAAAGGACCTCAGAAAGCAATTAACCTGTGAGTTTTTAAAATTAGAAAACACAATTACCATAAAAATTGGCACAGCGGAAGGAACCGTCTACATCGTACCAACCTATCTTAACTGTAACAAATGGACTGGCGACTATAACAACCTAAATAATGCTCTCTTGGAGATTGGATCGGAAAAAACAATGGTAATTGGAGACCTTAATGCACGAATAGGAAATGAGCAAGTAGAAACGGAGAGTCACCATACAGCACACAGTATCTCTGTAAAACCAAGAATGGCAATGGATATGCAGGTTGACAGAAATGGGAAAAAAATGATCGAGTTGTGCGAATTGCATCACTTCACCATACTTAATGGTAGAACAGTAGGAGACGCCGAAGGCAATTACACATTTGTAAGAGCACAGTCAACAACAACCATTGATTACTGCCTAGTTGGTACTGCCTGGTCTAACTATATAAAAGACATGAAAATAAAAAGTGAGATATTCTCAGACCACATGCCCTTAGAAGTACAAGCACTAAGCAAGAAATATATAGAGGCGTCAAACAGCAGAAAAAGTGCTATCAACCAAACGGCTGAGCCTGGAACCCCAGAGCAGCCGAACGAAATGTCTAGCACCCCGAGAGCGCTCGGCTGTTTCGAGTTCGAAGCATTCGTTCGAAAGCCATCACAACAAGAAACCGATTTTCAGTCGCAGATCAAATGCGGAACGATGAGGCACGGCCGCGCATCTGCGCGCTGTGCTCTCGTTTCTCTGTATGTGTGTATATGTGTACAAGCGCTCGCACGTTTGCAAGCGTGTGCAAAAGACATGGTTGCCGCTCTTCTTTGTTATGTTTTTGATCCTGGGTTGTCTGCGGCAACAGCAAGTGGCGCCGCGACGGCTCATTTGCTTATGACGTCACGACAATGTGAAAATTAGTTTTATTATCGACCATCACTTTTAAATGCCCTATGACCCAAACAAAAATCAATCAAAGATGCTATCAATGAAGGTCATCTCTTCTAAAAGAACAACTGGAAACTGCGAGCCAGATGATGATGAAATGATTATTAATGCAGTTAAAAACGTAAATGAGGAACAGACCGCCAATCTAAATGACCAAGAACAGGTGTATTTTAAAGATATTGATATTTGTTTTGAAGC
This sequence comes from Lordiphosa clarofinis, assembly GCA_018904275.1. Taxonomy (NCBI): domain Eukaryota; kingdom Metazoa; phylum Arthropoda; class Insecta; order Diptera; family Drosophilidae; genus Lordiphosa; species Lordiphosa clarofinis. The sequence continues at coordinate 1,307,392 of JAEIGQ010000039.1, read as the reverse complement.
GCAATCAGACGAAATGGAAATTATGAACGATAATGAAACCGCCACCTTTGCCATGAGCGTAGCAAGTGAAAATGCATTAAGATATTTTACAGGATTTGTGCTATTTAAAACACAACAGAAATTTAATTGCGATACCTGCAAGATGCTGACAAAAGATGAATTAGTGAATTTTTTTATTCAACAAAACTTACAGAAGTACGAACAATAATTTGAAACTAAAAGCCCCACAGGACGATTTTTTTTTGAACTGATTAAGCGGCATTATAATATATTTGACAAATTTTTTGAAGAGTCCCCTCATGCTAGAAATATTAAAGAAACCTTAGTTAATAAATGTATTGCGCAGGCGGAAAGCGTAGATAAATACTCAGAATGGTATTCCGAAAATCATAATAGTAATGAACACAGAAAGCACATTTTAAATTATTTTCTGCTCATCCTGCTTAGGAAAAATAGCTTATGGCTCACAGAAAAGTTATGTGGGGGATCTGAGAGGCTGAAAAGCACAAGAAAAATAGACATTTTAAAGTCCTAAGAACGAATTTAACTCGCCATCAACTCTCGGGGCGCTCTCGGGGTGCTAGACATTTCGTTCTTCTCAGCCGTTTGGTTGATAGCACTTTTTCTGCTGTTTGACGCCTCTATATATTTCTTGCTTAGTGAGTCAACTTTGAGAACCTACCCCAACAGAAGACGAATTCGCACTTGTTGTATGCATATGCGTAGTATGTATGTAGTAGCGCATTGTGTTCACAGTTTAAACGCACTTTTAATAAATTATCATAATTATATTATTAAAGATTCAAAAATTATTTAATTTTGATCTCAAAATGTACTGAAGTAAATAAAAATACACAAGTATGTACAATATATTAAGTCTATTAATGTAATTGATTTTTGTTTGGGTCATAGGGCATTTAAAAGTGATGGTCGATAATAAAACTAATTTTCACATTGTCGTGACGTCATAAGCAAATGAGCCGTCGCGGCGCCACTTGCTGTTGCCGCAGACAACCCAGGATCAAAAACATAACAAAGAAGAGCGGCAACCATGTCTTTTGCACACGCTTGCAAACGTGCGAGCGCTTGTACACATATACACACATACAGAGAAACGAGAGCACAGCGCGCAGATGCGCGGCCGTGCCTCATCGTTCCGAAACAGCCGAGCGCTCTCGGGGTGCTAGACATTTCGTTCGGCTGCTCTGGGGTTCCAGGCTCAGCCGTTTGGTTGATAGCACTTTTTCTGCTGTTTGACGCCTCTATATATTTCTTGCTTAGTGGTACAAGTCAACTTAAATGTTACGCATGAACCCCAAACAAGCAAGCTCCTGCCCATGATACAATTATATTAGGTATGGCATTCAGAGTTTATCGAGGACTGACAGCTTTTGCTAATATCGAGAGAGAGAGAGAGAGAGAATAAAACAAAAAGCAAAGCACCCTTAGAATTACAAACACATAGTATATACATGACTAAATTTTATTAGTATTCGCTTGGCACTTTTCAAATGGCAGCTGATAAAGCCAAATCGCTGCTTGGGAGCGTTGCCGGTTGGAACACTCTAGCCTGGTAATGGCGCTGATTCTTCGATAGAGATTTGTTCTGAATTTTGATTGTTTGGCCAATAACTGTTTGCTTTTTTGAATTTGTGCCCGTTTTTGCTAGTGAAGAATTGAATTTGTAGTGATTGTTCGCTATGCGGTCTGGGGTTAAGATCCCGCCCTGAAATGACTTGCTAGCCGGTGTCAGCCCAAAATGCAGTGCCGTAACAATATGACAGGAGAAACACACAGCCACAAACTCGGGGTCTCTTCTTGGGGAACCCTGATTTGCTTCATTGCCGGCCAAGAGAGCACTCTTTAGACCAGAGGCGGCGATCCACAGCTCACACGCGCCGGTGTTAGTCGTGTTTTTAAGCAAACGCGTGCCGAACTTATGGTTGTGTGAATCGGTGAATATTTCATTGCAAGTTAAACTACTGCAGTCTGGAGGGAGTTCTCTTGTTCACCAACACAAGCGCCCTTTTCAGTCCTCTCCATTTGGCCGTCTCTGCTCCAGTCCACAGGCGTCTTACTTGCAATTCAGTGTTCACCGATTCACACAATCAAGAGTTCTTCTCGCGTTTGCATAAATCCAGGACTGACATCAATTCCGGGTAGCTATGGGCTGGCACTGCTTTACATCGACATACGCAACAGTATTGGCCCGACATTTTCACAAATTATAAATAAACCCCGTCGGCAAATCAAAAAAAATTCGTTAGCACACAACCTTTTCAATCAAATGACAGCAACAAAATGAAAATTTGGAGTCCCCAACCGAGAGCTCTCTCAGAGAGCACCTTACCCTATATAATTGTATCATGCTCCTGCCTAAGTTACGCTGGAAGACCAAACTAGCCAACATATATGCCGAAAATCTTAAAAATAACCTACACAGAATGGATGCAAGCCCACTGCAGGCGAACATTGATAAACTTACAGAATGTGTACAGGAGGCCGCGAAGTGCATGCAATATACTAACAGGAGCCATAGTAAACAACCCTGGTTTGATAGTGACTGCGAAACGATGCGAAAGAGCTCTATGAATTTTTTAAAACAAATGAGACGGGAAGCCACGGCAGAAAATAAAAAGCACTACCACAAGGAAAATGCACAGTATAAGGCGCTATGCACTAAAAAGGAGTACATTTATTACCAGAATATGGAATCGGAGATAAATAGTGTGAGAGACAGCAAAGCCTTCTGGCAACTTGTTAGGCTTTTAAATGGACAAGCGATTAGGCCCAACATTAAAATAGATGCCAGCATACTAGCGGATCATTTCCGAAACTTGCTTTACTCACCTGACAACCCGGAACAATTAAGCATTGCGATTCCACAGACCATAATTGAAGAAATGGACCGTAGGATATCCATGGAAGAAGTACAACAAGCACTCAAAAATGCAAAAAACAACAAGGCACCAGGAGAAGACAGAGTGCCAGTGGAATTTTTAAAAAATGCCCCAAAACAGTTCATAGAACACCTAACAGCAGTGTATAATGATATATTTGAGAGCGGAAATATTCCAGATAGCTTTCGTAAGAATATTATCTTTCCGCTCGCAAAGAAAGGCGACCTCATGAATCCAGCAAACTATAGGGGCATTTCTTTTATAAACACCATAATGAAAACCTTTGCAGCGATCTTACTTGCACGCTTAACTGATTGGGTGGACAGTAACAACATATTAAGTGAATACCAGACAGGATTCAGAAAGCGATATTCCACCGTGGACAGCATATATGCACTTACCGCCATTTCAAAGGAACGCCTAGAAATCAAAAAGGAAATGTATACTTTCTTTATTGATTTTAAAGCGGCCTTTGACACTATCGACAGGCAAAAGTTGATATTGAAATTGAGCTCTATCGGGTTATCGTATAAAATGGTAAAGATTATCCAAAGCTTGTACTCCAAAAACCGAACGGCAGTTTGGGACGGAAGCACTGTATCGGATTGGTTCAAAACTAATAACGGGGTAAAGCAAGGCTGCCTATTAAGTCCGCTTTTGTTTGCACTATATGTTGACGACATAGTTATGGCACTGCCAGGCGGAGTCAAGTTTGGAGATCAAACAATAAAAATCCTGATGTATGCGGATGACATGGTCCTATTAGCCGAAGATGCGCGAACACTTCAAAAAATGATAAATGCGACGCAACGTTATTGCGACACCTGGGGATTGCTAATAAATACTCAAAAATCAAAGGTGATGGTTATAAAGGAACGAGGAAGAACAGCTAAAGATGAGCAGTGGATGCTAAATGGAGAAAAACTCGAGGTGGTAAAACAGTTTACATATCTTGGTGTAACACTTACACCCAATATGAAATTTTCAAAACATTTTGCCGAAAAACTCGCAGATGCAAAGAAGGCGCTGAACAGCACTTGGAAATCTCTTCTCGGGAAAAAAACACGTTTACCATAGCACGAAATTTAAAATGTTTGAAGCAACCGCCAAAGCGATAATGTGCTATGCAGGACAAGTCCTATGATGAGGTGGAGCAATTGCTACGGTTCTACATAAGGAAAATGTTCCGTTTACCTAACAACAACCCAACATACGCCATTCATCTTGAAACAGGGCTACCCCCACTATTCATTCAAACCCTCAAACAGCACTTTCTCTATATAAATAAGGTGATGGATATGCCGGAGAGCAGACTGCCCAAAATTGTCACGAAGCACTTACTCCGCTCTAAATCGCAATTTTTTTCGACATGGGAAATACTAGCTCAAAAGCATGGTGTCAATTGGAATGAAAGTGAAGTCCGCAACTGGTCCAAGATGCAGCAGAAAATAATTCAAGGTGAGGAAATTGAAGCCAGAGCAAACTGCGAGCAGAAAGCGACCCAAAGTGTCACCAGAAACACATACAAACTATTAAACCACAGTTTAAACGAAAAAAATTATTTTAACGACATGTATGACGTCTTCAGCATATCGGTAATATTTAAGGCACGAGTTGAACTGCTCGCCTTAAATTTTATACCTCACATTCCAACAGCAAACGAAGAATGCTCCTTATGTAATCTGCGTGTTAGAGAAGACGTATACCACTTAATCGCAATATGCCCAATTTTTAACTAGCTCAGGTGGTTACACTGGAAAAAGACATCGCTGACGAAGGGAGAATTCTTAACGGCGCTAAACGGTGAAGACTGGCACATGCTAGTTGAGTACCTAAAGGAGACGCTGAGATACAGGCGAAATATTATGAACGAGTTTATCTGAAGGGGACAAGCACTGCCACTGGAGAGGAACGATGTGGTATCTCGCGACGAGCGGGGCAGCTGCATGTAGTACTCAAAAGTGGTGGGGCATCCTCGAAGGCACAAAGGTTGGGAGAGGGATAAATTCCATGCCAATTATATTATTTATATCTTTATAGCTACATAGAAGATTACTTATTATTTTTGTACTACACAATTTTTAAAAAAAAAATAAAGATACAACTACTACTACTAATATTGATCAGTAAAAAGTTTGGAAGCGATTGCAATGAAAACATAAAAGCTTTTCTTACTAAGACCCCTTTTCCCACCTAACTTTGGCAGCCATACAATATACATAGTTGTCAGATTTTCATAAATTGAGGAATTATGTGAAAGTAGAAAACTTATAAATACAAGGTTTAGAGACTTTTGCATGGAAAACAAAAAACTTTTTCTCACTGAAACTCATCCCTATGCCAGCTATATGCTATAGTAATCCGATCCGGCCGGTTGCGAAAAATGTGGAGCATTCGTGAAAAATTTGGTTAAGAAAGCTTTAAAACTTACGGAGAAATATAATAGAAACAGGCGGACAGACGAAAATGGCTATATCAACTAAGCTCATCACGATGATCAAGAATATATGGGGCATTCCATACAATTAAAGTTTTTTTCTGGCATGATGTCTCCAAATTGGATGAAAATTGGCACAAAGGGAGCTTATTATGAGAGAAGCTTTACCCCAAAATTTGAGCTTTTAGAAGGTCTTTTGCGGAAGCTCCACGCTTAAAAGTCTAATATTGGTAATTTTTAAATTTTAAATAACTCGAAAACGGATTAAGATAGAGTTTTGAATATTTCCACATTTTTAGGATTAACAAGTAAGACCGTTGCAGTCGAGAAGCTCGACTTCGAAATACCCTGTACATGCATAACAATGCGTAATAAGCAAAGCTTGGGGGAGGGGGGGTTGCAAAAATTGTTTTGTGAATAACTTCGGTGGTTTTGCTCAGATCTCAGTATGCGTTTCAGAATAGATAGATTAAGGGCCTAAGATAATAATATATATTAAGCGACGAGGTTGTAACTTCAAAATTGTGGCTCTGACGGTTTTTTGTGGTTTTAAAGGGGGGAGGGGGGGAAACAAACTTGATCTGCGTACGGTATATGATCTGAGATCGACGCGTTCATACAGACAGACGGACGAACGGACTGACTAAATCGACTCGGCTGTTAAAGCTGATCAAGAATATATATACTTTATAGGGTCGGAAATGCTTCCTTCTCCCTGTTACATACATTTGCACAACTTCATGATCCCCTCTATACCCTACAGGGTATAAAAAGCCCTTTTAAAACAAAAAATTTAAAATTTGTTTTTTTACTTTTTTGAAAAAAAAAAGATTTTTTCAATTTTTTAAAAAAAAAGGGATTTTTTCAAAAAACTTAGTTCAGCAAAAAGGACCCATCCCTCAAAAATTCTGAAAAAAATATATGGGCATTTCCATAACATCGAACGAGATAATCGTACCAATGACCAATATAATCTCTAAGATGCCGAACGCCCATATATTGGTTTTGCACTATGCAGCTATTTTTTTGGTGGCGACGAAAATTGCGCTCTCTCCGCTCACACAAAGTTGAAAGCGTAAAAAAATCTAAAAATACAATTCACTTGCTTGTGTGAGTAATGCTTGAGAATACGTGTGCACACTTGCAGTCGTCGGCTATCGCTGTATGCGTATAAAAAGCGGCTGGCTCTAGAGCGCATTCTATCTGGCGTTTCAACAAAAATTCAAAGGAGCGAAAAGCCAGTTTGAAAAGCCAGCAGCCAAAAATCGTGTGCGAAAAATCGTATGGCGGTACTCATCTTCATATTCTAATGTCTTTGATCGTACGCATTAAAATTTTTAAAAAAGTCTTAATACAACGGATTTTTATTTTCACAATAGGCGTAACTTATAGCTCTTCAATAGCTCTACAATTGATGCAAAGATTGATTTTGGAAAAATTTTTGTATTCAAGATAATCGCAAAAAAACAGCATGGGACAAAAACTGAAGTGGTTTTCGCGGGAACCCATTCAAACGCTGATTTCAGCGATTCCTGAGGCAATTTATTAATGCGATAAATTTTCGAATGTAGTGCTTTGATGTCTCTTAAAAATGGTTTTTATTTCACGCAAAAATAAATTAAAGTTTTTTCAAAACTTAAGCATTTTTGCACGGAACATATCGCATCATGATTTTTGTGTGGTTTCTGCTATAATAAGTTTGCAACGCATATAAATATTCATTTCCGACCCTATAAACTATATATTGATCAGGGCGACATGTGGGGTGGTTTATCTTTGTCCGTCCGTCCTCCGTCTGTCTGTCCGTCCATGACCATCTTTGTGGGGGGTCCCTTTTTTTTTATTTAATTAAATTTTTTTTTTTTTTTAATGGGTTTGGGTTTGGTTCCATTAGCTCGTGTTTCCAAGATATAGCGGAAAAACGAAAATCTTGCATTTTTGGCACTCAATGATTTATGGAGGCCACACTTGGCATAAATGTCTGAGTTTATGAGCTAATTACGATAAAGGACATGTCATTGCAAATTAAAAAAATCATAGCAACCATATAAGTCCAGCGGAAAGTGTCTAATTTGGCCTTTAAAGACAGACATTTTTCGATTTATAGCATTTTTATCAAAATAAATCATCCCGTTTAAGGAAGCGCGTTAATTGGATTAATATTTTCGCCATCTGAGCATATAACCAAACATATGATCTAATTTTGTGATTTTTATGGCATTTAAATAAGTTTATTTGGCAAAGATATGGCGTGTTTAAGACGAAAATACATATTTAAATTTATGGGAGGAAAACTAGATTGATACTCTAAATCTGTATAGGAAGGGGCTACTTGGTTCGGTATAAATTGTTATATGTTTACATGTAGATGATAAATTATATTTGGAAACAAGTAGCCTTTTCACAGTTCCTATAAAAATTTGAGTTACAAATCTAGTTTTCCTCCCATAAATTTAAATATGTAATTTCGTCTCTAAGAGGCTATAACTTTGCCAAATAAATTGATTTAATCGCCATAAAAATAACAAAATTAGATCATAAGTTTGTTTATAGGCTCAGATGGCGAACATATTAATTCAATAACTGCTCTAGTTTTAACGGGCTATAAAAAATGCTAAAAATGCTATAAAACGAAAAATGTCTGACTTTAGAGGCCAATTTAGACACTTTCCGCTGTACTAATATAGCGGCTATGATTTTTAAAATTTGCATTGATATGTACTTTATAGCAATTAGTTCAGAAATTCAGATAATTATGCCTAGTGTAGCCTCCATAAATCCTAGAGTGTCAAAAAGTCGACTTTTTGGATTTTCCGCGATATCTTGGAAACAAGAGCTGATTGAACAAAACCAATGATACAGTTTTGTTCAGTGAAGTCTATATTAACATAATCTGTTAAAAATAGACCTGCACCAAAATCACTGTTGGGCTGTGTATTCGACGTAGATTTTATTATAAACGAACAGCTGACTTCCAGGGCTGCCTTAATTCGCAGTGCTTCAAATTCAATTGTACTTATATGACTTTTAACTGCCCTGGATAATATTTTATTGGAAAAAATAGTGTTTTTTCATAACTCTTAAAAAAAAAATTGAATTTCTGCCAAAATTTTTGGCATTTGGACCAGTGTGCGTCCGTGCGTCCGTCTGTCCGTCTGTCTGTATGAACGCGTCGATCTCAGAGACTATAAGAGATAGAGATACAAATCCATGTACATAGGTATAGGCCGAATGCAGATCAAGTTTGTTTTTGTAAAATGTAAATGTTGGCTATACAGCTCCTACAACGGGGCCAAGCCAAGCTTCTCACGATCTCTTGGCGTGTGTGCCTTAAATTTTTCGCACAAGAGAAAGGGACCTACAGTTTAACGCCAGATCCGAACGGCAAAGTTTGAGAATATGCTTTTTCATGGCTAGTTACTTCACAGCTGGCGCCAATAGCTGGTGAAGGTGACCGTATGTGTAAAAGCTATTTTCTAAAGAAAGAAAAAAACTTTTATTATTAGATGTTCAGCGGCGGGATCGAACCCACGTCCTCCCGCCCAGCAGTCCAGCACACTAACCACTGGGCCACATACGGTTTTTTGTTTTTATATTTGCAAAATTTCCCCCCCTCCCCCCTTAAACCGCAAAAAACTGTCAGAGCCACAATTTTAAAGTTACAACACCGTCGCTTAATCTATATTATCTTAGGCCCTTAATCTATCTATTCTGAAACGCACAATGAGATCTGAGCAAAAACACGGAAGTTATTCACGAAACAATTTTTGCACCCCCCCATGCTTTGCTTATTACGCATTGGTTGCAGCTTGCGTCCGCGTGTGTGAGGGCGCGTTTATGTGTATGTGTGCGTGTGTGTTTGTTTGTGTATGTGTGTGTTTGTCAATTGTACAGGGTATTTCGAAGTCGAGCTTCTCGACTGCAACGGTCTTACTTGTTTTATTATAGACTAGCAGATACCCTGCATTGATATAAAAAAAGGCATCAAAATCGCCCTGAAAATTAAAAATTCGCCTTTGAAATCCGTCATCAGGCGACTTACCTTAAAATTTAAAAAAAAATCTTAAAATTATGGAAAGCTTTTCCAAAACGCAATGCAATTTTTTCTTAACAGTTGGTTGACGACGTAAGCACCACATTACGTTTTACGTCATTTCATTACGCTCTACAAAAGCGTACGTTAAACTCCAAAGTGTTAGTGCTGGCAAACAATTAGTGCTGACACTTTTTAAGCTAGAGATTTTAATTGTGACTTTGGCCGTTTTACAGCCGGAACCTCACTTTAGTTCGATTGCCCACAGTTGCGCTCTGTCTTCCGTTTCACCCAAACGAAAGCAAAGGCAAATGATGGGGATTTGTGTAAAGTTGGTGTCTGGAGGTTCAAATGGCTAAAACCAGAAATAAAGCTTTAGTCAAAAATATTATTATTTGATGCGGGTTCTACAAATAAACCTACATCACTCCAAAGCAGCAACCGCTGAACTCTTACTTCGGCTAACCTCAGGCGAAGTAGATATTGTTTTCGTCCAAGAGCCATGGATTTCTGGTGACAGAATCAATGGCCTACGGACTCCCAAATACAACCTTTACCATACCAAGGGTAAGGGTAAAATTCGTACATGTATTTTTACCAAAATACATTTTATAACACTATTCCTTCCTCAATTTAGTGATGGTGACATCACTACAGTCAGCCTGGAACTGGGGAGTTCCACAATCAGGCTGGCCTCCTTTTATCTGGCTCATGACACTGAGAGCCTTCCATTACCAAAAATATTCCGGGACCTAACTGGATGCAGCAGCTACACTCATACAAGCCTTATTTTAGGTGGCGATGCCAACGCACACCACATACAATGGGGCAGCTCAGACATAAATGAGCGCGGTGAATCACTGTACAACTACCTATTACAGACAGATTTGCATATTGCCAATAAAGGGAATAACCCCACCTTTGTAATCAAAAATAGAAGAGAGGTTTTAGATACATATACTCCTCATCTCCGAAGACCTCTGTGACCAATTGATATCATGGAAGGTGCTCCCAGAGCACTCCTTCTCTGATCATCGATACATAGAGGTCGTACTAACAAATTCGTGTCCCTCACCCAAAAGGATACAGAACCCAAAAAAGACCAACTGGGAAGTTCACAACAAACTTCTCTGTAAAAAGCTTGGACCGTCCCCACCATACACACCAAGTAAGAAAACAGATAGATAAGCTTGTCGATATGCTAACCCTCGCGTATACGGACTCGTTCAATAGGGCCTGCCCCCCTTGAAAAATAAAATCCACCTTTAAACCACCTTGGTGGTCTGCAGAGCTAGATAAGCTCCGAAAGGATTGTCGACATACATTTAACGTAGCCAAATATATTGACCAAACAACCCCGTGGGAGTTATATAAACAAAAGTTACGTACTTATAAGAAAGCTACCAGGAGGGCAAAACGCTCCTCCTGGACCCAATACTGTAGTGATATTGAATCTACTTCTGATGCTAGCTCACCAACCTCGCCAGGTCTCTTACAAAAAACAGACGGAACCTGGACCGACTCGATCGAAGAATCTCTAAATCTTCTGCTAAGCACTCACTTCTCTAATTGCTCCCTTAACTTAACACCTCAGGTTAGGCCAACCGACCTTTCTATGCAATACAACAAAACCATTGTCACGGTGACCAGAATTAAATGGGCTATCGATTCGTTCGAACCATTTAAGTCGCCAAGTCTCGATAACATATATCCTGCCCAACTACAACAAACCATTGTGTACACAATGACCTGGCTTTACACAATCTATGTAAGCTGTCTCAAGGTCAACTACATCCCCACTAGGTGGAGAGAAACTAAAGTAATATTCATACCGAAAGCTGGCAAAGCTTCACATGTGAAACCAAACGATTATAGGCCAATCAGCCTATCCTCGTTTCTTCTTAAAACTCTCGAGAGACTTATAGATGCACACCTGAGGCAAACTATTAGTCCCGCTCATCTAGCACACACCCAACATGCATACAGCAAGGGTAGGTCTACTGAAACCGCCCTACACTTCCTGGTCTCAAGGATTGAAAGATCACTTGAAGTAAGAGACTTCTCTTTAGAAGCATTTCTCGACATAGAGGGTGCCTTCAATAACGTCCAACCTAACGCCATCACCTCTGCCTTGACATATGTGGGAGCAGATGTGCCGCTAGTAAGATTCATCGAACAACTGCTAACCAGCAGAACGGTGTACTCCCAACTTGGTGGTGCAACTGCTCGCTGATGTGTAAACAGAGGCACTCCGCAAGGAGGTGTTCTTTCTCCGCTTCTGTGGGTTGTAACAGTTAACCAACTGCTTCGGCTAATGGAGGCGGAGGGACACGAAGTGGTGGCTTACGCGGATGATATTGCCATCTACAAATGTGGAATGTTTCCTCAAACGCTGCAATGCAGACCGCACTGACAACACTTGCTCAGTGGACAAAATTATGTGGCTTGGGCGTAAACCCGGCTAAGACGGAATTAGTGCTTTTCACCCGAAAGTACAAAATTCCTGATCTTATCCCGCCTAAAATCAACGCAGTAAGCCTCGTATTTGGTGACAATGCCAAATACTTGGGTGTCATTCTAGATAAGAAACTACTCTGGAATGACAAAATAAATGAACGTATAAAAAAGGCAACCATTGCTCTTTTCTCTTGTAAAAAGGCCATTGGACGTAGATGGGGTTTTTCCCCATCCATTGTACATTGGCTTTACACAGCCGTAGTACGCCCCATACTACTCTACGGAGCTCTAGTATGGTGGCCAGCACTCGGGAAACAATCAGCCCTGAACAATCTGCACAAAGTACAGAGAAGTGCGGAAATTTGTATTAGCGGCGCTCTTCGAACGACACCAACGGAAGCGTTAAATACTATTCTTCACCTTCTACCACTAGACCTCGTAGCTAAGCAAATGGCTACCACAACAGCCTTAAGACTACGAGAATCCGATACCTGGAACAGGGGCAATTCGGGACACGCTACCATACTCGAAGACCAAACGGGTATACCATTAAGTACAGACTACTGTATACCACAAACGACGTTCGACAAATTTTACGACGTCTATATCCCAAGCCGAAACGATTGGGACAACCTGCCCCACAGCAGAGCTAACGCCATTAACATCTACACTGATGGTTCTAAGCTCGACGAAAAAGTAGGAGGGGGAGTTTTCTCTCCCAACCTAGATTTGAACTTATCGTTCCGCCTTCCTGACCACTGTAGTGTGTACCAAGCGGAAGTGGTAGCCATCCAGGAAGCTGCCACCTACCTTAGCACACTCACGGTCAAGGAAGGAAATGTATTTATATTCTCTGATAGTCAAGCCGCCCTTAAAGCACTTGACTCACACACCAACAATGCCAAAACACTTACTAAATGTCGCTTATCTCTCAACGAGATCGCACGACATTTTAGTATACACCTTATATGGGTACCTGGACACCGCAACATAGAAGGTAACGAGTCTGCGGACAAACTGGCCAGAATAGGAACCACCATCGATCTCCTTTCAGAGAGGAGCACGATAGGTATGCCTATGGCGACATGTAAACTTAATACAAAAGCAGAAACACTTCGTCTCGCTACGAACCGGTGGAAAAACCTTTCTTCCTGTGCTGTAGCAAGGCTTACGTGGCCTACTTTCAATCAAAATGTACTATCACACTTTTACGTCACAGAAGGGACCACGTATCACTTCTGGTGGGGACCCTTACAGGTCACTGTCTCATTGGCAGACACGCAGAACGCCTAGGCGTCATTTACCATGACTTTTGCAGAAGTTCCGGGCACGAAGAAGAGGAGGAGTCGGTACAACACCTTGTGTGCCATTGCCCCGCCTTGAGTAGAAGGAGACTCAGGACACTTGGTCAACCTCTGCTACTCAACCTCTCGGAGACATCCGGGCTAGAGATCCCAGCTCTACTCAAATTTATTCTGTCCACACAATGGTTCAGTAATGAGGACCCCCCTCAGTTTTTAAAAGGTTAACAGGGAATAAATATGGCATAGCAATGGGCCCAAAGTGGCCTAAGTCGCCAAGTCGCTCTCCCACTAAAGCCTCATGGGCCCGTTGCGATGCCATATATTCCCCGTTAATACTGAACCATTGTGTGGACAGAATAAAGTGTATTAGAGCTGGGATCTCTATCTCGGACATCTCCGAGAGATTGGTAAAGAAAGGTTGACCTAGGGTTCTAAGTCATCTCCTACTCAGAGCAGGGCAGTGGCACAGGAGGTGCTATACCGTTACCTCCTCTTCTTCATATTTACAACTTCTACAGAAGTCATGGTATGCTACACCTAGGCGTACTGCGTGTCTGCCAATGAGACAGTGGCCCGTTAGGGCAGATTATTTTCTTAAAAATAAAAAAAAAATTTAAAAGGAGTTTTTTAAATTCTTTTATTTAGTTTTTTTCTCATGATTAAAATAAGTTAACAAAATTGCTGGATTTGGCAATTAGGTACTAGTCAATCTGAAATTAAAAAAATAGAGGCAAGCTAACTTCGGCTCGACCGAAGTTTATATACCCTTGGAGCTTGATATGTGCCTGACAGTTTGTATGGCAGCTATACTATAGTGGTCCAATTTCGACAAATCATGTTGAAATTATGTAAAATCATTAAAAACTTATAAATAAGAGCGTTGGGAGCGATAACATTTTCTCACTAAGACTTTTTTCCACACTTAACTTTTGTATGGCAGCTATACTATATAGTAGTCCGATTTCGACAAGTTTTGGTGAAATTATGTCAAATCAAAAACTTACAACCACGAGCGTTGGGAGCGATAGCACTAACAACAAAAAAGTTTTTTCTTACTAAAACTAGTTTTTCAACCGATCGTTCCTATGGCAGCTGTATGCTATAGTCATCCGATCCGGCCGGTTCCGACAAATGTGCAGCGTATTTATACCAAAAGACTCCGTGCAAAGTTTGGTTAAGATAGCTTTAAAACTGACGGAGGAGATAGCATAGAAACAGACGGACAGACGGACATGGCTTTATCAACTCAGCTCGTCATGCTGATCAAGAATATATATACTTTATGTGGTCGGAGATGCTTCCTTCTATGCGTTACAAAAACTATGCGTTATAAAAAAAACTATTTATAGGTATATAATTATATTTATACTAACAAAAAGCCCTTCGCGCTTCGCTGCGCCATGAACAGTATAGAACCAATATCAGAATCAGTTTGAAGTAAATCGTGAGAGTCAAATATTTACTAAATTTGAAAACATTCTATAAATTTGTTCCCTCTGTGGAGCCCAGAAATCAAATCATACATTCATAGGCTTGAAATCAACGTTTTACTACTTTGCTTTTTCACCGTTACGACTTTGCTGCTGCGTTCTTACCACCCCCATCCCACCTACACCTCACCCACTTCCAATCAACTTCTCACACAACTTCCACCGTTTCCCACCTGCTTTCCAACCACTTCGCACCCACTTCCCGCCCACATCCCACCCACTTCCCACCCACCTACCACCCAAATCCCACCCACATCCCTCCCACTTCCCATCCAGTTCCCATCCAGTTCCCACCCATCTCCCACCCACATCAAACCCACTTGCCGCCCACCTCCCACCAACTTCCCGCCCAAATCCCACCCACCCACATCCCTCCCACTTCCCCTCCAGTTCCCACCCACTTGGCGCCCAATTCCCACTCACATCCCTCCCACTTCCCACCCACTCACATCCCACTCTCTTCCCGTCCAATTTCCACCCACTTTCCTTATTTGAATTATTTCGTGTTGCTGTTTTTTAATAGTGGCTGGAGTTTTTATTTTTGCGTTTGTTTTAGTTTTAATTGCAACTGTAGTTTTTTACTTTTGTACTCTGTCTTGTTGTTGTTGCCGTTTCATTTCATTTTCTTACGCTCCTGATCGGTAACTCAATTCAATTGCTCCCACGCACACATTGAAATCGTTTCTCTTCGATTTATGCTCTATGGGCTTTGGTTTTGCGTGCGCTCTCTGCTCTCGCAACTGTAAAGCAAAGTGTGCCTTTCGAAATGAACTGGGAGCAAATGGCTGGCAACCTTGACCACCATCTTTCCACCCAGTGGTGGTTGATTTTCCGGAAGATTAGTATGCAGTTAATGTTGAATTATTTTTATTGATTTTTGAAAAAAAGTTTGAACTTGATCGGATGAAAAACAAAGAAGTTTCATACAAAAGTTTTCCGACAATTTTCCGCATTTCCCGGCAGAATTTTCCAAAATCCTTTCTTAGTACTCACTTTTAGCATAAGATAAAACTACTGTAAAAAGCTCAGTTTCCAATCTTTTATGGTTTAGGCTGTGCGACGGTCACCAGTCAGTGAGTCAATGAGTCAGTCAGGTTGAACTCTTTTATATGTATACTAGAAATATCCCCGCGCGCCTACAATAGCAAATATCCACGCTCACCCTTTCGCTGCGCCTTCAACAGTATAGATCCAATGCACAGCGTAATCCCACCAATTTTCCACCCACATTCGTCCAACATCCCACCCACTTCCCATTCACATCCCACACACTTCCCATCCACTCACCACCTACATCCCGCCCATAACCCCCCCACATCCCGCCCAAGTCCGGCCCACCCACATCCCACACAATTACCACCCACTTGCCAACGACCTCCCGTCTTCTTCCCGCCCACATCCCACCCACCTCCAAAACAACTTACCACCCACATCCCATTTACATCCCACCAACTTACCATCCACTTCCCAGTGGGCATCCCGGCGGTATTTCCATCATCGGAAAATGAAATCACAAATGAATTTTCATTTTGAACTTACACACCGAGTTTCAAGTCAATCGGATAAAAAATAGTTATTTTGCATGCAGAATTTTCCTGGCATTTTCCTCGTGGGTGGATTTTCCGACATTGAAAAATCACATTTCAAATTATTTTGTATTTTGTCCTCACAAACCGAGTTTTAAGCCAATCGGATGAAAAATAGTTTTTTTTAATGAAAAATTTTCCGGGAATTTTCCGACCGTCGGGTCAAATTTTCCAACTTCGGAATATCACATTTTAAACTATTTCGTATTCTGTCCTTACAAACCGAGTTTCAAGCCAATCGGATGAAAAATAGTTTTTTCATGCAGAATTTTCCGGGAATTTTCCGATCGTTGGGTCAAATTTTCCAACTTCGGAAAATCACATTTCAATTCATTTCACCTACTTTCCTTTCAAACCGAGTTTCAAGCCAATCGAATGAAAAATAATTTTTTTTGCAGAATTTTCCCGCCATTTTCCTCGTGGGCGGATTTTCTAAAATCGGGAAAACACGTGTCGAATTATTTCGCGTACTAAGCTTACAAACCAAGTTTTAAGTCAATCGGATAAAAAAAAAACATTTTCCCATACAAACTTTTCCGACGCTTTTCCGACTTTTCCGGGTGGAATTTTCCAAAACCCCGTCTTAGTACACACTTTCACAGCCAACAGAAACTCCTGTGAAAATTACAGCCCTCTATCTCTTACTGTTTGGGCTGTGCGATAATTGCCAATCAGTGAATCAGTCAGGACACTTTCTTTTATATATAGAGAGACTAGCAAATATCCCGTCGCGCTTCGCTGCGCCTTCAACAGTATAGAACCAACGCACACCCACAACCCGCCCACATCCCACCCACATCCCACCCACTTCCCACCAACTTCCCGCCCACTTCAAGTCCACATCCCACACAATTCCCGTCCACTTTCAGCCCCCTTCCCGTCCACTTCCCGCCCACATCCCACCCACTTCCCACCTACATCCCACCCACTTCCCGCCCACATGCCGCCCATTTCCCACCCACTTCCCGCCCACATCCCACTCACTTCCCATCAACATCCCACCCACATCCCTCCAACTTCCCGCCATATTCCACGCACTTTACATCCACTTACCACCCACTTTCCACCCACTTCCAAAACAACTTACCACCACAACCCATTCACTTCCCAACCACTTCCCAGTGGGCATCCCGGCGGTATTTCCAACATCGGAAAATAAAAACATAAATTAATTCCGGTTTTGACCTTACAAACCGAGTTTCAAGTCAATCGGCTATAAAATAGTTTTTTGCATGCAGAATTTTCCGGCCATTTTCCACGTGGGCGGATTTTCCGACATTGAAAAATCACATTTCAAATTATTTCGTATTTTGACCTTACAAACCGAGTTTCAAGCCAATCGGATGAAAAATAGTTTTTTTCATGCTGAATTTTCCGGGAATTTTCCGACCGTCAGGGCAAATTTTCCAACTTCGGAAAATCACATTTCAATTTATTTCACCTACTTTCCTTTCAAACCGAATTTCAAGCCAATCGAATGAAAAATAGTTTTTTGCATGCAGAATTTTCCGGCCATTTTCCTCGTGCGCGGATTTTCCAGAATCGGGAAAACACGTCAAATTATTTCGCGTACTAAGCTTACAAATCAAGTTTCAAGTCAATCGGATAAAAAATGGCATTTGTCCCATACAAACTTTTCCGACGCTTTTCCGACTTTTCCGGGTGGAATTTCCAAAACCCCGTCTTAGTACGCACTTTCACCACCAACAGAAACTCCTGTGAAAATTACAGCCCTCTATATCTTACCGTTTGGGCTGTGCGATGATTGCTAATCAGTCAGTCAGTGAATCAGGACACTCCCTTTTATATATATAGAGACTAGAAAATAACCCGTCACGCTTCGCTGCGCCTTCAATAGTACAACAACAAACACTCACTTACCACCCACTTCCCGCCCTCTTTCCGTCTACTTGCCGCCCACATCCCACGCACATCCCGCCCACATCCCACCCACATCCCACCCACTTCCCACCCTCTTTCCGCCCACATCCCTCCCATATCTCACCCACTTCCCGCCCATTTCCCGCCCACATCCCACCCACATCCCACCCACATCCCGCTCTTTCCCGCCCTCTTCCCTTCCACTTCCCGTCAATTTTCCGCCTACATCCCATCCACATCCCGCCACATTCCACACACTTTACATCCACTTACCACCCACATCCTAGTGGGCATCCCGGCGGTATTTCCATCATCGGAAAATAAAAACAAAATTAATTCCGATTTTGACCTTTCATACCGAGTTTCAAGCAAATCGGATGAAAAATAGTTTTTTGCATGCAGAATTTTCCGACCATTTTCCTCGTGGGCGGATTTTCCGACATTGAAAAATCACATTTCAAATTATTTCGTATTTTGTCCTTACAAATCGAGTTTCAAGCCAATCGAATGAAATATAGTTTATTTTCATGCAAAATTTTCCGGGAATTTTCCGACCGTTGGGTCAAATTTTCCAACTTCGGAATATCACATTTCAAACTATTTCGTATTCTGTCCTTTCAAACCAAATTTCAAGCCAATCGGATGAAAAAAAGTTTTTTGCATGCAGAATTTTCCGACCATTTTCCTCGTAGGCGGATTTTCCGACATTGAAAAATCGCATTTCAATTTATTTCGTATTTTGTCCTTACAAACCGAGTTTCAAGCCAATCGGATAAAAAATAGTTTTTTTCATGCAGAATTTTCCGACCGTTGGGTCAAATTTTCCAACTTCGGAAAATCGCATTTCAATTTAATTCACCTACTTTAATTTCAAACCGAATTTCAAGCCAATCGGATGAAAAATAGTTTTTTGCATGCAGAATTTTCCGACCATTTTCCTCGTGGGCGAATTTTCCGACATTGAAAAATCACATTTCAATTTATTTCGTATTTTGTCCTTACAAACCGAGTTTCAAGCCAATCGGATGAAAAATAGTTTTTTCATGCAAAATTTTCCAGGAATTTTCCGACCGTTGGGTCAAATTTTCCAACTTCGGAATATCACATTTTAAATTATTTCGTATTCTGTCCTTTCAAACCGAATTTCA
The DNA here is from genome assembly GCA_018904275.1 of Lordiphosa clarofinis. Classification (NCBI taxonomy): domain Eukaryota; kingdom Metazoa; phylum Arthropoda; class Insecta; order Diptera; family Drosophilidae; genus Lordiphosa; species Lordiphosa clarofinis. Next base: position 1,288,156 of record JAEIGQ010000039.1, on the reverse strand, counting down.
AGCCAATCGGATGAAAAATAGTTTTTTTGCATGCAGAATTTTCCGACCATTTATCTCGGGGGCGGATTTTCCGACATTGAAAAATCACATTTCAAATTATTTCGTATTTTGTCCTGACAAACCGAGTTTCAAGCCAATCGGATGATAAATTGTTTTGTTTCATGCAAAGTTTTCCGGGAATTTTCCAAACGTTGGGTCAAATTTTTCAACTTCGGAAAATCACATTTCAATTTAATTCACCTACTTTAATTTCAAACCGAATTTCAAGCCAATCGGATGAAAAATAGTTGTTTGCATGCAGAATTTTCCGACCATTTTCCTCGTGGGCGGATTTTCCGACATTGAAAAATCACATTTCAATTTATTTCGTATTTTGTCCTTACAAACCGAGTTTCAAGCCAATCGGATGGAAAATAGTTTTTTGCATGCAGAATTTTCCGGGAATTTTCCGACCGTCAGGACAAATTTTCCAACTTCGGAAAATCACATTTCAATTTATTTCACCTACTTTCCTTTCAAACCGAGTTTCAAGCCAATCGGATGAAAAATAGTTTTTTTCATGCAGAATTTTCCCGCCATTTTCCTCGTGGGCGGATTTTCCAAGATCGGGAAAACACGTGTCGAATTATTTCGCGTACTAAGCTTACAAACCAAGTTTCAAGTCAATCGGATGAAAAATAACATTTTTCCCATACAAACTTTTCCGACGCTTTTCCGACTTTTCCGGGTGGAATTTTCCAAAACCCCGTCTTAGTACGCACTTTCACCACCAAAGGAAACTCCTGTGAAAATTACAGCCCTCTATCTCTTACTGTTTGGGCTGTGCGATGATAAACTGCCCTGCTCTTGAATAGGGACTAGCATTTTAAAACGAATATACTTACAGCAAACAAATATTTTTTACCATTCAGTACTTCATTCTTTATTAAATTAAAAAAAAAAACACTATTTTAAATTAACGAAGAATTTTGTTAAACATTTTTTTTCAACGAGCTCTTCAAAAATGGCATATTTTTATCATGCACTATTCAAATAGAGACAAACGTGATTTCATCATTCAGAGTAAGACTCCGCGCAATGAAGCTTATATTTTGTCTATATATAAACGTTTTAAGTAGAAACAAATAGTAAGGTAGGCGGTAAAGCACTAACTGATGAAGAAAAAGGCAAAATAATAGCTTTTAAAGAGTGAATCCTTACGTACAGGAAAATTGCTGAAAAAAATTGTCTTTTAGTCTTTTGATTTAATTTGATTATTTCAGTAAAGTAGTTGTATATTCGATTTAAAATGCTTGTCCCTATTCAAGTGCTTGGCAGTGTATATGTACTAGAGTTGGCCATTTTAGTTCATTTTAATGACCTTTATTAGTTCATTTTTTCATGAACTATATTTCTTTTGAACTTTAGTCAATTTTTTGAACTACAGTTAATTTTTTGAACGATGGTTCATTTTTTGATCTATAGTTAATTTTTTGAACTATAGTTCATTTGAACAACAGTTCATTTTTTGAATTATTTGAACTATAGTTCATTATTTGAACTACTCAAGCAAATAATACAGCATACACACAGTGTAAGGCTGCCTTCACACTGTCCGACACATGACCCATGACATCTAGTAGGCCCGCATTTCCCCATGAAATTCTATGAATTTGACAAGCTATTCAATTTTAAATTAGAACAAAAAGCAGGACTACTAGACTATCATGTGTCATGTGTCGAACAGTGTGAAGGCAGCCTTAGTCTGCTGGTGAACGAACTTGATAGAATTTTTAGGCAACAAAGTTATCGATATATTTTTGTTGGCGGAAGGTTTGAATTTTTGAAAACAAACAGCTTAATACATATAATTAAGAACTGACTACTTAATATTTATGACTACTAACTATTTATGACACTAGCACCAACTGCTCCTAGAATTCCCCTTGAATTTTCCGTGAGACTTTGTTAGACTTTTAATGTTTGTTGTAAGCCCCGACGAGAATATGCGCATCCAACTCGAATATCCGATGGCCAAATCTTTTTTCTTTGTCGAAACATACATTTACCATTAAGAAGGACTCCTGTCGTCGCAAGGAAGGGTCTGAAAATGTTCATTTTAACAAAGTGGCAATGGGCTAACTGGAGTAATGGGCGAATAAGGACAATTCGTTCCCGTCCAGCCACGTCCCGACCACGGCTGTCCCGTCCCGTCTCGATCCTTACCAAAAAATTTTAATTCAATGCTGCATGCCTGCCAATAAAGCAGTGACCTGTTATGGCCCAGACCAGGAGTAAAATGTTTTCCGTTTCAGATTAAACGAGTACCACGTGACCCTAGCTACAGCGCAAGCCGGAAAGATATTCCATCGTTCCGTAACCAGGCGCCGGGTTTCATTCTTTGTAAATAGTGTATATAAGGGCTAAGGGCATCCCTATCAAGCTCTTATCTGGGAGGAGCTACAAGATTGCGCATCATGTCCGTTCACCAGCATAATATAACAAAACAAGTAAGACCGTTGCAGTCGAGGAGCTCGACTTCGAAATACCCTGTACAATTGACAAACACACACATACACAAACAAACACACACGCACACATACACATAAACGCGCGGCCAAGCTGCAACCAGTGCGTAATAAGCAAAGCGTGGGGGGAGGGGGGTGCAAAAATTGTTTCTTAAATAACTTCTGTGTTTTTGCTCAGATCTCATTGTGCGTTTCAGATTAGATAGATCAAAGGCCTAAAACAATATATATTAAGCGACGAGGACGTAACTTTAAAATTGTGGCTCTGACAGTTTTTTGCGGTTTAAGGGGGGAGGGGGGAAATTTTGCAAATCTGAAACAAACTTGATCTGCGTACGGCCTATACCTATGTACATGCAAAAATTTGTATCTCTATCTCTTATAGTCTTTGAGATCGACGCGTTCATACAGACAGACGGACGGACGGGCGGACAGACGCTGGACATGGCTATATCGACTCGGCTGTTGATGCTAATCAAGAATATATATACTTTATAGGGTCGGAATTGATTCCTTCTCCCTGTTACATACATTTGCACAACTTAATGATCCCCTTTTACCCATTTTTAATGGGTACTGGGTATAACGAGAGCGTAAGTTAAAGTCGGCTCTAACCGACTTCGATATACCCGTTACTCATGAAAAAACAGTGTTTCTGCGTTCCTTAGGGTGACCATCCAAAAAGTATGCAATATTTTTTTTTGCGGGGCAGCTTGGTTCACTTTTTCGCTTATAACTTGAGAACCGTTCATCCGATCTTTATCATTTCTTCGGCAAATCCATTTATTTTGCTAATTACTAACTATCTCTAGAAGGTACGAATTGTCTATCTTCAAAACTGTAGGAGATATAACGTTTTTTCTAAATTGTGGGGGCGGAAGGGGGCGTGGCCAAAATTTGAAACAAACTTGATCTGCGTGCAGATAAAAGAAGCATTTGTCCCATACATGTCAAAAGTCTATCTCTTACCATCTCTGAGATCTAGGTGTTCATACAGACAGACGGACGGACGGACAGACGGACGGACGGACATGTCCATATCGACTCGGCTGTTGATGCTGATCAAGAATAAATGAAAAATGTCCATAACTCTGGAACTATTGGATTTCCCATTTACAGCTTAATACAGTAAATTACTGGATACAAGAGCAAATTTTGAGAAAAAAATGAAGACAAAAAAAAAATCCCTTTCGCGGCAATTAATTTTTGTTTACTTATTTTCTCGATTTGAAGACCAAAGAAAAATTTTTAAATTTTTAAGTGTGAGTAATCTGAAAGCTTAGATTCAGGTGTTAATTTTCAGATTTTTTAAATATTTTTATTACCAATGGCTTTGGATAGCAAGCAATTGAAAATAATTAAATTTTTTAAATATGGCATTTTTTAAATCGACTTTACCCGCGAATTTAGTATATTTCGCCAAAATGCTGAAAATACGTATATACTATTTTACCACAAGGAATACGAAAAAAATTATTTCGATCCAAAAAAAATCCCAGTGGGCGATTTTTCATGGAATCACCCATATACTTTATGTGGTCGGAGATGCTTCCTTCTCTGCGTTACAAACATCCGGACAACTTTAATATACCCTCTCCAATCCAATAGTGGATTTTTTGTCATCGATTTATGCTGCTGAACACGCTCAATTATTAATTTAAGTGAAAGAGAATTAACTGCATAAAATTGTTCACATATTTGAAAGCAAACTTTTTGACAATAATTTCCACGCTTACGAGATTAGATATATGACTGGAAAAAAAGATTGGTTGATGTAGTTAAGTTTGAAGGTCCTCCCATACATTTATACTTAACATGTAAAGGTAAACATATGATAAGGAGGAAAAAGTTTTAGCAACCGGTATTTATGTTTATTATATATATACAAATATAACTAAATACAAATATAAATAAATATTATATTTATACAAGTTTTTTTGCTGTCTTTTATTTAAATATGATCTTTTTAACAGATCCATGGGATATTAAAAGGATATTAATAATAGATCCATGGGATATGTCATTAAGACCCAATGGATTTTAAAAGGATATTTCAAAAAGATCCAATGCATATAGAAAATAGGATATTTCTAACAGTTTAAATGGATAGTTGTTAAATATCCTATGGATCTTTTAATATCTTTTTTTCGAAAATAAATCGACTTCGAAAAGATCCAATGGATCATAAAAAGGAATAGTTAACTATCCAGTCCAAATGGCAGTTAATAATCATCCTACGGATCATCAAAAACTATCCTTTTTTTCTCAGTGCAGCTACTTTTAAATCCGCATTAAGGGTACTGTATACCTTCAGGTGTCATTATACCCGTTACTCGTAGAGTAAAAAGGGTATACTAAAGTCGTGCAAATGTATGTAACAGGCAGAAGGAATCATCTCCGACCATATAAAGTATATATATTCTTGATCAGCATCAACAGCCGAGTCGATATAGCCATGTCCGTCTGTCCGTCTGTCCGTCCGTCCGTCCGTCTGTATGAACACCTAGATCTCAGAGATGGTAAGAGATAGAGGTTTGACATGTATGGGACAAATGCTTCTTTTATCTGCACGCAGATCAAGTTTGTTTCAAATTTAGGCCACGCCCCCTCCCGCCCCCGCAATTTGGAAAAAACGTTATATCTCCTACAGTTTTTAAGATAGACGTTTTGTTCCTTCTAAAGATAGTTAATAATTAGCAAAATGAATCGATTTGCTGAAGAAATGATTAAGATCGGATGAACGGTTCTCAAGTTATGAGCAAAAAAGTGAACCAAGCACCCCCGCTACCCCTCCACCACAAAAAAAAAAATGTTGCATACTTTTTGGATAATCATCCTAAACATGTTTTTTCATGAGTAACGGGTATATCGAAGTCGGTTAGAGCCGACTTTAACTTACGCTCTCGTTTTTTTTAAGGTTTGCAAAAAACTAAATTACACAAAAACTATAGGTTATATTAAATAGTGTTTTTTCATTCGATAGGTAATCGTTTAAATTAAATTACGTAATTTTTTTTGTAGTGGTTGTATTTCTGTTCAAAGTTCCCCAAAAATTTAAAACATAGGCCCATGATTGCAAAATTTTTTTGAGAACGGATGGTCTGAATTTAAAACTGAAGACGGGGTTTTGTTAAGAATCGATGTAATTCTGGTGTGAACTAGGATGTTTTGGGTATTTGGATAATATCAAAATCGGTTAAGCAGTTCTCCAGAAATTTGGGCCAAAGTGCGTCAAGACATGGTAAAAAATATAATCTCCAAAAATTTCCAAGTAAAATTTATTTTCAAATTTTTTTTCCCCAAATATTGAACATTTTACAAATAAATATAAAGCCTTTGAGCAAAAAATTGAAAAAACTAGAAATTTCAAAAAATACGAGGGTCGATGAAAACATTTTTCATATAAAAGGGTCGGAAAAAATATTTGTTTTTGTTTATTTCTGTAAAACTGTGCCTCGGTTCTGCTTGAAAATTTTGCAGGATGTTTATAAGATCCTAATAGAACGTTTAAGCAAAAAAAAAAAAAAAATTGCTGAAGGTATACAGTACCCTTAAATTGGCTGTGGCTATGAATATTAACATTGGCTCAATGTGGTAATTCTAATTTGATGCGTTTTGGCTTGTCGGTATAGCAGTATGTCTCAGTGGTCAAATTGTGCTCCCGGAGGCCAAAATAAAAGACACTGCTTTTGGGTCATTCTATTTCAAATCGAACAGTCTCAAAATTCAAAATTTTTTGTTTCAATAAACAAAAAACCGAAATTAGATCTCGACACTCCCACCGAAATGTGATTTGCGGTTTTGCAAAATAAATTTTTGTTAAATTTATAAACAATTTCAAAAATCGTCAAAAAAGAAAAAAATATAAAAAAATGTTTTTTTAAAAACGGGATATCTCAGGTTTGATTTGTCGGACAAGTCTCAAGTTGATATTGGTGGAAAGAATTTTGCGGTATCTACTCAAATTATAATTTTATAGATTTTTAAATTACACTGTGCAACAGCCAAAAAAACTACCAAACTACACTATGCGGAATCGATAGTGCTACCCGAACTGAGTAAAACCCTATCAGCGTTTGGCTAGATTGGTAGCACTTTTTTTTTTATGGACCCTCAAAGTTTTTGAAATTGGGTGTGATAACAAAAAAAGGTGTCATCAGATTTGGGAATACAGCTCATTTAGTTTTAGTGATAGCAGCAAACAGTCTTCGGCAAAGTTGTAGCTGACAGTCCGCAGAATAAATTTTTCTTACAAAGATTTTCAAAAAAATTATATTTTCCGGGAGTTTTTCTTAAAAAACTTTTTTGAAAAATCGATTTTTTTTCTTTTTCGAGTATAACTTTTAAAAAATCAAAATTTTTGGCATACATTCTTTGGAAAAAATGAACCTTTTGAGATAACAAACATCTGTTCTGAACAAGGTTTTACAATCTGAATACTTCCACATCCTCTAAATCGGCCCCAAAAGTGTGTATATCCAATAAAAATCACTTTTTTGTTACCATTCTTCATTATGTTCTCAAGTTTTTTTTACCAAAATAGCAGCTAATTAATTTTTTAAGCTTTTAGAGCAAAACAATACGAGTTCTACTTGTTGTAGTCCATGAATATAGAAAAAAATAATTTTTGGACGGTTTTTTTGAAATTCTCCAATTTATCAGCAAAAATGTTGCCAATTTAATACTGTAAAAAATATTTTAACAAGCTAATACATTTTTTAACAAGCTGAGATCATATTAAAATTAAAAATTTTATATAATAATAATAATTAATAATTAAAATAAAAAAATTAAAATAAAATAAAAAGATTAACTCTAATATAATCTCAGTTTGTTAAAAAATGAATTAGCTTGTTAAAATAATAACATAATTATAATAACAACAATAACAATAACATAATAATATAATAAAATAATAATGAATTGGAGAATTTTCAAAATACCGTCCAAAAAATTATTTTTTTCTATATTCATGGACTACAACAAGTAGAACATAATTTTTTAATTAAAAAAAATAAAAAAATAAATTTTTTTAAAAAAAAAAAAAAAAAAAAAAAAAAAAAAAAAATAAAAAAATAATTTTAAAAAAAAAAAAAAAAAAGTGAAAATAAAAATTAGAGGAAAAAAATAAATTAAAAAAAAAAAAAAAATATTAAATTTTTTAAAAAAATAATTTTTAAATAAAAAAAAAAAAAAAAAAATAAAATTTTAAAAAATAAATAATAAAAATAAAAAAAACTAAAATAAAAAAAATTTTTTAAAAAAAAAAAAAAATAATAATTTTTTTTAAAAATTTTTAAAAAAATTTTTTTTTTTGAAAAAAAAATCCAATTAACAAAAAAATTTTTCCCTCCAACAAAAAAAAAAAAATGTTTTTTTCCCAAAAATCTGATAACACCTTTTTGTTATCACACCCAATTTCAAAAACTTTGAGGGTCCATAACAAAAAAAGTGCTACCAATCTAGCCAAACGCTGATAGGGTTTTACTCAGTTCGGGTAGCACTATCGATTCCGCATAGTGTTGCATGGTAGTTTTTAAAAAAGTTGAAATTTGTTGCACTGTGTTATTTAATAATATTAAGTAACTGTTGCTAAAAATTGTTTATAATTTTTTCTAAGTGTTAACCACCATGATATAGCTTCTAAGGATAAACATTTTATTGCCCTAAATATAACTTAAATTTTGGTGTTTTCAAAAAGATGGAGACTTTTATAGTTTAAAAGTTATGAGTTTTTGAAGTTATAAACAAATGAAAAAATGCCCTTAAATAAAAATTTCTCACGCAGTCAGTTTCAAAGCTTTTTTCTTGAAACTTGGCACGAGTGCTTTATATTTATCAAGTTTTTAAAAAATGTCAACATCATGCGGATCGGACGGCTTTATCATATACCTGCCATACGAATGCTATGGTTAATTGAATTTTGTTGTGAATTAGGCTTACCAAAGCTTTCAAAGTGTTTTTTACCAAGACCAAATTCAGCATTGATATGGCAGCTATTTGATATAGTCATCCGATCCACGCGATGTTGACATTTTTGGAAAGCTTGATGAATATAAATCAAACTTGTCAAGTTTCAATCAAAAAGCTTCAAAACTGACTGCGTGGCAAAGCTTTCTTTAAGGGTATCTTTTTATTTGTTTATAACTTCAAAAATTAATATCTTTTAAACTACAAAAGTCTCCATTTTTTTCAAAGCACAAAAATTTAAGTTGTATTTAGTACAATAAATTGTATATCCTCAGAAGCTATAACATGGTGGTTAACATTGAGAAAAAATTATATATAGTTTTTAGCAACAATTACTTAATAATATTAAATATTTTTAAAATCTATAATATTATAATTTTTTTCGATTACAAAGCCGCTTTCGACACGCCGATAAGGTCAAGGTTTTTCGAAGCCCTGTCTACTTTAGGTATTCGAGCAAAGTACGTTCGACTTTGCATGATGACGTTGAGAAGCACTCAAAGCTCCGTCAAAATAGGAAAGAACCTCTCTGAACCTTTTGATACCAAAAGAGGTTTTAGGCAGGGTGACACCTTATCGTGTGACTTCTTTAATCTGCTGATGGAGTATATACTGCGCCAGTGCCCATATGTCAACAGATCGGGCACCATCTTTAAGAAAGATGTAATGCTACTCGCATACGCCGATGATATTGATATTATCGGCAAAACCGAACGGGCAGTACGCAAGGCGTTTTCAGAGATTGAGAAGCAGTCTGAACTAATGGGTTTAGCGGTAAACGAGGACAAGACGAAGTACCTAGTGTCCTCGAAACAGAAGTCCACGCGCCTAGGGCAATCTGTTGCAATGGGAGAGTACAACTTTGAAGTTGTAGAGGACTTTGTCTACCTCGGACCGATGACACCGGCGACCGGCGACAACAACATCAGCCTGGAAATCCGAAGAAGAATAAATTCTATTATTTTATTTGAATGAGCTCGCCTATTTATAAAAACAAACAACAGCTGACTTTCTGATCACACTTCATTGTCAGAGCGGCTTTGGAAATTATCAAACAATTTCCGATCCGACAAAAGTGTCCGCGTCCGAGTACCTAGCTTAATCAAAGCTCAACAAAATCTTCTTCCTCTTCAATGACTGTTCAGCACCAATGTATTTAAGACACAAACTTTCCATTCGTACTTATGCCAGCCCATTAGCGACAGTGCGGCACATATAAAATAAGCAGACAATTTTAGTGAATAAACTAAATGTTCATTGCACATGTAGATCTAATCGAAATTTTTACTAGTAGAGGAAAACCCGAAATTAACCCATATATTTGTTTCGGTTACGGTACTGACAACCGGTTATCTAACCCTAGCCGTATCGGTTGTGAAGAAAATTATTTTTTGGTTACCGTTTCAAATTTTAAAGTGTTTTTAGCTGCTGCGGGTTTCGGTTACGGTTTTTTAATCTCTGGTCAAAAGTATTTGTAAAGTGAACACGTACCGAAATGAGCAAAGAATTGTTGCTGGAATTAGAAGCTAATTTGTACCGCTATCTCTGGCATGATTGTGTTAGTTGAGATTCTTTACAAAATTATGTTTGTGAGAAATGTTGGCCTGGTTAGTGGGCTAATAAATTCTTGTTCGACGAAATAAAAGGTCTGATAACGGAAAATATCTTATGAAATACTAATGGATCGTCCTTGGTATCTTTTAATTTACCATATTTTCAGTTTTTTGATTTTACTTTTATCAAAACAAAACGTGTAATATTAATGTCAATATACAGTTGGCCAAGCCTTTGGTTTTAAAAGAGTTTTAATGATTCATGACGGTGAACTAGATGGTAGTACCTCGGAACCGAAGACCGAAAGAAAACTAGAACCTAAACAAAACTTTTACCATAACCGGAACCGTAGTACAATTTGGTTCCCTTCACATTATACCTACACAAAGTTAAGGGCATAGCAGAATAAGCATACAAAGACTGCCCCCACTCCGATCAAAATTAAATATGTTGTTACCATCAAAAAGGAACTAGCTCTCCTAATTTTTTAGTCTTCTAATCGCTATTGGAGTAGAGCTATAAGGGCGGAAAGGTAAAACAAAAAACTTTGAATGCGTTAAAAATATGTTATAAGTGTCCACCATAGAATTCAGAATGTTATTTTTGCACATTTTTATTACCAATTCTTAGGCACAAAAATTAAATTTAGTGCTGATCGGAGTGGGGTCAGTTTTTGTTTGCTTATTCTGCTATGCCCTTTGTAAGCCGAATTTTATTTCTTGAGGCGAAGGTATCGGTCGGGAGGTTTAATTTATTTGGTATCACAATAGAATCAAATATTTCGATTAACGCGGCACCACTCGCTTCGTTTTTGGACCGGCTTGCAGATTAGGTTGAAATATTAATAGTCCATCATGATTCTTCTCCAGTGTTATCAGTAGACTTCTTAACACAATAAATACGACATACACGAACATTTGTGTTTGTTTTAATTTTATTACATAAATAATTAATTTTGTATTCATTTTATACAAAAAGCTTCGCCATAAATAACTAGATAAACTAGATAGCATAGTTTAGGCCGAATACGTACACAATATTTATTCTGGTTTTAGTTGAATGGTCTTTTTTGAACTGATTCAACGAAGAAATGCAAACCGAAATTGGAATTGTTTTTCAACTACACAAGAACAATGTTTTGGCCAGGGAAGGCTTTAGGAATACTTGTGGCAGTGTGGCTAGAACAAAACCGTTAAGTATAAGAAATAGTTGATGATGCAGATCATAGTTGGTGGGCACGCTCATTGAAGAGAGTACAGAGACTGCTGCTACGGCCTGCTCATGGTAGTAGAATGCCGACACTGGCGTCGTTTGCTAAGGCGTCTGTGTGGCATTCGATGTGTATCATTGAGGCGCCAATGAGGGCGTTCCAGCGCCAGGAGCTCCCGCTCCGGCTCCCCGGCTGTTCGAGGGCGAGACGGGATATGGTGGTTGCCATTTAATTTTCATCTCCAATGCCTTCAGATCGTGCATGAGCTTCAGTATTTCCGAGTTATTTGAAATACTGAGATTGAATTTCGATGCAGCAGCCATAGCGGCGCCGCCAGCTGCTCCTAGTCCCATGCCCAATTTGGGAGAGTTGTTATTGTTGTTCAAGTACATGTTGTCCAAACTAAATCCCAAGCCAGCGTTTTTCGTTTCATTAGGAACGGCTGCACTCTTGGCCTTGTGATTAACCTTGGGCTTGGGATTCGACTTTGGAGCCGTATATACACCTAAAAATTTAACACCTTTCGACTCTTCGCTACTCTGCTGCCGCCCTTTATTGGATTGCGTCATCCATTTACTGGTTGGAGTGAGGTTCGTTGTGGTAGTGGCCGCCATCTGCTTGGATGTCTGCAAAATATCAGTGGGTCTCTTGTAATCATCCAGGTTAATGACATGTGGAGTGGCGCGAGGCCCGTTGACAGGTAGCTTGGAATGTGCACTAATGGCTTGACTGGAAATGGAGGCGGATGCGGCTGCTGCAAGATTGGCGGTCATGATACTGTGATCAGTTTTCCTGGTGGGCGAGGACAAATTTATGACGCCAGCTATGGCAGCTGCCTGAGCCGAAGTGCTAGGAATGGACAGCAGCGATTCCAATTGGTGGGTGGGTGTTGGCGTGGTTTGAACACATTGTTGTTGCTGCTTTGCCATCTTTTTGACCTTGGGCTGCTTTGCGTTCTGCTTGGTCGGCAGCTCTGACTTGAGCTTACGCTTCAGGCTATTTAATGAGGCACTTGCAGCTGAATATGGATCAGACTTGCCATGCGATCGACTCTTCTCAATTGACTTCAAATAATTACTGTCCTGGCCCAGTGGCAGTGACTCAGTTACTGTACCAGCAGCGGCCACCACCTTCCTGTTCTGCTCTTTGGCCTTTTTGCTGGAATTCTTGTGCCTCTCAATCTCACGCTGCAGTTCTTCGTAGTGCATCCAACCCTTTGGCCACAGATCAACCACCTTCTTTTGCAGATAGCCGTTGATCAACTCCTCCAGCGAGTCCTTGCGTTTACCCAGCACCGCATACGAAGTACAGCGTGCCTGGTAGACATCATAAAGAAGCTGTCGCAGTTCATGGTTCCATTTGAATTCCTTGCGCGGCATCTTGGAAGGCTGATCGGCGTTCACATCGGCAGCCCTGCACAAATAAAAAGCTCTCTAGATAATCACACAAATTGTTAATAATGGTATAAAATAATCTTACGCTTGGACGCCAAACTGATAATTTTCGATTTCGTAGCTGGCTATTGCCTCGGGCACAATTTTAGATACCGCTTTGCGAAGCTTCTTTAAAGCGTTAGTGACCCTGGAATTTATATAGTAACCATCCTCGACAGTCTCCACCTTCTCGGATACGACCTCATCATACTAAAAGGAAGAAGGTATCAAATAACAAATAAATGGTTCAATTTTAATCAAACTAACCGCCTCGGTGTTGTCTATAAACAAGTCGGACTTCTGTAAAGCGTTAGTGGACTTGCTCTTCTGCTCCTTGGAACGCATGGCCTCGGCCTTGCGCTGGATAAAATATTTGGGCAACTGCAGCTGATACTCCAAATGAGCCAATACCATGTTACGATCGTTGCATTCTGTGCAGAGCAGCGCCTCATACATTCTGTGAAAAGACATGATTAGCTGGTAAAAAACGTTTTGGAGATAGCGATCTTAAACTCACATAAGTAAAAGGGCCGTGAGCTTTTCATCCAAGTATAACTTTTTTCCGTACATGTCCCGACGTCTAGCCTCTAGTTTTAAGTTATTAACGCACATCAAAATTTCCGCATCTAATGTTGAAGGCAGCAGAGTATCAGCCATACGTAGATCTTTAAATGAAAAAGGATAATTGGGTAAGTCAATGTAAGTACGAAACATGAAACTAAATCTATGCATTAAGCCTGGGTGCATAAAATAAAGCCCACGGGCGTTGTTTCACTTTCACAACACCTTGGGCGTTATTTCACTTTTTGGAGTGAAATAAGGCACATTTTCTTAAATCTTATTGAATTTGCCTCTAATGTTCCTAATTTTGTGAAACAACAAAAGTATATTAAAAGCTAATCATTTCTCTTTATGTTTTGTGCAGGAAAAATTAGAGGAAAGCCATGACTAAGACCGAGCATCAGACAAATCCAAATCCAAGCATACTCCACAATCGCAATTAAATGTTTGCTGGTTTCATTATTGCCAAGCATTGAGGCGCAAAAGCTTAAAAATAAAATCATTTGGATTAATGTTGAAGAAGAATGAAGATTGCCAACTCGGTGGATTGAAGAACTGTTGACAAGCTTGAAAGCCAAAATATTAAACCTACCCAAAGAAAGTCATGCTCTACTTCAGAGTCTTACAATACTTTGAGAAAGAATAGATGATATAGGGGAGGAGAAATAATAAATTTCCAAAAAAAAAAAGGTCAACCTGTGCCAAAAAAAATTAAAGTGTTTAAAAACACTATAATTGATCGAATTTTCATAGGGAAACAATCAAATTAAACTAATGTAAGCTAATCTAATATTTACTGATAATCCAATTGGATATATTCGGTTTGACGGCCGTGCAAGCGCGATTTTTCTAATTTTGACATTAAATTTGCTTAATTTTTTGGAAAAAAGTTACTATAGATTACATGTACTTTCGCTATCTAAAATATTTCTGAATGCAAGAATGCATAAGAAACCATGATAAACTATGTCCATGCAGTTAACTGTAAGTTTTTGCTTCGCGTTATAGCAGAAACCACATAAATATGATGATGGAAAAAATGTCACGTTCGACATGTCACGTATCGACAGAGATAAATATTTTTTTAAAAAAAATGTACTCAAGATTTTTAAATCAAATAATATACATTTTAAAGAACTATTCATTCATATGATATTAAAACTATTTGGGCTTAGTTATTGTGTTAGGTTTCGCTCATCTTTGTTTTTATATAGCTGCTCCCGAAAACCACTTCTGTTTTTGTCACGTTCGAATAGCTGCCAATTTTGTCATTATTTTGGAAACCAAATATTACTTGATATACACTTTAACACTAATTAAAGTGCTTGCTGAGAGCTATATTATACAGTAAACAACGAATTAAAAATTCGATTTATTTTTACTTTTTTCATTTTCAATGTGTACGACGGTCACAGTTCGACAGAATAGAAATGCCCAAATGTTAAATTGGCTATACGGCTGTACAAGTTTAACGCCGAATCCGAACGGCAAAGTTCGAGAATTTGCTTTTTCATTGTTAGTTACTTCACAGCTGGAGCCAAACGCTGGTGAAGGTGACCGAATATGTAAAAGCTATTTTCTAAAGAAAGAAAAACACTTTTTGTTAGATGTTCCGAGGCGGGATCGAACCCACGGCCTCCCGCCCAGCAGTCCAGCACACTAACCGCTGGGCCACACACGGCCAAAACTATTGAGGGAGATAAAAAAGAGCAGGCTGAAGTCAATATTATCTAGCAATAGAAGCGATGAAAGCGATATATTGCTATTAGAGCCCTGCATGAATGGAGTCAAAGTCCCCTTTGATACATTATTTTTTTTAAAAAAAAGGTTCAAGTAAATTAAATCAGAAAATGTTTTGGTATAAGTCAGTCAGCTCAAATTTTCAGTGACTCAAGCTCATGTGGTTCAGTCGATCAAGACAAATCAGAAAAAGAGTCGGACTAAACAATCTTCAGTGAAAATTCGAGACCGAAAGACTAAGAAAGACAGCATGGCAAGACATTGCCAAGCATGGTGTGATTAACTGAAGCCTGACCATTAAAAAAGTATTGGAGAGCACCAATAGCAGTGGCCACTACCACGGCAATCTGGTCTTCGTCCAGGAACCGACGCAGTGTCCAGTACACTGCCCAAGGATTGCCAACCCCGGTCAATGGAAAGTCATCTTTTACAGCCTCAACAAGAAACTTCCCAACCGTTACAACAACAACAACAACCGTTATGCGTTTCAAATATTAATATCGGACAAAAGAAGAGAAATGCTGCGTATAGACGAAGAAATGGGTCTTTAATAAGTGGAATTGAGAGCAGACCTGTTTATATTAGTTACAGACTTTGTGGTAGGTGAGTTAATTAAACCTATTTACCTTGCCATAAGACTTCTTAAATCGCGAAAACAATTACCAAAGAGGATAAAAAATACAAAGAATGGAAATGCCAACAAAGTGGAATCGCATACCTGCATTTATGCAAAAGCTCAATTCGCAGCTAAGGGATCTCCATGGTAACAAGACCGCTAAATGCTTTATAAACTGCTTTGCAAGACCACAAATGACCACATGTAACCGTGGTACTGACAATACTGGGCCTCGATTAATACCATGGATGACCAATGGCAAAGAATATGGTCAAGATCATAAACGCCACGTTCCTTGGCTGTCAAATCATTAAACCGCGGAAAAAGCCAAAGAGGATCAAAAATAGAAATAATGACAATAAACTTTATTGTCAACCAAGTGGAAAATCTTGCCACGATCAATGCATAAGCGCAGTTCACATCTTAAGCATCTCCATGGCAAAAAAAAAACCGTGCTTAAGAAACTGCTTTTAAAAAATTTCATGACACGCTCAATATATTAAATTTTGCAAATCTGTGCAAATTTTCGCAATTTTTAAGGATAGGTTTACTAGACATGTTTTAGTGATGTATGGAGATTTTAAGCAATGAGATTTCAAATGCGTAAGCCAAAATTTGGTGGCGGTGGGTTGGGGGGAAGTGACCCCGCATCAAGGTCAAAGCTCTCGAAATATGGTTGAAAATTAATAATTACGGTCATTTCTGCCCAGGGGTTGCCTGTAGAGGGGTCAAATGTACCAGTGACCCCCCATTGATTTTTCCACACTTCCTGGAAGGGTGAAATGTATGACCAACCCCCATTATTTTTCACTTCCCAACATTTTTGTTCTTGACACCCAACCCTTCACTACCCTCCTTAGGGGGGCTCCCATACAAAATTGATGATAAATGCATGTTTGTATGGATTAACTAATACAATTTTTCACGGCTCGACAACAATTTTCTCCAAAGCGCCAAACCAACTTTTTCTAAAGTAAATTGACCCGCTGATCACGAAAATAGCTATATAAAAAAAAATTTATCGACGCGTTATCGATATAGTACCGATAATCGCTTTTTTCGATTTTTCCAAAAGTTGCCTGCACTTAAACTCCCATTACTTTTTGTTCTTCAACCGATTTAAAAACTCTATTCAAACTCAAAAAGAAAAACCTTGCCATAAAGTTTGGTTTTCGGACAAAAACGAGCTGGGGTGTGTGCTTTTAACGCTATAGGCTTAAATGAAGAAAAAAAATAAAGGCCAGCTAACTTCGGCTCGACCGAAGTTTATATACCCTTGGAGTTTGATATATGCCTGACAGTTTGTATGGCAGCTATACTATATAGTGGTCCGGTTTCGAAAAATCTTGTTGAAATTATCTAAAATCATTGAAAACTTATAAATACGAGCGTTGGGAGCGATAACATTGAAAACAAAAAAGTTTTTCTCACTAAGACTTTTTTTTATACCCTTGGAGAGGGTATATTAAAATTGTCCGGATGTTTGTAACGCAGAGAAGGAAGCATCTCCGACCACATAAAGTATATATATTCTTGATCAGCATGACTGTCCGTCTGTTTCTATGCTATCTCCTCCGTCAGTTTTAAAGCTATCTTAACCAAACTTTGCACGAAGTCTTTTGGTACAAATACGCTGCACATTTGTCGGAACCGGCCTGATCGGATGACTATAGCATATAGCTCCCATAGGAACGATCGGTTGAAAAACTAGTTTTAGTGAGAAAAACTTTTTTGTTTTCAATGCTATCGCTCCCAACGCTCGTATTTATAAGTTTTTAATGATTTCACATAATTTCACCAAGGCTTGTCAAAATCGGACAACTATATAGTATAGCTGCCATACAAAAGTTAGGTCTGAAAAAAAGTCTTAGTGAGAAAAACTTTTTTGTTTTTAATATTATCGCTCCCCAACGCTCGTATTTATAAGTTTTTAATAATTTTACATAATTTCATTAAGCCTTGTCGAAATCGGACCACTATATAGTATAGCTGCCATACAAACTGTCAGGCATATATCAAGCTCCAAGGGTATATAAACTTCGGTCGAGCCGAAGTTAGTTGGCCTCTATTTTTAGACCTAACTTTTGTATGGCAGCTCTACTATATAGTTGTCCGATTTCGACAAGCGGTGGTGAAATTATGTGAAATCATTGAAAACTTATAAATACGAGCGTTGGGAGCGATAACATTGAAAACAAAAAAGTTTTTTTCACTAAGACTTTTTTCAGACCTAACTTTTGTATGGCAGCTATGCTATATAGTTGTCCGATTTCGACAAGCGGTGGTGAAATCATGTGAAATCATTGAAAACTTATAAATACGAGCGTTGGGAGCGATAGCACTAAAAACAAAAAAGTTTTTCTGACTAAAACTAGTTTTTCGACCGATCGTTCCTATGGCAGCTATATGCTATAGTCATCCGATCCTGCCTGTTCCGACAAATGTGCAGCGTATTTATACCAAAAGACTTCGTGCAAAGTTTGGTTACGATAGCTTTAAAACTGACGGAGGAGATAGCATAGAAACAGACGGACAGACGGACGGACGGACGGACAGACGGACATGGCTATATCAACTCAGCTCGTCATGCTGATCAAGAATATATATACTTTATGTGGTCGGAGATGCTTCCTTCTGTGCGTTACAAACCAAGGGTATAAAAATAATTTTTTGCCAAATTTTGTAGTTAAAACACTTGTAGATTCATTTTCATTTTTTAATTGGACAATAAAATATATTTAATTTACTTTAAAATAAGCCTTCAAACACAGAAATCAGTCATAAAGTGGCTAATTTATTTAAGTTTTGGTAAAAAAAAGGCTGTTCATTTTACTTCAGCATTTACAGAAACCAAGTGATCCTTATACTCATGCGTTGCATAATTTGATGTTCCCCTGAATGTGTTTACACCTAGAAAAAATTATGCTTTAGCTTAGTTTAATTTCTCAGAGCGTTTGCTAATATGCTTAAATTGCCGTAGAATTTTTGCAAAAAAAAAGCTTCAGAAGAAAAAATACTTTATCATCTGACAGTCCAATGATTAAAGGGTACCACAAGAGATCCAGAGGACTTTCGAAAATATTGATACGGAATTTTCATTATTTCTGGCTAGTTTTCAGGTAAAACGGCCTAGCAATAACCAAAGATTCTCTTTTCTACAGAATAGATCAAAGATGTTGCTTATCATCACTTTTGACAAGTCTCTGAAAACTCTTTTTTTGAACTCGCAATATTCTATGAAAATTTGTGTGTCGAAAGCGATGAGCGCGGAGAATGGATTTACCAGGAAATGATTTCAATTAAGCACAGGTCCCATGGCAACTGGGGCTTTATTGGTTATTTTCATGGTCTTATCCGAGAGTCAAAGAAACGCGTACCCTCAAAAAGTGCATATTTGGAAAGTTTTTAACATGAAATTTTATTAATTTTGCAAAAAATTTGATTTATTCTAATTATTCTACGCCTGAGCTGATAAAAACCACTCACTATAAATCAGAAAAAACAATCACAGCGGTATCTAAAGAAACTAAATTTTTGTCCATTTTCACCAAAAAATTACGAAATATGCACTTTATGACCGATTTGTGTGTTAGAAGGCTTGATTTAAAGTAAATTAAATAGATTTTATTGTCCAATTAAAAAATGAAAATTAATCTGCTACAAAATTTGGCAAAAAACTTTTTTTTTTCTTCATTTAAGCCTATAGCGTTAAAAGCGCACACCCCAGCTCATTTTTGTCCGAAAACCAAACTTTATGGCAAGGTTTTTCCTTTTGATTTTGAATAGAGTTTTTAAATCGGTTGAAGAACAAAAAGTAATGGGAGTTTAAGTGCAGGCAACTTTTGGAAAAATCGAAAAAAGCGATTATCGGTACTATATCGATAACGCGTCGATAAATTTTTTTTTATATAGCTATTTTCGTGATCAGCGGGTCAATTTACTTTAGAAAAAGTTGGTTTGGCGCTTTGGAGAAAATTGTTGTCGAGCCGTGAAAAATTGTATTAGTTAATCCATACAAACATGCATTTATCATCAATTTTGTATGGGAGCCCCCCTAAGGAGGGGAGTGAGGGGTTGGGTGTCAAGTACAAAAATGTTGGGAAGTGAAAAATAATGGGGGTTGGTCATACATTTCACCCTTCCAGGAAGTGTGGAAAAATCAATGGGGGGGCACTGGTACATTTGACCCCTCTACAGGCAACCCCTGGGCAGAAATGATCGTAAATATTAATTTTCGACCATTTTTCGAGAGCTTTGACCTTGATGCGGGGTCACTTCCCCCGCAAAATCGTGCACTAAAACATGTCTACACCTCTTATTTACCCGTCGACAATATTTTACCATTAAACCTTCACAATGATCTGAACTCATTATAAAATGTTGCAAGTTTTCCAGATTTTCTTTGGTCCGATTGACAGTCATTTCCCCATTTACCCGCCTATATAAATATTTATTATATATTGTAAATTTCGCGGTCTTTGGAACATTTAAATTAAAGTTGTATATAGTTATTTTGGTATTCGACACCCACTTCACATATTGTATGCTTGCACATTTAATGTTACGCTTAACTGCACATTTGTGGAATCTATGTTAAGAGGCTCTGTACCTAATTTTGCCGTGAGCAGCTGACGCCACATTGCACATTAGGCGGAATGGCCTTATTTTTGGCATAAAGCCCAACAATTTTTTTTAATATTTTTATAATTGTGTGTGTGCTTTAACGACCTTTATGATAATCGAACCATATGATAATCAAGCTGGCTCAAGGTCTCGTTATGCTTGCGCATAACTCCAAAAAGGGGGAACACCATGATGGCCCGTACCGGGCGGCAAATTTTTAGGGGCGTCAATTTTTGAGGGCTGTGAGTTTCAGGGGCGGGAAGTTTTTAGGGCGGCAAATTTTAGGGGCAGCAAATTTCAGGGGCGGTAAATAATTACAAAATGTATATTGATTATTCTCTTACATTAAGAAATAGTGGTATTTCTGAAAGTGATTTAGACTTTGCTGTCATTTCAATATGGTGAACGTTGCAAGATTCTGCACTTCAAGATCTAGTAATAAAAGAAATATTCATTGAATGCATTTTTGAAAGCTTACGAATCAGTATTAAGGGGTTAAAGAGCTGAGGTCTACCATAGACAGAGTCAAACATGCTGCTATATTGATTATGTTCTCAAGGGAGTATGCAGGAGGGTGCAGATTTGTAGTATGCCTTGAAAAGTTCTTATGAAACAAAAGTTGTGTCAACTGAACAATAATTAAAAAAAAAATTGTTTTTATCAAAAAAAATAACCACAATTTCCATATTAAAGTCCAAAAATTTCGTTCCAATGAGCAAAATCAGAAAGTTGTTTTCAAATATACTTTGTAATCAATACAGAATGAGTTCTTTAATAGTTTGTTACATGGACTAAAAAAAAAACAATGTATAGTGTTAATTATAAAAGAATAATTATCAAACAAGAATAAATATTTTCACATTAATTCATCATAGTTCGCGTCCATCTATTTCGCGATATTTTCCGAATTTTTGGAGCTTACAATTCTATACTGCCATTGAGTTATGTTTCCAAAAAACGTAGTCCAACTCGTCCAATTAAATCAGCCTCCAGTAAAAACCTCTACAGGCACCCTACAAGGAACGTTTTTTTGGAGTAAAAAACTAATTTCGAAACGCATTTGCCATCAAACTAGAAAACCATGTTCGACCTCAAAAACATTTTTTTCGGCCCATCGAAGTCAATTTGTATTTAAATTTTGGTTAAGAAGATATGTAAAATACGTTTCCGCGGATTACATCATCCTTATTATACATCCCCAAGAATTCTTTCCAATAATGATAGCAACTTTTGCAAAATAATACTCCCCTCACAATTAAGGCCGTACGTGATCTCAACGATATTATCGGCAGGTTCAGCTTGTAAGATCCGATCCGATTTTGACCAAAACTTCAATGTCTGTGTGAAAGCATATTTATAATCGCCGAGTTGGAAGACGTTAACATTAAAAACAAAAATAGAGGGAAGCTAACTTCGGCTCGACCGAAGACCCTTGGAGCATGATGATATATGCCAGATGGCAGCTATACTAAATATACATCCGATTTTGATGAAACCCTCCAAATTGTGCTGAAGCAGATAATATTCACATATGGAAAGTATCAAGACACAACCATTGAAAATAAAAAAGTTTTTTTCACAAAGACTCCTATGGCAGCTATATGCTTTAGTCATCCGATCCGGCTGGTTCCGACAAATGTGCAGCGTATTTGTACCAAAGGACTTCGTGCAATGTGTGGTTAAGATAGCTTTAAAATTGACGGAGAAGATAGCATAGAAATAGACGGACGGACGGACAGACGGACATGGCAATATCAAATCAGCTCGTCATGCTGATCAAAAAAATATATACTTTATGTGGTCGGAAATGATTCCTTCTATGCGTTACAAATATGTGTAAAAGCGTATAAAACTAAAAATTGCTGAAGCGGGAGGCGTTAACATTAAAAACAAAAAAGTTTTTCTCACAAAGACCCACTTTTCGACTGATAGTTTCTATGGCAGCTATAAGATATAGTCATCCGATCCGGTCGGTTCCGACATATTAGCAGAATGCAGTAAAAAGAAGACTCTGTGCAAAGTTTCAGCTCGATAGCTTTAAAATTGAGAGACTAGTTTGCGTAGAAATAGACAGACAGACAGACAGACGGACTCAGCTCGTCGCCCTGATCAAGAATATATAAAGTTTATAGGGTCGGAAGTGAATATTTCTATGAGTTGCAAACTTCTGGGCAAAATTATAATACCCTTTGCAAATGTATAAAAAAGGAAAATTCTTTGGCGAGAATGAGAGATGGAACTTCAATTGGAGCATCTGCAGTTTCTAAGTAGATTTTCCAATAGGAAAGTTAAATCTCTCGAAGTTCTGTGGCACCGCCGAATTTTTCGGGAGATTTACAAACCAGCCCCCGATAAGAGCATTTATTAAACCTCTTGATTGGCCAATTTTTCGTATGACCTAAGATGAATGATAATGAAGATGTAATGGTTGGCAAAATAAATAAATAAAATAAACGCGAAATTTTCAATTTTTTATATGACCAAATATTATTATGAAGACTTAGAAGGATAGTACAAGTTGCGCGTTCACCTCATCTGGGTACCTGGACACCGCAACAAGAAGTCATCAAATTGCAAACAGATTTTTGTTACCCTACTGGTTTTGTCGAATCATAGGATTTATGCTTGGGGATTATCTTGAGTACATTGTATTTCTATGTGTAAAAGCATATTTCACTGCTTCCGCTATAGCAATTTGCTGAATTTCATCACATTTCCGACCATGACAAGCAATGTTTCCAAGACAATTAAACTATCGCAATTAAATCAGACCTTTTTCAAAATGCCTTTCGTTACACTCTTTGAGCTTAATATCTCAGTAGAATCAGAGATTTTCTGCAACTTTACTGCTAGGGTATTCAAATCCGAAAATGTAAATTGTGCTCTTTCTAAAGAAAGTCTTAAATTTTTGCTATTGGCGTGATCAAAATGAATGCGGTGTTCTTCTAAATATTGAATATCTATATATTCATAATTCAATTAAATGATTGATATTATTAGCTTGGGTTTTGTTACCTTGATCAGCAAACAATTTCCAAACTTTTCCAAACTTGATTTGTAAAAAATCATAATTTTCACCCACAAATACAAAATAATTCGACATTTCAAGCAGAATTACTCAATAATCACCCTTTACAGTTACAATTATCTAAGTAATTGTAAAAGTAATTAAATTTTGGAATATTCAGTGAATAACACAGGCCAACAAAATGACCATCTTTGTGAGGTGCAGCCCTGTTGATTTAAAAATATGATAAGTTTATGTTTACTGATTCCTAAACTGGTTTCGGTTTCGTTCCATCAGCTCTTGTTTCCAAGATATAGCGGAAAAACGAAAATCTTGCATTTTTGGCACTCTAGGATTTATGGAGGCCACACTAGGCATAAATGTCTGAGTTTATGAGCTAATTATGATAAAGGACATATCATTGCAAATTAGAAAAATCATAGGGACCATCTAAGTCCAGCGGAAAGTGTCTAATTTGGCCTTTAAAGAGAGACATTTTCCGATTTATAGCATTTTTATCAAAATAAATCATCCCGTTTAAGGAAGCGCGGTAATTGGATCAATACATTCGCCATCTGAGCGTATAGCCAAACATATGATCTTATTTTGTGATTTTTATGGCATTTAAATAAGTTTATTTGGCAAAGATATGGCGCGTTTAAGACAAAAATACATATTTAAATTTATGGGAGGAAAACTAGATTGTTACTCTAAATCTGTATAGGAACTGTAAAGGGCCTTCTTGGTTCGGCATAAATTGTTATATGTTTACATGTAGATGATAAATTATATTTGGAAACAAGTAGCCTTTTCACAGTTCCTATAAAAATTTGAGTTACAAATCTAGTTTTCCTCCCATAAATTTAAATATGTAATTTCGTGTTTAAGAGGCTATAACTTTGCCAAATAAATTGATTTAATCGCCATAATAATGACAAAATTAGATCATATGTTTGTCTATAGGCTCAGATGGCGAAAATATAAATTCAATATCTGCGCTAGCTTTAACGGGCTATAAAAAATGCTAAAAATGCTATAAATCGAAAAATGTCTGTCCTTACAGGCCAATTTAGACACTTTCCGCTGTACTAATATAGCGGATATGATTTTTAAAATTTGCATTGATATGTACTTTATCGCAATTAGTTCATAAATTCAGAAAATTATGCCTAGTGTGGCCTCCATAAATCCTGGAGTGCCAAAAAGTCGACTTTTTGGTTTTTCCGCGATATCTTGGAAACAAGAGCTGATTGAACAAAACCAATGATACAGTTTTGTTCAGTGAAGTCTATATTAACATAATCTGTTAAAAATAGACCTGCACCAAAATCACTGTTGGGCTGTGTAATCAACTTACAATTAAAAATCGTAATCATGAATGGTTTTTTCATTACCTAACAAATTGTGTTTATGGTAATGAAAAGCAATTAAATACTGGAAGTAATGAATACATTACAGCTCTGGAAAATTGTTTGAATCTAGTACTGCCAGAATGTTATTGTACATTAAGATCACTTCGTTTTTTAATACTTCTATACACATTTTGTGTATTAATCTAGTTGACCTGGCATTAATTTTAATTAATTTTGGTCGGGATTAACCGATTGTAGCTTTATCCATCAAGCTGATATACTTAAATGCAACAAAATTTATAAAAATAGAAAGGTCTCTGGGCTATATGCTAAAGTGGTTAATACAAAACTTCGACCACCGCTTCGGCTTGTACAAGACTATCAAATTTAAAAAATTTGCCATTAAATATGGAAAAACTCTTTTCAATGACCAATTTGGGCAGCTTTGGGCTTGCTAATGATGCTCGCTTAATTTTTTTGGTCTGCATTGATATGTGTTCTGTCGCATTAGACTCGTAAATGCAGAAATTTTTGCTCAGTGTGACCTGCGACCTCTATAATTTTTTCAAAGCAAGAAAAAACAAAACACTTTTTCCGCCATATCTTTAAAACAAAAGCTGATGGAGCCAAACCGAAACCAGTTTTGTAATCAGTGTACAGAAGTAGACATTCATTTTTATTTTTATACAAAAATTGTCATTTTGTTGCCCCTAATATACATTAAGCGTTGGTCAACACAGCAAGGCCAAAAAGTGAGAGTGTGCAAAAAAAACGCCGTCAATTTGCTTCGACCTGACAACATCAAACGCTAGCCAGCGGCTGAAATGCTTTTTGCTCTCTTCTCCTTAGCCTCGGCATGCGTTCGGCTCGTATATGTGTAAATACCGAAATGCCTTCGCCCCCTGGTAGGATGCAGTTTTTGGTTTTGGATCCATAAAATGATCAATTTCGACGTTTGATTATAAGTATATTAAAAAAATGTGCAGTTTATTGAAAAAACGTTCGTCAAATTTTGTTATTCATCCC
The DNA here is from genome assembly GCA_018904275.1 of Lordiphosa clarofinis. Lineage (NCBI taxonomy): Eukaryota > Metazoa > Arthropoda > Insecta > Diptera > Drosophilidae > Lordiphosa > Lordiphosa clarofinis. Next base: position 1,262,557 of record JAEIGQ010000039.1, on the reverse strand, counting down.
ATATTGCCTTGTCAAAAATTAATAATAATAATAATATGCGCGATTTACAAATAGAAGATGCTAGAAATGCAACAAAAATTGGTTGCATTTTCTGGTATCTTTTCTAATTTGCTTATTCCTGATCTAATATATAGCTAGAAATCGGGTAGAGCCGTCTTTGTAAATAAAATAGTCTTGAGAATTACATTCATCTTTCAACTTGCATGGAAGTCAAATAACGATACTACTCGGGCGTCTTTCCCCACCGTTTACAAATTCATACATTCTTCTTGAACCCAATTTGAGCTGTGCACTACCATTATTGAGTACTTACTGTCCACACCATCTTTTTCCTTGGCAAACTTCTCTTCTCTGCCCTGCTCTGTGGCTAAATCGGTGCCGCCATTTTCACTGCTGGACTCCATGTTCGAAGAGTTGGATTTCAATTCACCATTGACCGCGCACTTTGTCATAGTCCCACCCTGGGATTTAAGGAAGCTATCCCGCTTGGCCTTTAGCGTGTCTTTTATGTTTGTCGTTTTTACCACCTTCTTTAGTGCCTGCGCCTGACGCTCATCCGTATCAGAATTTTCAAAGGTTATAGGCCGCGGTGAGTTTGACGAAAAGGATGAGTCAATGGCCAACTTTTTAGCGGGCTTTTTGGTTGTCACTTGCATTGCTGCTACTGCTGCGGGATTTCGGTTTATTGCCAGCCGATACGCTGGCCTTGGCTCTTTCATGTGAATTCTCTTTGTCCTTTTTCTTTGATTTGGTAGTACCAACTTCACCGGACTCAGGCCTTCGCCGTCGGAATCCTCCTCTTCCTCATTATCATCCTCTGCCTCTCCACCATCGTCGTCGTCTTCGTCATTGTCATCATCATCATCGGAGGATGAAGAAGACGAATCGGAGCTGGTCGAAAGAATCCGCTTGCGAGATTTCTCGGGCACTTTGATAATCTCATCCGTGCGGGTGGTAAATGATTTTTCTTTGTCCTTTTTCTTTGATTTTGTAATACCAACTTCTCCAGACTCCAGGCTTTCGCTGTCGGAGTCCTCCTCTTTCTCATTATCATCCTCTGCCTCTCCACCATCGTCGTCGTCTTCATCATTGTCATCATCATCGGATGATGAAGAAGACGAACCGGAGCTGGTCGAAAGAATCCGCTTGCGAGATTTCTCGGGCACTTTGATAATCTCATCCGTGCGGGTGGTAAATGATTTCTTGCTCAAATTCTTGAACTTTAAAGCCCCGCAATTGATATAGGAACCATCCACGACAGTCTCCACCTTTTTGGGTACGACCTCATCATACTAAAAGGAAGAAGGTATCAAATAACAAATAAATGGTTCAATTTTAATCAAACTAACCGCCTCGGTGTTGTCTATAAATAAGTCGGACTTCTGTAAAGCGTTAGTGGACTTGCTCTTCTGCTCCTTGGAACGCATGGCCTCGGCCTTGCGCTGGATAAAATATTTGGGCAACTGCAGCTGATACTCCAAATGAGCCAATACCATGTTACGATCGTTGCATTCTGTGCAGAGCAGCGCCTCATACATTCTGTGAAAAGACATGATTAGCTGGTAAAAAACGTTTTGGAGATAGCGATCTTAAACTCACATAAGTAAAAGGGCCGTGAGCTTTTCATCCAAGTATAACTTTTTTCCGTACATGTCCCGACGTCTAGCCTCTAGTTTTAAGTTATTAACGCACATCAAAATTTCCGCATCTAATGTTGAAGGCAGCAGAGTATCAGCCATACGTAGATCTTTAAATGAAAAAGGATAATTGGGTAAGTCAATGTAAGTACGAAACATGAAACTAAATCTATGCATTAAGCCTGGGTGCATAAAATAAAGCCCACGGGCGTTTTTTCACTTTCACAACGCCTCGGGCGTTATTTCACTTTTTGGAGTGAAATAAGGCACGTTTTCTTAAATCTTATAGAACTTGCCTCTCGTGTTCCTAATTTTGTGAAATAACAAAAGTATATTAAAAGCTAATCATTTCTTTTTATGTTTTGTGCAAGGAAAATTACAGGAAAGCCATGACTAAGACCGAGCATCAGACAAATCCAAATCCAAGCATACTCCACAATCGCAATTGAATGTTTGCTGGTTTCATTATTGCCAAGCAAAGAGGCGCAACAGCTAAAAAACGAGAAGGCCAAGCTAACTTCGTCTTTGCCGAAGTTTTTATACCCTTGCAAATGTTTTAATAAGTCAGAGTTTACGATCGTCAGCACTAAAACCAACAATTTTTATACCCTTGGAGGGTATATTAAAATTGTCCGGATGTTTGTAACGCATAGAAGGAACCATCTCCGACCACATAAAGTATATATATTCTTGATCAGCATGACGAGCTGAGTTGATATAGCCATGTCCGTCTGTCCGTCCGTCTGTCTGTCTGTTTCTATGCTATCTCCTCCGTCAGTTTTAAAGCTATCTTAACCAAACTTTGCACGAAGTCTTTTGGTACAAATACGCTGCACATTTGTCGGAACCGGCCGGATCGGATGACTATAGCATATAGCTGCCATAGGAACTATCGGTTGAAAAACTAGTTTTAGTGAATAGAGAATTTAATAATATTTGCATATGAAAACAATTTTTCAATCAATTATGCACAAATGGCTTAATGAATTTGGAAGAAATTTGGCACTCAAGTAGTTGATAACCTTGACTTGAACATAGGCTATATAACTCTTATATAATATAAATGGACAAAAATACCGCGAAACTTGCCAAATTACAACATATACGGGGTTGCCACAGAAACCTCTTCCAACCGAATTCCAATTCTTAGGTGCCACAAAAATTTCATTTGGTTGGTTTTAAAACTCCCGTGTTCTGTTAGGAGATTTGTCAAAACGATTTTTTCAGTGGCTCCCCGTGGACAATGGCAGCGCCATCTACTTGACAGTCAGCGGATTAAGGGCTGCAATTTATACCTCATGTTTGGCGCCAACAAATTTTTAAATTTTGCATTATATTTATGGAGAATATGAATTAAATTTGAATTATAATTTAAAAATGCAACATAAAACATATTACATAATCAAAAAATTTGAGTGAAACATAAAATTAACCCATAACTAATCGAGAAGGACAAGCTAACTTCGTCTTTGCCGAAGTTTTTATACCCTTGCAAATGTTTTAAAATATCAGAGTTTAAGATCGCCATTAAAACAAACAATTTTTCTAAATATTGTTTTCAATAAGCACGTAAAAAACATTGACCTCGAGCCAGCTAAAAAAATCCGAAATAAAAAACAAAGGTCGCTATCCATAACAACATATAACCCACTTTTCTACCGAGAGTATCTTTGGCAGCTATAAGATGTAGTCATCTGACTTTGACCAAAACTTTCAAGTCTGTGTAAAAGCGTATAAAACTAAAAATTGCTGAAGCGGGAGGCGTTAACATTAAAAACAAAAAGTTTTTCTCACAAAGACCCACTTTTCGACTGATAGTTTCTATGGCAGCTATAAGATATAGTCATCCGATCCGGTCGGTTCCGACATATTAGCAGAATGCAGTAAAAAGAAGACTCTGTGCAAAGTTTCAGCTCGATAGCTTTAAAATTGAGAGACTAGTTTGCGTAGAAACAGACAGACAGACAGACAGACAGACGGACTCAGCTCGTCGCCCTGATCAAGAATATATAAAGTTTATAGGGTCGGAAGTGAATATTTCTATGAGTTGCAAACTTCTGGGCAAAATTATAATACCCTTTGCAAATGTATAAAAAAGGAAAATTCTTTGGCGAGAATGAGAGATGGAACTTCAATTGGAGCATCTGCAGTTTCTAAGTAGATTTTCCAATAGGAAAGTTAAATCTCTCGAAGTTCTGTGGCACCGCCGAATTTTTCGAGAGATTTACAAACCAGCCCCCGATAAGAGCATTTATTAAACCTCTTGATTGGCCAATTTTTCGTATGACCTAAGATGAATGATAATGAAGATGTAATGGTTGGCAAAATAAATAAATAAAATAAACGCGAAATTTTCAATTTTTTATATGACCAAATATTATTATGAAGACTTAGAAGGATAGTACAAGTTGCGCGTTCACCTCATCTGGGTACCTGGACACCGCAACAAGAAGTCATCAAATTGCAAACAGATTTTTGTTACCCTACTGGTTTTGTCGAATCATAGGATTTATGTTTGGGGATTATCTTGAGTACATTGTATTTCTATGTGTAAAAGCATATTTCACTGCTTCCGCTATAGCAATTTGCTGAATTTCATCACATTTCCGACCATGACAAGCAATGTTTCCAAGACAATTAAACTATCGCAATTAAATCAGACCTTTTTCAAAATGCCTTTCGTTACACTCTTTGAGCTTAATATCTCAGTAGAATCAGAGATTTTCTGCAACTTTACTGCTAGGGTATTCAAATCCGAAAATGTAAATTGTGCTCTTTCTAAAGAAAGTCTTAAATTTTTGCTATTGGCGTGATCAAAATGAATGCGGTGTTCTTCTAAATATTGAATATCTATATATTCATAATTCAATTAAATGATTGATATTATTAGCTTGGGTTTTGTTACCTTGATCAGCAAACAATTTCCAAACTTTTCCAAACTTGATTTGTAAAAAATCATAATTTTCACCCACAAATACAAAATAATTCGACATTTCAAGCAGAATTACTCAATAATCACCCTTTACAGTTACAATTATCTAAGTAATTGTAAAAGTAATTAAATTTTGGAATATTCAGTGAATAACACAGGCCAACAAAATGACCATCTTTGTGAGGTGCAGCCCTGTTGATTTAAAAATATGATAAGTTTATGTTTACTGATTCCTAAACTGGTTTCGGTTTCGTTCCATCAGCTCTTGTTTCCAAGATATAGCGGAAAAACGAAAATCTTGCATTTTTGGCACTCTAGGATTTATGGAGGCCACACTAGGCATAAATGTCTGAGTTTATGAGCTAATTATGATAAAGGACATATCATTGCAAATTAGAAAAATCATAGGGACCATCTAAGTCCAGCGGAAAGTGTCTAATTTGGCCTTTAAAGAGAGACATTTTCCGATTTATAGCATTTTTATCAAAATAAATCATCCCGTTTAAGGAAGCGCGGTAATTGGATCAATACATTCGCCATCTGAGCGTATAGCCAAACATATGATCTTATTTTGTGATTTTTATGGCATTTAAATAAGTTTATTTGGCAAAGATATGGCGCGTTTAAGACAAAAATACATATTTAAATTTATGGGAGGAAAACTAGATTGTTACTCTAAATCTGTATAGGAACTGTAAAGGGCCTTCTTGGTTCGGCATAAATTGTTATATGTTTACATGTAGATGATAAATTATATTTGGAAACAAGTAGCCTTTTCACAGTTCCTATAAAAATTTGAGTTACAAATCTAGTTTTCCTCCCATAAATTTAAATATGTAATTTCGTGTTTAAGAGGCTATAACTTTGCCAAATAAATTGATTTAATCGCCATAATAATGACAAAATTAGATCATATGTTTGTCTATAGGCTCAGATGGCGAAAATATAAATTCAATATCTGCGCTAGCTTTAACGGGCTATAAAAAATGCTAAAAATGCTATAAATCGAAAAATGTCTGTCCTTACAGGCCAATTTAGACACTTTCCGCTGTACTAATATAGCGGATATGATTTTTAAAATTTGCATTGATATGTACTTTATCGCAATTAGTTCATAAATTCAGAAAATTATGCCTAGTGTGGCCTCCATAAATCCTGGAGTGCCAAAAAGTCGACTTTTTGGTTTTTCCGCGATATCTTGGAAACAAGAGCTGATTGAACAAAACCAATGATACAGTTTTGTTCAGTGAAGTCTATATTAACATAATCTGTTAAAAATAGACCTGCACCAAAATCACTGTTGGGCTGTGTAATCAACTTACAATTAAAAATCGTAATCATGAATGGTTTTTTCATTACCTAACAAATTGTGTTTATGGTAATGAAAAGCAATTAAATACTGGAAGTAATGAATACATTACAGCTCTGGAAAATTGTTTGAATCTAGTACTGCCAGAATGTTATTGTACATTAAGATCACTTCGTTTTTTAATACTTCTATACACATTTTGTGTATCAATCTAGTTGACCTGGCATTAATTTTAATTAATTTTGGTCGGGATTAACCGATTGTAGCTTTATCCATCAAGCTGATATACTTAAATGCAACAAAATTTATAAAAATAGAAAGGTCTCTGGGCTATATGCTAAAGTGGTTAATACAAAACTTCGACCACCGCTTCGGCTTGTACAAGACTATCAAATTTAAAAAATTTGCCATTAAATATGGAAAAACTCTTTTCAATGACCAATTTGGGCAGCTTTGGGCTTGCTAATGATGCTCGCTTAATTTTTTTGGTCTGCATTGATATGTGTTCTGTCGCATTAGACTCGTAAATGCAGAAATTTTTGCTCAGTGTGACCTGCGACCTCTATAATTTTTTCAAAGCAAGAAAAAACAAAACACTTTTTCCGCCATATCTTTAAAACAAAAGCTGATGGAGCCAAACCGAAACCAGTTTTGTAATCAGTGTACAGAAGTAGACATTCATTTTTATTTTTATACAAAAATTGTCATTTTGTTGCCCCTAATATACATTAAGCGTTGGTCAACACAGCAAGGCCAAAAAGTGAGAGTGTGCAAAAAAAACGCCGTCAATTTGCTTCGACCTGACAACATCAAACGCTAGCCAGCGGCTGAAATGCTTTTTGCTCTCTTCTCCTTAGCCTCGGCATGCGTTCGGCTCGTATATGTGTAAATACCGAAATGCCTTCGCCCCCTGGTAGGATGCAGTTTTTGGTTTTGGATCCATAAAATGATCAATTTCGACGTTTGATTATAAGTATATTAAAAAAATGTGCAGTTTATTGAAAAAACGTTCGTCAAATTTTGTTATTCATCCCATATTGCCTTGTCAAAAATTAATAATAATAATAATATGCGCGATTTACAAATAGAAGATGCTAGAAATGCAACAAAAAATTGGTTGCATTTTCTGGTATCTTTTCTAATTTGCTTATTCCTGATCTAATATATAGCTAGAAATCGGGTAGAGCCGTCTTTGTAAATAAAATAGTCTTGAGAATTACATTCATCTTTCAACTTGCATGGAAGTCAAATAACGATACTACTCGGGCGTCTTTCCCCACCGTTTACAAATTCATACATTCTTCTTGAACCCAATTTGAGCTGTGCACTACCATTATTGAGTACTTACTGTCCACACCATCTTTTTCCTTGGCAAACTTCTCTTCTCTGCCCTGCTCTGTGGCTAAATCGGTGCCGCCATTTTCACTGCTGGACTCCATGTTCGAAGAGTTGGATTTCAATTCACCATTGACCGCGCACTTTGTCATAGTCCCACCCTGGGATTTAAGGAAGCTATCCCGCTTGGCCTTTAGCGTGTCTTTTATGTTTGTCGTTTTTACCACCTTCTTTAGTGCCTGCGCCTGACGCTCATCCGTATCAGAATTTTCAAAGGTTATAGGCCGCGGTGAGTTTGACGAAAAGGATGAGTCAATGGCCAACTTTTTAGCGGGCTTTTGGTTGTCACTTGCATTGCTGCTACTGCTGCGGGATTTCGGTTTATTGCCAGCCGATACGCTGGCCTTGGCTCTTTCATGTGAATTCTCTTTGTCCTTTTTCTTTGATTTGGTAGTACCAACTTCACCGGACTCCAGGCCTTCGCCGTCGGAATCCTCCTCTTCCTCATTATCATCCTCTGCCTCTCCACCATCGTCGTCGTCTTCGTCATTGTCATCATCATCATCGGAGGATGAAGAAGACGAATCGGAGCTGGTCGAAAGAATCCGCTTGCGAGATTTCTCGGGCACTTTGATAATCTCATCCGTGCGGGTGGTAAATGATTTTTCTTTGTCCTTTTTCTTTGATTTTGTAATACCAACTTCTCCAGACTCCAGGCTTTCGCTGTCGGAGTCCTCCTCTTTCTCATTATCATCCTCTGCCTCTCCACCATCGTCGTCGTCTTCATCATTGTCATCATCATCGGATGATGAAGAAGACGAACCGGAGCTGGTCGAAAGAATCCGCTTGCGAGATTTCTCGGGCACTTTGATAATCTCATCCGTGCGGGTGGTAAATGATTTCTTGCTCAAATTCTTGAACTTTAAAGCCCCGCAATTGATATAGGAACCATCCACGACAGTCTCCACCTTTTTGGGTACGACCTCATCATACTAAAAGGAAGAAGGTATCAAATAACAAATAAATGGTTCAATTTTAATCAAACTAACCGCCTCGGTGTTGTCTATAAATAAGTCGGACTTCTGTAAAGCGTTAGTGGACTTGCTCTTCTGCTCCTTGGAACGCATGGCCTCGGCCTTGCGCTGGATAAAATATTTGGGCAACTGCAGCTGATACTCCAAATGAGCCAATACCATGTTACGATCGTTGCATTCTGTGCAGAGCAGCGCCTCATACATTCTGTGAAAAGACATGATTAGCTGGTAAAAAACGTTTTGGAGATAGCGATCTTAAACTCACATAAGTAAAAGGGCCGTGAGCTTTTCATCCAAGTATAACTTTTTTCCGTACATGTCCCGACGTCTAGCCTCTAGTTTTAAGTTATTAACGCACATCAAAATTTCCGCATCTAATGTTGAAGGCAGCAGAGTATCAGCCATACGTAGATCTTTAAATGAAAAAGGATAATTGGGTAAGTCAATGTAAGTACGAAACATGAAACTAAATCTATGCATTAAGCCTGGGTGCATAAAATAAAGCCCACGGGCGTTTTTTCACTTTCACAACGCCTCGGGCGTTATTTCACTTTTTGGAGTGAAATAAGGCACGTTTTCTTAAATCTTATAGAACTTGCCTCTCGTGTTCCTAATTTTGTGAAATAACAAAAGTATATTAAAAGCTAATCATTTCTTTTTATGTTTTGTGCAAGGAAAATTACAGGAAAGCCATGACTAAGACCGAGCATCAGACAAATCCAAATCCAAGCATACTCCACAATCGCAATTGAATGTTTGCTGGTTTCATTATTGCCAAGCAAAGAGGCGCAACAGCTAAAAAACGAGAAGGCCAAGCTAACTTCGTCTTTGCCGAAGTTTTTATACCCTTGCAAATGTTTTAATAAGTCAGAGTTTACGATCGTCAGCACTAAAACCAACAATTTTTATACCCTTGGAGGGTATATTTAAATTGTCCGGATGTTTGTAACGCATAGAAGGAACCATCTCCGACCACATAAAGTATATATATTCTTGATCAGCATGACGAGCTGAGTTGATATAGCCATGTCCGTCTGTCCGTCCGTCTGTCTGTCTGTTTCTATGCTATCTCCTCCGTCAGTTTTAAAGCTATCTTAACCAAACTTTGCACGAAGTCTTTTGGTACAAATACGCTGCACATTTGTCGGAACCGGCCGGATCGGATGACTATAGCATATAGCTGCCATAGGAACTATCGGTTGAAAAACTAGTTTTAGTGAATAGAGAATTTAATAATATTTGCATATGAAAACAATTTTTCAATCAATTATGCACAAATGGCTTAATGAATTTGGAAGAAATTTGGCACTCAAGTAGTTGATAACCTTGACTTGAACATAGGCTATATAACTCTTATATAATATAAATGGACCAAAATACCGCGAAACTTGCCAAATTACAACATATACGGGGTTGCCACAGAAACCTCTTCCAACCGAATTCCAATTCTTAGGTGCCACAAAAATTTCATTTGGTTGGTTTTAAAACTCCCGTGTTCTGTTAGGAGATTTGTCAAAACGATTTTTTCAGTGGCTCCCCGTGGACAATGGCAGCGCCATCTACTTGACAGTCAGCGGATTAAGGGCTGCAATTTATACCTCATGTTTGGCGCCAACAAATTTTTAAATTTTGCATTATATTTATGGAGAATATGAATTAAATTTGAATTATAATTTAAAAATGCAACATAAAACATATTACATAATCAAAAAATTTGAGTGAAACATAAAATTAACCCATAACTAATCGAGAAGGACAAGCTAACTTCGTCTTTGCCGAAGTTTTTATACCCTTGCAAATGTTTTAAAATATCAGAGTTTAAGATCGCCATTAAAACAAACAATTTTTCTAAATATTGTTTTCAATAAGCACGTAAAAAACATTGACCTCGAGCCAGCTAAAAAAATCCGAAATAAAAAACAAAGGTCGCTATCCATAACAACATATAACCCACTTTTCTACCGAGAGTATCTTTGGCAGCTATAAGATGTAGTCATCTGACTTTGACCAAAACTTTCAAGTCTGTGTAAAAGCGTATAAAACTAAAAATTGCTGAAGCGGGAGGCGTTAACATTAAAAACAAAAAAGTTTTTCTCACAAAGACCCACTTTTCGACTGATAGTTTCTATGGCAGCTATAAGATATAGTCATCCGATCCGGTCGGTTCCGACATATTAGCAGAATGCAGTAAAAAGAAGACTCTGTGCAAAGTTTCAGCTCGATAGCTTTAAAATTGAGAGACTAGTTTGCGTAGAAACAGACAGACAGACAGACAGACAGACGGACTCAGCTCGTCGCCCTGATCAAGAATATATAAAGTTTATAGGGTCGGAAGTGAATATTTCTATGAGTTGCAAACTTCTGGGCAAAATTATAATACCCTTTGCAAATGTATAAAAAAGGAAAATTCTTTGGCGAGAATGAGAGATGGAACTTCAATTGGAGCATCTGCAGTTTCTAAGTAGATTTTCCAATAGGAAAGTTAAATCTCTCGAAGTTCTGTGGCACCGCCGAATTTTTCGAGAGATTTACAAACCAGCCCCCGATAAGAGCATTTATTAAACCTCTTGATTGGCCAATTTTTCGTATGACCTAAGATGAATGATAATGAAGATGTAATGGTTGGCAAAATAAATAAATAAAATAAACGCGAAATTTTCAATTTTTTATATGACCAAATATTATTATGAAGACTTAGAAGGATAGTACAAGTTGCGCGTTCACCTCATCTGGGTACCTGGACACCGCAACAAGAAGTCATCAAATTGCAAACAGATTTTTGTTACCCTACTGGTTTTGTCGAATCATAGGATTTATATTTGGGGATTATCTTGAGTACATTGTATTTCTATGTGTAAAAGCATATTTCACTGCTTCCGCTATAGCAATTTGCTGAATTTCATCACATTTCCGACCATGACAAGCAATGTTTCCAAGACAATTAAACTATCGCAATTAAATCAGACCTTTTTCAAAATGCCTTTCGTTACACTCTTTGAGCTTAATATCTCAGTAGAATCAGAGATATTCTGCAACTTTACTGCTAGGGTATTCAAATCCGAAAATGTAAATTGTGCTCTTTCTAAAGAAAGTCTTAAATTTTTGCTATTGGCGTGATCAAAATGAATGCGGTGTTCTTCTAAATATTGAATATCTATATATTCATAATTCAATTAAATGATTGATATTATTAGCTTGGGTTTTGTTACCTTGATCAGCAAACAATTTCCAAACTTTTCCAAACTTGATTTGTAAAAAATCATAATTTTCACCCACAAATACAAAATAATTCGACATTTCAAGCAGAATTACTCAATAATCACCCTTTACAGTTACAATTATCTAAGTAATTGTAAAAGTAATTAAATTTTGGAATATTCAGTGAATAACACAGGCCAACAAAATGACCATCTTTGTGAGGTGCAGCCCTGTTGATTTAAAAATATGATAAGTTTATGTTTACTGATTCCTAAACTGGTTTCGGTTTCGTTCCATCAGCTCTTGTTTCCAAGATATAGCGGAAAAACGAAAATCTTGCATTTTTGGCACTCTAGGATTTATGGAGGCCACACTAGGCATAAATGTCTGAGTTTATGAGCTAATTATGATAAAGGACATATCATTGCAAATTAGAAAAATCATAGGGACCATCTAAGTCCAGCGGAAAGTGTCTAATTTGGCCTTTAAAGAGAGACATTTTCCGATTTATAGCATTTTTATCAAAATAAATCATCCCGTTTAAGGAAGCGCGGTAATTGGATCAATACATTCGCCATCTGAGCGTATAGCCAAACATATGATCTTATTTTGTGATTTTTATGGCATTTAAATAAGTTTATTTGGCAAAGATATGGCGCGTTTAAGACAAAAATACATATTTAAATTTATGGGAGGAAAACTAGATTGTTACTCTAAATCTGTATAGGAACTGTAAAGGGCCTTCTTGGTTCGGCATAAATTGTTATATGTTTACATGTAGATGATAAATTATATTTGGAAACAAGTAGCCTTTTCACAGTTCCTATAAAAATTTGAGTTACAAATCTAGTTTTCCTCCCATAAATTTAAATATGTAATTTCGTGTTTAAGAGGCTATAACTTTGCCAAATAAATTGATTTAATCGCCATAATAATGACAAAATTAGATCATATGTTTGTCTATAGGCTCAGATGGCGAAAATATAAATTCAATATCTGCGCTAGCTTTAACGGGCTATAAAAAATGCTAAAAATGCTATAAATCGAAAAATGTCTGTCCTTACAGGCCAATTTAGACACTTTCCGCTGTACTAATATAGCGGATATGATTTTTAAAATTTGCATTGATATGTACTTTATCGCAATTAGTTCATAAATTCAGATAATTATGCCTAGTGTGGCCTCCATAAATCCTGGAGTGCCAAAAAGTCGACTTTTTGGTTTTTCCGCGATATCTTGGAAACAAGAGCTGATTGAACAAAACCAATGATACAGTTTTGTTCAGTGAAGTCTATATTAACATAATCTGTTAAAAATAGACCTGCACCAAAATCACTGTTGGGCTGTGTAATCAACTTACAATTAAAAATCGTAATCATGAATGGTTTTTTCATTACCTAACAAATTGTGTTTATGGTAATGAAAAGCAATTAAATACTGGAAGTAATGAATACATTACAGCTCTGGAAAATTGTTTGAATCTAGTACTGCCAGAATGTTATTGTACATTAAGATCACTTCGTTTTTTAATACTTCTATACACATTTTGTGTATCAATCTAGTTGACCTGGCATTAATTTTAATTAATTTTGGTCGGGATTAACCGATTGTAGCTTTATCCATCAAGCTGATATACTTAAATGCAACAAAATTTATAAAAATAGAAAGGTCTCTGGGCTATATGCTAAAGTGGTTAATACAAAACTTCGACCACCGCTTCGGCTTGTATGTATGTATGTATGTTTATTAATTTTCCCAATACAACAAGAGCTTGTCTTGATAATTAAAGTATTGGTCACAATATGTTATTAGGAGAGGTTGGTAATATATAATATAATTTATCCTAGCTTAAAAACTAATAGGGTTGATATGAATTAAAATTAAGTTTACAATGCGATAATACGATACGATGGATTTAATGATATTCGATAATTTAGACATTAAGACTTTTAAAATAGGCAGTAAGTTCAGTTTTGAAAAGTGTTGCGTTCCTAATGGTTTTGAGTTGGTGCGGAAGCTGGTTCCAGCAGCGAGCAGCAAATACATAGAAGTGTTTTTCTGAACTGGCCAGGCTTAATCTTGGATGAATTATATTATTAGTTCTCGCGGATGAGGCGAATTCCAATTTTTCAAATAAATACTGTGGTTCACGAGTTACAATAATTTTATGAATAAAAATCAAAGTTCTAAGTTTAATCCAAGATTCAAGAGTCAGTTCAAATATTTGGTTGGCAAAGGTCGTTATATGTTCAGAAGGCTTGCGGTCAAAGACGTATCTCGCAATAGAGTTGAAGGTTACACGGAGTCTGTTCATACTGTTAGCATCACAATTAGCAAAAATTTCAATCCCGTAGAATAACATCGGGACTAAACAGGATCTTGCTATGAGCATTTTAATGTTCTGCGGTATCACGGTTTTTGAACCAGATAATTGCCTGAGAGATCCGTAAGTTTTTCCAGAAGCTTTACCAATGTGGTTGCTCCAGGAGAGAGTTGCATTGAACTGTATTCCTAAGTTGCTGATTTGGTTTACATATTCTAGGGGTGTGTCATCAATAATTAGTTTAGGCAGCTGAGTCATATCGAGGGTCTTTTTGTACACGATTAAACACTTAGATTTTGATGGGTTTAATCCCAAACCATTCTCCTTTGCCCACTTGCATATTTTTAATAGGTTTTCATTGCAAACACTGACACAGTCAACAATTTCACGCAACGGACGACTAACATACAACTGGACATCGTCAGCATACATATGGACGGCACAGTTACTTAAAATATCAGGTAGGTCGTTTATATATATGGAAAACAAAAGTGGACCAAGAACAGACCCTTGGGGGACACCCCGAGTAGTTGAAAGCAATTGTGACATGCGAGTACCCGAAACGACTGCTTGCTGTCTGTAAGAAAGGTAGGACTTAATCATTTTCGTAGCGGAGGAGGAAAAGTAGAATAGAGAGCTTAGCTTAGTACATAGTATGTCGTGGTCCACGTTGTCAAATGCTTTGCTAAAATCTAATAATGTCAGGAATGTTACATAGCTTGCGTCAGTTTGCTTACGGATATCTTCGACTATGTTTACAATGGCAGTTGTACAACTACGGTTCTTTTAAAACCCGATTGCTTCTGACTCATAAGAGAGTTAGAGTCGAGAAATGCTTGCATTTGCTTGGCAATTATTTGCTCAAAGGCCTTTGATAAAAAAGGAAGGATGGAAATAGGTCTAAAATCGCCATTCGACTTGGGTATTGGTATTACTTTTGCGGTTTTCCACTTGTTTGGGAAAATGGATGTAGTGAGAGCTGTGTTGAATATGTGGGTTATTGGTTCAATAAGCATTGGCAGTAGAATTTTTAAAAATTTAGGGTTTAGTTTGTCCAGACCTTCTGCATCAGATTTAACATTTAGGATACTTTCTAGAACATCGCGAGGACGGACACACATGAAGCTAAAACTATTATCACAGAGAAGCATATTGTTTTCGTACGTATTAAGGGTAGGAGCAGATACATTTGCCTGTACAAATTTTTTATTTAGTTCATCCACATCCAGATCGCGACCTGCTTGTGGACTGGTTTTGCTAATTCCTAGCTTTTTGAGCTCCTTCCAAATTTGCCCAGTTGCTCCTGCCCTGGTTAGCTTTGTGTGGTAATATGCACTTTTAGCAGAGCTTATCATTTTGGTGACAGTACTTCTAAGTTTTTTAAACTCTAACCGTAGATCGGGTAATTTGTAGCGTTTCCACCTATTGTAGGCAGCGTCACGCAGTTTGATATAGCGTTTAATAGAGTTATTGAACCATGGATTTTGGGATGGCTTAAATATTTTAGTTTTAAGTGGTGCACAAAGATTTAGTAGAAAGTCAAAGTTAGAGTGAAATACTGCTAGTTGCAAGTCGGGAGTAGTTAGGTTGTAGATGGGGGTCCAATCACATTTGCTAAATTCAACCGCAAGTGTCGTATAGTCAATGTTTTTAAAGTCTCTATATTTAAAAGAAAGGTCAATATGGTCTAGGGCTAATTCATACGTCAAAAAGATTAGATCGTGCTTTGAAAAAGCTGGCGCTGAGACCTGATCGTAAATCAGAATTTTATTGGGGTCGCTGACAAAGAAGACATCCAAGAGGGTGTTCGAATTATTTGTAAAGTGTGTGGGTACGGTGCTGTTGACTACACTTAATCCGAGATATTCCATATCGAGTTGGAGGTGGGTTTCATGTAACAAGTTACTGTTCATGTCACCAGTCAATATGACATCGGAATATGTTAAGGAAATATCCGAAAGTACATTTATTAGGTTGGAATAATCAATATGCCGATGTGGACGATAAATGCACCCAATCAAAATTTTGTCACCAGGGCTGTTTTTTACTATTTCTATAAATAAATATTCGATTGCACTCTCAGGGGAATTCCTACAAACTAGTCTACTACTAAGATTTTTTTTATATAAATTGTACAAGACTATCAAATTTAAAAAATTTGCCATTAAATATGGAAAAACTCTTTTCAATGACCAATTTGGGCAGCTTTGGGCTTGCTAATGATGCTCGCTTAATTTTTTTGGTCTGCATTGATATGTGTTCTGTCGCATTAGACTCGTAAATGCAGAAATTTTTGCTCAGTGTGACCTGCGACCTCTATAATTTTTTCAAAGCAAGAAAAAACAAAACACTTTTTCCGCCATATCTTTAAAACAAAAGCTGATGGAGCCAAACCGAAACCAGTTTTGTAATCAGTGTACAGAAGTAGACATTCATTTTTATTTTTATACAAAAATTGTCATTTTGTTGCCCCTAATATACATTAAGCGTTGGTCAACACAGCAAGGCCAAAAAGTGAGAGTGTGCAAAAAAAACGCCGTCAATTTGCTTCGACCTGACAACATCAAACGCTAGCCAGCGGCTGAAATGCTTTTTGCTCTCTTCTCCTTAGCCTCGGCATGCGTTCGGCTCGTATATGTGTAAATACCGAAATGCCTTCGCCCCCTGGTAGGATGCAGTTTTTGGTTTTGGATCCATAAAATGATCAATTTCGACGTTTGATTATAAGTATATTAAAAAAATGTGCAGTTTATTGAAAAAACGTTCGTCAAATTTTGTTATTCATCCCATATTGCCTTGTCAAAAATTAATAATAATAATAATATGCGCGATTTACAAATAGAAGATGCTAGAAATGCAACAAAAAATTGGTTGCATTTTCTGGTATCTTTTCTAATTTGCTTATTCCTGATCTAATATATAGCTAGAAATCGGGTAGAGCCGTCTTTGTAAATAAAATAGTCTTGAGAATTACATTCATCTTTCAACTTGCATGGAAGTCAAATAACGATACTACTCGGGCGTCTTTCCCCACCGTTTACAAATTCATACATTCTTCTTGAACCCAATTTGAGCTGTGCACTACCATTATTGAGTACTTACTGTCCACACCATCTTTTTCCTTGGCAAACTTCTCTTCTCTGCCCTGCTCTGTGGCTAAATCGGTGCCGCCATTTTCACTGCTGGACTCCATGTTCGAAGAGTTGGATTTCAATTCACCATTGACCGCGCACTTTGTCATAGTCCCACCCTGGGATTTAAGGAAGCTATCCCGCTTGGCCTTTAGCGTGTCTTTTATGTTTGTCGTTTTTACCACCTTCTTTAGTGCCTGCGCCTGACGCTCATCCGTATCAGAATTTTCAAAGGTTATAGGCCGCGGTGAGTTTGACGAAAAGGATGAGTCAATGGCCAACTTTTTAGCGGGCTTTTGGTTGTCACTTGCATTGCTGCTACTGCTGCGGGATTTCGGTTTATTGCCAGCCGATACGCTGGCCTTGGCTCTTTCATGTGAATTCTCTTTGTCCTTTTTCTTTGATTTGGTAGTACCAACTTCACCGGACTCCAGGCTTTCGCTGTCGGAGTCCTCCTCTTTCTCATTATCATCCTCTGCCTCTCCACCATCGTCGTCGTCTTCATCATTGTCATCATCATCGGATGATGAAGAAGACGAATCGGAGCTGGTCGAAAGAATCCGCTTGCGAGATTTCTCGGGCACTTTGATAATCTCATCCGTGCGTGTGTTAAATGATTTTTCTTTGTCCTGTTTCTTTGATTTTGTATTACCAACTTCTCCAGACTCCAGGCTTTCGCCGTCGGAGTCCTCCTCTTTCTCATTATCATCCTCTGCCTCTCCACCATCGTCGTCGTCTTCATCATTGTCATCATCATCGGATGATGAAGAAGACGAACCGGAGCTGGTCGAAAGAATCCGCTTGCGTGATTTCTCGGGCACTTTGATAATCTCATCCGTGCGGGTGGTAAATGATTTCTTGCTCAAATTCTTGAACTTTAAAGCCCCGCAATTGATATAGGAACCATCCACGACAGTCTCCACCTTTTTGGGTACGACCTCATCATACTAAAAGGAAGAAGGTATCAAATAACAAATAAATGGTTCAATTTTAATCAAACTAACCGCCTCGGTGTTGTCTATAAATAAGTCGGACTTCTGTAAAGCGTTAGTGGACTTGCTCTTCTGCTCCTTGGAACGCATGGCCTCGGCCTTGCGCTGGATAAAATATTTGGGCAACTGCAGCTGATACTCCAAATGAGCCAATACCATGTTACGATCGTTGCATTCTGTGCAGAGCAGCGCCTCATACATTCTGTGAAAAGACATGATTAGCTGGTAAAAAACGTTTTGGAGATAGCGATCTTAAACTCACATAAGTAAAAGGGCCGTGAGCTTTTCATCCAAGTATAACTTTTTTCCGTACATGTCCCGACGTCTAGCCTCTAGTTTTAAGTTATTAACGCACATCAAAATTTCCGCATCTAATGTTGAAGGCAGCAGAGTATCAGCCATACGTAGATCTTTAAATGAAAAAGGATAATTGGGTAAGTCAATGTAAGTACGAAACATGAAACTAAATCTATGCATTAAGCCTGGGTGCATAAAATAAAGCCCACGGGCGTTTTTTCACTTTCACAACGCCTCGGGCGGTCTTTCACTTTTTGGAGTGAAATAAGGCACGTTTAAATCTTATAGAATTTGCCTCTCGTGTTCCTAATTTTGTGAAATAACAAAAGTATATTAAAAGCTAATCATTTCTTTTTATGTTTTGTGCAAGGAAAATTACAGGAAAGCCATGACTAAGACCGAGCATCAAACAAATCCAAATCCAAGCATACTCCACAATCGCAATTGAATGTTTGCTGGTTTCATTATTGCCAAGCAAAGAGGCGCAACAGCTAAAAAACGAGAAGGCCAAGCTAACTTCGTCTTTGCCGAAGTTTTTATACCCTTGCAAATGTTTTAATAAGTCAGAGTTTACGATCGTCAGCACTAAAACCAACAATTTTTATACCCTTGGAGGGTATATTAAAATTGTCCGGATGTTTGTAACGCATAGAAGGAACCATCTCCGACCACATAAAGTATATATATTCTTGATCAGCATGACGAGCTGAGTTGATATAGCCATGTCCGTCTGTCCGTCCGTCTGTCTGTCTGTTTCTATGCTATCTCCTCCGTCAGTTTTAAAGCTATCTTAACCAAACTTTGCACGAAGTCTTTTGGTACAAATACGCTGCACATTTGTCGGAACCGGCCGGATCGGATGACTATAGCATATAGCTGCCATAGGAACTATCGGTTGAAAAACTAGTTTTAGTGAATAGAGAATTTAATAATATTTGCATATGAAAACAATTTTTCAATCAATTATGCACAAATGGCTTAATGAATTTGGAAGAAATTTGGCACTCAAGTAGTTGATAACCTTGACTTGAACATAGGCTATATAACTCTTATATAATATAAATGGACAAAAATACCGCGAAACTTGCCAAATTACAACATATACGGGGTTGCCACAGAAACCTCTTCCAACCGAATTCCAATTCTTAGGTGCCACAAAAATTTCATTTGGTTGGTTTTAAAACTCCCGTGTTCTGTTAGGAGATTTGTCAAAACGATTTTTTCAGTGGCTCCCCGTGGACAATGGCAGCGCCATCTACTTGACAGTCAGCGGATTAAGGGCTGCAATTTATACCTCATGTTTGGCGCCAACAAATTTTTAAATTTTGCATTATATTTATGGAGAATATGAATTAAATTTGAATTATAATTTAAAAATGCAACATAAAACATATTACATAATCAAAAAATTTGAGTGAAACATAAAATTAACCCATAACTAATCGAGAAGGCCAAGCTAACTTCGTCTTTGCCGAAGTTTTTATACCCTTGCAAATGTTTTAATAAGTCAGAGTTTACGATCGTCAGCATTAAAACCAACAATTTTTATACCCTTGGAGAGGGTATATTAAAATTGTCCGGATGTTTGTAACGCATAGAAGGAACCATCTCCGACCTCATAAAGTATATATATTCTTGATCAGCATGACGAGCTGAGTTGATATAGCCCAGTCCGTCCGTCAGTCCGTCTGTCCGTCTATTTCTATGCTATCTTCTCCGTCAGTTTTAAAGCTATCTTAACCAAACTTTGCACGAAGTCTTTTGGTACAAATACGCTGCACATTTGTCGGAACCGGCCGGATCGGATGACTATAGCATATAGCTGTCATAGGAACTATCGGTTGAAAAACTAGTTTTAGTGAGAAAAACTTTTTTGTTTTCAATACTATCGCTCTCAACGCTCGTATTTATAAGTTTTCAATGATTTCACATAATTTCACCAAGGCTTATCAAAATCGGACAACTATATAGTATAGCTGTCATACAAAAGTTAAGTCTGAAAAAAAGTCTTAGTGAGAAAAACTTTTTTGTTTTCAATACTATCGCTCTGAACGCTCGTATTTATAAGTTTTCAATGATTTCACATAATTTCACTAAGGCTTATCGAAATCGGACAACTATATAGTATAGCTGCCATTCAAAAGTTAAGTCCGAAAAAAAGTCTTAGTAAAAGATTTGTCGAAATCGGACCACTACACTATGGGAAAAATGTTGACATTTTTGGCATAAGTGTAATTTTTTTTGTGTTCGATATTTTAAAACGATTTTAATTTTTTGATTCCTTATTAACAAGATAAGATAAAAATAATTTTATAAAATTTTTACGTAGTACCCTTCATTTTTTGCGCGCTTTCAAAGTCAGCTGATTCAGTGATGCATTGAATTGTCAAAAAGAGCAGGAAATATTAATCAACTTGCAGCTTCGATGATACCTCTATTCCAAATATAAACTTAAAGTGTAAATATGGAAAAAGCAGGTCAAGGTGTGTAGATTAATGGTTAATACATGTTTTTCGATTGTTATGTGTTGATATTAAATTGTCCAATGTATTGTTCGTTTGTATTTTGAGGGGTGTACTAACAAACGTG
Organism: Lordiphosa clarofinis; assembly: GCA_018904275.1. NCBI lineage: Eukaryota > Metazoa > Arthropoda > Insecta > Diptera > Drosophilidae > Lordiphosa > Lordiphosa clarofinis. The sequence continues at coordinate 1,241,780 of JAEIGQ010000039.1, read as the reverse complement.
CGTGTGTTCTGTGGAATATTACTTTTATATAGCACAACGAATCACCAAGGTTCCAGTTAAATAGTGTTAACAAATTAATATAGAATTAAAAAGTATTAAAGCGTTTGCCCCGTTTTGCCCCCTTTTCGGAAAAAATGACTGTTTGCAGGTGTCTATGAGTTCACTCATGCTGCGCTGCTTGAGATTTGGAGCAACAACAAACGCGAAGGAGACGCAGTAAAAAGTTATATTTTGGAAATATTGATGATTCCTTTCTGACTAAATACCAAACGACTGAAATTTCAAAGAAAGTGAACCAATTTATTGCTTATTTACACAAGCACTTACCGAAATGCAATCACATGTTGGAGCGATTCAGATCAAAACACGCACGGTGGCCGGCATCTAAAATTGTAGTTGCTATCGAGAAGCAAGAAATGACAAAAATCAAAGGAGGACGAAAGCAGTTACGTTATGAAGATGCAAGACCTCGTCTTAAGAGGAATTTAGCTTCTGGGCTGGCTTCAGAACCAGGACATTTAACATCACTACTTGTGCATGCTGCTGCAGTTTCGGCAAAAAAAGTCGAAGAAACCAGAAGTGACCTTTGTATTAAAAAAGACAATGAGCAGTGACAACATAGGTGATGTTAGAAAAACTGCTTTATATTATAAACCCGCAGACCAGTGTGATTGAAGATGAAGAGCATTACGTATTCACTTGCCTAAATAATATTCCTTTAGATGAGGAAATTGAAGAAAACTAAGTAAATCAATAAAATCAAAGTAGGTTAGGTTCTAACAATTCTTGAATATAAACATAAATTTTAATAAAAGTACATGTTTTTTAAGTTCTGGTATTTTTTTTAAAGTATTATTAGCATAAATTATAATTTTAAAAAATTTATTATAATAAATGCGAAATAAATGGATTATTGTTGGTATGGGGGCGGAAGGAAGGCGTGGTCCAATCGCCAAAATATTTTTTTCGAAATTTTAGTTTAGTCTAACAAACATTTGTGCAAATTTGTAGAGCTCTAGCTTTATTTTTAAAGTTAATGCCAAAATTACTGATTTTTTTCCCATAGTGCACTATATAGTTTAGCTGCCATACAAACTGTCAGGCACATATCAAGCTCCAAGGGTATATAAGCTTCGGTCGAGCCGAAGTTAGCTTGCCTCTATTTTTATACCCTTGGAGAGGGTATATTAAAATTATCCGGATGTTTGTAACGCATAGAAGGAAGCATCTCCGACCACATAAAGTATATATATTCTTGATCAGCATGACGAGCTGAGTTGATATAGCCATGTCCGTCTGTCCGTCCGTCTGTCCGTCTGTTTCTATGCTATCTCCTCCGTCAGTATTAAAGCTATCTTAACCAAACTTTGCACAAAGTCTTTTGGTACAAATACGCTGCACATTTGTCGGAACCAGCCGGATCGGATGACTATAGCATATAGCTGCCATAGGAACTATCGGTTGAAAAACTAGTTTTATTCTAAATAAAACCCACTTTTCGACCGATAGTTCCTATGGCAGCTATTAGATATAGTCGTCCGATCCGGTCGGTTCCGACATATTAGCAGTGTGCAGTAAAAAGAAGACTCTGTGCAAAGTTTTAGCTCGATAGCTTTAAAACTGGGAGACTAGTTTGCGTAGAAACAGACAGACGGACGGACAAAGCTCGAATCAGCTCGTCGCCCTGATCAAGAATATATAAAGTTTATAGGGTCGGAAATGAATATTTCTATGCGTTGCAAACTTCTGGGCAAAATTATAATACCCTTTGCAAGGGTATAATAAAGTCATTTGGATTATTGTTGAAGAAGAATGAAGATTGCAACCTCGGCGGATTGAAGAAGTGCTGACAAGCTTGAAAGCCTAAATATTAAACCTACCCAAAGAAAGTCATGCTCTCTTTCAAAGAGTCTTACAATACTTTTCATAAAGAATAGATGATTAAGGGGAGGAGAAATAATAATCCAAAAATAATGTAAATGTTAAATTGGCAATACGGCTCCAAAGAGGCTAAGCCAATTGTTAGTTACTTCACTGCTGGAGCCAATAGCTGGTGAAGGTGACCGAATATGTAAAAGCTATTTTCTAAAGAAAGAAAAACACTTTTTGTTAGATGTTCCGAGGCGGGATCGAACCCACGGCCTCCCGCCCAGCAGTCCAGCACACTAACCGCTGGGCCACACACGGCCAAAACTATTGAGGGAGATAAAAAAGAGCAGGCTGAAGTCAATATTATCTAGCAATAGAAGCGATGAAAGCGATATATTGCTATTAGAGCCCTGCATGAATGGAGTCAAAGACCCCTTTGATACATTATTTTTTTTTGAAAAAAGGTTCAAGTAAATTAAGTCAGAAAATGTTTTGGTATAAGTCAGTCACCTCAAATTCTTTAATGACTCCAAAGCAGAGCACTCAAAATGAAAGTGTTGTAAAATAACCCTGTTATTTTTAGACACATTGGAATATCTCTCAAACAGATAGAGTTGGGGTATTCACTTTGTTGAGCACTTGAGCAGTTTTGCCTGACTAGTATTGTGAGCAGCCCTCTGTGCACGAAATTTGTGCACAACTACGTTTGAGATATGATTTATTTTTACGTTGCCGAGTAGTAGTCAGCATCGTGGCCTCGTACGATTATAATCGAAAAACCGTAAAAAATAAAATAAAATTAAATATAATAATAATAAAAATATTAGCAAGGTTTATTTTGGTGGCCCAGTTTGGGAGCCAGCATCCAGCACTCGGCTGACGACTTATTAAATCGCGAAATAATACCAAAGAGGATAAAAATATTTATAATGTCAAAAAAACTTTATGCCCAACCAAGTAAAAAAATAATGTCTAGATTAATGCATAAGCGCAATTCGCAGCTGAAGGATCTGCATGGTAACAAAACCTCTTAGTGCTTAAGAAACTGCTTTTCAAGGGCACAAGTGACCACACATAACTACATTACCATGATTTTGAATAAACCGAACCGCGATAAATACAATGGATGACCAATGTTAAAGAATATAGTGAAGATCATAAGGAATGTTTCAAACCACTTTTTAGGACTGACAAATCATCAAATCGCAGGAAAATACCGTTGCGGTTCAAAAATATAAATAATGTCAAACATACTTTACTTCCAACCAATTAAAAAATTAAGCCAGGATAAATGCATAAAAGCAATTCACATCTAAGGGATCGCCGTGGTAATAAAACCGCTAAGTGCTTAAGAAATTGATTTTCGAGGCTTAAAATGAGCACACATGAGCACTAAATTACCATGATTATGATAATACTGAACCACGATAAATACCATCGATGACCAATCCATGGATGACCACACCGGCAATTAATTTGAAAAAATTTTCGGAAATTTTGAAGAAAATTTCTTCTTCTAAGTTCTTTGTTAATGGTCATCCATGGTATGTATCGCGGTTAGTCACTAGAGGTCAGTCATAATCATGGTAATGTAGTTAAATGAGATCTATTGTGGCCTTGAAACCAGTTTCTTAAGTATTTAGCGGTTTTAATTCCACGGATAACCCTTAGCTGCGAACTGCGCATATGCAATGATCCTTACATGATTTTTTTCCTGTTTGTTTGACATTATTACTATTTTTGATCCTCAACGGTATTTTTCCGCGATTTGATGAGTTGTCAGTCACGAAAAGTGGTTTGAAACATTCCTTATGATCTTAACTGTATTTTTAACCATTGGTCATCCATGGTATTTACCGCGGTTCAGCATTGTCTTAATCATGGTAATGCTGTTATGTGTGGTCATTTTTGGTCATGGAAAGCAGTTTCTTAAGTAGTTCGCGTTTTTATTACTTCGGAGAACCCTTAGCTGCGAATTGCGCTTATGCAATGATCCCGCCATGATTTATCACTTTATTTACATTGTCTTTTTTTTTTTATTACTATTTTTTATACTCTTTGGTATTATTTTGCGATTTAATAAGCCGTCAGTCTCGAAAGCTGCAGGTAAAGGGCGATTCCGAACCCTGAAAAGTAAACATGAGTACACAGAGAAAAAAAAGGATAGTTTCTGATGATCCTCAGGATATTTTCGGTATCCATTTGGACTGGATAGTTAACTATCCTTTTTTGGGATCCATTGGATATTTTCGAAATCGATTTATTTTCGCTTAAAAAGGATATATCAGAGAAAAAATATTTCATTGATCTTTTTTCTCCATCCAAAGGAGCTGAAAAATGTGAAAAGAATATTTAAAAAAATGGATCTTAAGTGGATATTTTGAATATCCATTCTACGGGGATATTTTTTTTCTCTGTGTACGGTGCCAAATTGACAGCTAGGTAATCGTACTCATTTGTAATCATACTCAGCGAGTAATTATCGATTACTTTTTTATTTACTCGTGCAGGTCTCTATAAGGTACAAGTGCCCGACTTTTCGTAGTCAGGGCCTGGGTCGAGCAAGCTGTGCACAATTTGTTCAGAGTAAATTGTTGTTGGAAATGTTTACACTTTTCCCCAAGTGCTCAAGTGCTCAACAAAGTGAACACCCTAAGTGATTTATTTTTTGAGTATAAGTGACCCGCTCTGTGAAAGTGAGCTGTTTTTCGAGTGCAAGTGTTTACCTCAGTGAAAAACACATATTTTCATTTTTTGTCTGTTATGTGTTTTTCAATAACAAAAAATAAGTGTCTTTTCAATAGAAATGTGTCTTCAGCACAACATGACTTTTTAGATAGTCTGTTGGACATGTCGTTTTTACAAATTAACGCAGTACCAAACAATTTTAATAAAATGTTTGATCTCGTTTTCGTCTCTGACAGCGCGAATGTTGCTGTCTCTAGGTCTGCCCTCTATCACTGCCAGAAGATATTTACCATCCTACGCTTGAAATCTCTATTTCAGCTGTTGGACCTACCTCTTCGACTGTTAAGATTTCCAATAAGCCTCGTCGTTTTTTTCGTAAAGGAAACTTTACGTTATTAAACCAACTTATTTGTACAACAGACTGGACTCCTTTGCACAATTCAATTTAGACTTTGTGTTCCTAATAGCGCTCCCTCTATCGCGTCCATTAATCCGCCTGACAACATTCCTAGTTGTGTGCTCAAAGAGTGTTGTATTTCTTTGTGCAACCCATTGCTTAAGCTTTTTAATCTATCGTTAGATGTCCTATTTTTCCAAATCTTTGGAAAGAATCCTATATTATTCCTCTTCATAAAAAAGGTGGGAAGTCTGATATATCCAATTATAGGGGCACAGATAAACTTTCCGCTATTCCAAAATTATTTGAACAGTTTATTACCAATTCCCTACAGCACTATTGTAAATCGATTTTATCACCTTTCCAGCATGGATTTACAAAGCGTCGGTCAACTGCGAACAATTTACTTGAATGTACCTCAATAGTTAACGATATATTCCTTTTAAAAAAAACAAACTGTTGTCATCTACACCGACTTCAGTAAAGCATTTGATTCTGTGAACCATGATCTTCTTCTCGGTAAACTTGATCGTTTAGGATTTCCACCCCATTTTCTTTGGATTTGGATTTCGTCCTATTAAAAGATAGAACTCAAAAAGTTTTGCTTCGCTCTAATACGTCAAAGCCTGTCTTTGTCACTTCTGGTGTGTCACAAAGCAGTCACCTCGGCCCATTGTTCTTTACTCTTTTTATTAATGATCACCCCACAATAATTTCGAATTTTCGGATACTTATGTACGCCGATGATGTAAAACCTATTTTCTCTTTTAACGACCCAATGCACTCCATCAGATTGCAAGATGACTTAAACTCCTTGCTATCCTGGCGTCTGATTAATCAATTACACCTTAATTGCTCCAAGTGCATGCTCATGACTTTCCATCGTTGCAAGCCTTCGCTGGCTACCTATACGATTGGAAATGAACCTTTGGGACGAATTTCTACAGTCGTTGATCTTGGAATTCTTTTTGACCCCAAATTGGGTTTCAATCCTCATATCTCCTCTATTGTTAATAGAGCAAATGGTGTACTCGGTCAAAAGAGTTTAATGACCCATATACCACAAAGCTTTTATACACTGTCCGTCCTGTACTTAAATTCTGCTCGTCCGTCTGGTGTCCGCAGTATAAAAAGAATAAAGACCGTATTGAATCTGTTAGAGAAGCAATTCTTGCTTTTTGCCCTACGTGGCTTAAATTGGGACCCTAACCTTCGTCTGCCATCGTACTCTAACAGACTCTTGCTTATTGACCTTCCTTCGTTAGCTAACCGTAGAGCAGTATTAGGTGTTTCTTTTCTTTATAAACTAATTATCAGTGATATAGATTCATCTGATCTTTTAGGTCGCCTTATCTTCTCCGTTCCTTCTAGGCCAACCAGAAACTATTTTCCATTAATACCCCTGCAGTTCTGGGGGTGGCGATTGACCATGCTGGAACTACCTACCCCGCTACTTCCCACATGGGTACTTACTAGAGCGACCCTATGGTAAGCGAACTCCGAAACACCAACTGACTGGTTCCTATATGGGTACTTACTTGAGTGACCCGTTGGCAAGCGAACGGCGAACCACCCAGCTAACTTTTCGGCTAGTGCCTACATGGGTACTTACTTGATTGACCCTATGGTAAGCGAACGCCGGACCACCGAGTAAAATGCGCGAAAGCGACACAAAGCGTAAACGAAACATTATGATACTAGGATCGCAATTTGTTTTTGTTATTCTGCGAATAGGGCATAAGTGACTAAAAAATCAAAAGTTCGATTACGTTTTCTCTCGCTGTTGTTTCTAAATTTACAAAAGGAATTGTGATAGAAGTTCGGTTTTTTTTTCGTTTTGCTTGCTGCTCTTTCGCAATGCTCGAACGCAGCTGAGTTTGTTGGCTTGCCGAATTTCTGACAGCATTGCAGTTGAGAGAAGAGCAGCAAAGCGAGTGCAATTAAAAAGTGAGAGTTAAATTAAAACAAAAGTGACATTAATTAATAAAATAATTAAAACTAAAAGGTACTGTAATCAACCAAATAAATATAATATGTATAGCGAGCGGCATTTAAGAAGGCTTAAGCAGCAGCAGAAAAAGAAATATGCAGACAAATTAAATTGTGTTGCTGCAGAAGAAAATGCGCTTAAAGTGGAAAGCACAAGAACAAGAGGTACCAGAAACCAAAGGACAATTGATTTCAATTCGATTGCTAACTGCTCTGGTCCAAAAGTTGGATTTTATTTGTAAGCCTGTGTTAAAAAATTTAACTAACTCCATTTTTTTTCAGCCGAGACGACTGTGGTCCAGGTCAAATTGGACACACTTGTCGAGGAGATTAGGTCCTTAAGAGGAAATTTCGAAGATCTTATTGAAGCTGGCTCGGAACAAACGGCAACAATAAAAGGGTTGACAAAACAGCAAGGACAAGGGCAGAAGTCGGCAAGGAAATTTCCTATTCAGACCGTGAGCGACCTGAATGCTATTAATATGGAAATAAACGAAACAAACCGAGAGCTTTATGTTAGAATGGATACTGTTAAAATTTTATCTTTTATGATGCAATGAAAAGCCAAATTTTGTCAGGTGGCATTTTTACACACCTGAAAAATATTTTGGCCAATGAGGTTATTTTAGCCTACAATGCCGATGGCGTTCATTAAAAGCCGAAGCCAATTTTTATGGAGCCATGATCGGTAGGTATTATCAAATTGATTAAAACTAGCGTTGTACAAAATTAAATGCAGTCAATTTTATTTTAATTGAAATTAATTATTAAATTAGCTTAGTTAGGCTGGAATGACACTTTCAATTTTTAGAGACAATTATTGTCGCAATTTTTTGTTAATAGGTCAAATTTGGTGTTGTGTATTATTGCGGCCTCTTCTAAAGCATTCTGCGGAGAATTCAAGCATACTCTGACTCGCTTACACCAACGACTTGTGTCAATAGATGAAAAATTGCGACTAAAATTGTCCCTAAAAATTGAAAGTGTCATTCCAGCCTTAGCAATTGAATTGCTTCAATTCACATACATCATTCATTTGAAACTAATAGATTTAAAAAAAAAATTTTTTTCCACATGCAATAAATTCGGTTGATGGAAGTGGGTCAGCTGAGGACCAAATACGGGAAGCCTTGCAGCTGCAGAAGAAGCGACATTTCAAAAACAAATAGCGTTCAAAAACAACAAAAACAACAATTAATAATAAAAAATAAATCAAATGAAGTCAACATTTAATTTTAAACTAAAACTTTTTTATTTATTTTCTTCACGGTACCTACATAACTACCCCTATAATGGGCACCCATGTAACTACCCTTATTATGGGTACCTACATAAGTACCCCTATCATGGGCACCCATGTAACTACCCATATTATGGGTACCAATGTAAGTACCCTTTTTAGCCACAAAGCAGTCACCTCGGCCCATTGTTCTTTACTCTTTTTATTAATGATCACCCCACAATAATTTCGAATTTTCGGATACTTATGTACGCCGATGATGTAAAACCTATTTTCTCTTTTAACGACCCAATGCACTCCATCAGATTGCAAGATGACTTAAACTCCTTGCTATCCTGGCGTCTGATTAATCAATTACACCTTAATTGCTCCAAGTGCATGCTCATGACTTTCCATCGTTGCAAGCCTTCGCTGGCTACCTATACGATTGGAAATGAACCTTTGGGACGAATTTCTACAGTCGTTGATCTTGGAATTCTTTTTGACCCCAAATTGGGTTTCAATCCTCATATCTCCTCTATTGTTAATAGAGCAAATGGTGTACTCGGTCAAAAGAGTTTAATGACCCATATACCACAAAGCTTTTATACACTGTCCGTCCTGTACTTAAATTCTGCTCGTCCGTCTGGTGTCCGCAGTATAAAAAGAATAAAGACCGTATTGAATCTGTTAGAGAAGCAATTCTTGCTTTTTGCCCTACGTGGCTAAAATTGGGACCCTAACCTTCGTCTGCCATCGTACTCTAACAGACTCTTGCTTATTGACCTTCCTTCGTTAGCTAACCGTAGAACAGTATTAGGTGTTTCTTTTCTTTATAAACTAATTATCAGTGATATAGATTCATCTGATCTTTTAGGTCGCCTTATCTTCTCCGTTCCTTCTAGGCCAACCAGAAACTATTTTCCATTAATACCCCTGCAGTTCTGGGGGTGGCGATTGACCATGCTGGAACTACCTACCCCGCTACTTCCCACATGGGTACTTACTAGAGCGACCCTATGGTAAGCGAACTCCGAAACACCAACTGACTGGTTCCTATATGGGTACTTACTTGAGTGACCCGTTGGCAAGCGAACGGCGAACCACCCAGCTAACTTTTCGGCTAGTGCCTACATGGGTACTTACTTGATTGACCCTATGGTAAGCGAACGCCGGACCACCGAGTAAAATGCGCGAAAGCGACACAAAGCGTAAACGAAACATTATGATACTAGGATCGCAATTTGTTTTTGGTTTTCTGCGAATAGGGCATAAGTGACTAAAAAATCAAAAGTTCGATTACGTTTTCTCTCGCTGTTGTTTCTAAATTTACAAAAGGAATTGTGATAGAAGTTCGGTTTTTTTTTCGTTTTGCTTGCTGCTCTTTCGCAATGCTCGAACGCAGCTGAGTTTGTTGGCTTGCCGAATTTCTGACAGCATTGCAGTTGAGAGAAGAGCAGCAAAGCGAGTGCAATTAAAAAGTGAGAGTTAAATTAAAACAAAAGTGACATTAATTAATAAAATAATTAAAACTAAAAGGTACTGTAATCAACCAAATAAATATAATATGTATAGCGAGCGGCATTTAAGAAGGCTTAAGCAGCAGCAGAAAAAGAAATATGCAGACAAATTAAATTGTGTTGCTGCAGAAGAAAATGCGCTTAAAGTGGAAAGCACAAGAACAAGAGGTACCAGAAACCAAAGGACAATTGATTTCAATTCGATTGCTAACTGCTCTGGTCCAAAAGTTAGATTTTATTTGTAAGCCTGTGTTAAAAAATTTAACTAACTCCATTTTTTTTTCAGCCGAGACGACTGTGGTCCAGGTCAAATTGGACACACTTGTCGAGGAGATTAGGTCCTTAAGAGGAAATTTCGAAGATCTTATTGAAGCTGGCTCGGAACAAACGGCAACAATAAAAGGGTTGACAAAACAGCAAGGACAAGGGCAGAAGTCGGCAAGGAAATTTCCTATTCAGACCGTGAGCGACCTGAATGCTATTAATATGGAAATAAACGAAACAAACCGAGAGCTTTATGTTAGAATGGATACTGTTAAAATTGTATCTTTTATGATGCAATGAAAAGCCAAATTTTGTCAGGTGGCATTTTTACACACCTGAAAAATATTTTGGCCAATGAGGTTATTTTAGCCTACAATGCCGATGGCGTTCATTAAAAGCCGAAGCCAATTTTTATGGAGCCATGATCGGTAGGTATTATCAAATTGATTAAAACTAGCGTTGTACAAAATTAAATGCAGTCAATTTTATTTTAATTGAAATTAATTATTAAATTAGCTTAGTTAGCAATTGAATTGCTTCAATTCACATACATCATTCATTTGAAACTAATAGATTTAAAAAAAATTTTTTTTCCACATGCAATAAATTCGGTTGATGGAAGTGGGTCAGCTGAGGACCAAATACGGGAAGCCTTGCAGCTGCAGAAGAAGCGACATTTCAAAAACAAATAGCGTTCAAAAACAACAAAAACAACAATTAATAATAAAAAATAAATCAAATGAAGTCAACATTTAATTTTAAACTAAAACTTTTTTATTTATTTTCTTCACGGTACCTACATAACTACCCCTATAATGGGCACCCATGTAACTACCCTTATTATGGGTACCTACATAAGTACCCCTATCATGGGCACCCATGTAACTACCCATATTATGGGTACCAATGTAAGTACCCTTTTTAGCCACCCTAATATGGGGACCCATTTCACTAGCTCTACGGTAAACGATGTGGTGGCGATTGACCCTATTTGCGGACATTTCATACAAAATACGAAATGAAGAAACGCACTGCTTAGGGTTAGTAAAGTAAGTAGAGGTGGTTTCCTGGTAAGTACTTATATCACCAGCCACGAACTAGCTCCCCAGTACTGCAGGGACTGCCTAAATGCACAACTGATTATGCAAAGCACAATCGATTTCGAGTTTTATGTCAAAATTATAATGATCTCTATCACGTGCTCTCAACAGATCTCTCTCTCTTCTCTCTAAAAACATCTCTGTATAATTATCTTAGGGGAAATCTCTGATCAGAGATTTCTGGTTATTTTATTTTAAGTATAGCTCATACATTTTGTATTTGTAATTAGTTTTAAATTTCACTTTTAGTTATTTGTTTTGGAGTTGTTGGTTATTTTTATACACTTGAAAAGTGTATTATAATTTTGCCCAGAAGTTTGCAACGCATAGAAGGAATCATCTCCGACCACATAAAGCATATATATTCTTGATCAGCATGACGAGCTGAGTCGATTACGCTTTGTCCGTCCGTCCGTTTGTTCGTCTGTCTGTTTCTACGCGAACTAGTCCCTCAGTTTTGAAGCTATCGAGCTAAAATTTTGCACAGAGTCTTCTTTTGTCTGCACGCTGCTAATATGTCAGAACCGACCGGATAGGATGACTACCTCTTGTAGCTGCCATACAAATGATCGGTAGAAAAATGGGTTTTAATGAGAAAAACTGTTTTTTCTTAATATTACCGCTCTCAATCACGGTCATGGGCAATATTAAACGTTTTTAAGCTGATCTGCGAAGTTTGGTCGAAGTCGCTTACCGTTGAGACAAGCGTTTTCAAGTGTATCAAAACTTCGGCACAGACGAAGTTAGCTTTGCCTTTCTCGTTTTTATACTAAAGGGTATACTAAAGTCGTGCAAATGTATGTAACAGGGAGAAGGAAGCATTTCCGACCATATAAAGTATATATATTCTTGATCAGCATCAACAGCCCAGTCGATTTAGCCATGTCCGTCTTTCCGTCTGTCTGTCCGTCCGTCCGTCCGTCCGTCCGTCTGTATGAACACGTAGATCTCAGAGATGGTAAGAGATAGAGGTTTGACATGTATGGGACAAATGCTTCTTTTATCTGCACGCAGATCAAGTTTGTTTCAAATTTTGACCACACCCCCTCCCGCCACCGCAATTTGGAAAAAAGGTTATATCTATTTATTTATATAAATTTATGTTTGTATGTATTTTCTCGCAAATAAAACAGACTCCCTGAAGAAGGCAGCAAACGCTCGCCGAAACGCGTTGGAGGACAGCTGAGTTCAAATATGTTTTAACTGCAGCAAAGGAAGACGGCCCAAAACAACCCCAGTGGAAGAACATAGCACCAACGAAACGGCCTATATCAAAATCAACACATAACTAAACTCGGAGGGTAAACCGACATTCAATACAGAAACAACAACAATGAGGGGATACATGCAACATATGCGTCTCAAATATGACGATCAAACCTACATGTATATTAAGTCGTATTTTAAGTGCCAGAAACGACTCGCAAAACAGCGAGAGAGACTAAAATATCTACTTAGGTGTAAGGACTTTAGAATAGTTCCAAAACATTTACAGGGGAAAACAACCGCCCTACGACATAACATTACACTACACGACACACAAAAAGAACTGCAAAAACTAGTTACAAATTTCTTACTTAAAGTACTCAACATTGAAATCAAGGAAACACATAAACAAATACACATTACGAAGGCAGACCTGACACACACCTACCACAAATTAAAAACCACGATCAATGAAACAGAACTCACAGACCTCGAAAATAAACAGAAAAATGCCTACCATGCAATCCGGAACACAACTGAAAGAACAACGAGCAACAAAATAACTAAAGCACTAAAGACCAAAACCAGGGATTATGGACTAACGTTAAACAAAGACTGGTTTGTCAACCAAACAGACATCGAATTTCCAGAACACACCCAATGGCTATTATCTTTAGGACCGAAATTTGCTCTTCCTGTGACAAAGGCGAACATATCACCCATTCATGTAATCGCCGACCTGGAACAAGGAATACAAACCGTGGAAGAAGACAAAGCTAAGGAGCTCGCCAGAAGAAACCTAACTGAGAGACTAATTAAATTTAAAAACAACAACAGGACAAATGAGAAAGACGAACTAATTTTAAAAATTGCATCAGACACGGAGAAATTTCTAAAAACACATCAAGACGAAATCATAATTACACAAGCGGACAAGGGAAATAAAACAGTAGCCATGTATAAAAAAGAGTACAGCGGAAAAATGGATAAAATGCTCCTAGATCGGACCACATACAAAACAATGAGAAAGGATCCCACAACAAAGCTTATTAGGAAAAATAACGTAATGATCAACGATTTAGCCAAAAATAACTACATTGACAACAAACAGAAACAAAACCTATACTGTTCAAGCGGTAATGCTCCGCGAATTTATGGACTTCCCAAAATCCATAAAAAAGACGTACCACTTAGACCCATAGCTGCATCAACCACTGTACCCTGCTATAAAGTAGCAAAACACATAGGACACATCTTAAAAAACTTAACATCCGACAACTACAATATACAAAATTCAATCCAATTAAAGCACAGACTTCAAGACCTGCACATTGAAAAGGACGAAATACTAGTCTCATTCGATGTAGTATCATTGTTCACCAACATTCCGATATCATTAGCGATAAGCAACATTATGGAGAGATGGACTGAAATAGAACCACACACAGATATTCCCAAGCGACGATTTGAGGAATTGCTAGAATTCTGCTTACTAGATAATAACTATTTCACGTATAATGACACAGTTTATAACCAAATATTTGGAATGCCCATGGGGAATCCACTGTCCCCAACAATAGCAAATATCATCCTGGACAAAATACTGGACGATACAATTGTGAAACTGAACTCAATGAACATACATATAAAACACCTTTCAAAGTATGTAGATGACATATTGTGCATTGTTAAGTCGAAGGATACCGAGAAAATTTTAGAAGTACTCAACAAACAACACAGACGTATACAATTTACAGTAGAAATAGAGGAGAAGAACAAAATAGCCTATCTACCCACTGAGATTGCAAGGAAAAATGAAAAACTGATATTCAACTGGTACACTAAACCAATGCACAGTGGGTCGAATTCCCAAATAATTGGCATAAAGTCGTGTGTTGCAGATATCGAGTTGAAACTTGGTACTTTTAATAGATATAACACCTATAATATTTAAACGAAATGTTAAGTTAATTTGACCACGCCTTCCCCGACCGCCCTCATATGGCAACACTGCGTATACGTAATCTGAAAACAAAGTTTTAAGAACTGTGAATAAATGTTAGAGTTTAAATTAAAAATGAATTTCCAGTAAACACTCCCCAAAAACAAAAAAAAAAACCCATAAAAAAACAAAAAATTTCCCCTTAATTATAATAAAACCCACCACCATTCTTTACACAACAAAAAACAAAATTTTACTTCAAAACCCAACACACAATTTCCCATAAAAATTCCGCAAAATATTCCCCAAAAAACCCTTCAACAACCTTTTAACAAAACAGTTAAAAGTGTTTCTAGTCATGTGAACTTCAACATAAAAAATTGATTTTTGTATTAATAAAAATGTTCTTACTTATTCGTGTTATATTTTTATTTATTGAGACAAGTGCGCCTCCCCATTTTTGAATTAATTAAAAAAAAAAAAAATCCAAAGCTAAAGGAACCACAGTACTTGGTATAGGGTATTTTGCTGTCGGGGCACTAGTCCGAAACACTCTTACTTGTTTGTACTTGTCATAATTTTCTATATTTGTAAGTTATTTTAGACCACACATAATTTGTATATGTATATGCATTCTTACAGAGTTTCACTCTGAATAAAATTCAGTCTGTTTCTCAATTTGGTTTTATTAAACTTATGGTAAAAATATTACCCTCCGCCGAATCGAAGCTGTGTGAAATGGAAAATATATTTCTATATATCAACTAATTCCTTAAAGATTTCAATAATAACCCCATTTTTACTTTTGCCACTTTTTCCCAAAATAAGGAAATATCTTTTCTTTTGTAACGTAGCTTCTGTCAACTTTAATATGGCCCATTGGAAGTTATTTCAACAGGATCCGGTCAACATAAATTCTTCAAGTTTTCACTTAGTGGCATTATTTCAGTTTCTTTGCCCGAATTACGTTGGCTGGTGCAATCATAATGAGATATTTAATATCCTCTCGTCTAAAATCAAACCGCCTCATTACTTTCAGAAGCAGCTCCAAGTAAAACTCGTATCGTTTCCTTTACTTTTAAAGTTGTGGATTTCTCTATACACTGGCTATCCATATATGTATGTATTGTTGGGCATTCAGACCAACAAAAATTTAAGCTACATAATCGCTAACATTAAGCTCTAAGTTCCATATTCCTTAAAAAATATGTATGAATGTAATATGTGTATTTTGAAAATATATCTTTCATTCTATAAAAAATATTTTTAAGATATTTACAACTAAGGTTAACAGGAAAAATAAAATCCTGGATCTAATTGGTTAAGCCAATTATAAGAAAAAAGAGCCAAAACGAGACAATTTCAATAAAAAAGTACCAGTGCACCAACAGGAAAAAAAAACACCAGTTTTGGTGCAAAAACACCAAGTGTGGCAACCGTGTTTATAGTCAAATTTTAAGCGTACATTCCTTTAGCAATTGGTTTTTTAAAGCGGTTGCATGACAGAGTTTAAGCTCATTTTCAAGTTTAAAGCACCGCAAAAGCCGCAAAAAGCCGCAGACGGGATAATTATAATCTTTTTAATACACACTTTCTACTTTATTTTGACATATATTACAAAACACACAAACACGCACAAGGTTAGTTTTGCTCCACAGAAGACTTGCACTTTTCTTAAGTTTTCTCTGTTGAGGGATCACACGAAACAACACAATTTAAAGCAACATATTGAATATTATCAAGAAATGCTTCCATTTATTTATTCTACATACCCTGGCCTTTATTATCCATATTTTGGCAAAAATTTTTGTGCAACTTTACACCACGTGCAAGTCCTCAAAGTTAACAAATAGTTGTCGCCAATTTTATCGCAGCAATCACTGCACTCATCACCTGACTTCGATAATCGATAACAATTTCAGGGTTGCAAAACTATCGAAAATATTACTCGATTCTTTGTACATAGACTATGTATTTTTAAGGTGTATTATTAAAAATGAGTTTTGTTTCCATGAAATTTTCGACTTTATGCCAATTATTTGGGAATTCGACCCACAGTGCAATGGCATCAGGTAGGCTAATAAACTACAATTCGAACCACCCGCCCAAGCAGAAGATCAATACCGCTAAGAACCTTATCAGAACAGTGTAGTCAATAAGCGAAGAACAATTTAGACCGGACAACTATATCAAAATAAAGAAAATTCTGCTGAAAAACAGTTACCCCGAACACCTCATAAACAGACTAATTAAGGAAACAACAGACAACTTATTTAATAATAAAAACACCAAGGAGAACCAAGAAGGACCAAAGAAATATATAAGCGTGCCATACATTCAAAACCTAACAAATGCTAAATCATTAGCAGAAATATTGCCACAACAAAAGACACAACAGCTGATCTTCGCTTACAAAGCCCACAACAACACAAGACGACTGTTTACAAATACCAAGGACCGAATTAAAAGAGAAGACAAGAGCGGAGTTGTGTACGAAATAAAATGTGAGGGCAAAGACGGGGAAAAATGCAACGGAATCTACATAGGCACAACTAAACGCTCTCTGGGCATGCGAATAGGAGAACATAGAAGAGATGTTCAAAAGGGAAAAATGACAACAGCCTTAGCTCAACACATTACCACAGCAGGTCACACATCTGACTTCGAAAATGTAAGAATACTGGATGTGGAAACGAGATGGAAGTCCAGAATGGCACTGGAAAGCTTGGGGGGAACAAAGAGCAGATCAAACCGTAAAAAACAGAGAGGACGTGGAGCAAACAAACTTTATATATGCAGCAGCACTGAGACAGAGAAGAAGCGACGCCAATAAAAAAAAATAAAAAATATATATATATATATATATTAAATCAAACAAATAGTGAACAGAAATATAAAACATGGATATACTGACAACAAACAACAATAATCAAGTGCAATACAAAAAACAAATATGACGACAAACTATTAGGTATTTACATTTAAAATAGATTTATTTATATATGTAGTGAAAATGTGGATTTATGTTTGTATGTATTTTCTCGCAAATAAAACAGACTCCTGAAGAAGGTATGATTGTGTCATATCAACTGCAGGACAACTGAGATATGACGCTTTTGCATTAACATGAAAATGAACCTGTAAAATAATATTTCGACAAATTTTGATCTCACGTGAAAAGTATAACAGGCCTGTTCCGGTTTTCACTTTCGACAAAAATTGTCGAATTCGAATTGGTTAAATATGTTGTTGTATCATATTGATTGGGTTAATCAGATTAAAGCGTTTTAGTTTGCATCTGTTGGGTAAAGATCAACTAGAAACTAAAGGTTTGTTACCGATTTCCTGGGATGTTTAACAGAAAAGAGAACATGTAAAAAATTCAAATTCACTTTAGTGAAAACCGGAACATGGCATAAAGAGATATCAATATGAAAATTTTACACAAAATAGTACACAACACAGCGTATGTATCTGCATCATTATGTCAAAAATCGAATTTTTATACCCGTTACTCGTAGAGTAAAAAGGGTATACTAAAGTCGTGCAAATGTATGTAACAGGCAGAAGGAATCATTTCCGACCATATAAAGTATATATATTCTTGATCAGCATCAACAGCCGAGTCGATATAGACATGTCCGTCTGTCCGTCCGTCCGTCTGTCTGTATGAACACCTAGATCTCAGAGATGTTATTTGTTGTTGGGAAAGTGGTGCACCGCGACCAATTTTGGTCTATTGTGCCCTCAGAGATGTTAAGAGATATAGGTTTGACATGTATGGGACAAATGCTTCTTTTATCTGCACGCAGATCAAGTTTGTTTCAAATTTTGGCCACGCCCCCTTCCGCCCCCGCAATTTGGAAAAAACTTTATATCTCCTACAGTTTTCGATAGACAATTCGTACCTTCACGAGATAGTTAGTAATTGACGAATGAATCGATTTGCCGAAGAAATGATAAGGATCGGATGAGCGGTTCTCAAGTTATGAGCAAAAATGTGAAAAATAGCCGAGTTAAAAAAGTGTTGCATACTTTTCAGATGGTCACCCTAAGGAACGCAGGAACACTATTAAACATGTTTTTTCATGAGTAACGGGTATATCGAAGTCGGTTAGAGCCGACTTTGACTTACGCTCTCGTTTGAGTTATGCCAGTATTGAAGTAAGTGAGCGATATGTGTAATTGAGTTGACAGCCTTTTTTTGTCGACTAAATAAATCAAAGTCTGTGGAACGGGAATTTTCAACACTAAATTTCCTAAAATTAAATTATACCACAGTGCTCGGCAGAGGTCGTTACAAGAAATTTGTAAAGGAAGTTTGATCTTGTGGGTAGAAAGCGCTGGAAAATCATATAAAAGTCCATGCGTAAGCGCAGTTCACAGCTACGGGACCTCCATGGTAATAAAACCGCTAAGTAAATTTTAATGGCGAAAACAAATGTTCTACTTTCATATATTTGTAAAACATGTTCAGAACGCGGGGCAGACTGAGTGATAGAGCAAAGAGGTTAATTCTTTAAATTGTTTCAGTGTTTCTGAGGTGGACCAACCAGAATTAACAAAAGTCCAGTGCGATTTTCTTTCAAAAACTCAATTCTATATATAATATTTCCAAAGTTTATTTCCGTAAACACAGACTGTATACATAAAATATTTCAACAAAATTTGTCAACGAATCGGTTGCAGTGTCTAACTCGTCCGATTTCGATTACGGATATGTTTGACAGAAAACGGGAATTTGATGCTTGTCCAATTGCTGTACAAGTAAAAACAAGTAAGACCGTTGTAGTCGAGGAGCTCGACTTCGAAATACCCTGTACAATTGACAAACAAACACATACACAAACAAACACACACGTACACATACACATAAACGCATTTATGCGTTTATATTACGCAGGAATGAAGCTCTCTCTATTGCCAACAATTAGTTAATATATGCTAAATAGAATTAGTAATTAGTAATAAAGGAATTAAAAAAAAAACATAAACGCATTTAAAAACACGCCCTCACACACACACACACACACGCGCGGGCGCAAGCTGCAAGCAATGCGTAATAAGCAAAGCGTAGGGGGTGAGGGGGGTGGAAAAATTGTTTCGTGAATAACTTCTGTGTTTTTGCTCAGATCTTATTGTGCGTTTCAGAATAGATAGATTAAGGGCCTAAGATAATATATATTAAGCGACGATGTTGTAACTTTAAAATTGTGGCTCTGACAGTTTTTTGCGGTTTAAGGGGGGGGGGGGGGAAATTTTGCAAATCTGCAAACTTGATCTGCGTACGGCCTATACCTATGTACATGCAAAAATTTGTATCTCTATCTCTTATAGTCTCTGAGATCGCGTTCATACAGACAGACGGACATGGCTAAATCGACTCGGCTGTTGATGCTGATCAAGAATATATATACTTTATAGGGTCGGAAATGCTTCCTTCTCCCTGTTACATACATTTGCACAACTTCATGATCCCCTTTTACCCATTTTCAATGGGTACAGGTTATAAAAAAGCATTAGGCCAATATAAATGCCTTGACTCAAACTGAAATTAATTTCCCTGTTTTGAAGGTAAAATTAGTAAAAAGATGGAGCGTCGCAGGCAAATTTTTTTTAACAAACCGCTCAATTAAGGCAGGAGGAAATAAGTCCCGAAAATAGAAAATATAAAATAAAATAAGACCCCAACTTTGGGGTGTTATTTCATTATAAAACAATACCCCAATTTGAAGTGTGAAAATAAGGCCCTAATGTGATTACATAAAGCCAAAAAAAAAATTTAAGAAGGATTTAGTTTTTGAAATAATACCCCAATTTCAAAAATTTGAAATACAAAATTCGCGCGATTTTTTTTTTCAAATTTTCGCCTGCGCCGCTAAAATTGAATCAATTTTTTTAATTAAATAATGAAAATTCGATAAAAAAAAAAAGTGCGATTTTTATATTTAGCAAAAATAAGAAAATTAAATAAGAACCCAAAAAATCATTTTAAAAATTGGCGTCTTATTTCCTTATAAAAATTAAAGAGGGCCCCAAAAATTAGTTTTGCGGTCATATATTTCTTGTTTTTTTTTTGAGAATTTATTTCATTTTGAAATTTTATTTAGGAAATAATGCCCCAAAAAAGGAAATAACGCCCCGAATTTGATCAAAAAAAGGTGGTTATTGTTTTCTATATAAATTGTTGGGGCCTTTTTACATTTTATTTTTAGGGCCTTATTTCGCAGAGCCCTCAATTAATAATCATTGATAAACTTTGCGAGTTGTGTAGAAAAATTTTTAAAATTTTACCATCAAGTATAACATAATTTCAAATCAAAAAATGTTGTACACGTCATTTGAATTTTGCTATTGCTTTTAAGCTCTGTGGTTAAATCGCTCAAAAGTTGTAATGTCTTCTTATTTATTTGACATTTGACGAAAAGTATTCCTGTATTTGTAGAACAAAACCGGAAGTTTTAAAAAGTAAGTAAAAAGGAAACCTTGGATTACCGCCTCGACTTAAATGTATAATAATTGTTTATATTTCGCGGTCTATCGATGTAGGTTTCACAAATTATTGTTTATTTTGGGTAAAGTTCACAAGATTGATTATATTACATGAATTAAGACGATTGGATATTGATTAAAGATAAACGATTAACTTCAAACTTAAATAAGACCGACTTCTTGGCAAAACTTGGACACTTCTCCTTGCTCCATGACAACTCAATGCTAACTCTATGAAAGCAGGCCAACGACTCGATGACGACTAACTCACACTGCTCACGACTTCATTTAGAGCATCGATCAACTGAGAGAGACACAAAGGAAGAGAGAGAGAGAGAGCACTGCAGACTAACTTTGGCTGATGCAATAATTGACGTCGTTGCTTAAGCCAAAAGGGCACTTTTACTAGTCCTTATATTCCCAATCCCACATCGATGACATTTTTTTCATAAGTAGGGTCAAAATAACAAATTTTTCTTGAGATGCTTCTTTCTTAGTGTTTTCCCATATAAAAATATATTCAACGTCGGCCAGGGGGGGTTTAACCCCCAAAACCCCCATGCGTACGCCACCGCATCAAAACGTAGATATTATACTTCAAAGTTTACTTATGCGCTATTTGAGCAATCATCTCAAAATGCATGTAGAAATATAAGAGAGTTAGGAATTGGCAGACAAAGATCTGGAGCGGCTGAGAGTATTGATTTAAATGAACTTAATAATAAATTCGTACAGCCACTAGTACCTGATAATTTAAATATATCGTACTTGAACCCCCTGATAAAGAACAGCTGTGATAATAGTTTTAGTTTCATGAGTGTGAAGTCGCAGAATCAATTCTAAAAATAGAGGCAAGCTAACTTCGGCTCGACTGAAGTTTATATACCCTTGGAGCTTGATATATGCCTGACAGTTTGTATGGCAGCTATACTATATAGTGGTCCGATTTTGACAAGGCTTAATGAAATTATGTAAAATTATTAAAAACTTATAAATACGAGCGTTGGGAGCGATAACATTAAAAACAAAAAAGTTTTTCCCACTAAGACTTTTTTTCAGACCTAACTTTTGTATGGCAGCTATACTATATAGTTGTCCGATTTTGACAAGGCTTAATGAAACTATGTCAAATTATTAAAAACTTATAAATACGAGCGTTGGGAGCGATAACATTAAAAACAAAAAAGTTTTTCTCACTAAGACTTTTTTCCAGACCTAACTTTTGTATATCAGCTATACTATATAGTAGTCCGATTTCGAAAAGTTTTGGTGAAATTATGTGAAATCAATAAAAACTTATAAATACGAGCGTTGGGAGCGATAATATTGAAAACAAAAAAAAATTTCTAAGACTTTTTTTCAGACCTAACTTTTGTATGGCAGCTATACTATATAGTTGTCCGATTTCGACAAGTCTTGGAGCGTTGGGAGCGATAGCACTAAAAACAAAAAAGTTTTCCTCACTAAATCTAGTTTTTCAACCGATCGTTCCTATGGCAGCTATATGCTATAGTCATCCGATCCGGCCGGTTCCGACTTATTAGCAGTGTGCAGTAAAAAGAAGACTGTGCAAAGTTTCAGCTCTATAGCTTCTAAACTGAGAGACTAGTTTGCGTAGAAACAGACAGACAAACAGACGGACGGACAAAGCTCAATCGACTTAGCTCCTCGCCCTGATCTGATATATATAGTTTATAGGGTCGGAAATGAATATTTCTGTGCGTTGCAAACTTCTGGGCAAAATTATAATACCCTTTTGCAAGGGTATAAAAAATACTTTGCAAAATTTAAGATTTCTACGTCTTTTGGATTTATTCACCCAGAGAAAAAAAACAAGCCGATCGTGGTTGATATCAAGCAGTTTTTATCTGAAAAGTACGGTAAGACGAAACATTCTTGGATCCAAGCCGAAAATACTGAAATCAAGCTCGAATTTCTGAATCGTTCGAAGTCAATATTGATTGTCTTCTCCTATGCAATCAGTTTTCGTCGTAAAAAATCAAGAAGAAAATATCCAAATTGAAGCCGATTTCAGCCTCGCCGATTCGTGCTAGATTTCTCTGTGTGTTTAAATCAGGGTATCAAACCGAATCGAATTTCGGTTCCGGTCTCGGATTCTCTTCTGGTATACTCTGAAATTTTAGTTTCGGTAAAAGGTTCTGTTTTGGTTCTATTTTATGTAAGGGCGCTTGTAGCTACTATGTAGATACATTTTTTTTTGCATAAGAATAACAGAGGTATGTTAGCGATGCACACACACATTGCTGTTAAGCAGCTCCCCAGTCGGACTTGGATGCATGACAGATGTCCATATTTCATGCCAACTTGGCACGTCAGAAGGCATGAGAAAATCTGAAGGTTCCGCTTCGTTTGTCTTAAGAAACGCCGTGAAACTCAGGGGTTGTTGTTGTAACCGTTAACCGTTTGGGTGACGTCACGCACCAGCCTTCGGGTTCCGCGTTTCTCCTTACGAACTCAGTACTTCAGATGCACTGACTTTGTATATCGTAGGGAGGAAGACCTGGCCGTCAGCTTACGAATTTATGTTTTTTGCATGCCTTTTAGTAAAATGTCACCCCCATAATCAACTTAACTACATTTGAGTTTATTTGCCATTTTTATTAACAAATAATTTAATATACAAACCAACAACTATTTTTGTTTATTTCTATTATTATTATTGATGTTCGCCATGATGCCTTTGGTTTCTAATGGTAGGGATGATTGTTAGTGAATTGGCCTTTAAAAGAGTTGTTGCTCATCGTTTCTGCAGGAATGACCTGTTTTAAGTAATAAAACTGATAAATAATGACAAATTAATGATAATTATATTACTTTAGTGCTATTGAGTCCGTAGATGTAACTAAATTCGATACTCACCAACAATGTATTGCGCATTTATAAATGAAAAAAATTTTTATATATTCTCTGGGAACACACTGACTTAAGAATTTTTTTCGCTTTTCTCTCTCTCGTTTGGTCAACGTTCGCCAAGCGTTCGGAGCTGACTTCGTTTTTCTACTTCGTGCTCATCCCACAACTAAGAGAGACTTAACCGTTTCACGATAGGCCGACTTTTAGCCTTACGAATACCTGAGAAAAGAACGTGTGAGTTTTTCATGATGATAAATGCGCTAATGTCATGCCTAAAAATTATGCAGTGACTATTTCCCTGAAATTTCATGCCACAAAATGTACTTATTTTGGGAAGCACATGCTGCAAAGTCCGATAGATCTATCTGAGCGACGTGTTAATGGCTTAAGCTTAACAGCGAAAAGAGCTCCTATACATGTGAGAAGCATAGGTATGGGTGGTCATATTAGGACGTCCGTATTAGTGCGCGATCGGATGCAGAGTGGATTGGGCTGCAAGTTCCGTTGTCGTCAATGCAATGCACCCCCACAAGGGTGAAAAGGAAAGCGTGAAGCGAGACAGAATCTAGCTTCCCTCTGCTCCAATGGCGGAGTGGTGAGATGCTGAGCTGCAGCGTCACCGAGGTTTCGTGGGCGAAGAAGGACGCCTCCACAAGCATTCACAAAAAGCCACTGCAGTGAAAAGTTGATTTTTTTTTCCTTCTCAAAGTCAACCGGTTTCACTAATAAGAATCAGCAAAAGTTTTCGGACCCGGAAAGTCCAAAGTGACATTTGTTTACAAGTGTGCGTAGAACCAACTTGGAGCTGCTTAAGGCGCGCTAAAAATCTTTTTGTGGACGCCAGATCCAACAGGGTAAGTTGGAGCAAACGGGGGTGTCTTCATCACTTGAGGGGGAAAAAAATGTAATTTGCAGAGTGAGGCTCACGAAGAAAATTTTCCTTTGCCTTTACAGGAGGATTTGGCGTCATATAACGCCCAAAATTTTATTCATCCCAAGCGGAAGCCAGGAAGGTTGATTTCTATCGCCTCTAAAGGGATCAAACGCACGCAAGCTTAACATCAACCTGCAGCGACTGCAAGGCTCACTAAAGAGCGAATTAACATTTAAACTACCAAACGCCTCCAATGCCCAAAGCCTAGGCAGAAAATTTAAAAGATAAATCAGATGCCCGAAAACTGTTCTTTGCGTCAGAAGTGTGAGACGAGCGTTTAATTTATACCATAAAATCTTCTAATTGAGCCCGGACGCGAAGTGAAACCATAACGCATGGATTAGTTGTTAATAGTAGCCTTTAAATCGTTTTAAATAATTTTTTTTGTTTCTGATCGGTTTTAAATAATTTTTATTGTCGCGAGTGAGTGTGAGAGTCTGCTTGCTGCTGCAAAAAAACCTGTAAAAGGGTAAAAATTTTCAAAGAGATGTCTGGCAGTGCAGCAGAAGCATAAAAAAATTTTGTTTCGTTTTTTTTGTGATAAAACAAAAACTCCTTTGAAGAGAGAAGGTCGGCATAGAGGCAGGCAGATGTGCATTTAATTATAATTCTTTTTTCAACAGCGGTATCTACAATGGGAGCGCTTTCAACTGTGGAGAACCAAAAGTAAGTTCAAAACCCAAATTTTTATTATTTAAACGCATATATTTTTGCCAGTGCTAAAACCCTAAAACATCAACATTGAATCGCAAAAGAAAAGAAACGAAAAAAAAATCATATGAAAGATACCGTTGCTTTGTCTAGCTCGCTAGGAGTTACCTCCCCCACTCTCCTCTTTTAAGTTTACCGGCAGACAAAAGCGCGTTCTAATGCTTCTGCGCGCCTGCGCTTAACCGCTGTATTAGGCGTTGGTTATTTTTTTTTTGCATTTGCTTTTGAATACTTCGCATTTATGCGTGGAGAGCAGAGATTAAAACCGAAACAAATAAAGGTTTGGGTTACGGTTACTGTTTTGGCCGATCGCTTTTTTCCGGTTACGGTTATATTACTGTTGTGCGATATCGGTTTCGGTACTGGTTTCGGTTATTAACTTAATTCTGTTTCGGGTATTGGTTACGGTTACGGTTATTAGTACAAAATATCACTTTGACTAATCATGCTGGCAAAAGCGGGGATTCAATAAAAATTCTACTCCTTAAAACGAACGCTCAAATCTTCTAACTCGTGAGACTAAAGTTTGGTCTATGTTCAGTCGTTGTTTTTGATTTCAAAATTTTGATTTTCCAAAACCATACCAAAGACTAACAGTTCGCTCTACATTCTTGTTGATCCAACTGTTTCTTCGCTAATTTTGTCCCACACCTTAGGTTACTGAAAAATTATAAAAGAAAACAAAATTTGAACTAAAATCGTATATTTTTGGATCGGCAAAACTAGCCAGCATCCAGTGTAATATCACATATGTATAAAGAAAGGTGAGGAGGGTAAAGATTTTAGTTAGCTGCACTCGCTCTTTCTAGTTCGCACTCTTTTCTTTGTGACCGTCAGCAACAGTTCGGCGTAATGTATGCAAGTTAAACGTTCATCGTGCAAACATCAAATAAATTTACGTCAGAGCCGGCCATGCATAACTGAGTGTAAGAGAGAGAAGTGCATATTTTTCTGTCCTCTCCATTTGGCTTGTCCTGGTCTAGACCAATGCCGGCTAACCTTAGTTACCAGGGGCCCAAGTCACCGATCCGAACTTATGGTAGTGTGAGTCGGTGAAAACTGAATTGCATGTAAAACGGTTGTAGTCTGGAGAGAGAGAGATCTCTTGCTCACTAACACAAGCACATGTTTCTGTCCTCTACATTAACCCTGCATTGATTTACGCTTATCGAAATTTTTACTAGTAGAGGAAAACCGAAATAAACCGTTTTGTTTGTTTCTGTTTCAGTACTCATAACCGGTTATGGTAATATAGGTTATGGGGTTACGGTTATAAGAACAAATTTTTTTTCGGTTACGGTTAACTGTTTCGGTTACAAGTTTTAAAGTGTTTTTAGCGGTTAAGGGTTACGGTTTCGGTAACGGTTTTAATCTCTGCTGGAGAGGTTACAAGCATTTAAGCAATCAGACACCCATACTCATACGCGCAACAGATGATTTGCGTTTGTTTATCAATTTAAATTTTGTTTGAATTTTAGAAATATCTACTTTAATTTTTTTTAATAGTCTTTCACTAGCGTAATAATCAGCAGTTTTAACATGTCTACATACTACTTGTTTTTGTCTGTTTTAAGCCAATAAATTTTTATAATGTATCGTAATTAAATTAATTTTTGTTGAACTCATGCTAACGCTGCCCCTGTGAGAAGAATGCAAAGGGATCGTTCACAGAATTTATGAAGTCTTTTAGGAGCGAACGGTCAAGGAAGGGTGGGCCAGCGCAACCACAACAACAACAGTGGCTGTAAATACGAATGTGTAAGAGTGTAAGTGTGTATGTTTGTGTTTGGATTATTTGTTCTCTTCCGGTTAGAATTTAGTCTTTTTATTGTCGCAAGCACGCTCACTAATATAGGAGAAAAATATGATCAGGGCAATGCTTTGGAGGCAGCAACATATCCACTCCAAGCCGACGAGACATAGCCGGATATTAAAGCGTGCCTGTTGCCCCAAAAGTCGAAAAACCGCCCTTACATAATTCGTTACATTTATTTCGGTAGTCGGTTCAGTACAGGTACCTTGACTTACATTTCGGTATACCGGTACGTAGCGCTTACTTGGGTAGCTGGAACAGCAAGAATATTTTATGATAATTCAATTCTGGAAACTTTGTCGAGTTTTCTGACCACTATTTTAGTACATTTAATTTACTTTGTAAACGTTTAATGTTCAGAAAAACCATGATTGATGCCATTAAACTGATTTGTGAAAATACTAAGCTATTTGAGAGGACTATTCTCTTTCCTTTCATTCAAAATCATATATAAGTCGACTTCATTTTCACTTTCAATGTAATTGGGAGCTGTTTTCCTCATTTTAGTTGCATCTAAACAGAAATGGATAAAATTCTTGCATTTATATCTGTCAAAGCAGTTTCACACGTACTTTCCTGTTAAGTAAATGTAAATGTTGGCTATACAGCTCCAACAACGGGGCCAAGCCAAGCTTCTCTCAATCTCTTGGCGTGTGTGCTTTAAATTTTTTGCACAAGAGAAAGGGACCTACAGTTTAACGCCGGATCCGAACGGCAAAGTTTGAGAATTTGCTTTTTCATGGCTAGCTACTTCACAGCTGGCGCCAATAGCTGGTAAAGGTGACCGTATGTGTAAAAGCTATTTTTCTAAATAAAGAAAAAAACTTTTATTATTAGATGTTCAGAGGCGGGATCGAACCCACGACCTCCCGCCCAGCAGTCCCGCTGGCATAATTCCTGCGGGGTTCGCGTGCTAAATGTCGCGTTTTTCATAATATTTAAAAACAATAATATTTAAAAACTTATTAAAACAAAACTAATGTAAATAATAGAATCTGATAGAATAATAGAAGTTAACTGCTTCAAAATTTTGGCTTACTATTCCCAGATTTATGAACTTTTTTAGATGCAGTCGAAAACGACTCTAATTTTTGTCGCGTGATAAATCCCATGATTTTTTTAAGTATATTTCAATCGTCAAATCGACTTAACTTGACTTTTGCACTACATATACTGCCACCAAAACTCTTCCAAAAAATAGAAATAAAATCAAAAATTCTTTTTGTTTTCTACATTTCCCTGCATTCGCGACTGTTGAAATGCCCATATATATTTTATAAAGCCATCAATTCCCGAATTTTTCAGGATCAAATGCATAATTTGGAACAGTTGTTGTTGTGCTGGAAGCAAACACAGTTTCAAATTTTTCAATTCTACTCTCGTGTACAATGTTACACCAATAAGAACATAATCATGCGTTAGATGAAGAAAAGAGAAAAAATAATGAACTGTGCTTTCATTCAAGAGATAACATAATGAACGGTTCTTTAAATTATTTTTCTTGCTGTTGTTTCCCACGATCAATGAAAAACAAAAATTGTGGAATATTTAAGCGTTTTGTCAGTGCTCAAGCAATAGCCCAACAAGAAACCCACCTCTTTAACACTCAATCCATCCCAATCCTTATTAACTATACTAACATTTTGTTCTCAAAACCAAATGCCAGCAAAACAGACATTAATTCATACTGCCCAATATCACACTACCCATGCTTATAAAAAGCTCTAGACCAAAAAAACCTAAAAGGCTGTGGTGGTTTGTCACCAACGTCAAACCAATTCACATTAGCCAAACCGAATAGGTGCAAACTCCATCCTCGACCAACACTCCGAATGGAAAGCCGGTACCAAAATTAATAACTTCATTCAACTCAACTGCCGCTCGCGCATATGCAACGCGTCACAAATCTAACTTGTATTGAATCTGCCTTCCAATAAATTCTTGCACATCGCAAAAATGAGAACACATGAAATTCTCAAACTCGAATTCCCTCATGGATAACACAAGTTTACAAAAAAATGATTACTTTTGCAACAAAGAATTAAGCAACCGTTCCTGATGTATTTTTCGCCGCTGAACTCAGATATATTGTCCGTTTTCTCCCAGCACGTCAGGCTTACGAGATATTTGCATAAACGTGTGTTTAGCGAGGTATCTTTACATTTGTTGGTCCTGTGGCCATATTAAGAGTCCTACTTCAACCAAATTTGTTTTAATGTAAGCTGCATTCAATGACGTTACAGAAAAATGAAACACAAAGTTTTGATTTTGCTGACAAGGTACAAATTTTTGGATTTTAATATTAAAAATAGAGGCCAGCTAACTTCGGCTCGACCGAAGTTTATATACCCTTGGAGCTTGATATATGCCTGCCAGTTTGTATGGCAGCTATACTATATAGTAGTCCGATTTCGAAAAGTTTTGGTGAAATTATGTGAAATCATTGAAAACTTATAAATACGAGCGTTGAGAGCGATAACAATGAAAACAAAAAAGGTTTTCTCACTAAGACTTTTTTTCAGACCTAACTTTGGTTAGGTGTGAAATCATTTAAAACTTATAAATACGAGCGTTGGGAGCGATAGCACTAAAAACAAAAAAGTTTTCCTCACTAAATCTAGTTTTTCAACCGATCGTTCCTATGGCAGCTATATGCTATAGTCATCCGATCCGGCCGGTTCCGACAAATGTGCAGCGTATTTGTACCAAAAGACTTCGTGCAAAGTTTGGTTAAGAAAGCTTTAAAACTGACGGAGGAGATAGCATAGAAACAGACGGACGGACGGACGGACAGACGGACATGGCTATATCAACTCAGCTCGTCATGCTGATCAAGAATATATATACTTTATGTGGTTGGAGATGCTTCCTTCCCTGCGTTACAAACATCCGCACAATTTTAATATACCCTCTCCAAGGGTATACAAATAAAATCAAATGCGACAGGACTAGATAATATAGACCCAAAATTTTTAAAAATACTTCTCCCAAAAATCTTTGTACATGTTACGCACATATTTAATACGGCTTTGACAACTTCTTGTTTTCCAATGGCTTGGAAGATGGCTAAAGTCCTACCAATTCCGAAAGGAAATAACGAATACAGACTTATCTCTATACTGCCCTTCCTTTCCAAAGCGTTAGAACAAATTATAACATCCCAAATTAATCGCGGGGTGTCACAGAAATCTCTAGAGAATTTGGCCTCGGTTGGTTTGCAAATCGCTCGAAAAATCCGTCGGTGTCCCAGAACTTCAAGAGATTTCATGTTCTTATTTGAAAATCGAGTTGGAAGGTTTGTGTCCATGCTTATGGTATTTTTCTCTCAAATCTATAAACAGGGTTGTCCTTTCTTGCAAAAAAAATTTCCTATCTTCTAGTTTTGTGTTAATTTGATGTTTAAATGGAAGTTTTTGATTGTGTAACATGTTGTACGATGCAGTTTTAAATTATAATTCAAATTCTAGTCATATTGTTCAAAAATAAAATGAAAAATTTAAAATTAATTTTTGCGCCAATCATTAATGTTACTTGGCAACCCTTAGCGCATGTTGGTACTCAGCGCTTGTTGTTACTCAGAGAGCGTCACCATGTGCAGAGGGCGCCAACTGACGTTGAGTAGCGAGTTGATTTGTCAACATTCGGTTGGTTTTGCAAACAATTATTGAAACGCAAATTTTAATATTAAAAAAATTTTATTCATTTGATGCAATCTTTGCAGAAAAATAATGTTGATTGCATTTCCAATACCAATTTTACTTATCAAAACTGTTTTAGTGGTGAATTTCGCCAAATCTCCCAACAAAACACGAGAGATTTAAAACCAACCGAAAGAGATTTCTGTGACACCGAGAATTGGTTTTGGGTTGGAATTTGGTTGGAAGAGATTTCTGTGACACCGCTGAATGTGTTTTTGGAAAAAAATTTTTTATTGAACGATAGACAGTCCGGGTTTAGGAAAAATCGAAGTTGAACTACATTAGTCACTAAAATTGCAGAGGACATACGTAACAAACGTGACAATGACCAAGTTACTTTCTTAACGCTTCTAGATTATAACAAAGCATTCGACACAGTTAACCATGAAGTACTATGTTAAAAGCTAAAAATCTTATATAATTTCTCGGATACTGCCGTAAAATTGATGAAGTCGTACCTGAACGATAGAAGCTAAGCTGTCGTTACCCAATTGGGTTCGTCAACTTTTCTTGACGTAAAATCGGGAGTTCCACAAGGATCTGTCCTAGGACCATTATTGTTTAGTCTTTTGTTCAATGACCTCCCCAGTGTTTTGTCTAAATGTGAAGTCCAAATGTATGCCGATGATGTGCAAATGTATGTTAGTCGTCCGTTAGCCAAAATTTCTGAGTGTATTAGTATTTGTAATAGCGAACTAAATATAATAAGTGATTGGGCTAGGAGAAATGGATTAAAGATTAATCCGAAAAAATCAAAGTACATTGCAAAAGCTTGAAATTGACAGTACTTATATAGAATATGTTGAAAAGACTGCTAATTTAGGATTTACATTTAACAACCATTAACATGGGATGATCATATAAACCAAGCACTTGGAAAAACATATGGAGTTTTAAGACAATTAAATTTTACTAAGCAGTTTATACCCACAACAACAAGAAAATTGATCGCTAAAGCTTACCTTCTCCCGAAGCTCTTTTATAGCATAGAGGTTTTTGGCAATTGCAACTCAATATATAGGCATAAATTGAATGTTGCATTTAACGATATTGCCAGATATATGTATATTTAATAAAAAAAGGACCGATCACATATCAACTTTTGCTATACAGATATATTATATAACATCAACCTTTGGAATCATCTTCCACATGACCTTAAGACAATTAGGAACGCACAGACATTTAGGGAAAAACTCACAAACCACTTACAAGAACAACAACAACATATTTCAAACTAAACGAAATTAAATTAATTAATAGTATTTAACCTAACATATAACATAATCTGTCTTTATCTTAAGTAACTGAACTGATTAAAAATTCCTTGTTTGTACAACCATTTTTAGTAACTTAACTTAAAGCTATGTAATTGTGAATAGTTGTGATTAGTGTTATAAAAATAAGTATTAAATTACTTGTACCACTAAGATGGAAAATAAACCAAATATATATATTTTTAATTTATTTTTTCTGTTATACTAGAACTGTTATCAAAAAACACTTTGAGCATATGTTATTTTCAAAGTGTTATTGAAAGGCAGATACATTTTTCTCTCAACAGTTTTCGGTTAACAGAAAACACAAATAACATAATAACAAACTCAGTGAGAAACCGAAATTGCTTATTTTGTGTTTCTCTCAGTGGAAAATAGTTTGAAAATATGTGTTGAGAGTTATTCCGGACCTCTGCTCCAAACTGATCAAGCTCCAAACAGATCAAACTCCAAACAGATTAGCTCAAATATGTATATCAAGGTTCAAACATATCAATCTTATGTGGTTCAGTCGATCAAGACAAGTCAGAAAAACAGTCGGACTAAAAAATATTCAGTGAAAATTCGAGAAACACTAAGAAAAACAGCATGGCAAGACATTGCCAAGCATGGTGTCATTAACTTAAGCCTCCTCGACCAAAACAAAAAGGATTGGAGAGCACTAATAGCAGCGGCCACGACCGTTAAGCGATTCAGATATTAATATCGGGCAAAAGAAGAAGAAGGCTTCGTATAGAAGAAGAAATGGAACTTTCAGGACTGCTCTCAATTTCACTTCGGTTTTCCTGTAAACGTTTGTTCTTTGAACTCTATGTTAATAAAATTGTATGGAAGGTGACACTTATATCTACGGCTACTAGATTCGCTTTCAGTAAAAATGGAATTGCTCAAGCAGTTGAAACCGGCAGCTCAATGCCAAGTGGTTTCAATTCGTAGAAAATTGAAGCCTTAATCTAGTAGCCACAGATTTTCTTTACACCTTCCATTCAAATTTGTAAGAGTAAAATGACCTGTTCAAACGTTTATACGAAAACCGAAGTGTTTATACTAGTTACAGACTTTGTGGTAGGTGAGTTAATTAAACCTATTTACATTGACTGAAGACTCATTAAATCCCGAAAAGAATTACCAAAGAGAATAAAAAAATACAAAGAATGGAAATGCCAACCAAGTGGAATTGCATACCTGCATTTATGCAAAAGCTCTATTCGCAGCTAAGGGATTTCCATTGTAATAAGAACGCTAAATGCTTTATAAACTGCTTTTCAAGACAATAAATGACCACACAAGTATACATAGATACCATGATACCAACCATGATTATGACAACACTGAGCGGCGATTAATACCATGGATGACCAATGGCAAAGAATATAGTCAAGATCATAAACGCTGTTTTAAACCACGTTCCATGACTGTCAAATCATTAGACCGCAAATAGTAATAATGCCAATAAACATTACTGTCAACCTAGTGAAAATCATGCCACGCATTAGCGCAGTTTACATCTAAAGCATCTTCATGGCAAAAAAACCGTGCTTAAGAAACAGCTTTTCAAAAATCACCCTTTTGACCCATTCAATCTTCACTAGTTTTCATGACAAGCTCATCATATAAAATTTTGCAAATCTTTGCAAATTTTCGCAATTTTTAAGGATAGGTTTACCTACACCTCTTATTTACCCGTCGACAATATTTTACCATTAAACCTTCACAATAATCTGAACTCATTATAAAATTTTGCAAATTTTCTTTGGACCGATGAACAGTCATTTTCCATTTATCCGCCTATAATAAACATTTAAATAATCTCCATAATAGATTAGAAGAAATCATTACAATCGGTTAATGTTTTTGCAGATTTCGACCCACTTCACATATTTTTATGCTCGCATAATAAATTTTACGCTTAACTGCACATTTGTGGAATCTATGTTAAGAGGCTCTGAACCAAATTTTGCTTTGAGCAGCTGACGCGACATTGCTGCTACTCAATGTGCTGAAATCTATATGGGCATTTCCACAGAAAGGTCCACCAAGATCGACAAAATATTTTTTTAAAAAATGATTTTTCTTAACATGACATGAAAAACAAAAATTTAAATAAATAACATAATTTATTTAAAGCAGAGATGGGCATGCACACATACCGTCACACTTTTCACACGCATACAAGCACAAGCAAATATAAGTAGCTGTCAATGCTTATAGAGTACGTGTGATTTTTGCAGTCGGCCGCGGCAAAGGCCTAATGCACGCGCTGCTTGGTGTGTGCATTGGAACGTCGCGACGCGCCCATCTCTGATTTAAAGCCTTTCTGATTCCATACTAAAAGAAAATTGGCCTGAATACTAAAAATAAGTCAATTTCATTGTTAGCTTTTTTTAATTTGTCGCGTGCTAAATGTCGCGTTCTTCATAATATTAAAGCTTATAAAAACAAAGCTAATGTAAATAACTGAATATCATTGCACTCAATAAAAAGCTGGGTTATTCCCCTTTATTTAAGAGTTAACCGCTTTAAAATTTTTGTTTACTATTCCCTGATTTATGAATTTTATTGGATTTATATTATTATATATTTATATTTTAATCGACAAATCGACTGAACCTATCTTTTGCTCTAAATATTCTGCTACCAAAACTCTACCAATAAATAAAAACAAAAATCAAAAATATTTTTGTTTTCTTTATTTCTTTGCACTTTAAAGTCGTACAAGTGTCGCGTTCGCGACTGTGGAAATGCCCATATATAAATGTGTTCGCCCGACTGACTGACTATTATCAGACCACAGCTAAACTGCTCGTGCTAGAAATCTATGATTTGGCATAGACCTTCGGTTAGTTATGTAGGTCCGCACTTGACCTTATTTCAAAAGAAAGAAGTTAAAATTTTACAAAACTAGCAGCCAAAAAATGTATGTATGTATATGTAATTGCTGTTATCTGTGTTCCGTCTTTTGTTAGAGATGGTGGTACGTGATCTCAACGATACTGTCGGCGGGTTCAGCTAGTAAGATATACTGCTATGTTCCGGTTTTCACTAAAGTGAATTCGAATTTTTTACATGTTCTCTTCTCTATTCAAGAATCAAGGAAATCCGTATCAAACCTACAGTTTCTACTGACTCTTTACACGACTGATTCAAGGTAAAACGTTTTAATCTGATTAACCAAATCAATTTTATGCAACAGCATATTTAACGAATTCGAATTCGACAATTTTTGTCGAAAGTGAAAACCGGAACAGGCCTGATAGTCTTTCGACTTTGACCAAAACTTCCATGTCTGTGTGAAAGCATATAATATTAATAACCGCAGAGTTGGGAGACGTTAACATTAAAAACAAAAATAGAGGGAAGCTAACTTCGGCTCGACCGAAGTTTATATACCCTTGGAGCATGATATTTGTCTGCGAGTTTGTTATATGGCATCTATACTATGTATACATCCGATTTTGATCAAACTCTCCAAAATTGTGCTGAAGCAGATAATATTCATAGCTGGAGAGTATAAAGACACTACCATCGAAAATGAAGAAGTTTTTCTCACTCAGACTTTTTTCAGACCTATCTTTTGTATAGGAGCTATACTATGTAGTTGTCCGATTTCGACAAATCTTGATGAAATTGTGTAAAATCATTGAAAACTTATAAATACGAGCGTTAAGAGTGATAGCATTAAAACAAAAAAGTTTTTCTCACTAAAACCAGTTTTTCAACCGATCGTTACTATGGCAGCTATAAGCGATAGACATCCGATTCAGATCAAACTTGACAGAATTGTGTTAGCAAGTAAATTAGTTAGTTACAAGTTTGAATGCGATACGCGACGGATGTACAGACGGACGGACAGACGGACATGGCTATATCAACTCAGCTCGTCATGCTGATCAAGAATATATATATTTTATGTGGGCGGAGATGCTTCCTCTGTGCGTTACAAACATCCGGACAATTTTAATATACCCTCTTCAAGTGTATAAAAACGAAAATAGAGAGAAGCTAACTTCGGCTCGACTGAAGTTTATTTACCCTTGGAGCATATGCCTGCCAGTTTGTTATGTGGATGCTATATTATATATGTATGTATCAACATATTCATAACTGAAAGTGTAAAGTGTTCAACAAAAAAAAAAATTTCTCACTAGAACTTCTTTTTTGGCCTTTCGTTTATTGTGGGAGCTAAATGCTATAGTCATCCGATTGGATCAAACTTGGCAGATTTGTGTGGTAGCATGTAACATTGATCAGTAACAAGTTTGGATGCGATAGATAGAAAACAAAAAAGTTTTTTTTACCAAGACTTTTTTTCAGACCTATCTTTTGTATGGCAGCTATACTATATAGTTGTCAGATTTCGACAAATCTTGGTGAAATTATGTGAAATTATAGAAAACTTATAAATACGAGGGTAAGGAGCGATATCACTGAAAACAAAAAAGTTTTTCTCACTAAAACTAGTTTTTTTTGCTATAGTCATCCGATACGGCCGGTTCCGAAATGTGCAGCGTATTTGTAAAAAAAAAAGACTTTGTGCAAAGTTTGGTTAAGATAGCTTTAAAACTGACGGAGGAGATAGCATAGAAACAGACGGACGGACGGACGGACAGACAGACATGGCTATATCTCAGCTCGTTATTCTGAACAAATATATAACTACTTTATGTGGTCGGAGAAGATTCAGTGACCACCGCTGATTTATAAATTGATCGATTTCGACGTATGCGTACCGGTATCAAAGTTTCGTTTTCGTTCCGATGTAATCGGTTTTAATAAAAACAGTGCAACATTGAAATTTTTATCGGGTCCGATTCCGGTACGGTCACGGTATTATGCCCTTCAAAATTGGATATACGCATTTACATTCCGGCGAATATACCGCCTTATAACCAGTTTAAAAGTAGATCAAAGCTGACTTAAAATTGAAAGAAATACAATAAATTTATAGCAAAAGCTTATTCCTGATCTAGAGCCGTCTTAGTAAATAAAATAGTCTTGCAAATTGCATTCATCTTTCAACAGTAAATAACGTTGTAGGTCATTATTAAACTTGCATGGAAGTCAAATAACGACACTACTCTGGCGTCTTTCCCTACCATTTACAAATTCATAAACTCCTCTTGAACCCAATTTGAGCTGTGCACTACCATTATTGAGTACTTACTGTCCACACCATATTTTCCCTTGGCCAACTTCTCGGCTCTGCCCTGCTCTGTGGCTGAATCGGTGCCGCCATTTTCACTGCTGGAGTCCACGTTCGTAGAGTTGGATTTCAATTCACCATTGACCGCGCACTTTGTCATAGTCCCACCCTGGGATTTAAGGAAGCTATCCCGCTTGGCCTTTAGCGTGTCTTTTACGTTTGTCGTTTTTACCACCTTCTTTAGTGCCTGCGCCTGACGCCCATCCGTATCAGAATTTTCAACGGTTATAGGCCGCGGTGAGTTTGACGAAAAGGATGAGTCAATGGCCAACTTTTTAGCGGGCTTTTGGTTGTCACTTGCATTGCTGCTACTGCTGCGGGATTTTCCTTTATTGCCAGCCGATACGCTGGCTTTGGCTCTTTGTGTGAATTCTCTTTGTCCTTTTTCTTTGATTTGGTAGTATCAACTTCACCGGACTCCTTATTATCATCTTCTTCATCATTGTCATTATCGGATGATGAAGAAGACGAATCGGAGCTGGTAAACGATTTCTTGGTAGACTTCTTGAACTCCAGAGGCCCGCAATTGATATAGAAACCACCCTCGACAGTCTCCACCTCCTTGGGTACGACCTCATCATACTAAAAGGAAGAAGGTATCAAATAACAAATAACTGGTTAAATTTTGATCAAACTAACCGGCTCGGTGTTGTCTACAAATGAGTCGGATTCATCATAGCCCATGCCGATGTCACAGAAATCATCCTTTTTACTGCGACCCCGTCCCTTGGCATACGCATTGCCATATTTAGCTTTCAGCTCCTTGGCAATGAGAGCCACATCGTCATCATTATCGGCAAATTGATCATTACTTGGCAACGGTCCATTGCCAGTCTTGAGTTTCAGCTTTTTTACCATTTTCTAAAGCAAACGCAGTAGATAAGGCCAGTTCTTAAAGGAATTTCAACCGATATCATACCTTCTCCAAGTGCAAGTAGTTAAACTCTGGAAAATTGTTAGAATTCTTCTTGGATAGGTCCAACTCAATGCGTATGCATTTATTTATGTTCCTTCCAGCTGTTTTGATAGCCGAAGGAAAATCCCCGCCACCGAATTTCGAATAGAACGTCGACGGCTCGCTGCGCCTTTGGCTGATGGTGGGAAGAACCACACGTTTCGCATTACCTTCCATCGACGATGGCTTAAACGTTTTCTGAAAAGCACCTTCCCGCCCTTTTAAGTTAACAGAGAGCGTGCCGCTGTTCTTCTGCTTGTGCTGCTGCTGGTGTACTGCTGAAAACGCACAAAAAAAGGTGTTGTGGACTTGTTTGAACCTGCATATGCAGCTTGAATTTCTGAGAAAGATGATAGCTTCTATGAGAGACATGTGTTATAAAGAAAAAGCAATTAACAAGGGAGAGAAGGAGATGGAGTACACACAAAACGAAACGACATGTTAAGGGGGGAGGGGGGCTGTAGAGCGTTGTATGTGGGTGACGCGGGGAAGGGGGTAGGAGTCGTGAGCTGTGGAGGAAGGCGGAAAGCCAATATAATTGAGCAGAGTGCAGGTGCTGCTCTGAAACGCACAGTCTTCATTTAATATTGCTAGATTCGAAATTCACTATGTGGTCGTGCGGCAGAAATATGCACATACATATGTTAAAATACATACTTACAATTCTGAAATTTGAGGGCGCCTAAAAAATTTGGTTTGGTCCGTTGAGACGACATGGCTGTCTGCCAGATGAAAACGCACAATTTCTTAAATCTTGGACGCGGACAAAGTCGCGGAGGTTAAGCGTAAATAAACATCAAGAAATGGCGACAATTCGATATGATTTCCCGCCCTTTCAAGTTAACAGCGATCACGACGCTGTACTCTGTTGCTGCTGTACTGCTCTCAGTGCTGCCACTTTAGCAATTTAGTTGCCAGATCTAGCAACTTAAAAAATACAGTGGTGGACAAAAATATTTTGACAAAAAAAAATTCTTAAATAATCCATTATATCTTTCAAACAACAAAAAAATTCTAAAATTTTGAAAGTGTATCAAAATTATACGACACATGTCAATTTGTTGGATTTAGTTAATATTTTATTTATATAATGGTACATAATCAATATTTAATAATTAATAGAGCCACCTTAATCTTTTGCTACCTCGAAAAGTCTCTTAGGTATTGAACTCACTCAATTTTTAAGTAAATTTTTATTCTAAAATAGACCACTAAGCCAAAATTTCACTTTTGAGGCTTTCGACATCCTCAAATTTGTTGTTATTGGCGTAAACTCGCCTGTCTAAGATACCCCAAATCTTTTAAATTGGGTTTAGGTCGGGGGAGCACTCTGGCCAATCCATAAAATTTATATGGTGCTCACTCAAGAAGCGATGGGTCTCTCTGCTCTTGTGAATAGATGCATTATCTTGCACAAAAACAAAATCTCATTCCATATTGTTTTCCAGAAATGGCTGAATACTATCCTCCAATACTTTTTTTGTATTCTCCACTGTTCATCCTGGAGCTTGTGAAGCGCAGATCAGGCGTTTCAGATGCATGGAAGGCTCCCCAAAACATAAGTGGATTCTTACGCAAATCTCTCCAATAGTGCCGAAACCCATCTGGGCCGTTAAGATTACATTTTTTTTCATCAGGAAAAATTATCTTATTGTAAAATATTGAACAAATCTGTTTTTTCCACAAATTGGGGTCGTGCTGTTTTGTGGTGCGACTTTAAGACTCCTCAGAAAATGCACTCCTATGATTGCAGCGTCCGCCAAACAGTCATCCGTGACACAGCGGTAGTGCAACATGCGGCAAGTGTGGAGCACGAAGCAAACGAATTGCAAGCTTTAAGTGTTATGCGACGTTTGTTATGTACCGACTTTTTCTCTTGCGTCCATATATCGGTTGCCGGCTAGCTAACGGCTGGCTCAGGGGTGGGCCCGACCCCGACACATGGACAATCCGATAACAAAAATCTTTCATTTATATTTTCTGGATTAATTTTATCATCTCTGTTTGGTGGAGTTATTGTGCAAGCAGATATTGATGCTTGCCTGTGTTCTGCCCTCCCTACCATTTAGTTGGCTATATTATTTCCTGGCCAACTCCCGAACCTACACCTCACGTTGTACGACGCCTACCTCACCCCATCATTAATACTTCAAGCCATCATGATTCTTTCTCACTTTCAGACATATATATATTTAAACACTTTCCTAACATTCACAGACATTTCTTTTCCTAACCTGGGTACCACAGGGACGTATACAAGGTAAGTAAATAAATAATAAATAAATATATGACAGATACTTAGAGGTAGGGAATATTTAATATGGGTGCATAACTTTTTTTGGTAGGTTAATTTACGTTTTAAGTTGTAGTATGAGGATAAGTTTTCGGTGTTTCTTTTAAGTTCTTAATAAATAAATAAATAAATTAACTTTTTAAATATGTACATGTATGTACTGCGTGATTATTTTAATTTTGGCATTCGGGCAAATTGTATGATATGTATGTAGGATTGGTATGATGTATTATGATGCCTCTTTTGACAGGCAAAAAAAATTCTCTGTTGCCTGCTCTGCCAAAAAGCTTAAGGCCCAGACAGCCTTATAACCGCTGCTGATTTTCCTTTTATATGTTTAGCCAATATAAAAATAATAGAGGGTATAAAAACCTGGGTCACCTGGAGGTGGTGGCCAATCCTATCCCCCGGTGACCTGTCGTCTCGGTGGCTTGTCTGGTCTTAATTGAGTTGATGTTCGTCGGCTACACCTGCACAAATTCCCAAAATATTAGTGGCCACTCATACACTTCACTTAACTAACTCACCGAGCCGGGAAATCTTTCACTTAAAACTTTAAATTTTGGCCGCTGGCTGTTTTTTTATATAATTTTTTGTTCTCAAAAAAAAACTTCCAAAAATTTTCGTCTTGACTTTCTTTGCCCTTGAAAGCGACTGATCTTTCTCTCCTCTTTCCTGGGCTTCGACCTCTGTTCCGGACTCACTTTGAACAGTCCAATTGAAAAGCTGGGAAATTTTCTACCCACGGGAATTTTCCCCTACCCTATTTCCCCCGAAACATACGATCTCCGCCAAGCCATCGCTATACCAATCTACCGATACATCGATATCTCAATGCTGCGCATCTCTAAAAAAATAGTGATGCTCAGTGATGCCACAACAATTTGTTTGTTTTCATTTAGGTCGCCATAACTAGTCCGTAACACGTTTTTCGCGGTCAGACAACTTGGGTTTTGTTCCAAACCAAATTCATCCGCATTGCTTAAAAATTTGGTGATAACACAACGTGTTCGACCGATTTTCTACGATATTTGGCTTACATTAAAGCCAGCATCGTTTTAGGCTCCTATCCTTTCCTTTTCCTTGTCGGATAAGAATCGTCCACTCGGCATTTTGTAACGAATTCATTAAATTGTTGACAGAAATGAAAAAATGAATTAAAACCGAATCTTTCTCTCCAGCCGCAGTAATTGAAATGTGTCGTATAAGTTTGATACACTTGCAGACATGACAACTTTTCGAACTTTTGTGCTTATTTACCGATACTTAAAAACGCGGGATGCGATCAGAGATAAGAACATCAGATTTTAACAGAATTCATTAAGTTTTAATTCTG